>WWNC01000035.1:13632500-14232500 GCA_011125475.1 Melanerpes aurifrons
GGCGGAGTTCGTTACTTAGGGGCAGAGCATGTTGCTTGGGGGGAGTTCGGCTCTCAGTGGGTGGAGCTTGTTGCTCGGGGGTGGAGTTAGATGCTCAGAGGGTGGGGTTGGGTGCTCAGGGGCGGAGTCAGGCCCTCAGGGGGCAGGGTTGGTTCCTCAGGGGCAGAGCTAGGGGGCGGAGTTGGGTGCTCAGGGGCGGAGCTAAGCCCTCAGAAGGTGGAATTGGGTGCTCAGGGGCGGAGTCAGGCCCTGAGGGGGCGTGGCTGGGCTCTCAGGGGCGGAGCTAAGCCCTTAGAAGGCGGGGTTGGGTGCTCAGGGGCGGAGCTAAGCCCTCAGAAGGTGGAATTGGGTGCTCGGGGCGGAGACAGGCCCTGAGGGGGCGTGGCTGGGTTCTCAAGGGCGGAGCCAAGCCCTCAGGGGGCGGGGTCAGGCCCTCAGGGGGCGGGGTTGGGTGCTCAGAGGCAGATCTAAGCCCTCAGGGGGCGGGGTTGGGTCTTCATGGGCGGAGCTAGGCGCTCAGGGGGCGGGGCTGGGTGCTCAGGACCCGAGTCAGGCCGTCAGGGGGCGGGGTTTGCGCGGGGGGGCGTGGCCTGCGTGTGTCTCGCTGCGTCAGGGGGCGTGGCCTGTGCGGAGCGCAGGGGCCGAGGGGAACATGGCGGCGGCGGCAGCGGGAGCTCGGCAGAGCCCTGCCCGGGCCTGGGCCTGGAGCCTCAGCCTGGGGCTGGTGCTGGGCCCGGGGCTGGCCTGGGCCACGCAGGTGCCGCTCTTGGCCTGGTCCACCGACAGGTGGGGGACGGGGAGGGGTCCGGGGGTGTATAGGGGTCTGGGGGAGGGGTCCTGAGGGGGTAGTTAGGGCTTGGGGGTCTGGGGAGGGTCTCGGGTGGGGTATATTGGGGTCTGGGGGTCCTGAGGGGGTATTTAGGGGCCTGGGGGAGGTCCTGAGGCGTATTTAGGGCTTGGGGGTGTCCTGAGAGGGTATTTAGGGGTCTGGGGAGGGATCCTGAGAGGGTATTTGGGGATCGGGGGGATCCTGAGGCGTATTTAGGGCTTGGGGGGGGGTCCTGACAAGGTGTTTAGGGGTCGGGGGGGGTCGCGGGGGGGTATTCAGGGGTCTGGGGAGGGGTTCTGAGGTGGTATTTAGGGGTCTGGGGGAGGTTCTGAGGCGTATTTAGGGTTTGGGGGGGGTCCCGGGGTGGTACTTAGGGCTTGGGGGTATCTCCGGGGCGTATTTAGTGGTCTGGGGAGGGATTCTGAGAGGGTATTTAGGGGTCTGGGGGGGTCCCGGGGGGCTATTTAGGGCCTTGGGTGGATCCTGAAGGGTCTTAGATGGGGGGGGGGAAGCTCTGCTGCCATCTCCTCCTTCTCCCCCCCCCCTTTTTTAGCTCCTCCCTGACCCCCTCTTTGTGTTCCCCCTGCCCCACACCAGCTCCCTGTGGCCCCCCCCGGCCCCAGGCTCCGAGGGGCAGCTGGTGGGGGAGGGGCAGCTGGTGGGGGAGGAGCAGCTCCAGGCCCTGCTGACCCCTGCCCTGCGCCGGGGACCCCGCATCGTCCTCCTCTTCCTCCAGGACAAGGTTTGGGGACCCCCTTCCCCAGACCCATTTGAGCCCCCCCTGACCCCTAATTCCCCCTCAGGATCCCCCCAGGACCCCTCACAGATCCCTAAATCCCCCTCAGGACCCCTCTCCAGGCCCCTAAATCACCTTCTGAACCCCCCCTCAGACCCCTAAATCCCCTTCTGGACCCCCCCCAGACCCCTCAGTCCCCCTCAAAGTGGCCTCTGCCCCCCTGAATTCCCCTCCTCCCCCCCATTTTCCTTCCCTCCCCTCCTCAAAAAGGGGAAGTGGGGTCCCCTCCCCCACTTCCCTCGTGATGATGATGTGGGCCCCACGTGTCCCCCTCCCCTCCCTCCCCTTTTTTTTCTCCCCTCCCTCCCCTCCCTCCCCCTTTCACCCCCTTAGCTCAGCCTTGAGGACTTCACAGCCTTTGGGGGGGTCTATGGGGACAAGGCTGACAGTGCCTTCCCCCACCTGGAGGTGAGGAAGGGGCTGCTGGGGATGGGGCTGAGGGGGGTTTAGAGGGTCCTAAGGGGCTCTTAGGGGGGACCTGAGAGGGTTTGGGGGGGGTCCTGAGGGGGTCTGGGAGGCTCCTGGGGGAGTTAGAGGGGGGCTGGGGAAGGCTTAGGGAGGTCCTGAGGAGGTCTTGGAGGGGTTTGGGGGGGATGTGGAGGGGTCTTGGAGGGGTCCTAAGGGGTTGGGAAGATCTTGGGAGGTCCTGGGAGGCTCCTGAGTGGGGTTGGGGGGTCCTGGGGAAGGGTTTTGGGGGTCCCAAGGGGCTCTTAAGGGGAGCCTGAGGCGGTTTGGGGAGGTTCTAAGGGGGTTTAGGGAGTCCTGAGGAGGTCAGGAGGGGGTTCAGGGGATCTGGGGAGGTCCTGGGGGGGTCCTGAGGGGGATTAGGTGGCCCTGGGGAGGTCCTGAGGGGATTTTGGGGGTCCTACAGGGCTCTTAGGGGGGTCCTGAGGGGCACTGGGGGGTCCTGAGGGGATTTTGGGGGTCCTACGGGGCTCTTAGGGGGGTCCTGAGGGGATTTAGGTGGTCCTGAGGGGCACTGGGGGTCTTGAGGGGATTTGGGAGGTCCTATGGGGCTCTTAGGGGGGTCCTGAGGGGCACTGGGGGGTCCTGAGGGGATTTTGGGGGTCCTACGGGGCTCTTAGGGGGGTCCTGAGGGGGTTTAGGTGGTCCTGAGGGGCACTGGGGGGGTCCCGAGGGGTATTTGGGGGGTGCTGGTGTGGGGGTGTTGATGCTTGTGGCAGCTTCCGGGGGCGGGTTGCAATTCTCCTCCGTGCCGCCAGGGGGCGCTGGAGGGCGCCGGCTCCCGGCTGCTGCTGCCGGCGGTGCGCGGGGAGGCGGCGCAGGCCCTGCCGCAGAGCCTGGCGCGGGCGCTCGGTGCTGCCCCCCTGCGGCTGGACGGCGCCGAGCTGGGGCTGCTGGCGCTGAACCGCAGCCTGGACCAGAGCCTGCTGCTGCTGCTGCCCCTGCCCCACAGCCACGGGTGAGCGCCCCAGCTGCCCCGCAGCGACCCAGGGCTGCCCCATAGGGACCCGTAGTGCCCCACAGAGCCCCATGGCTGCCCCGTAGCGACCCGCAGGGCCCCATGGCTGCCCCGTAGTGCCCCACAGAGCCCCATGGCTGCCCCATGGCTGCCCCGTAGTGCCCCACAGAGCCCCATGGCTGCCCCGTAGCGGCCCGCAGGGACCCATGGCTGCCCCGTAGTGCCCCACAGAGCCCCATGGCTGCCCCATGGCTGCCCCATAGGGACCCGTAGTGCCCCACAGAGCCCCATGGCTGCCCCATGGCTGCCCCATAGGGACCCGTAGTGCCCCACAGAGCCCCATGGCTGCCCCATGGCTGCCCCATAGGGACCCGTAGTGCCCCACAGAGCCCCATGGCTGCCCCATAGCGACCTGCAGGGCCCCATGGCTGCCCCGTAGTGCCCCACAAAGCCCCATGGCTGCCCCGTAGCGACCCGCAGGGACCCATGGCTGCCCCACAGAGCCCCATGGCTGCCCCATAGGGACCCATAGTGCCCCACAGAGCCCCATGGCTGCCCTGTAGCAGCCTGCAGGGCCCCATGGCTGCCCCATAGTGCCCCACAGAGCCCCATGGCTGCCCCGTAGCAGCCCGCAGGGACCCATGGCTGCCCCATAGGGACCCGCAGGGACACATGGCTGCCCCACAGAGCCCCATGGCTGCCCCATAGCAACCCGCAGGGACCCATGGCTGCCTCATAGTGTCCCACAGAGCCCCATGGTTGCCCCATAGGGACCTGTAGTGCCCCACAGAGCCCCATGGCTGCCCCATAGGGACCCGTAGTGCCCCACAGAGCCCCATGGCTGCCCCATAGGGACCTGTAGTGCCCCATAGCGACCCATAAAGACCCACAGAAGTTCAGAGCCTGCCCCATGGCCTCTTTTCTTTCTCCTAGCTCCAGTCTGATGAGTCCCAAGGAGGTGCTGACCAGGAATGGTGAGCAGGGGGCACCGGGAGCACCCAGGGCTGAGGCACTGGGAGGCATGGGGAGGTCACTGGGGGTCACTGGGGGTCACTGGGAGCGCTGGGGGGGTCACTGGGGGTCACTGGTGGTCACTGGGGGGGTCACTGGGGGTCACTGGAAGTGCTGGAGGGGACACTGGGGGTCACTGGGGGGGTCACTGGGGGTCACTGGTGGTCACTGGGGGGGTCACTGGGGGTCACTGGAAGTGCTGGAGGGGTCACTGGGGGTCACTGGTGGTCACGTGGGGGGGTCACTGGGGGTCACTGGAAGTGCTGGGGGTCACTGGGGGTCACTGGTGGTCACTGGGGGGGTCACTGGAAGTGCTGGAGGGGTCACTGGGGGTCACTGGTGGTCACTGGGGGGGTCACTGGGGGTCACTGGAAGTGCTGGAGGGGTCACTGGGGGTCACTGGTGGTCACTGGGGGTCACTGGGGGTCACTGGATGTTGTGTCCCCCCCAGATGCAGCCCTGGGGCAGGTGCTGGGGAAGCTGCAGGAGGAGCAGCTGCAGTTCACAGCTCTGCTGACAGCCCCACGGCCACGGGTGAGCCCCCCACAGGCACCCACAGAGACCCATAGCGACCTACAGTGACCCATAGGGACCCACAGGGACCCATAGGGACGTACAGAGACCCATAGCGACCTAGAGAGACCCATAGTGACCTACAGCGACCCATAGGGACCCATAGTGACCTACAGCGACCCATAGGGACCCATAGCGACCTACAGAGACCCATAAGGAACCATGGAGAGCTATAGAGACCCATAGGGACCTACAGAGACCCACAGAGCACCATAGAGAGCTGTAGGGACCTATAGGGACCCATGGGGACTCCCAGAGCCCCATAGAGGACTCATAGCACCCCCTAGAGCCCCATAGGGAACCTATTGTGCCCCACAGGGGACCCCTAGAGCCCCTTAGAGGCCCCATGGCACCCCCTAGAGCCCCATAGGGACCCCAGAGTGCCCCATAGGGGACCCCTAGAGGCCCATAGGGGACCCCATAGTGCCCCATAGGGGCCCCGTAGAGCCCCTTAGAGGCCCCACAGCACTCCCTAGGGAACCCATAGTGCCCCATAGGGGACCCCTAGCGCCCTCTAGAGCCCCTCAGAGGCCCCTAGGCACCCCTAGCACCCCCTAGAGTCCCAGAGGGGACTCCTAGCACCCCCTGGGGAGCCCAGAGGGGACCCCCTAGCACCCCCAAGAGCCCCCTAGGGCGCCCCTAGAGTCCCTGCTCCCCCTCCCCTAACCCCAATTTTTTCTCCCCCCCCAGATCCTTCACCAGGCCGGGGGGGATGGAGCCCCCCCCGTGGGTCCCCTCCGAGCTTTGCTGGGCCAGGAAGCTTTTGGGGGAGGCTCCCAAGAGGCCAGAGAGCCCCAGGTGCACCCCCCCCTGCGCTGGCCCCTCCAGGGGGACCCCCCCAGGATCCTGCTGTGGGCCAGGAACCTTTCTGTCACCTACAAAGGGCAGGAGCAGGACCTCACCCCCAGGACCTTTGGTGGGGGGGCGACTGTCGACCTGGGGAGGTCCTCATGGAACCCCCAGGAAGCCAGGTGAGGGGGTGGGGCCTAGGGGAGGTTATTTTGGGGTCTGGGGGGGTGGTTTAGAGGTTTCTGGGGGGGTTCTGAGGGCAGATTAGGGGCTTGGGGGGGGTCTTGAGAGGGATTTAAGGTCCTGGAGGAGTCTTGATGCTTCTGGGAGGGGTCCTGGGGGTATTTATGGGGTGGGGGTGGTCCTGAGGGGTGTTACAGGGTCTGAGGGGTATTTATGGGTCTGGGGGTTATCTAGGGGTCCTGGAGAGGTATTTAGGGGTCTGGGGTGGGGGTGGGGGTCCTGGAGGGGTATTTATGGGTCTGGGGGTCCTGGGTGGCATTTATAGGTCTGGGGGTCCTGGGTGGTATTTATGGGTCTGGGGGTCCTGGGTGGTATTTATGGGTCTGGGGGTCCTGGGTGGTATTTATGGGTCTGGGGGTCCTGGGTGGCATTTATGGGTCTGGGGGTCCTGGGTGACATTTATGGATCTGGGGGTCCTGGGGGTATTTATGGGGTGGGGGGTGGTCCTGAGGGGTGTTACAGGGTCTGAGGGGTATTTATGGGTCTGGGGGTTGTCTAGGGTCCTGGAGAGGTATTTAGGGGTCTGGGGTGGGGGGTCCTGGGTGGCATTTATAGGTCTGGGGGGGGTCCTGGGTGACATTTATGGGCCTGGGGGGGGTCCTGGGTGGCATTTATGGGTCTGGGGGGGGTCCTGGGTGACATTTATGGGTCTGGGGGGGGGTCCTGGGGGTATTTATGGGTCTGGGTCTCTTCCCCTCCCCCCAGGCTGGTGCTGCTCTACCAAGAGGTCTTTGGGGGCACTCTGAACATCACGTGAGTAGGAGGGGGAGGGGAGGGGGTGGGGGGCATCAAAGCTTTTTTTGGGGGGCCCCCTCAATATAACCCACCTGGTGGGGTTGGGGAGGGGGTCTGGAGAGGTCCTTGGCTGCCCCTTGACCCCCATTTTTCCCTCCCCCCCCCACCTCTTGCCAGGCTGGTGCTGCGCCAGGGCTGGTTCCCGGTCTCGGGGCGCCCCTGGGCCTGGCTGGCTGAAGTTGGGGTGACCCTGGAGAGGGCCGGGGGGGGGCAACCCCTGGAAGCCACAGAGCTCTTCGTGGGGCAGGGGGGGGCGGTGCCCACCCCCCTCAGCTGGCGCTGTGGGGAGGTGGAGGCCCCAGGCCCTTACCTGCTGCCCTTGGAGCCCCCCAGCCCCTGGAGGCTGATGCTGAGGGACCTGCAGGTGAGGGGGAGGGGAGGGGAGTTGGGGGCAGGGAAAATAGAGGGGGCACTGAAAAAGTGGGGGAGGGATCGAGGTGGGGCAGTAGAAATGGGGAGGGGGTCTAAAATGGGGGAGGTGAAATGGGGGAAAGGGGAAGTCAAATATTGGGGGCTTAAAAATCGGGGGCCAAGAAAATTTGGGAGGGGCAGTAAAAATGGGAGGGGGCAGTGAAAATGAGGAGGGGGCAATAAAAAAGTAAAAAGGAGGGGGCAGTAAAAATGGGGGGCAGTAAAAAGGGGAGGGGGGCAGTAAAAAGGGGAGGGGCAGTAAAAATGGGGGCAGTAAAAAAAGTAAGAGAGGGCAGTAAAAATGGGGGCAGTAAAGGGGAGGTGGGGCAGTAAAAGGGGGGCAGTAAAAATGGGGAGGGGGCAGTAAGGCAGTAAAAATGGGGGCAGTAAAGGGGGGGGGCAGTAAAAATGGGGGGGAGAGGGGCAGTAAAAAGGGGAGGGGGCAGTAAAAATGGGGGGCAGGGGGAGCAGTAAAAATGGGGGAGTCAAATGGGGGGGGAGCACTAAAAATGGGGAGTTGCAGTAAAATTGGGGAGGGGGAGCTGTGAAATGGGATGGGGGTGAAATAGTGTGGGGGGGCAGACCCCAGTTTCTGGGCCCCCCCCTTCCTAATTTCTCCTCCCTCTTCCCCCCCCCCCCAGGTCCAAGCCTTCAACCTCTCAGCCTTTTCCTTCGGGGGGGCCTCTGACTGTGCCTCCTTCTTCACCCCGGGGGTGTGGATGGGGCTGCTCTCGGGGGGGCTGCTGCTGGGGGGGCTCCTCTATGGGGGGGGGCTCCTGCTGCAGCTCCGCACCATGGATCGCTTCGACGACCCCCGGGGCCCCCCCTTGCCTGTGCCCCTCACTGAGTGACACCTCTCCTTCCCCCCCCAGACCCCAATTAGGGGTGGCCCCCCCCACCTCAAATTAACCCACATCCCTCCCCAAGACAGCCCCCCCATATCCTATATAGGGGTGACCCCCCCCAATTAGACCGATCCCCCCAAATGAGACCAGCCCCCCCCAAATTAAACCACTCCCCCAATGAGACCAACCCCCCCAAATTAGACCAACTCCCCCATAAATTAGACCACCCCCCCAAATGAGACCAACCCCCAATTAAACCAAACCCCCAAATTAGATCACCCCCAATTAAACCAGACCCCCAATGAGACCAACCCCCAAATTAAACCAGACCCCCAAATTAGACTGCCCCCAAATTAAACCAGACCCCCAAATTAGACCAACCCCCCGAATTAAACCAGACCCCTCCACTTTGTCTCCCCCTCCCCCATATAGGGGTGACCCTGACCACCCCCTTCCTTGTGGCCACCTCTGCCCCCTCCCCCAGACCCAAACCAGGGGCTCCTCCCCCCCCACCTATTTATTGTTTCTTGTTCGTTGCTGGTCAATAAATGCCCCCCCCGTGGTGCCCCTCAGAATTGTGGGTGGGGGTCTTACAGGGGCTGGCAGGGGTCAGAGGGAGCTGGGGGGGGAGTCCTCTATAGGGTCTGGGGGGAGGGCTGTAGGGTCCTTGGGGGTGTCCTCTATAGGGTCTAGCGGGGGGGGTCTGTAGGGTCTTGGGGGGCTCATAGGAAGCTGGGGGGGAGTCCCCTATAGGGTCTGGGGGAGGTCATAGGGGCTGGTGGGGGTCTACAGGGTCCCAGAGGGTCGTTGGGGCCCTGGGGAGCGTCTCTAGGACCCAGCGGAGCCTCCGCACTGCCGGCGCAGGGGACGGAGCCGATGCAAATTAGCCGCTGGCAGACCACACCTCCCCCCGCAGCTTAAGCCGCGCCTCCTGGCCCCACGTCGCCCCAGCAGCCGCCACAGCCAATCAGCGACCGAGGGACGCGGGCGGGGCTCGCCGCTATTGGTCAGCGGGGAGGCGCTGCGCTCCTAGTGGCTGGCGGGGAGGCGGCGCCGCGTCGGACGGGGCTGTGGCGGGAGGAGCCGAAACGTACCGGGAGAGGCCGAGAGGTACCGGAGCGAACCGAACGGTAGCGGGAGAGGCCGAGAGGTACCGGAGCGAATCGAACGGTACCGGGAGAGGCCGAGGGGTGCGGGGAGGCCCAGAGGGAAGCGGAGGGGAACGGTTGGGTGGGGGAGGGGGGAGGCAGGGCACTCCGGGCAGCACTGAGAGGTCCGAGCGGCACCGGAGGGGCCTGAAGGGTGCCGGAGGATTTGTACCGGGAGCTCTGAGATTTCCTGGGGGGGGTGCCTGGGCGGTCCGAGCAGTAACGGAGAGACCCGAACCTTACCGGGGGGTTCCGAGCTTTACTTGGGTGGGGGGGTCGGGAGCTGGAGCTTTGGACGGTGCCGAGGAGCTCCGAGCGGTCCCGGAGGGCTCTCAGAGTCAGCAGGGGCTTTGGGCGGTACGGGAGACGCACGGAGGGTTCCGAAGGGGCCCGAACGGTAGCGGAGCTTTGCCGGGGTGGGAGGGGACGACCGGAGAGAGACCCGAAGGGGCCCGAGCAATACCGGAGCTTTACTGAGCTACCCGAGAGGCCACAACGGTAGCGGAGCTTTGCTGGGGCGTGTTCCGGAGAGGCCAAAAGGGTACCGGAGCTCCGCTGGGCTATCGGAGCGCCCTCGCAGTAGCCGAGCGGGGAATAAGGGGGCGGCGGGAAGCCATCTTGGAGGCCCGGCCGGGCCCGCCCCCTAGCCCCCTGACGTCACCTCCGCTCTCCCCTCTCCCATAGGTCGGCGGCGTTACCATGGCGACCCAGCCTCACCCCTATTGGCCGCGCTCCCTGGCGCTGCCCGGCTACGTCCCGCCCTCGCTGCCGGGCTGGCAGTGCGCAGGCGCCGTGGCCGCGGCGGCGGCGGCGCTGATGGCCCTGGGCTGGGCGCTGGGCGGGGGAGGGACTGCCGGGCGGGGCCGCGGCCTGGCTCACCGCCTGGCCCTGGGCTGGTTCCTCCTCTGCACCGGCATCCACGGCGTGCTGGAGGGCTGGTTCAGCCTCCGCCACCGCCGCCTGCCCGCCGCCACCGGGCTGCTGGCCGACGTCTGTGAGTCGGGGGGGGGAGGAGGGGGTCGTGAGGGGGGGCTAAGGGGCGGAGCTAAGGGGGGCTGGTGGGGTCCTGAGAGGGTCAATGAGGGGCTGGGAGGGGGCTGAGGGGGTTAGTGGGGTCTGGGAGGGGGCTGAGGGGGTTAATGGGGGTCTGAGGGGGTTAGTGGGGGCTGGAGGGGTCTGGAGGGGTTAATGAGGGACTGGGGGTGTCCTGAGGGAGTTAATGGGGACTGGGGGGCATTAATGTGTTGGGGGGTTTGGGGGTAATGAGGGATTGGGGACCATTAATTTAGGTCTAGGAGATTCTGAAGGAGTTAATGAGGGGCTGGAAGGCGTTAATTTGGGTCTGGGGGTTCTGAGGGGGTTAATGGGGGCTGTGGGGGTGTTAATTTGGGTCTGGGGGCGTCCTGAGGGGTTAGTGGGGTCCTGGAGGCCTCTTGAGTGGGTTATTAAGGGTCTGGGGGTGTCATGAGGGGTTTAATGGGGGCTGGGATGGGTTAGTGGGGATCTGGAGGGGTCCTGAGGGGGTTAGTGGAGGGCTGGGGAGGTTCGTGGGGGTCTGTGGGGGTCCTGAGGGGGCTACTGGGGGCTGGGGGATCAAATTTGGTCCGGGGGAGGAGGACTATGACCTGAGAGCAGCTAAAATGGGTCTGGGGGTGGGGCCTGGGCCTCCTGCTGCAGCTTTTGGGGAGGGGCTCCCCAACACCCCCAGACCCAATTTGACCTTCTCTTGCCCCCTCCCCTTCTCCAGGGAAGGAGTATGCCAAAGCTGACAGCCGGTACCTGACGTGAGTGGGGGCTTCAGGGGGCTGGGGGCTCAGGTGGGGCTGGGGGCTTCATGGGGGCTGGGGGAGAGGCCTGGGGGATTAGTGTGGGGCTGGGGGCTTAAAAGGGGGCTGGGCTTAAAGGGGCTGGGAGGTGGGAGGGCTTAATGATTAATGTGGGGCTGGGGGCTTCATGGGGGGGGCTGGGAGGGGGGTTGATTTGAGTCTGGGGGCTTCATGGGGGCTGGGATTTGGGTCTGGGGGTTGGCTTTGGGACTGGGGGGAGGACAGTGTGGGTCTGGGGGCTTCATGGGGGGCTGGGAGGGTTGATTTGAGTCTGGGGGCTTCATGGGGGCTGGGAGAGTTGATTTGGGTCTGGGAGCTTTGTGGGGGTCTGGGAGGGTTGATTTGGGTCTGGGGGCTTCATGTGGGTCGGGGGGGTCAGTGTGGGTGCAGGGGCAGTGATTTGGGTCTGGGGTCTCCCAGGAGCGATCCCTTCACGGTGGCCATGGAGTCAGTGACCGCCTGGGGCTGGGGGCCGCTCAGCTTCCTCACCTTCCTCTGCCTCTGGAGGGGGCACCCGGCCCGGCACGTCCTGCAGCTCCTGGTGTCCCTGGGTGAGCCCCCAGACCCAATTCATTCCCTTTTCACACCCCCAGGCCCAATTCATTCCACCCTGAAAGCCCCCAGACCCCATTCAGAACCCCTCCTCCCCCCGAGCCCCCAGACCCAATTCACCCCCCTTGAGCCCCCCCCTCATTTCTTTCCCTGCCTTCCCCTTCCTTCCACAGCAATCTTGGGACCCCAGACCCTAATTTTCTCTCTCCCCCACTCAATAGGGACCCCAGACCCTTCCTGAGGCACCCCCCAAAGGGTCTCAAGACCCCAGACCCTCCTGGACCCCCCCAAAAGGCTCTCATGACCCCAGAGCCTCCCTGAGACCCCACCCCAGAGGCTCTCAGGACCTCAGACCCCCCCTCAACCCCTCCCCAATCCCCCCCAGACCCTTCTGGACCTCCCCAAAAGGCTCTCAGGACCCCAGACCCGCCCCAAACCCTTCCCCAGTCTCCCCCAGACCCCTTCTGAGCCCCCCCGAAGGCTCTCAAGACCCCAGACCCTCCTGGACCCCCCTGGACCCCCTCTAATCCCCTCCCCAAGAGTCTCAAGACCCCAGACCCCCTCAACCCCCTGAACCCCTCCTGAAGGCTCTCAGGACCCCAGACCCCCTAGACCCGCCCCCCCAAGAGGCTCTCAGGACCCCAGACCCTCCCTAAGCCTCCCCATTTCCCATCCCCCCCCGGGGTCTCAGGACCCCAGACCCCGCTAGACCCGCCCCCAAGGCTCTCAGGACCCCAGACCTCCCCTAAACTCCCCCTGAACCCCTCCCTGAGGGCTCTCAGGACCCCAGATCCCCCTAGAACCCTCCTAGAGGCTCTCAGGACCCCAGACCCCTTTCAAAGCTCTTCCTGAGCCTTTAACTTTAACCTTCTCTCCCCTCTCCCCCCCCCCCAATTTTTTTTGCCCCACCCTTGCAGGTCAGCTCTATGGGGACCTCCTCTACTATGCCACCGAGGGGCTGGAGGGGTGGTCCCACAGCGACCCCCACCCCTATTATTTCTGGGGGTACTTCGTGGGGCTCAACGGGGTCTGGGTCCTGGTGCCCAGCCTGCTGCTGCTGGATGCCTGCTGCAAGCTGGTCAGGGCCCAGCAGAGCCTGGACAGGCCCAAACACAAGGGGCACTGATCTGGGGGGACCCCCAACCCCCACCCTGGGACCCCCCCCCCCCCCCAAAGGGTCTGGGACCCCCACCCAGAGGTGAAGCCGAACCCCAGGGTTGGGTCCTTGCCCCCTGCAAGGGCTCAGAGCTGGGGCTGGGGTCTGCACCTGGATGGGGGGGGCTCTAGGTGGTGGGGAGGGGATTGGGGATCCTCCCCTGAGGATTTGGGATCCCCCCCTAAGGATTTGGGACCCCCCCTTGGGCATCTGGGACCCACTCCCCCCCCCAAAGGGTCTGGGACCCCCACCCAGAGGTGAGGCCGAACCCCGGGGCTGGATCCTTGTCTCCTGCAAGGGCTCAGAGCTGGGGCTGGGATCTCCACTGGGGGGGGGGTGGGGGAGGTCCTGGAGGGGGATTTGAGACACCCCCTGAGGATTTTAGGACCACCCCAAGGTATTTGGGATCCCCCCCTCAAGATTTGGGACCCCCCCCAGGGTTGTGGGACCCCCACCCAGAGGTGAATCCAAACCCCAGGGCTGGGTCCTTGCCCCCTCCAAGGGCTCAGAGTTGGGTCTGGGGTCTGCACTGGGGGTGGGGGGAGGCTCAGATGCTGGGGAGGGGATTGGGGACCTCCCCCTGAGGACTTTAGGACCGCCCCCCAGGAGCTTTGGGACCCTCCCAAAAGGGTCAGGGACCCCCCTCCCCCCCAAGGGCTGTGGGCCCCCTGCCCAGGGGTGAATCCAACCCCAGTGGTGCTGGGTCCCTGGGGTCCCTTTTGGGGAGGGTCTCTGGATTTGGGGGGGGGAGGGCAGGTCTGAGCCCCCTCCAAAATGCTGGGACCCCCCCCTCTTTAGGAGCCCATTTTTGGGGCTCCCCCTTCCCTGTTGCTGTCAATAAAGCAGCTGGACCCAGGGTGTGGCCTGAGAGTAACTTGGGGGTCTGGGGGGGGCAATGTTTGGGTCTGGGGGGGGGATAAATTTAGGGGCCTGGGGGGGGCAGTTTGGGGTCCTGTCCTGGGGGCAATATTGGGGTCTTGGAGGGCAGTTTGGCATCCTGGGGGGAAATTTGGGGGCCATGAGGGCAAATTTGGGCTTCTGAGGGGAGCAATTTGGGGCCCTAGGGAGCAATATCGGGGTCCCAGGGAGCAGTTTAGGGGTCCCAGGAGGCAATATTGGGGTCCTGGGGGGCAGTTTGGGGGTCTGAGGGGCAATTTGGGGATCATGTGGGGCAGTATTGGGGTCCTGGGAGGAAATTTGGGGGTCTTGGGAGCAAATTAGGGGTCCTGGCTGGCGGTCTGGGGAGGCAATATTGGCATCATGGGGGGCAATATTGGGGTCATGGGAGGCGGTTTGAGGGTCTGGGGGGCAGTTTAGGGTCCTAGGGGGCAATATTGGGGTCCTAGGGGGTAATATTGGGGGTCCTGGGGGCCAATTCTGGCAGCTGGGGGCCTACAGCTCCCAGCATGCCCTGCGCGGCCGCACTGCCCGCAGCGGCTCGGGGCCTACAGCTCCCAGCATGCCCTGCGCGGCCGCACTGCCCGCAGTGGCTCGGGGCCTACAGCTCCCAGCATGCCCTGCGCGGCCGCACTGCCTTCCCCGCTCCCCTCCTGCTGCGCTCATCTGTCCTCAGACCCCGGCCCCCCGCCGCGTCTCGCGATCCGGCAGCCCTGTCGCGACAGCAGCGATTCCCGCGCTCCCCCTCCTCCCGGCCCCGCGGCAGGGTAGGAGCAATGGCACAGCCCCCCCACGCCCCTGCCCGGCGGCCGGCAGTGGCTGCGCCTCGCTGCGGGCGGGCGGGGATGGGGGGGTGGTAGGGGGGAAGGTCGCCGCCTTCCCGCTCGGCTCTGATTGGCTGCCGCCGCGCGGCGGTAGGCGGAACTTCCCTTTCCGCCTCCAGGCCTACTTCCGGTCGGCCGCCGCAGCCAGAGGGTGAGGAGGGGCCGGGGCCGGGAGAGGGTCCCCGGGGGCCGGGGCGGGGGAGGAGCGGGGCGGGGGGCGCCTGGCTGACGGCGCTCGGTGTTGGGCAGGCCGCCATGAGCCTGCAGTGGACGGCGGTCGCCACTTTCCTCTACGCGGAGGTGTTCCTGGTGCTGCTGCTCTGCGTCCCCTTCGTCAGCCCGGCCAGGTGCGGGGGCGCGGAGGGACCCCCTGGGGCTGAAGGAGGATCCTGGACCCCTGGGGCTGAGGGAGGATCCTGGGGGTGGGATCAGGACCCCTGGGGCTGAGGGAGGGATCCTGGGGGTGGGATCAGCACCCCCTGGGGCTGAGGGAGGGATCCTGGGGGTGAGATCAGGACCCTGTGGGGCCGAGGGAGGGATCCTGGGGGTGGGTTGGGACCCCCTGGGGCTGGGATCAGGACCCCCTGGGGCTGAGGGAGGGATCCTGGGGGTGGGATCAGCACCCCCTGGGGCTGAGGGAGGGATCCTGGGGATGAGATCAGGACCCTGTGGGGCCGAGGGAGGGATCCTGGGGGTGGGTTGGGACCCCCTGGGGCTGGGGTCAGGACCCCCTGGGGCTGAGGGAGGGATCCTGGGGGTGAGATCAGGACACCTGGGGCTGGGCTGATCCCTGGGGGGGGTCCAGGGGTCGAGGGGGGGCAGTGTGTGTCCAGGCTGGTCCCCTGGGATCGAGTGGATCCCTGAGTGGGTCCCTGGGCAGGTGGCAGAAGATCTTCAGGTCTCGGCTGGTGGGGCTGGCTGTGGCCTATGGCAATCGCTGCTTCATCGTCCTCATCATCATCCTCGTCCTGCTCCTCCTCGGTGCGGGCCGGGGGGGCACCGGGGGGGCACCGGGGGGACACTGGGGGGTACCTGGAGGGCACCTGTGTGGCACTTAGGCCTGTGGGAGAACCTTGGGGGAGCACTTGGGCCTGTGGGGGCACCTTGGGGGGGCACCTGGGTGGCACTTGGGCCTGTGGGGGCACCCTGGGGTGCACTTAAGGGGCACTGGGAGGTACCTGGAGGGCACCTGGGTGGCACTTGGGCCTGTGGGGGCACCTTGGGGGGGCACCTGGGTGGCACTTGGGCCTGTGGGGGCACCTTGGGGGGTACTTAAAGGGCACTGGGAGGTACCTGGAGGGCACCTGGGGGCACTTGGGCCTGTGGGGGCACCCTGGGGGGTACTTGAGGGGCACTGGGGGACACCTTTGGGGGTATCTGGCCCTATGGGGGCACCTTGGGGGGGCACCTGGAGGGCACCTGGGTGGCACTTGGGCCTGTGGGGGCCCCTTGGGGAGCACTTAAAGGGCACTGGGAGGTACCTGGAGGGCATCTGGGTGGCTCTTGGGCCTGTGGGGGCACCTTGGGGAGCACTTAAAGGGCACTGGGAGGTACCTGGAGGGCATCTGGGTGGCGCTTGGGCCTGTGGGGGCACCTTGGGGGGCACTTGAGGGGCACTGGGGGGCAGTGGGAATCACTGGGGGGTACCTGGGCCTGTGGGGGCATCTTGGGGGTACCTGGGTGGCACTTGGGCTGGTGGGGGAACCTTGGGGAGGCACCTGGGGGGCACTTGGGCCTGGGGGGGGCAGCTGGGGGAGGTGTTGTGGTTTGGGCTTGGGGGGGGTGGGGGCTATGGGGGTGTCAGAGAGCAGCCCCTGGCACCCCCTGAGCCCTCCCCCCCCGTGCCCCCCCAGATGCCCTGCGGGACAGCCGCAGGTACGAGCTGGCGCCGGGGGCGGCGCTGCAGGGGCACCCAGGGGCCTTGGAGCACCTCCACATGAGGAGGTTCAGGGCACAGAGGAATCTCTACCTGGCAGGGTTTGCCCTGCTGCTGGCATTGTGAGCACCCTGGGCACCGGGGGCAGGAGGAGCCCCTGGGGGTGAGGAGCAGCTGGGGGGCAGCTGAGGGCACCTGGAGGGCACCTAGGGGGAGCTGGGAGGGGCTGGAGGGCACCAGGGGGCAGCTAGAGGGCATCTAGGGGGCACCAGGGGGGCAGCTGAGGGCATCTGGAGGGGTCCCTGGGGCTGAGGGGTGCCCAGGGGGCAGCTGGGAGTGGCTGGAGGGCACCAGGGGGCAGCTAGAAGGCACTTAGAGGGCACCAGGGGGCAGCTGGGGGCAGTGGAGGGGGCAGGAGAAGCTCCTGGGGGTGAGGGGCACTTGGGGGCATCTGGGGGTAGCTAAGAGGGGCAGTGGGGGGGGGGAAGGGTCAGGCTGGCACTGAGGTGCCAGGGGGAAGCTTGGGAAGGCTAGGGGTGCGTGTGGGTGGCACTGGGGTGGGTCTGGGGGTGCCAGGGGAGGGTCTGGGTGGCACTGGGGCGGGTCTGGGGGTGCCAGGGGAGGGTCTGGGTGGCACTGGGGCGGGTCTGGGGGTGCTGGGGGGGGGCCAGGCTGGCATTGGGGGTGCCAGGGGACGCCCCCTGACGGTGCCCCCCCCGGTGCCCAGCCTGCTGCGCCGCCTGGTGGCGCTGATCTCCCAGCAGGCTCTGCTGGGGGCCTCCAGTGAGGCCTTCCGGCGGCAGGCCGAGGGTGCCAGCCTGGCTGCCCGCCGCTACCTGCAGGACAACGATGCCCTGCGCCAGGTACCCCGCCCCTGCTGCCCCCTGGTGGCCCCTGGCACCCCCTGGCACTCCCTCCCCATCCTTAGCCCCCATAGAGCATCCCCAGTGCCACCCAATGGTGCCCAACTGCCTTAGCACCCCCTTGGCACCCCCTGGTATCCCCTGCCCAGCCCACCCCCAGTGCCCCCCCCCATCCTCTTGGTACCCTCAGGTGCCCAACTCCCCTGGCACCCCCTGGCACTCCTTCCCCATCCTTAGCCCCCATAGAGTGCCCCCAGTGCCACCCAATGGTGCCCAACTCCCCTGGCACCCCCTGGCACTCCTTCCCCATCCTTAGCCCCCATGGAGCACCCCCAGTGCCACCCAATGGTGCCCAACTCCCTTGGCATCCCCTTGGCACCCCCTGCCCACCCTAAGCCCCCACAGAACCCCCCCCCCCCCAGCCGCTCAGTGCCCTCAGGTGCCCAACTCCCCTGGCACCCCCTGGCACTTCTTCCCCATCCTTAGGCCCCATGGAGCACCCCCAGTGCCACCCAATGGTGCCCAACTCCCCTGGCACCCCTTGGCAGCCCCTGGCACTCCTTCCCCATCCTTAGGCCCCATGGAGCACCCCCAGTGCCACCCAATGGTGCCTAACCCCCTTGGCACCCCCTGCCCACCCTAAGCCCCCACAGACCCCCAGCCCCCTCCCCCCCCATCTTCTTGGTACCCACGGGTGCCCAACTCCCCTGGCACCCCCTTGGCAGCCCCTGGCCACCCTAAGCCCCCCCACCAATCCTCTCAGTGCCCTCAGGTGCCCACTGGCACACTTGTGCCCACCCCCAACCCACTCAGAGCCCCTCCCAGTGCCCCCAAGCCTCCCAGTGCCCTCAGATAGCTGTCCCACCTGGCACCCCTACTCACACTTACCCCCATAGGAGCCCCCTGGTACCCCCTGGCACCCCCTACCCACACTTACCCCCATAGGAGCCCCCCTGGCACCCCTCTGCCCACCCCCAGCGCCCCCAGTGCCCCCAAGCCTCCCAGTGCCATGGTCCTGGTACCCCCGCCCAGCTGGCACCTCCTGGGCATCCCCAACCCCCAGTGCCCCCAACGTGCCCCCTGCCCCCCAGCAGCTGCAGGGCTCGGGGGGGGCCGAGGGCAGCTCCACCCCCAGCGAGGAGAACAAAACCCTGAGAGCAAAGGTGGAGAAGCTGAGAGAGGAACTGGAGAGCAGCAAGAGAAGTAGGGGGGGATGGGGGGGATGGGAGGGACTGGGGGGCACTGGGAGGGCACTGGGAGGCACTGGGCGGGCACTGGGAGGCAGTGGGAGGGCACTGGGAGGCACTGGGAGGCACTGGGAGGGCACTGGGAGGGCACTGGGAGGCACTGGGCGGGCACTGGGAGGCACTGGGAGGGCACTGGGAGGCACTGGGCGGGCACTGGGAGGCACTGGGAGGGCACTGGGAGGCACTGGGAGGCACTGGGGGGCACAGGGCTGCACTGGGAGGCACTGGGCTGCACTGGGAGGCACTGGGAGGCACTGGGCTGCACTGGGAAGCACTGAGGGGCACTGGGAGGCACTGGGAGGCACTGAGGGGCACTGGGAGGGCACTGGGCTGCACTGGGAGGCACTGGGAGGCACTGAGGGGCACTGGGCTGTACTGGGAGGCACTGGGAGGGCACTGGGAGGGCACTGAGGGGCACTGGGAGGGCACTGGGGGGCACTGGGCTGCACTGGGAGGGCACTGGGAGGGGCAGGGGCAGTGGTTTGTGGGTGACTGAGCCCGGGGCTGGGGCCCTGCAGGCCTGCAGAAGGCTGAGGGAGAGCTGCAGGCCATGAGGAGCCAGGCTGAGGGCCTGAGCCGGGAGTACGACAGACTGCTGGAGGAGCACCAGAGACTGGGGGTACTGGGGGCTGGGGGATGGCAGGGGCTGGAGGGGATAGGGGGACTGGGGGATTGGGAGGAGATTGGGAGGGGATTGGGAGGGGATTGGGAGGGGACTGGGAGGGGATTGGGAGGGGATTGGGAGGGGACTGGGAGGGGATTGGGAGGGGACTGGGAGGGATTGGGAGGGGATTGGGAGGGGACTGGGAGGGGGATTGGGATTGGGGGGATTGGGAGGGGACTGGGAGGGGATTGGGAGGGGATTGGGAGGGGATTGGGAGGGGACTGGGAGGGGATTGGGAGGGGACTGGGAGGGGATTGGGAGGGGACTGGGAGGGGATTGGGAGGGGGATTGGGGGATTGGGAGGGGATTGGGAGGGGACTGGGACTGGGAGGGGGATTGGGAGGGGACTGGGAGGGGATTGGGAGGGGATTGGGAGGGGACTGGGGGATTGGGAGGGGATTGGGAGGGGATTGGGAGGGGATTGGGAGGGGATTGGGAGGGGGGGGATTGGGAGGGGGATTGGGGGACTGGGAGGGGATTGGGAGGGGATTGGGATTGGGAGGGGATTGGGGGGGATTGGGAGGGGGATTGGGAGGGGGATTGGGAGGGGATTGGGGGGATTGGGAGGGGATTGGGATGGGGGGGATTGGGAGGGGGATTGGGAGGGGATTGGGAGGGGACTGGGGGGGATTGGGGGGATTGGGAGGGGATTGGGAGGGGATTGGGAGGGGATTGGGAGGGGATTGGGAGGGGATTGGGAGGGGACTGGGAGGGGACTGGGAGGGGGACTGGGAGGGGACTGGGAGGGGACTGGGAGGGGACTGGGAGGGGGACTGGGGGGGACTGGGAGGGGACTGGGAGGGGACTGGGACTGGGGGGACTGGGAGGGGATTGGGGGGGGGACTGGGAGGGGACTGGGAGGGGACTGGGAGGGGACTGGGAGGGGACTGGGAGGGGACTGGGAGGGGGACTGGGAGGGGATTGGGAGGGGACTGGGAGGGGACTGGGGAGGGATTGGGAGGGGATTGGGAGGGGATTGGGAGGGGACTGGGGGGGGACTGGGAGGGGACTGGGAGGGGATTGGGGGGACTGGGGGGGGACTGGGAGGGGACTGGGAGGGGACTGGGGGACTGGGGGACTGGGAGGGGGATTGGGAGGGGATTGGGGGGGACTGGGAGGGGATTGGGAGGGGACTGGGGGATTGGGAGGGGACTGGGAGGGGATTGGGAGGGGATGGGAGGGGACTGGGGGGGACTGGGAGGGGGACTGGGGGGATTGGGAGGGGATTGGGAGGGGGGACTGGGAGGGGGATTGGGAGGGGACTGGGAGGGGGGGACTGGGAGGGGGATTGGGAGGGGACTGGGAGGGGACTGGGAGGGGACTGGGAGGGGACTGGGAGGGGGACTGGGAGGGGGACTGGGAGGGGACTGGGAGGGGATTGGGAGGGGACTGGGAGGGGGACTGGGAGGGGACTGGGAGGGGGACTGGGAGGGGACTGGGGGGGATTGGGAGGGGACTGGGATTGGGGGGACTGGGAGGGGATTGGGAGGGGACTGGGAGGGGGACTGGGAGGGGACTGGGAGGGGATTGGGAGGGGATTGGGAGGGGACTGGGAGGGGACTGGGAGGGGATTGGGAGGGATGGGAGGGGACTGGGAGGGGGACTGGGAGGGGACTGGGGGGACTGGGAGGGGGGGATTGGGAGGGGACTGGGAGGGGATTGGGAGGGGACTGGGAGGGGACTGGGACTGGGAGGGGACTGGGAGGGGACTGGGAGGGGACTGGGAGGGGACTGGGAGGGGACTGGGAGGGGACTGGGAGGGGACTGGGAGGGGACTGGGAGGGGACTGGGAGGGGATTGGGAGGGGACTGGGAGGGGACTGGGAGGGGATTGGGAGGGGACTGGGAGGGGATTGGGAGGGGACTGGGAGGGGACTGGGAGGGGATTGGGAGGGATTGGGAGGGGACTGGGAGGGGACTGGGAGGGGACTGGGAGGGACTGGGAGGGGATTGGGAGGGGATTGGGAGGGGACTGGGAGGGGACTGGGGGGGACTGGGAGGGGATTGGGAGGGGACTGGGAGGGGACTGGGACTGGGAGGGGATTGGGAGGGGGACTGGGAGGGGACTGGGAGGGGACTGGGAGGGGGACTGGGAGGGGGACTGGGAGGGGATTGGGAGGGGACTGGGAGGGGACTGGGAGGGGACTGGGAGGGGACTGGGAGGGGACTGGGAGGGGACTGGGGGACTGGGGGGGACTGGGAGGGGGATTGGGAGGGGACTGGGAGGGGACTGGGAGGGGACTGGGAGGGGACTGGGAGGGGACTGGGAGGGGACTGGGAGGGGACTGGGAGGGGACTGGGAGGGGGATTGGGAGGGGGACTGGGAGGGGGACTGGGAGGGGACTGGGAGGGGACTGGGAGGGGACTGGGAGGGATTGGGAGGGGGACTGGGAGGGGACTGGGAGGGGACTGGGAGGGAGGGGACTGGGAGGGGATTGGGAGGGGACTGGGAGGGGGGGATTGGGAGGGGACTGGGAGGGGACTGGGAGGGATTGGGAGGGGGGGATTGGGAGGGGGACTGGGAGGGGACTGGGAGGGGGACTGGGAGGGGGACTGGGAGGGGGACTGGGAGGGGACTGGGAGGGGACTGGGAGGGGACTGGGAGGGGACTGGGGGACTGGGAGGGGGACTGGGAGGGGATGGGAGGGGGACTGGGGGGACTGGGACTGGGGGGACTGGGAGGGGACTGGGAGGGGACTGGGAGGGGATTGGGAGGGGATGGGGGGGACTGGGGGGATTGGGGGATTGGGGGACTGGGAGGGGATTGGGACTGGGGGGATTGGGAGGGGATTGGGAGGGGATTGGGAGGGGGACTGGGAGGGGGACTGGGAACCCCCTGGCAGGGGCTCAGGACTGGTCAGGACTGGTCAGGACTGGTCAGGACTGGTCTGGACTGGTCTCTGCTCTGCCCCCAGGGAGCTCAGGCTGACCCCAAGCAGAAGAAGCTGCAGTAAGAGGACACACCCCCCACCCCCCACCCCCCCCGGAGACCTCTCCCCAACATTGGAGTCTGGGGGTGGGGGGGGAACATCATTCCCTGGGGACCCCTAAATATCTTGGGGAGGGGGGGGGTCTGGGACCCATTTGGGGTGGGGTCTGCACCCCCCACCCCCCCTCAAAGACCATTCCTCTGCCCCCCTTCCCCTCCCCCCCCCCAAATAAAGGACCTGGGGGCGAGGGAGGCTCCGGATGACTCTTGGGGACCCCCCTGGAGACCCCCAGACGCTTGGGGACCCTCCCTGGGACCCCCAGACCATTTCAGGACCCCCCCAAGGACCCTAAGCCCCTTTGGGACCTCCCCAAGACCCCCAGACCCTTAGGGACCACCCCCCCCAAAGGACAGCCCCTCCTGGGACCCCCCCAAGGACCTCCAGACCCATAAGGAACCTCCCCAGGGAACCCCCCAGACTGTTTGGGGACCCCTAGACCTTAGGGACCCCCCAACCCTGACTATCTGGGGACTGCCCCTAGAACTCCCCCAGACCCTTTGGGGAGCCCCCTCCAAAGACTCCTGAGATCTTTCACCACTTTTATTGGCACCAGTTGGGGGGCAGCCCCCCAAGTTTGGGGGGCCTGGACCCCCAAGTTGTGGGGCAGCACCTCCAGTTATGGGGCCTGGACCCCCAATTTGCAGGGCAGGCCCTCCCCAGGCTATTGGGCCTGGACCCCAAAGCTATGGGGCCTAGACCCCCAAGTTGTGGGGCAGCCCCCCCACAGGCTATGGGGTCTGGGCCCCTAAGCTGTGGGGCCTGAACCCCTAAGCTCTGGGCTATAGGGCAGCCCCCCCCAGGCTAGGGGGCAGCCCCAGGGGGGTTCTGTGGGGCAGCCCCCCAGAAGCTATGGGGCTGTCCCAAAGGGTGATGTGGGGCAGCCCCCCAGGGCCTATGAGGCAGCCCCAGGGGGTGCTGTGGGGCAGCCCCACGGAGGCTATGGGGCAGCCCCAGGGGATAGTGTGGGGTAGCCCCCCAGAGGCTATGGGGCAGCCCCCCAGGGGCTATGGGGCAGGGTGCAGGGCCTGGGCCTGGTCCCGCAGAGCCTCAAACTCCTTCTGGATGAAGTCAGTCAGCGCTCGGCGCAGCTCCACCTGGGGGGCAGCAGAGCTTGGGGGGGGGCTGCCCCACGGCCCACACCCTCCCCTCCCCACCCCCAGCCGTGGGGCTGCCCCCCAAGTGCTGACCGTGGGGGTGCCCTGGGCCTGCAGCCTGTCCAGCAGGGGGCGAGCGCTGAACGGACGTCCGACGACCACCGTCACCAGCTGGGGAGGAGCCAGGAGCCAGGGGGGGCCTCAGGGACCCACAGAGCCTCACAGGGACCCACAGAGCCCAAGAGGGACCCATAGAGACCCATAGGGACCCATATGAACCCATAGGGACCCATAAGGACCCATAGGGACCAATAAGGACCCATAGGGACCCATAGAGACTCCTAGAGCTCCATAGGGACCCATAGAGCTCCATAGGAACCCATAGAAACCCATAGGGATCCATAGAGACCCATAGGGATCCATAGGGCCCCATAGGGACCCACAGGGACCCATAGAGCTCCATAGGGACCCACAGGGACCCATAGGGACCCATAGGAACCCATAGGAACCCATAGGGATCCATAGAGACCCATAGGGATCCATAGAGACCCATAGGGCCCCATAGGGACCCATAGAGACCCATAGAGCCCCATAGGGACCCATAGAGCCCCATAGGGACCAATAGAGACCCATAGGGAGCCATAGAGACCCATAGGGACTCATAGAGCCCAACAGAGCCCCATAGGGTCCCACAGTGTCCCATAGAACCCCACAGAGCCCCATGGAGTCCTACAGCTGCCTCATGGCTCCCACCCCATAAAGCCCTAGGGCCTGCCCCACACCTCCTGCCCCAGAGAGCCCCACAGCCCACCCCAGAGATCCTCAGACCGTGCTCCACAGTGCCCACCCCACAGATCCTGCCCTATAGATCCTCAGACCGTGCTCCACAGTGCCCACCCCACAGATCCTGCCCTATAGATCCTCAGACCGTGCTCCACAGTGCCCACCCCACAGGTCCTGCCCTATAGATCCTCAGACCGTGCTCCACAGTGCCCACCCCACAGATCCTGCCCTACAGATCCTCAGACCGTGCTCCACAGTGCCCACCCCACAGATCCTGTCCCATAGATGCTCAGACCCTGCCCTATAGGGCTGCCCCCATAGATCCTGCCCCATAGACCCCCACAGCTGCCCCCTGGAGCCTCACCTTTCCCACCCGTGGCACGTAGGGGGCAGAGTTGGGCAGGATGTCAGCCATGCCTGGGGGACGGAGAGAGCTGTGGGGCTGGGACCCCCACCAGGCCCCTCCCCCCAGGTCCCTCCCAGGCCCCTCCCTGTCCCTCACCCCCATGCCAGAGGGGCAGCAGCACAGGATCCAATCTGCACTCAGCCAGGAGCCTTCCAATGCCTGCAGGGGGCAGGAGAGAGCTGGGAGGGAGTGGGGGAGGGGGCGAGGGGGGGAAAGGAAAGGAGGGGAGGGAGGGGGGCAGTGGGGGAGGGGCTCCAGGCTCTCTCACCCCACTTGAAGCGAACAAATTCCTGCCCCAGGTTGACTTTGCCTGTGGGGGACACAAGGGGAGGGGTCCCAGTGCCCCCCAGTGCCTCCCAGCACAGCCCAGTGCCACCCAGTGCCTCCCAGTCCAGCCCAGTGCCTCCCAGTACCCTCCCAGTGCCCCCCAGTGCCTCCCAGCACAGCCCAGTGCCACCCAGTGCCTCCCAGTACCCTCCCAGTGCCACCCAGTGCCTCCCAGCACAGCCCAGTGCCCTCCCAGTGCCCCCCAGTGCCTCCCAGTCCAGCCCAGTGCCCTCCCAGTGCCCCCAGTGCCCTCCCAGTGCCACCCAGTGCCTCCCAGTCCAGCCCAGTGGCCCCCAGTGCTTCCCAGTGCCCCCTAGTGCCTCCCAGTGCCCCCCAGCACAGCCCAGTGCTTCCCAGTGCCCCCCAGTACCCTCCCAGTGCCACCCAGTGCCTCCCAGTCCAGCCCAGTGCCCCCAGTGCCAGTGCCCCTAGTGCCTCCCAGTGCCCCCCAGCACAGCCCAGTGCCTCCCAGTGCCCCCTAGTGCCTCCCAGTCCAGCCCAGTGCCCCCCAGTGCCTCCCAGTCCAGCCCAGTGCCCTCCCAGTGCCCCGCAGCGCCCCCCAGCGGCGGCGGTGCCGCAGTACCCTCGGGGAAGACGTGCACCCAGTCCCCCTGGTTGAGCCTCTCCAGGATGAAGTCCATCCCCTGCTGGTAGACTCCGTCCCCTGCGCCAGCACCCGCGGGGGGGTCACCAGGGGGCGCTGCCAGCCCCCCAGGAGGGACCAGAGCCTCCCAGGAGGGACCAGAGCCCCCCAGCCCCCACTGCCAGCCCCCCAGGAGGGACCAGAGCCTCCCAGGAGGGACCAGAGCCCCCCAGCCCCCACTGCCAGCCCCCCAGGAGGGACCAGAGCCCCCCAGAACTCTCCCAGTCTCCCCTCCCCCAGTCTCCCCCCAGTCCCAGTCTCTCCCAGTCCCCCCCAGCTCCCCCTCCCAGTCCCCCCAGCTCCCTCCCAGTCCCTTCCCAGTCTCTCCCAGTCCCCTCCCAGCTCCCTCCCAGTCTCTCCCAGTCTCCCCCAGTCCCCTCAGTCCCTCCCCCCCCAGCTCCCTCCCTCCCTTCCCAGTCTCCCAGTCCCCTCCCAGTCTCCCCCAGTCCCTTCCCAGTCTCTCCCAGTCCCCTCCCAGTCTCCCCCAGTCCCTCCCAGTCTCTCCCAGTCCCCCCAGCTCCCTCCCAGTCCCTTCCCAGTCTCCCAGTCCCCTCCCAGCTCCCTCCCAGTCCCTTCCCAGTCTCTCCCAGTCCCCTCCCAGTCCCCTCCCAGTCTCCCCCAGTCCCTTCCCAGTCTCTCCCAGTCTCTCCCAGTCCCCTCCCAGTCTCCCCCAGTCCCTCCCAGTCTCCCCCAGTCCCCCCCAGCTCCCTCCCAGTCCCTTCCCAGTCTCCCAGTCCCCTCCCAGCTCCCTCCCAGTCCCCCCCAGCCCCACCCCTGCAGACTGGGACACATCTTCCCAGGCTGAAGAACTTGGAGTGCAGCTCCCGAGTGAAGCAAATGTCAGCAGCTGCAGGGGTCCTGGGGAGGGGGAATGGGGGAGGTCACCCCCTGGATCCCCTCCCCCCAAGGAACCCCAGATCCTCCTCTACAGCCCCCAGCCCCATAGGGACCCCCTCAGGAGCCCCCAACCCCACCCCTCCACCATCCCCCCCTTAAACCTCTCCAGACCCAAGGGCCCCCACCCCCATGACCCCCAAACCCCCTCCCAGGACCCCCAAACCCCCCCCACATGGAACCCCAGGATCCCCAAAGATTCCCCCCAGGACCCCCTAAATCCACCTCCAGGACACCCAAAGATCCCCCAAGACCCCTGAGTCCACCCCTAGGACCCCCTCAAGCATCTCCAGATCCATGGGGACCCCCAGGACCCCCTCAGCCTCCCCCAGGACCCCCTTAACCCCCTCCCAGGACCCCCAAGCACCTCCAGACCCATGGGACCCCCAGGACCCCCAAAGATCCCTCCCAAGACCCCCTAAAACCCCTCCCAGGACCCCCAAGCACCTCCAGACCCATGGGGACCCCCAAGCCCCCCAGCCCCCTCACCACCGCATCTTGTTGAGGCTCCAGACATGGCGAAGCTTCAGGGACCCTTGGGGGGCAAATTGGGGGTTGTGAGACCCCCTCCCAACCCCCAGAACCCCTGGGGACCCCAAAAGCTTCCTCTCAACACTCATAGGATGCTGTCCAGCACCCCCAGAGACCCCCAAGATGCCTCCTAGCAGCCCTGAGACCCCTTCCAGCACCTCCAGAACCCCCTGGGGACCCCCAATGTACCTCCCAGCACCCCCTGGGACCCCCTCCAGCACCCCCAGATCCCCCTGGGGATCCCCAAAGTGCCTCCCAGCACCCCCAGAGACCCTTGCAGACCCCAAAAGCTTCCTCCCAACACCCATGGGACCCTCTCCAGCACCCCCACAGACCCCCAAGATGCTTCCCAACAGCCCTGGGACCCCCTCCAGCACCCCCAGATCCCCCTGGGGACCCCCAAAGTGCCTCCCAGCACCCCTGGGACCCCCTCTAGCACCCCCAGATGCCTCTGGAGACCTTCTCCAGATCCCCCTGGGGACCCCCAAAGTGCCTCCCAACACCCCCAGAGACCCCCAAGATGCTTCCCAGCAGCCCTGGGACCCACTCCAGCACCTCCAGATCCCGTTGGGGACCCCCAAAGTGCCTCCCAGCACCCCCAGAGACCCCTGAAGACCCCAAAAGCTTCCTCCCAACACCCATGAAACCCTCTCCAGCACCCCCAGAGACCCCCAAGATGCCTCCCAGCACCTCCAGATGCCCCTGGGGACCCCCAAAGGGCATCCCAGTAGCCCTAGGACTCCCTCTAGCACCTCCAGATGCCCCTAGGGACCCTCAATGTCCATCCCCAACAGCCCCAGATCCCCCTGGGGACCCCCAAAGTGCCTCACAGCACCCCCTGGGACCCCCTCCAGCAGCCCCAGATCCCCCTGGGGACCCCCAAAGTGCCTCCCAGCACCCCCAGAGACCCCCAAGATGCCTCCCAGCAGCCCCAGATCCCCCTGGGGACCCCCAAGGTGCCTCCCAGCACCCCCTAGGACCTCTTCCAGCACCCCTAGATCCTCCTGGGGACCCCCAAAGTGCCTCCCAGCACCTCCAGATCGCCCTGGGGACCCCAAAAGTGCCTCCCAGCAGCCCTAGGACTCCCTCTAGCATGCCCAGATCCCACTGGGGACCCCCAAAGTGCCTCACAGCACCCCCAGAGACCCCCAAAATGCCTCCCAGCACCCCCTGGGACTCCCTCTAGCATGCCCAGATCCCGTGGGGCCCCCCAGGACGCCTCCCCTCACCCCCTGCCCCCCCCCCCCCCGCGGGGGCGGTGCAGCGCACCCCAGAGGTGGGGGTCGTCCATGCAGGAGGCGTGGTTGGAGAAGGTGAGCAGGGGGGTGCGGGGCCCCCTGCGCTCCACCAGGTCGTGCAGCACCTCCGCGTTGTGCACTCGCAGCCGGTTCAGGTAGCCTGCGGCCCGGGGCGGGGGGAGGGGAGGACAGACAGACACAGGGCGGTGGGGGAGGGGCGCGGCGGCGCCGGGGCTCCCCCCTCAGCCCCCCTGCCCCCGGCCCGGGGCGGCACTCACGGGTCCAGAGGCAGCTGTAGGTCCCCACCAGGCCGGTGACCAAGCGGCTGGCCAGCAGCCAGCCCCGCGCCGGCCCCGCCGGGAACGGCCAGCTCACGGCCAGGGGCATCCTGCGGCCATGGCCCGGCGGCGGCGGAGCCGGGCGGGGAGCGGGAACGGCGCCGGGGCACCGGGAGAAGGGACCGGGAGAGGGCACCGGGGGCGGGGGAGAGAGGAGGGGAGCAAGGGGGAGGAGGGGGAGAGGGCTGGGGGATGGGGGAGGAGGGTCACGGAGGGAGCGAGAACGGTGCTGAGGGACCGGGAGAAGCGACCGGGAGAGGGCACCGTGGGGGAGGAGAGGGGAGCAAAGGTCACGGAGGGAGTGGGAACGGCGCCGAGGGACCGGGAGAAGGGACCGGGGGGGAGGAAAGGAGGGGAGCGGGAGGAAGGATGGGGAGAGGGCTGGAGGGTGGGGGAGGGTCACGGAGGGAGCGGGAACGGCGCCGAGGGACTGGGAGAGGGCAGCGGGGAGGGGAGCGGGGGGAGGGGGAGGGTCACGGGGGAAGCGGGAGGGTGGGCACCGGGGAGGAGGGAAGGGGAGCGGTGGGGGGAGGGTCACGGAGCGCCGGGAACGGCAGCGAGGCCCAGCCCAGAGCCCCCCCCCCCCGACGCCTGCAGAGCCTCGGCCGCCGCTGCTGCCGTAAAGCGCGGCGCGGTCTGACCGCTGCGGGCAGGAGCGGGGGGCGCCGTAAAGCGCGGCGGGAGCCTGTCGTGCTGCCCCGCGGCCGAGCTGCCGTAAAGCGCGGCGGGAGCCTGCCGTGGTGCCCCGCGGCCGCGCTGCCGTAAAGCGCGGCGGGAGCGTGTGGTGCTGCCCCGCGGCCGAGCTGCCGTAAAGCGCGGCGGGAGCCTGCCGTGGTGCCCCGCGGCCGAGCTGCCGTAAAGCGCGGCGGGAGCCTGCCGTGGTGCCCCGCGGCCGAGCTGCCGTAAAGCGCGGCGGGAGCCTGCCGTGGTGCCCCGCGGCCGCGCTGCCGTAAAGCGCGGGGCGGTGTCGCAAAGCGGGCGCGGCGGCAGGGCTGCCGTGAAGCGCGGCGGCGGGGCGGCGGCGGCGGCGGCCTCGGAGCGGCCTCGGCCAGCAGCGCCGCGGGGTCCCGGCCCGGGCTCGGCGCCGCCATGGCTGCGGTGTGGCAGCAGCTGCTGGCCCTGGACGCCAGGTGAGCCCCGGGGGGGCGCCGCGGGGGGGCGCCTGGGGGTCCCTGATGCCCACTGCCCCCCGGGGTCCCTGATGCCCAGGTCTCTGCTACCCACTGCCCCCCGGGGTCCCTGGTGCCCTCTGCCCCCCGGGGTCCCTGATGCCCAGGTCCCTGCTGCCCACTGCCCCCCAGGGTCCCTGATGCCCACTGCCCCCCGGGGTCCCTGATGCCCACTGCCCCCCAGGGTCCCTGGTGCCCAGGTCCCTGATGCCCACTGCCCCCCGGGGTCCCTGGTGCCCACTGCCCCCCGGAGGTCCCTAGTGCCCATGTCCCTGATGCCCACTGCCCCCCGGGGTCCCTGATGCCCAGGTCCCTGATGCTCATTGCCCTCTGGGGGTCCCTGATGCCCACTGCCCCTCGGGGTCCCTGATGCCCAGGTCTCTGCTACCCACTGCCCCCCAGGGTCCCTGGTGCCCACTGCCCCCCGGGGTCCCTGATGCCCAGGTCCCTGCTGCACACTGCCCCCCAGGGTCCCTGATGCCCACTGCCCCCCAGGGTCCCTGGTGCCCAGGTCTCTGATGCCCACTGTCCCCCAGGGTCCCTGGTGCCCATGTCCCTGATGCCCACTGCCCCCCGGGGTCCCTGATGCCCACTGCCCCCCAGGGTCCCTGATGCCCAGGTCCCTGATGCTCATTGCCCTCTGGGGGTCCCTGGTGCCCACTGCCCCCTGGGGTCAATGATGCCTTCGGTCCCCCGGGGTCCCTGCTGCCCAGGTCCCTGCTGCCCACTGCCCCCGTGGGATCCCTGGTGCCCAGGTCGTGGTGGCCACTGCTCTCTGGCACCCCTTTTACCCGCTGCTCTGTACTCTGTGCGCCACTCTATGCCCCCCTGGCCCCCCTGTGCCCCCTGTCATGCCCTCACCTGGTGCCCGGCAGGTACGCGGTGTACTGCACGCCGCGGTGCCCTCTGTGCCCCCCTGTGCCCCTTGCCCCTGCTCACCCCGGTGCCTGGCAGGTACGCTGCATACCACATGCCACAGTGCCCTCTGTCCCACTCTGTGCCCCCCGTGCCCCCTGGCACCTCCGGCCCCTGTTCACCGTGGTGCCCGGCAGGTACACTGTGTACCGCACGCCGCGGTGCCCTCTATGCCCCCCTGTGCCCCCCTGGCACCCCCTTTACCTTTTCCTCTTTACTCTCTGTGCTCTCTTAGCATCCCTGGCACTTGCTTTATCCTCTTCTCTTTACTCTCTGTGCCCCTCTGTGCCCCCTTGGCATCCCCTTTCCTCTCTGTTCTTTACTGTCTGTGCCAACTTGGCACCTCTTGCACCCCCTGGCACCCCCTTTACTCTCTGCTCATTACTCTCTGTGCCCCCCTGTGCCCCCTGGCACCCCCTGGCACCCCTTTTACCCTCTCCTCTTTACTCTCTGTGCCCCCCTGGCACTCATGGCACCCCCTTTACCCTCTCCTCTTTACTCTCTGTGCCCCCCTGGCACTCATGGCACCCCCTTTACCCTCTCCTCTTTACTCTCTGTGCCCCCTGGCACCCCTGGTTCCTGCTCACCGCGGTGCCCGGCAGGTACGCTGTGTACCACACACCACGGTGCCCCCTGGCACCCCCTGGCACCCCTTTTACCCTCTCTTCTTTACTCTCTGTGCCCCCTGGCACTCATGGCACCCCCTTTACCCTCTCCTCTTTACTCTCTGTGCCCCCTGGCACCCCTGGTTCCTGCTCACCGCGGTGCCCGGCAGGTACGCTGCGTACCACACACCACGGTGCCCCCTGTGCCCCCTGTGCCCCCCTGGCACCTCCTGCCCCTGCTCACCGCGGTGCCCGGCAGGTACGCCGCGTACCGCACGCCGCGGTGCCCTCTGTGCCCCCCTCTGCCCCCCTGGCACCCCCTTTACCTTTTCCTCTTTAGTCTCTGTGCCCTCTTGGCACCCCTGGCACCCCCTTTACTCTCTGCTCTGTGCCCCCTGTGCCCCCTGCCCCTGCTCACGCGGTGCCCGGCAGGTACGCCGCGTACCGCACGCCGCGGTGCCCGCAGTTCCGGACGCAGTACGTGCGGCGCCGCAGCCAGCTGCTGCGGGCGGGGGCGGAGGCCTGGGGGTGCCAGGAGGCCGCCCGGCGCCGCTGGTACCTGCGGCTCCGTGCCAGGCTGCTGGCCCAGCGCTTCGGGGCCCTCTCCGAGCCGGGCGCCGGCCGCGCCCACAGCGGCAGCGCCCTGCGCGCCAGCAGGAGCACCCTGGACAGGATGGAGGTAGGGGGGGTGGGGGAGGGGTGGGCGTGGGGAGAGGGGGGGTGCCCCTTTGGTAGTCCTTGGTGCCCCTCTAGTAGCCCTTGGTGCCCCCTTAGTGCCCTTTTCATAGCCCTTGGTGCCCCTCTGGCAGCCCCTGGTGCCCTTTTGGCAGCCCTTGGTGCCCCCTTGGCACCCTTCTGGTAGTCCTTGGTGCCCCTTTGGTAGTCCTTGGTGCCCCTCTAGTAGCCCTTGGTGCCCCCTTAGTGCCCTTTTCATACCCCTTGGTGCCCCTCTGGCAGCCCTTGGTGCCCTTTTGGTAGCCCTTGGTGCCCCCTTGGCGCCCCTCTGGTAGCCCTTGGTGCCCCTTTGGTAGCCCTTGGTGCCCCTCTGGTAGCCCATGGTGCCCTTCTGGTAGTCCTTGGTGCCCCCTTAGTGCCCCTCTGGTATCCCCTGGTGCCCCTTTGGTAGCCCTTGGTGCCCCCTTGGTGCCCCTTTGATACCTCTTGGTGCCCCTTTGGTATCCCCTGGTGCCCCTCTAGTACCCCCTGATAGCCCTTGGTGCCCCTTGGTGCCCCTTTGGTAGTCCTTGGTGCCCCCTTAGTGCTCCTTTCATACTCCCTGGGACCCCCCTGATAGCCCTTGGTGCCCCTTTGGCAGTCCTTGGTCCCCTCTGGTAGCCCTTGGTGCCCCCTTGGTGCCCCTTTGGCAGTCCTTGGTCCCCTCTGGTAGCCCTTGGTGCCCCCTTGGTGCCCCTTTGGCAGTCCTTGGTCCCCTCTGGTAGCCCTTGGTGCCCCCTTGGTGCCCCTTTGGCAGTCCTTGGTCCCCTCTGGTAGCCCTTGGTGTACCCTTAGTGCCCCTTTGATACCGCCTGGTGCCCCTCTAATACCCCCTGGTGTCCCTTGGTGCCCCCCTGGCGCCCCCTGGCACTGTGCCCTCCCCACAGGACTTTGAGGATGCCCCCCGGGGGCAGCGGCGCCCCCTGAGCAGGGCAGGGCAGCAGGAGCGGTGAGGGGGAGGGCAGGGGAGGGGGAGGGAGAGGGAGGGAGGGGGAAGAGGGGAGGGGAGGGGGGGGGGGGGAGGGAGGGAGGGGGAAGAGGGGAGGGGAGGGGAGGGAGGGGTCTTGGGAGGGTCAAGGTGGGAGAGGAAGGGAGAGGAGGAGGCTGGGGGAGGGGAAGGAGGGAGGAAGGCAGGGGGCAGGCAGGGGGCTTGGGGGACAAGGAGGGGGAGGGGGTCAGGGAGGGGTCAAGGGGGTGGGAGTCAGAGTGGAGGTTTGGGGGTCAGGAGGGGATCAAGGGGGGGGTTCAGGGAGGGGGGTTGGGGAGATCAGGGTGGGGGCCAAGAGGAGGCTTGGGAGGCTCTGACCATCCCCTTTCCCTTTTCCCTTTGCTCCTTCCCCTTTCCTTCTCCTCCTCCCTTCTTCCCTTTCCTTCTCCCTTTCTTTTCTCTTCTTCCCTTCTCTCCCTTTTTTTCCCCTTCTCCCTTCTGTCTCTCCCTTTTTCCTTTCCCTTCTGTCTCTCCCCCTCTCCCTTCTCCCTCTTCCTTCTTTCTCTCCCTTTTCCCTCTTCCTTCTCCCTCTTCCTTCTCCCTCCCTTCCCTCTTCCCCCTTCCCCCTTTTCCTTTTTCCCCCTTCCCCTTCCCCTTTCCCCCTTCCCCCTTCCCCCTTCCCCTTTCCCCTTTGCCTTTGCCCTTTCCCCCTTCCCTTTGTCCCCTTTCCCCCTCCCCTCTGCCCTGCCCTGCCCCGCGCTGGCAGTGCCCCCGGGGTGGTGCCCACGCCGCTGGCAGAGGCCAGCAGGGCCATGGCTGGGGGCACCTCCCTGAGCCAGAACTATGAGTTCCGAGGAGTCTGCCACGTGTTCGACCAGCACAGCGACAGCCCCGGTGAGGGCCGCTGGGGGGCGCTGGGGGGGGACTGGGAGGGAATGGGAGAGACTGGGAGGGGACTGAGAGGGGATGGGAGAGGATTGAGAGAGACTGGGAGGGATTGGAGGGGACTGGGAGGGGACTGGGAGAGACTGGGAGGGGACTGGGAGGGGATGGGAGGGGATGGGAGGGGATTGGGAGGGTTTGGAGGGGGACTGGGAGAGACTGGGGGGGATTGGGAGGGACTGGAGGGGCACTGGGAGAGACTGGGAGGGGACTGGGAGGGGATGGGAGGGGATTGGGAGGGTTTGGAGGGGGACTGGGAGAGACTGGGAAGGACTGGGAGGGACTGAACAGGGACTGGAGAGGGAATGGAAGGGGATTGGGAGGGTACTGGGAAAGGGATTAGGAGGAACGGGGAGAGACTGGAGAGGGTTAGGAGGCACTGGGAGAGACAACAGAGCACTGAGAGGCACTGGAGAGGGACTGGAAGGGGGACAGGGAGAGACAGGAGAGTGACTGGGAGGGGCTGGGAGGGAGTGTCATGGACTAGGAGGGGCTGTGCTGGCCGGGGCTGGCCTGGGGCCTCAGCGTCGCCCCCTGGTGGCAGTGCCCAAGGTGCAGTTCGCTCACCACGACCGGCACCTGCTGGGTGTGGAGCTGCACTGGGAGGGACTGGGAGAGACTGGGATGGAGTGGGAGGGGACTGGGAGGGATTGGAGGGGGACTGGGAGGGAGTGGGAGGGACTGGGGGGGACTGGAGGGGCACTGGGAGAGAGTGGGGGGGGGAATGGGAGAGACTGGGAGGGGACTGAGAGGGGATTGGGAGGGACTGGGAGGGATTGCAGAGGGACTGGAAGAAACTGGGAGGGGACTGGGAGGGGACTGGGAGGGACTGGCAAGGACTGGGAGGGCCTGGACAGGGACTGGGAGGGGACTGGGAGGGATTGGAGGGGGACTGGGAGGGACTGTCAAGGACTGGGAGGGCCTGGACAGGGACTGGGAAGGACTGGGAGGGACTGGAGAGCACTGAGAGGCACTGGAGGAGGACTGGGGGGGACTGGAGAGTGACTGGGAGGGGACTGGGAGGGAGTGGGTGGGGCTGGCATGGCCTGGGCGGGGCTGGGCGGCGCTGGCGCCTCAGCGTCGCCCCCCGGTGGCAGTGCCCAAGGTGCAGTTCGCTCACCACGACCGGCACCTGCTGGCCTGCTGCTCGCTGGACGGCAGCATCTCGGTGTGCCGGCTGGGCCCGGGGCCGCCGGCGGTGCTGCGGGTGCTGCGCGGGCACGGCGCCGGCGTGGCCGACCTCGACTGGTCGCTGGCCAACGACGTCCTGGTCTCGGCCTCGCTGGACGGCAGCCTGCGCCTCTGGGCCCCGGGCCGGGGGCTCTGCATCCGCCGCGTGCCCGACCCCGACGGCGCCCCCCTGCTCTGCTGCGCCTTCCAGCCCCTCAACAACAACCTCACCGTGGTGAGTGCCCCCCGAGACCCTGTGCCAGCCCCTGTGCCAGCCCCTGAGCCCCTGTGCCAGCCCCTGTGCCCCTGCTGTACTGCGCCTTCCAGCCCCTCAACAACCTCACTGTGGTGAGTGCCCCCCTGAGCCCCTGTGCCAGCCCCTGTGCCAGCCCTGAGCCCCTGTGCCAGCCCTGAGCCCCTGCTGCCAGCCCCTGTGCCCCTGCCCACCCCTGAGGCCGTACTGCCTGGTCTGGGGATGCCAGGCTGGGTGCCCCCCTGGGTCTGGATATACCAGGGTAGGTGCTCCCTGGGTCTGGGGGTGCCAGGCTGGGTGTCCCCTGGGTCTGGATATACCAGGGTGGGTACCCCCTGGGTCTGGGGGTGCCAGGCTGGGTGTCCCCTGGGTCTGGATATACCAGGGTGGGTACCCCCTGGGTCTGGGGGTGCCAGGCTGGGTGCCCCCTGGGTCTGGATATACCAGGGTGGGTGCCCCCTGGGTCTGGGGGTGCCAGGCTGGGTGCCCCCTGGGTCTGGATATACCAGGGTGGGTGCCCCCTGGGTCTGGGGGTGCCAGGCTGGGTGCCCCCTGGGTCTGGATATACCAGGGTGGGTGCCCCCTGGGTCTGGGGGTGCCAGGCTGGGTGCCCCCTGGGTCTGGATATACCAGGGTGGGTGCCCCCTGGGTCTGGGGGTGCCAGGCTGGGTGCCCCCTGGGTCTGGATATACCAGGGTGGGTGCCCCCTGGGTCTGGGGGTGCCAGGCTGGGTGCCCCCTGGGTCTGGATATACCAGGGTGGGTGCCCCCTGGGTCTGGGGATGCCAGGCTGGGTGCCCCTGGGTCTGGATATACCAGGGTGGGTGCCCCTGGGTCTGGGGGTGCCAGGCTGGGTGCCCCCTGGGTCTGGATATACCAGGGTGGGTGCCCCCTGGGTCTGGGGGTGCCAGGCTGGGTGCCCCCTGGGTCTGGATATACCAGGGTGGGTGCCCCCTGGGCCTGGGGGTGCCAGGCTGGGTGCCCCTAGGCTCTGGGGGTGCCAGGCTGCATGCCAGGCTGGGTGCCCCCGAGGTGCGGCGGTGCCAGGCTAGGTGCCGGGGGGGTGCCTCTGGGCCTGCGGGGGGTGTCCCCATGGTGCCCCCTGTGCCAGGCTCCCTGCCCATCCCCCTCCCCCCCGCAGGTGGGCAGTGCCAGGCACACGGTGCGGGTGGTGAACATCTCCACCGGGAAGGCTGCCAAGGGCGGCACCGGGCGGGTGCCAGGCAGGGTCCTGGCGCTGTGCTTCGACCCCCCCGGGAGGGTGCTGTGGGCAGGGGACGACAGAGGCTCAGTGAGCAGCTTCCTGTGCGACCCCAACACAGGTACGGGGCGGGGGGGGCTGGGAGGGTTCCATGGGTGCCAGGCTGGGCCTTGGCCTCCTCTATGTCCCTGAGTCGGTACCAGGCCGGTGCCAACCTTCTCTGGGTGCCAGGCCTGGCGCTGTCCCCCATGGGTCCCTGGGTTGGTGTCAGGCCGGGTGCTGCCCTGCTGTGGGTGCCAGGCTGGGTGCCAGGCCGGGTGCTGCCCTGGTGTGGGTGCCAGACTGGGTGCTGCCCTAGTGTGGGTGCCAGGCTGGGTGCCAGGCTGGGTGCTGCCCTGCTGTGGGTGCCAGGCTGGGTGCCAGGCCGGGTGCTGCCCTGGTGTGGGTGCCAGGCCGGGTGCTGCCCTGGTGTGGGTTTCAGGCTGGGTGCTGCCCTGGTGTGGGTGCCAGGCCAGGTGCTGCCCTGGTGTGGGTTTCAGGCTGGGTGCTGCCCTGGTGGGGGTGCCAGGCCGGCCCTGAGCCCGGTGCCCGCCGGCAGGGCAGCTGAGCCGCGCGGGCAGGGTGCTGGTGCAGCCTGGCGGTGCCATCACCTCCCTCAGTGCCAGGGCCTGGGCCAGCAGAGAGGCTCCTGACCCCTCCCTGCTGCTCAATGCCAGCCCAGACCGACTGCTGCTCTTCAGGTGGGCACCACGGCGGGCACAGCTGGCACCACAGCTCCCTTGGGGCTCTCCTGTAGGGTAGTGGAGGAGGAGGAGGAGGAGGAGGAGGAGGAAGGGCTTGGGGGTGGCAGGGGGGAGGCTGTGCCAGAGCTTCCCCAGCATAGGGTGGGCACAGGGTGGGCACAGTTGGCATCCAAGCTGCTTTGGAGGTCTTCTGTGGGGTGGTGGAGGAGGAGGAGGGCTTGGGGGTGCCAGGGCTGAGGTTGTGGCACAGGGTGGGCACTGAGGTGGGCACAGGGTGGGCACAGCTGGCATGAAAGGCCCTTTGGGAGTCTCCTGTAGGGTGATGGAGGAGGAGGAGTTCGGGGGTGCCAGGGCTGAGGCTGTGGCAGAGTGGGCATTGAGGTGGGCACAGGGTGGGTACAGTTGGCACCAAACCCCCTCTGGGAGTAGAGGGTGGAGGGGGAGGAGGGCTCAGGGGTGCCAGGGATGAGGCTCTGCCAGAGCTTGCCTAGCACAGGGTGGGCACCAGAGGGGGCACAGGGGTGGGCAGGGGGTGGGCCCAGCTGGCACCACAGCCCCTGTGTGCCCCCAGCCTGGTGCAGGAGGAGGGCTCAGCGGTGCCAGGGCTGAGGCTGCGGCGCAGCTTCCCCACCAGGCACCGAGGGCACCACCTGCGGAGCTGCTTCTGCCCTCTGATGTCCTTCCGCCAGGGAGCCTGCGTGGGTAAGGGGCACCAGGGGGCACCAGGGGGGCTGGGCTGGCACCAGGGGACCTGGGGGGTGGCACTAAGGGCTCTGGGGGTGGTATCAAGGGGGCTGGGCTGGCACCAAGTGACCTGGGGGTTGGCACTAAGGGCTCTGGGGTGGCACCAAGTGACTTGGGGGGTTGGCACTAAGGGCTCTGGGGGTGGTACCAGGGGGGGCTGGGGTGGCACCAAGGGACCTGGGGGGTGGCACTAAGGGCTCTGGGGGTGGTACCAGGGGGGGCTGGGGTGGCACCAAGGGACCTGGGGGGTGGCAAGAGGGGGCCTGGGGTTGGCACCAAGAGAGGTGGGGGTGGTGAAAATGGGGCTGGGGCTGGCAGCTGGGGCTCCTGGCTGGCACCAATCCCCCTGGGGCTGGCAGCTGGGACCCCTAGCTGTCCGCAGGCCCCCAGGGCGGGCCGGCGGGGCCGGGGGGCGGTGGCCGGGCGCCGGGTGCCCGCTGGCGGGGCCGGCGGGGCCGGGGGGGTGGCCAGGCGCCGGGTGCCCGCTGGCGGGCCGGCGGGGCCGGGGCGGTGGCCAGGCGCCGGGTGCCCGCTGGCGGGGCCGGCGGGGCCGGGGGGCGGTGGCCAGGCGCCGGGTGCCCGCTGACGGGGCCGGTGCCCGCAGTGACGGGCAGCGAGGACGGCTCGGTGCTGTTCTTCGACGTGGGGCGGGCGGCGCGCGCCAGCCTCAACGCCCTGCAGGGGCACGGCGCCGCCGTGCTGGCCGTGGCCTTCAACTGCGACGAGAGCCTGCTGGCCTCCAGCGACGCCAAGGGCACCGTCATCGTCTGGCGCCGCCAGAGCGCCCCCTGACCGCCTGCCGCCGCCTGGCACCGCCTGCCACTGCCTGCCAGACCCCCGGCAGCGCCCCCTGACGGCCTGGCACCGCCTGGCACCGCCCTCTGCACGCCTGGCATCGGCCATGGCACTCATAGACCCCCTGCCCCCCACCTGTGCCAGGCTGGCATCATCCCTGGCATTGACAGCCCTCCCTGTGCCAGGCTAGTATCATCCCTGGCACTCATAGAAGCACCCACCCCGTGCCAGGCTAGCATCAGCCCTGCCACAGCCCTGCCACATGCCAGCCTGCCATCAACCATGGCATTCATACACACACACCCCCCCCCGTGACCACTTGGCATGGGCCCTGGCACTCATAGACCACCACCCCCAATGCCAGGCTAGCATCATCCCTGGCACTCAGACTCCCCTATGCCAGGCTGGCATCATCCTTGGCATTCACAGCCCTCCTGTGCCAGGCTGGCATCATCCCTGGCACTCATAAACCCCCCCCGTGCCAGACTGGCATCCCTGGCACTCATAGCCCCCCCCAGTGCCAGCCTGGCATCATTCTTGGCATTGGCAGACCCCCCCAGACCCCAAATAAAGCTCTCCTGGCATCAACCAAGCTCCTGAAGGATCCTGTGCCAGCCTGGCATCATTTTAGGCATTGGCAGACACCCCCCCACCCCGTCCCTCGAGACCCCAAATCTCTTCTGGCATCGACCCTGGCAATGACAGACCTCTCTGTGCCAGTCTGGCATCATTCTTGGCATTGACAGAGCCTCTGAGAGCCCTCCCCCCCCCTTCCAGCCTGGCACTGGCCCTGGCACTGGCCCTGGCACTGGCTGAGGTCTGGTGTACCTGCCAGGCACCATCCCTGGCATTGCCAGCACCTCTGAGCCCCCCCCAGTGCCAGCCCTGGTGCCACATGACACCATCCTTGGGATTGCCAGCCCACCCTTGTGCCAGCCTGGCATCATCCCTGGCACCCCTAACACCCCTGAGATCCATCCCCCCTCCCAGTACCTCTGGCACCATCCTTGGCACCTCCCACCACCCCATACCCCCTCCCCAGTGCCCACAGCAGGCAGAGGCCACAGGGGTTGGCTGGCAGTGCCCTGTTGGTGCCCAACCCACAACACAGGAACTTGGCAACACCTGAGACCCACCCTGTGCCCACCTGGCACCACCCTTGGTGTCCCCAACCCCCATGAGACCACCCCCCCCCAAATACCACCCCCGCGCCCCCCTGGCACCATCCTTGGCATCCCTAATACCTCTGAGACTCCCACAATGCTAACCCTCTGCCCACCTGGCACCACCTCTGGCATCATTACCCCCCAAGGCCACCCCTGTGCCCACCTGGTGTCTACCTGGCACTGTCCTTGGCATTTCCAATCCCCCCTTCTGCCAGCCTGGTATCATCCCTAGCATCCCAAATACACCTGAGACTCCCTCACTGCCATCCCTGTACCTGCCTGGCACCACCCTTGGCCTCTCCAACACCCCTAAAACCCTCCCTGCGCCCACCTGGTACCACCCTTGGCATCTCCAACACCCCTGAGACCCTCCCTCTACCCACCTGGTACCCTCTTGGCACCTCTCCCTGCCCCATGTCTGTCTTCTCCAGTGCCCACAGCAGGCAGAGGCCACACGGGTTGGCTGGCAGTGCCCTGTTGGTGCCAGGCCCTCAGCAGAGGAACTTCCGGCAGGTGCCAGCTCCACACTTGCACTCCATGCGCCCCCTGGCACGGGGGGAGCCCCCTGGTGCACCCCCAGATGCCAACCCAAAGTTGGAGTCCATTTGGCTGCTCTCGGCATCCACTGGGTCCACTGCAGGGGGCACAGGGTGGGCACAGGGCAGGGGGTACAGGTTGGCACCTCAGGCTACTCAAGTGACCCCTCAGTGCCCAGGGGAGCCCTTGGTGCCCACCTGGTGCCCACCCATGGCCAGAGGGGGGGGGGGTGAGGGGGGAGGTATGGGGAGGTGCCAACGGAGCTCTGGGGTGGCACCAGGGGGTCTAGGGTAGCACCAAGGGGGCTGGGGTGACACAAAGGGGACTGGGGTGGGGAGGGTGCTATGGGGCAGCCATGGGGCACTGTGGGTGCTAGGGTTGCTGTGGAGCAGCCATTGGGCACTAGGGGGCATGGTGGGGCAGCAACAGGGCATCCATGGGGCACTAGGTGTCTGCTATGGGGCACTATGAGGTTGCTAAGTGGCTCGACGGCCACGAGGGGTCCTTGTGGATTATGGGGCTGCTATGTGGTGCTATGGCCAGCAGAGTACACTATGGGGCTGCTATGTGGCTCTATGGGGCTGCTATGTGGTGCTCTGGCCACCAGGGGTCACCGTGGGGCACTAGGGGGCTGCTATGGGGCTCTAAGGTGACCAGGGGTCACTGTGGGGCACTAGGGGGCTGCTATGTGGTGCTCTGGCCACCAGGGGTCATCGTGGGGCACTATGAGGTTGTTATGAGGCTCTATGGCAACCAGGGGTCACTGTGGGGCACTAGAGGGCTGCTATGTGGTGCTAAGGGGCTGCTATGTGGCGCACTGGCCACCAGGGGTCACCGTGAGGCACTACGGGGTTGTTATGTGGCTCTAAGGGGCTGCTATGCGGTGCTCTGGCCACCAGGGGTCACCGTGGGGCGCTATGAGGTTGTTATGTGGCTCTATGGCAACCAGGGGTCACTGTGGGGCACTAGAGGGCTGCTATGTGGTGCTAAGGGGCTGCTATGTGGCGCACTGGCCACCAGGGGTCACCGTGAGGCACTACGGGGTTGTTATGTGGCTCTATGGGGCTGCTATGCGGTGCTATGGCCACCAGGGGTCACCGTGGGGCACTAGGGGGCTGCTATGGGGCTCTATGGCGACCAGGGGTCACCGTGGGGCACTAGGGGGCTGCTATGGGGCTCTATGGCGACCTGCGGTCACTGTGGGGCACTAGGGGGCTGCTATGGGGCTCTATGGCGACCAGGGGTCACTGTGGGGCACTAGGGGACTGCTATGGGGCTCTATGGCGACCTGCAGTCACTGTGGGGCACTAGGGGGCTGCTATGGGGCTCTATGGCGACCTGCGGTCACTGTGGGGCACTAGGGGGCTGCTATGGGGCTCTATGGCGACCAGGGGTCACTGTGGGGCACTAGGGGGCTGCTATGGGGCTCTATGGCGACCAGGGGTCACTGTGGGGCACTAGGGGGCTGCTATGGGGCTCTATGGCGACCTGCGGTCACTGTGGGGCACTAGGGGGCTGCTATGGGGCTCTATGGCGACCAGGGGTCACTGTGGGGCACTAGGAGGCTGCTATGGGGCTCTATGGCGACCTGCGGTCACTGTGGGGCACTAGGGGGCTGCTATGGGGCTCTATGGCGACCAGGGGTCACCGTGGGGCACTAGGGGGCTGCTATGGGGCTCTATGGCGACCAGGGGTCACGTTGGGGCACCAGGGGGCTGCGATGCGGCAGTGTGGGCAGCAGGGGGCGCTGTGTGCTCACCTCTCATGCGGTAGTCGAAGGTGAGCTCCTCCCCGGCCCGGATGTGCCTGGCGCTGAAGAGGGCAATGCGAGGCAGCCGCGGGTCCAGGTTCTCGATGAAGACATTGAACACCTGCAGGTTGGGCTCGCACTGCCCGGGGGGGGAGGCAATTAACGGCTAATTAGAGCCCTAAATAGCGGCTAATTAGAGCCCTAATTAGCGGCTAATTAAAAGGTAATAAACGGCTGAACAAGGGGGAGCCAGAGGTGCAGGTTCTCGGGGAGGACACTGAATGCCTGCGGGTTGGGCTAGCATGCAAGGGGGTGATTAATGGGTAATTAATGACATACTAACACTTAATTAATTGCTGATGAGTAGCTAATTAACGGCTATTAGCATGTGATTAACGGCTAATAATTGCTGATCAAAGGCTGATGAATGCCAGCCGTGGGTCCAGGTTCTTGATGACAACCTTGGAAGCGTGTAGGTTGGGCTTGCACGGCCAGGAGTTAATTAATGGCTAATTGAGGGTTAATTAGAGGCTAATTAATAGCTTACTAGTAGCTAATTAGTGGCTGGTTAACAGCTGATTAAACGCTGATTAATGGTTAGCTAAAGATGATTATCTGTTGATTAATGGCAGCCATGGGTCCTGAGGGTTGGGCTCACACTGCCCAGGGGGCAATTAACGGCTCATTAAACGTTAATTAAGGGCTAAGAGAAAGGCTAATTAATGGCTGGCCAATGACTAATTAGCAGAAGCCCCCAGGTCCAGATTCTCAAGGGAGATGTTGAAGAGCTGCAGGTTGGGCTAGCACTGCAGGGGGGAATTAGTGGCTAATTAATGGCCAATTAAAGGCTAAATTATAGCTAATTTAGTGCCAGTGAACTGCTAAAAAAGGGCTTATTAATGCCAATTAAAGAGGTATTTAATAGCAGCTCATGGTCGGCCATTAGCGGTTGTAGGATGGTCATTAGCAGCTCATTAGTGCTTATAGGCAGCTCATTAGTGGTTATAGGCAGCTCATTAATGGCCATTAGCGGATATAGGAAGCTCATCAGCGGCCACTAGCGGCCACAGACACCTCATTAATGGCCATTAGCAGCTATAGGCAGCTCATTAGCGGCCACTAGCGGCTATAGGCAGCTCATGAGGAGCCTGCAGCAGCTACAGGCAGCTCATTAGTGACTCATTAGCCGCTTATATGCATTCACTAGTGGCCACTAGCAGCTATGGGCAGCTCATGAGGAGCCTGCAGCAGCTACAGGCAGCTCATTAGTGACTCATTAGCGCTTATAGGAAGCTTCCTAGCGGCCACTAATGGCTATAGGCAGCTCACTAGCGGCCACTAGCAGCTATATGCAGCTCATGAGCCGGCTGTAGCGGCCATCAGCAGCTCACAAGCGGCCACAGACACCTCATTAATGGCCATTAGCAGCTATAGGCAGCTCACTAGTGGCTACTAGCAGCCCTGGGCAGCTCATGAGTGGCCACCAGCAGCTATAGGCAGCTCACTAGTGGCCACTAGCACCATGGGCAGCTCATGAGTGGCCACCAGCGGCTATAGGCAGCTCACTAGTGGCCACTAGCGGCTATAGGCAGCTCATGAGTGACTACCAGCAGCTATAGGCAGCTCACTAGTGGCCACCACCGGCTATAGGCAGCTCATGAGTGACTACTAGTGGCTATAGGCAGCTCACTAGTGGCCACCACCGGCTATAGGCAGCTCACTAGTGGCCACTAGCGGCTATAGGCAGCTCACTAGTGGCCACTAGCGGCTATAGGCAGCTCATGAGTGACTCATTAACCCTTATAGGCAGCTCACTAGCAGCTATAGGCAGTGCATGAGCAGCCTGTAGTGGCCATAGTCAGTTCACTAGTGGCGAGTAGAGGCTACAGGCAGCTCATTAGTGCCTATAGGCAGCTATTAGTGGCCATTAGCAGCGACAGGCATCTCATTAGCGGCCATTAGTGGCCATAGCGGCTATATGCGGCTCATGAGCAGCCTGTACCGGCTACAGGCACCTCAGTAGCGGTCACTAGCGGCTACAGGCAGCTCATTAATGACCCATAGAGGCTACAGGTAGCTCACTAGTGGCCCATAGTGGCTATAGGCAGCTCATGAGTGGCCGCTAGCAGCTATAAGCAGCTCATGAGGAGCCTCTAGTGGCTACAGGCAGTTTATTAGTGACTCATAAGCACTTATAGGCAGCTCACTAGAGGCCACTAGTGGCTATAGGCAGCTCACTAGCAGCCACTAGCAGCTATAGGCAGTTCATGAGTGGCCACCAGCAGCTATAGGCAGCTCACTAGAGGCCACTAGTGGCTACAGGCAGTGCATGAGGAGCCTGTAGCGGCTATAGGCAGCTCACGAGCAGCTACAGGCAGCTCACAAGCGGCCACTAGTGGCTAGAGGCAGCTCTTTAGTGACTCATTAGTGCCTATAGGCAGCCATTAGTGGTCATTAGCGGCCATTAGCAGCGACAGACATCTCACTAGCGGCCACTAGTGGCCATCGCGGCTATATGCGGCTCATGAGCATCCTGTAGCAGCTACAGGCAGCTCAGTAGCGGTCACTAGCGGCTCTGGGCAGGGGACCAGTGGCCACAGGCAGCTCATTAATGGCCAATAGCAGCTATAGGCAGCTCATTAGTGCCCTCTAGTGACTACAGGCAGCTCATTAGCGGCAAGCAGCAGCCGCCAGTGGCCAACGAGGGGCAGCTTAACGCACGCTGTGGTTGACAAAGTGGGAGATGTTGCCGTAGCGCGCCGCGTCCACGGTGTACACATCCTCCACGTAGTCCAGGTCGAACAGGTAGGTGGCGCCCTGCCGGTCGTACTCCTGCCCCCGCCGCTCCGCCTCCTCCGTCGTGATGATCTGCGGGGGAGGGGGGGGTCAATTAGCGACCATCAGGGTTAATTGGCTGATGAGGGGGGCTGGCTGGGGGGCACACTCTGGTGGATGGTGTGGCTCAATGGAGGCTGATTGGGGGCTCATTACAGACTTGTTATTGGATTAGCGGTGGCTTGTTGGCAGATTAGTGGTTAATTAATGATTTGTTAACGGGTCATTAGCGTCTCATTAGCAGGTCATTAAAGGCAGCTTAAAAGCCAAGGGATGGCTTGTTGGCAGCTTAATAGCGACCTGTTGACAGAGGGGTCAGGGTGGGGGGTTGGGAGGGCTCAGATCAGGGAGAGGATCAAGGAGGGGGTCAGGGTGGGGGTCGGGGTGGATCAGAGTGCAGAGGTTCAGGGTGGGTGAGGTCTATGGAGGTCAGGAGTGGGATTCAGGCAGGTGAGGAGGGGGTCAGGGTGGCAGCTGGGAGGGGTCAGAGTGGAGGGGTTGAAGAAGGGTCAAGGGGGGTCAGGATGGGGGTTGGAGTAGATCAGAGTGCAGGAGTTCAGGGGGGGTGTGGGGTCAAAGGAGGTCAGGAGCAGGATTCAGGTGGGTGAGGAGGGGTGGGTCAGGAGGGGGGCAGGGTGGGAGTGGGGAGGGGTCAGAGTGGAGGAGTTGTGGAAGAGTCAAGGGGGCATCAAGGGAGGTCAGGAGCAGGATTCAGGCAGGTGAGGAGAGGTGGGTCAGAAGGGGGGTAGGGTGGGAGTGGGGAGGGGTCAGAGTGGAGGGGTTGAGGAAGAGTCAAGGGGGCATCAAGGGAGGTCAGGAGCAGGATTCAGGCAGGTGAGTCAGAAGGGGGCAGGGTGGGAGGTGGGGAGGGATCAGAGTGGAGGCATTCAGGAAGAGTTGGGGGGTCAGGAGGGCTCAGATCAGGAAGAGGGTCAAGGGGACGCCAAGGGCAGTCAGGGGGCGGGATGCAGGACGGGTGAGGAGGGGCTGGGGGGCGGGTCTGGGGTTGGGGTGGGGCGGGGTGGCCCCAGGCCGCTCACCTCCCCCACGTACTCCATGACGAAGCGGTGGCTGCGGATGCTGTGCAGGGTGCGCACGCCCCAGCCGCGGCCGTCGGCGGTGCGGAAGATGCAGAGGCAGCGCCGCTCGCCCCGCCCCGCCGCGCCTCCCCCCGCCGCCTCCCCGCGGCGCTGCACCACCCGGTTGGGGCAGTCCCGGCCGCAGCGGCAGCGGGAGTTGCACTCGAAGATGGGCAGCCCGGCCCGCAGCCGCAGCCTGCCCCCCGCCGTGTAGGGGAAGGGGATGCGGGAGGCCCCCGGGCAGCACCGCCCGGCGCAGCCCTCCTGGTAGCAGTCGCTGCACTCGCAGCCCGCCGCCACCGGCGTCACCTCCACCCCGGGCCCCAGCTTGTAGTCTTCGCCGTAGACGAAATCCCGGGGGGGTCCCTGCAGGTCCACTTCGTTCTCCACCACGATCCGCAGCCCCCCGCCCCCGCCCCCTCCCCCGCTGGAGCTGTTGAGGAGCTGCTCCCAGCGCTGCAGCTCCCGGCGCTGCTCCGCCTTCTGCCGCAGGTAGGACGCGGCCCGGGGGGGCAAGCCCCGGGGGCCCGGGCGGAAAGGACCCCCCGGGGCCCGGCTCAGGTCGAGGTGAAGCTGCCGGAGCAGCCCCGGGCACCGCAGGTTCTTTTTGGGCTCCCAGGTGCTGGAGCTCTCAGGGTACCCCTCCCACTTCACCAGGTAGAAGTCTTCGTCCTGGAGGGGAGGGGGGAGGGCAAAAAGAGGCTGGGGGGGAGGCTAAAGGGGCTCGAAAGGGGCTGGGGGGGGCTCTAAAGGGGGGGCTGAGAGGGAGTCCACAGTGGGAATTGGGGGCCTGGGGGCGGTTAAAGGGGAATTGGGGAGGGCAGGGGGTCTCTCAAAGGGGACATTTGGGGTCTGGGGGTAAAGGGAGAATAGGGGGATGGGGGCTCTAAGGGGGATATTGGGGGCTGGGGGAGTAAAGGGGAAGAGGGGGCAGGGGACTAAGGGAGGAATATGGGGGCACAGAGGACTCCAAAGGGGAGTGGGGCCCCGGGAGGGGCTCTAAAAGGGGAAGTGAGGGGGTGGGGTGATAAGGGGGAATTTTGGGGGGAGGGGAATTGGGGGGGGCTGGAGGTCTCCAAAGGAGGATATTTGTGGCCTGAGCAGGGGCAAAGAGGGAAATGGGGGGAGGCAGAGAAGAGCTCTAAAGGGGCAATGGAGGGGGGCGCTGAGGGGGGTATAGGGGGCAGGATTTGGGTTTGGGGGCATCCCAGTGCCACCGGGGGGCGGGGTCCCGGTGCCGCCGGGGCTCGTCCCTGACCTTGACCCTGCGGTAGTCCAGCAGCTGCTCGACCTCGAAGTGCCGCCGCAGCGTCCGGCGGCTGACTCCCAGCGCCGGGCACCGGAGGCGCCGCAGCCGGCAGAGTTCCGCCAGCTGCCGCCACGACGATTTGCAGCTCACAGAGCACTCTGCCGGGGGCAGGGGGGGACACGACATGCCGTTACCGGGGGGAGAGAAAGGGAGGGGCTCAGAATCCTCCTCCCTGTGCTCTCCCCGGCACCGGCAGCGCTGGAGCCGCTCCCAGCCCCGGATCCGCCCTGCCCAGGACCGGAATCTTCCCCAGCGTCCCGGCCCCGGCTCCCCGCTCCGGTCCCAGCTGCTCCCTCCCCGGTCCCGATACCGAGTGCCCTCTAGGTCCTGATTCCCTTCCGGTCCCGATCCCCTCCAGCCCCGATCCGGCTCCCGGTTCTGGTTGTACTCTGGTCCTGGTCCCGAGTCCCCCGCCCGGTCCCGAATCCCCTCCAGCCCCGATCCGGATCCCGGTTGCGGTTGCCCTGTAGCCGCGGTCCTGGTTCATACTCCCTCCCGATCCCGATCCCCCCCCCGGTTCCGGAACCGGTCCCGGTCTGGTTCGGCTCCGGGCCGCCCTCCCGCGCGCACCTTTTAAATTTTCCGCCATTTCTGTTCCTCTTCCGCCTCCTCTCCCTCCCTGACGTCACTTCCGCTCCTTTCCCTCTCGGCTACGTCACGTCCGCCCGGCGCGGCCCCTGTTCGCCTCCCCGCTCCATTCACCGCTTCCCATTGGTTGAGGAGCGACCTCATTTGCGTAGGAGGCGGTGCCGCTGCCGGCGCTGCGCGCACCGTGGGCAGCTCAGTATCGGCTGAGCAACGGCTGCGGAGCGGCGCCCGGGGGGGCTGGCGGAGGGCGGACTGAGGCTTCATTAAGGGCTAATGAAGGGTTTATTAATTGCTAATGAAGGGCGCATTAGGGGCTAATGAAAGGCTCCTTAATGGCTAATGAAGGGCGCATTAGGGGCTAATGAAGGGCTCCTTAATGGTTAATGAAGGGCTCATTAGGGGCTAATGAACGGCTAATGAAGGGCTCCTTAATGGTTAATGAAGGGCGCATTAGGGGCTAATGAACGGCTCCTTAATGGTTAATGAAGGGCGCATTAGGGGCTAATGAAGGGCTCCTTAATGGTTAATGAAGGGCTCCTTAATGGTTAATGAATGGCTAATGAAGGGCGCATTAGGGGCTAATGAACGGCTAATGAAGGGCTCCTTAATGGCTAATGAAGGACGTACAGGGGCTAATGAATTGCTAATGAACGGCTCCTTAATGGCTAATGAAGGGCTCATTAGGGACTGAAAGACGGCACACTGAGGCTACGTTAAGCGCTAATGAAGGTTAATTAACGGCTCATTATGGACTAATGAACAGCTCTCTAATTACCAGCTCCTCACGGGCTAATGAAGGGCTCATTAAGGCCACATTAAGGGCTCTTTAATGGCTCTCCACAGGCTACTGAAGGGCTTAAATTAAGGCTGATTGAATGTCTCCTTAAGGGCTGATGAACGGCTAATTAGGAGCTAATGAACAGCTCGTTGGGGACTAATGCTCCTTAAGGTCTAAGGATCGCCTCATTATGGGGTAATTAATGGCTTAAGGCTCATTAAAGGTCAGCTGTGCCTCATTAAGTGCTGATTGCCACTTTATTACTTGCTAATTAAGGGCAGGGGTTGGCAAGGGAGGGGGGGAGACCATACTGGGAAGCCTCAACCCCGTCCCAGTCCATACTGGGAGGCCCCAGCCCCCTCCCAGTCCATACTGGGAGCCCCCAACCCCCTCCCACCTCTCTCCCAGTCCATATTGGGAGCACCCAACCCCCTCCCAGTCCATACTGGGTGCCCCTAACCCCCTCCCACCTCCCTCCCAGTCCATACTGTGAGCCCTCAACACCCTCCCAGTCCATACTGGGTGCCCCTAACCCCCTCCCACCTCCCTCCCAGTCCATACTGGGAGCCCCCAACACCCTCCCAGTCCATACTGGGAGTCCCTAACCCCCTCCCAGTGCCCTCCCAGTCCATACTGGGAGGCCCCAACCCCCTCCCAGTCCATACTGGGAGGCCCCAGCCCCCTCCCAGTCCATACTGCAAGCCCCCAGCCCCCTCCCATCTCCCTCCCAGTCCATATGGCAAGCCCCCAATCCCCTCCCAGTCCATACTGGGAGCCCAGTTCAGGGCCTCAGCTTTATTCAGCTTTGGGATCCCCCCCCAGGACTTACTGGGACATACTGGGAGCCCCCCCTGTCCATACTGGGATGGGGCAATAAATAAGGAGAATTTGGGCAGAAGGCACCCAGGGCTGGGGAGGCAGGAACTGGTTTAAACTGGTCTGTACTGGAAGGGCCTCCAGGGGCATGGAGATCCCAGTCTGGGCACTCTGCCAGCCCTTACTGGTCCATACTGGGAGGTCAGAAGGCCACAGGGGTGATGAGAGCCCAGGTAAGGTCTTGTACTGGTCCATACTGGTCTGTAGTGGTCCATACTGGGAGGACAGAAGGCCACAGGGGTGAAGAGATCCTGGGTGAGATGCTGTACTGGTCCATACTGGGAGGACACAAGGCCACAGGGGTGATGCCAGGCAAGATGCTGTACTGGTCCATACTGGGAGGACATAAGGCCACAGGAGTGACGAGTTCCCAGTCCAAACTGGTCCATACTGGGATGGCTGAAGGCTGTGTCACTGCGGGGTCCCAGCTTGGAGGCTGTACTAGTCCAAACTGGTCTGACCCAAGCCAACACAGAGCTTCCAGCTGGGCTCCCAGTCCCTTAGTGGTCCATACTGGTCCAAACTGGTCTGACTTAAGCCAACACTCAGGGCTCCCAGTCCCTTACTGGTCCAAACTGGTCTGACTTAAGCCAACACAGAGCTCCCAGTTGGGCTCCCAGTCCCTTACTGGTCCAAACTGGTCTGACCTAAACCAACACTCAGGGCTCCCAGTTGGGCTCCCAGTCCCTTACTGGTCCATACTGGTCTGACCCAAACCAACAATCAGGGCTCCCAGCTGGACCTCCCATGGCCATCCCATGGACCTCCCATTGATGATCTCCTATGGACTCCCTATGGATGATCTCCTATGGATGACCTCCTATGGATGACCTCCCATGGACTGCCCATGGATGATCTCCTATGGACTTCCTATGGACCTCCCATGGATGATCTCCCATGGACCTCTTACGGACCTCCCATGGCTGATCTCCTATGGACCTCCCATGGACCTCTTATGGACCTCCCGTGGTTGATCTCCTATGGACCTGCCATGATGTCCCACGAGGACCTCCTCTGGCCGCCCCCTACTGCTGCTGGCCCCCTCCCCACCCCTCCAGGTAGGCGGCGAAGAGGCCCTTGGCGCGCTGCAGGACGGCGTCCAGGCGGTGGCGCCGCAGCAGGCGGTGGAAGTGTTGCCCAACCTCGTTGTAGTCCCCGGGCTGAGCCATCAGGGCCTGGCGCTGCTCCAGCAGCATTGCCAGGCACAGGAAGAGCAGGAAGGGGTTGCCCTGCCCCAGCTCCTCGGGGGGGGGCAGCGGAGCGCCGTCGTCCTCCACCGCCAGCTCTTCCTCTTCCGAGGAGGAGGAGGAGGAGCCGGAGGAGGAGGAGGAAGAGGACTCCCAGGCCCAGCGGCCGCCCCAAGGGTCGAGAGGGGGAGGCTCGGGGGGGGCTTCGGGGGCTCTGGGGTGCTTGGGGTCCTCACTCAACTCCTTGGTGCTGCCTCCAGGGTCTTTGGGGACCTTGAGGTCTTCGCTCAACTCCTCTGGGGTGCCCCCAGGCTCTTCCAGGACCTTGGGGTCTTCACTCAACTCCTTGGTGGTGCCTCCAGGGTCTTTGAGAGCCTTGGGGTCTTCACTCAACTCCTTGGTGATGCCTCCAACCTCTTTGGGAGCCTTGGGGTCTCGAGGCAGCCCTTGGGGATCTTCAGCCAACTCCTTGGTGGTGCCCTCAGGCTCTTTGAGGACTTTGAGGTCTTCACTCGGCTCCTTGGTGGTGCCTGCAGGCTCTTTAAGGACCTTGAGGTCTTGGGACAGCCCTTGGGGATCTTCAGCCAACCCCTTGGTGGTGCCTCCAACCTCTTTGGGGACCTGGGGGTCTCGGCCCCACTCCCTGGGGGTGCCTCCAGGTTCTTTGAGCAGTTTGGGGGCTTGGGTTAGCTCCTGGGGGCCTTCAGGTGGATCCCTGGGGGAAGCTTCAGAGTCTTTGAGGAGTTTGGGGGCTTGGGGTTCTTCAGCCAACTCCTTGGTGGTGCCTCCAGGCTCTTTGAGGGCCTTGTGGTCCGGGGTCACCTCTTGGAGATCTTCACACAACTCCTTGGTGGCACCTCCAGGATCTTTGGGGTCCTCAGCACCCAAAGAGCTGTTTCTGGGCCCCTCTTGGCCACCCCTGGAGCTCTGGAGCCCCTCCTGGACCTCAGTGAAGCTCCTGAGCCACTCCTGGATCTTCCTGGGCCCCTCTTGCCCATCCCTGGAGCTCTTGGGCCCCTCCTGGATGTTCCTGGGACCTTCTTGCCCATCCCTGGAGCTTTTGGGCCCCTCCTGGACATTCCTGGGAGCCTCTTGGTCGCTCTTGGAGCTCTTGAGCCCCTCCTGGACGTTCCTGGGAGCCTCTTGTTCACCTCTGGAGCTCTTGGGCCCTTCCTGCCCATCCCTGGAGCTCTTGAGCCCCTCCTGCCCATTCCTGACCCCTTCCTGCCCACCCCTCTCCCCCTTCCCCCCCTCCTCTCCTTTCCTTTCTCCCTCCTCCTCTTCCTCCTCCTCCTCCGCTCCATCTTTCCTCCTCCTCCTCCTCCTCCTCCCTCCTCCCGGGCAGCCTGGGCCTCATCCCCCCCCTCTCCTCCCTGCCCCTGGGGGGCGCCCCGAGCAGCGGCACCCCCTCGGGCGGGGGGGGCGGGGCGGGGGGCAGGGAGCTCCAGGTGATCTCCAGCACCCTGAGGGCGTCCTCGAAGGGGAACTCCCTCTTGAGCTCCAGCAGCAGCCAGCGGTAGCAGAAGAGGAGGTCGTGGGCGCCGCGGGCGGCCAGGAAGCTCCAGAAGCCGGGGTCCAGGCGGCGCAGCAGGCGCCGCAGGTGCCCGAAGGCCTTGGCCAGGCCGCGGCCCCCGGGGCGGAAGCGGGGCCCCAGGCGCCGCATGAGGGAGCAGAAGCAGAGGAAGGCCTGGGCCTCGTCGTCCAGCACGGCCAGCAGCGGCGAGGCCACGTCCGACATGCCCTGGCAGTAGGAGAGCCGGGGGTGGCCCAGGGCGAAGGTGGTCAGCAGGTCCTGCAGGGCCTGCAGGTGGGGGTGGCCTTCCTCGGGGCCCCCGAAGTAAGGGTGGCCGCGGTCGGTCCGCACCACGTCCTTGCGCACCGCCGCGCTCACCAGGGCCAGCTGCCCCGGCGGCGCCCAGGCCAGCAGCGCCCCCTTCAGCGCCTCGTACTCGCAGGCCTTCCGACGCAGGTGGCTGAGGCGCTCCTGGCCCGACAGCTCGGCGGGGAAGATGTTGAGCAGGTACCTCCACACCACCTGGGGGCGACAGAGAGGGCGCTGGGGTGAGGGTGGAGGTGGTGGCGGAGCTCTAGGAGGTGGCTGTGCTCCTCCTGACCACCTGGGGGTGACAAGGAGGGCACTGGGGGGAGGGTAGAGGTGGTGGTGGAGCTCTAGGAGGTGTTTGTGCTCCTCCCGACCACCTGGGGGCGACAGAGAGGGCGCTGGGGTGAGGGTGGAGGTGGTGGCGGAGCTCTAGGAGGTGGCTGTGCTCCTCCTGACCACCTGGGGGTGACAAGGAGGGCACTGGGGGGAGGGTGGAGGTGGTGGTGGAGCTCTAGGAGGTGTTTGTGCTCCTCCCGACCACCTGGGGGCGACAGAGAGGGCGCTGGGGTAAGGATGGAGGTGGTGGCAGAGCTCTAGGAGGTGGCTGTGCTCCTCCTGACCACCTGGGGGCGACACAGACCAGTCACTGTGGAGGTCTGGGAAGTGGCTGTGGACCTCCAGACCACCTTGGGGCGACACAGAGGACAACACCTCCCCTGTTGGGGGGGGGAGGGGGGAGGGGCTGCAGGGGAGTCTCAGTGGCTCTGGGGGGGGGTGGTCCCAGCCCTGGGGGTCCCCTTCCACCCTCCTGAGCACAGGTTGGGATGCTGGGGGGGCGGGGGGGTGCCCCAGCATCCCTGGGGTGTACCAGGGTGGGGGTTGCAGTGGTGCTGGGGGGGGGTTCCCATCCCAGGGGTCCTGGGGGGGGAAGGTATCCCATGGGGGTCCCAAGGAGGTTGCAGTGGTGCTGGGGTGTGTGTCCCATCCCAGGGGGTCCTGGGGGGGTTGTGTCCCATGGGGGGGTCCCGGGGGGGGGGGGGTTGCAGTGGTGCTGGGTGGTGTCCCTATCCCAGGGGGTCCTGGGGGTTGTGTCCCATGGGGGTCCCGGGGGGGGTCCAGTGGTGCTGGGGTGTGTGTCCCATCCCAGGGGTCCTGGGGGGGTCCCCGGGGGGTTGCAGTGGTGCTGGGTGGTGTCCCTATCCCAGGGGGTCCTGGTGTCCCATGGGGGGTCCCGGGGGGTGCAGTGGTGCTGGGTGGTGTCCCTATCCCAGGGGGTCCTGGGGGTTGTGTCCCATGGGGGGGTCCCGGGGGGGGGGGGTTGCAGTGGTGCTGGGTGGTGTCCCTATCCCAGGGGGTCCTGGGGGGGTTGTGTCCCATGGGGGGGTCCCGGGGTGGGGGGTTGCAGTGGTGCTGGGTGGTGTCCCATCCCAGGGGGTCCTGGGGGGGTTGTGTCCCATGGGGGGTCCCGGGGGGGGGTCTCCTCCCCTCGCACCTTCCTGAGCCCGGGCTCGACGCCGCCGTGGAAGACTCTGAGGCGCAGCTCCTGAGGCCTCTGCAGCCTCCCCCCGGGGCCCAGGAAGCTTCTGAGCTCCAGGTCGCCGAGGGGGGAGCACTGGGGGGGCACTGGCAGCACCGGGACCGACTGCGAGGAGGCCTCCGGCCACGAGAGGGCAGCCTGGGCCCGGGCCAAGGTCCGGCCCAGCTGTGGGGGGGAGGAGTTGGGAGGGGACTGGGGAGCAGGCAGGGTAGGAGACCCCCCAGGGACACCCCCCCCCCAAAAGCAGTCCCCTTAGGTCCCTCCCCCAGAACCTCCCAAGACCCCCTAGGACCCTCCTGAGGTTCCCAGGACCCTCCCCAGGACCCCCAGAGCTCACCCAGGCCTCCTCAGCCCCCCCCCCAGGCCCTCTCAGGACCCCCCCAGGCCCTGCCCTGACCACCCCCCTCCCCCAGCATACCCCTAAGGCTTCTCAGGTCCCTCCAAACCCCTCGAGGATGCGCCCTAGGACCCCCAGGGCACCCCCAGATCCTTGCAGGATCCCCCCCAGGCCTGCCCAAGGTCACTCAGCACCCTCCAGGCTGTCCCAAACTCCCCCTAGGACTCCCCAGGACCCCCTCAGGACCCTCTAGGACCCCCTAGGCACCCCCAAGAACCCCAAGACCCCCTCAACCCCCCAGCACCCCCCAGGACTCTCCAGTCCCCTCCAAACCCCTCCTGGACATCTCCAAGCCCTCTCCCCTGATCCCTCCAGGATCAGAACCTCCCTGCTGACCCCCAGCACTCTCAAGGACTCTTCAGTCCCCTCCAAAACCTTCTAGGATGCCCCAAGCCCCTCAAGCCCCCTCTAAAACCTTCTAGGACCCCCAGGACCCCCCCAGAGGAGCCAGCATGCCCAGGACTCTCCATCCCCCTCCAGACCCCTCTAGGACCACCCTTAAGACTACCCAAGGTCCCTCAGCACCCCCAGGCTTCCCCAAAATCCCCCATACCCTACCCAAGACACCCCAATGCCCCCAGGACCCCCAGAAGCTCCTTAGGACCCCTCCAGGCCTCCTCCAGCACCACCCCCAGGACTCTCAAGCCCCCTCCAGACCCCTCTAGGCGCCTCCCCCACCCCAAGAACCCCCTCAGGACCTTCCAAAACTCCCAGGCCCCCTCCAAACTCCTCCAGGACCCTCTCAGGACCCTCCAGCCCCGCTCCAGTCCCTCCCCTCAGCCCCCCCAGCCCCCTGACCTGTGCCAGCAGGGCCTGGGTGAGGGGCAGGGCAGCAGCCAGCAGCGAGCGGCGCTCAGGGCCAGGCTCAGCCCCAGCCACCTCCCGGGGGCTGATGATGTCCCAGTCCTCCAGCAAGGGGCCTGGGGGGCACAGTGGGGGCGTTGGAAGCCACAGCCAGGGGCTCCAAACCCCCAAATGGGGGCTGGGAGGCTCCCCTGGGGGATGGGGACCCTCCCCTGGGGGCTTAGGAGGTTCTACTAGGAGCTTGGAACTCTGAACTTGGGGCTGGGGACCCTGGGGGCTTGGGAGGCTCCACTGGGGGCTGGGGACCTCAAATGGGGGGCTGGGATCGCCCACTAGGGGCTGGGGACCCCCAGCTGGGGGCTGGAGCCTCAATGAGGGGCTGGGAACCTCCCCTGGGAGTTTGGGAGCCCAAACTGGGGGCTGGGAGCCTCAGCTGGGGGCTTGGGAGCTTCAACTGAGGGCTGAGGATCCCAAACTAGGGGCTGGGGACCCTGAGCTGGGGGCTGGGGACCTTCCAAGAGCCCAAGACCCTCCACTGCACCCTGGGACCCTCCTCAGGGGGTCTGGGAAGGGGTCCAAGGGAGGGTCTGGGACCCTCGGGGTGCAGACTTCGATCCTCCCAGGACCCTCCCCAGCCCCCTCCTTGCCCCCTCCCCCAACACCCCCCCGCTCCCTCTCGGGGGTCCCCCCTCCCCTCCCCCGCTCACTCTCGGGGGGCTGCCGCACGTCCAGCCGCAGGCTGAGGCCGGGCCGGGCGCCGCTGAAGGCCGCAGCCAGGTCTCCATCGCTGAGCAGCGGCAGGAAACCTTCCTGGCCCTGAGCGTCCCGGGCCCAGAAACTGAGAGAGAAACTGCTGCGGCTGCGGGGGAGGGAGGGAGGAGACTGAGGAGGGGAATGGAAGGGGAGGAAAGGGGAGAAAGGGAAAGGGTCTGTGCTGGGGGAGTGGAGGAGGGGAGGGGGAGGAAAGAGGTAAGAGAAGGTGGGGGAAGAGGAGAAAAAGGAGAGGAGAGGGAAAGGAGAGGGGAGCAGAGAGGGAGGAGAAGAGGAGAGTGGAAGGAGTGGGGGAGGAGAGAAGAAGAAGGGGAGGAGAGGAGAAGAAAGGAGAGAGGAGGAGAAGGGAAGGGACAGAGAAGAGAGGAGAAAAAGAGAAGGAGAGGAGAAGGCTAGAGGAGAAGGGAAGAGGAGAAGAGAGGAGAGGGGGAGGAGAGGAGGAGAAGAAGAGGAGGAGAGAGAGAAGAAAGCGGGAAAAGAGAGAGGAGAAAAGGAAAAGGGGAGAGGGGAAAGAGAAGGAGAGAAGAGGGAGAGGAGGAGAAGAGAAGGAGAAGGGGAGTAGAAAGAAGAAAAAAGGAGAGAGAATTAAAAGGAAACAGACTAGGAGAAGAGGGGGAGAAGAGAGAGAGGAGGAGCAGAGAGAAGGAGAAGAGAGAAGGAGAAGAGAGGAGGAGAAGAGAAAAGGAGAAGAGAGAAGAAGAGAGAAAGAGAAGAGAGCAGAGAAGAGAGGGGAAGGACAAAAACAGAAGAAGGTAAGGAGAGAGGAGGAGAGAGGAGAAGAGGGGGAATGAAAAAGGAGGAAGGTGAAAAACAGGAAAGGGTCTCTGCTGGGGCAGTGGAGGAGAGGGAAGGGGAAGAAAGAGGCAAAAGAAGAGGGGGGAAGAGGAGGGAAGAGGGGGAAGAGAGGGAAAAGGGGAAGGAGAGGGGGAAGAGAAGGGGAGAAGAGAGGGGAATGGAAGGGGAGGAAGGTGGAGAAGGGGAAAAGATCTCTGCTGGGGGATTGAGGAGGGAGAAGAGGGAGGGAGAGGGGGCAGTGAGGGTCCCCACTGGGGGGGTGAAGGGGAGGAAGAGGAGGTGGAGGGGGGGAATGGTTTTCACTGGGAGGAGGAGTGGGATCAAGGATGGGGGAGGAAGGATCCCCACTGGGGGGCATGGGGGCAGGGCAGGAGGGGGGCTGGAGGTGGGGGAGGGTCCCCACGTGGCTCACCCCTGCAGGTCGAAGGCCCTGGCCAGGATGTGCTGCAGCACGTCCAGGGAGGTGATCTGCGGGTCCACGGCGAACGAGCGGAACTCAGGCGGCTGCTGCCCCTCCACCTTCTGCGGATGGGGAGGGGGAGGGGGTTGGGGGTCCCGGCAAGGCGGAGCCCCCAGAAGCCCCCCGCGGGCAGCCTGGCCTCGGCCCCTGCCCGGCGCCGGCCGCCAGGCGCTGCCATAGCGACGAAACGCGGCGCTCCCATTGGCAGCGGCGCGGCGGCACCGCCTCCGGCTGCCATAGCAGCAGGGAGCGGCGCTCCCATTGGTTAGGGCGGCCCCGCAGAGGCCGCGGCGCCGTTGGCCGCCAGATCGCGACCGCGGCGCCATGGCAAACGGATGCGGCGCTGCCATGGGCTGCGGCGGCCCCAGCTCGGCCCCAGCGCCGCGGCCACGGCACCCAGCGGGCCCACGCAGGCTCCGGGGCAACGACCACAAGATGCGGCGCTGCCATACTGGCGGCCGCGCAGCACCGCAGGGATTGCAGGCGGAAAACGCGCAGAGAGCTGCTCCGGAGCCATAGCAACGGAACGCGGCGCTCCCATTGGCTGCCGCCAACCCCGCCGCGGGCCGGCTGCCATGGCAACAGCACCCAGCGCTCCCATTGGCTGCCACCACCCCGCCGCGGGCCGGCTGCCAGGGCAACAGCACCCAGCGCTCCCATTGGCTGCCGCCAGCCCCGCCGCGCCCCACCGCTACCGCCTCGCCACCACCCAGCGCCCCATTGGCTACCGCGCCCCTAGGCGACGACCCCGCGGCGAAAAACCCTTCCCCACACGGGGGGGGGAAGGGAGTGACCGTCAAAGGCCCCGCCCATTCGCAGGGCTAGCCCAGCCCACCTAGCAGCTCCCGACCAGGTTGCTCCCCGCCCGCCCCTCGCCCCCGCCCCTTACCTTGACGCGCACGCGGACCACCTCGCGCTCCTCCTCCAGCGAGGCCCCGCCCCCCGGGCTGGCCCCGCCTCCCGTCGCCATCTCCGCGGGTGGAGCCTGGGGGGCGGCTGCCGCTCGGCGCAGGCGCAGAGCCGGAGAGGGGCCGGGGGGTGGGGGGGGGAGGGGGTTGGGGGTGGATTTGTGCCGCCCGAAAGCGAAAAGGGAGGGGGAGGAGGGTGGGTGTCAGGAGGTGGGGGGAAGGGCTACGTCACCGTGCTGACGTCACGCGGCGGCGTCCCCCCCATCAGCGCACGGGGAGCGGGGAGGGGGGGGTGGGCAGCAGGAGCGGGAGCGGCGCCGAGATCGTCCTCCTCCTGCGGCCGCCGCAACAACATCCGGGTCGGCGGCCGGAAGTGACGTCAGCGGGGGGCGCGCGCAGCGGGAGGCCGTGAACAAACCACGCCCAGAGGCAGTGACGTCAGCCGAGCAGCCAATCACATCGCGTTTATTACTGGGGGGGCGGGGCAGGGCGCATGCGGAGCAGCCCGGGGGAGGAGATCACCGCGGGGGGGGAGAAGCTTCTTCCAGAGGCTTTGTCCTCCCCGGGGGTCCACGAGGTCCTTAAAGGGGCCACGACCCCGCGGGGGTAGGGGGGGGGGCGGGCCCCGCGGGGGGGGGGTCCCTCTTGAAGGGACAACATCGTCCGGGAAGGTCTCAGCCCCGCGCCGGGCTCCGCCGAAGCTTCTCCGCCAGGCCACGCCCACACCCTCCGCGTGCCCGGGAGGCGTGGCCCTGCCCAGGGGCTTTGTCCTCCCCAGGGGCCGCGCCCTGCCCTGGGCTCCAGCAGCTCTTAAAGGGGCAGCGTCCTCGGGGGCGGGGGGGAAGGGCTGGGGGGGGGGAGGGGCCGGGGGGGGGTTCCCCCTTTTCCTTAAATGGGCAACAGCCTCTCCAAGGCGCCACACCCTCCCGGGGTGGGGCCACGCCCTCCTGCCAGGGCCGACCCCCCATAAAGGTGCAACAGAGCACGAGGCCTTCCCCCCCAGGGGGACCACAGCCTCCTCGAAAGGGCAAAAGCCTAAGGGGCCCCGCCCGGCGTCCTGGGTGGGGCCACGCCCTCCCCGGAGGGAGGGGCCACAGGATCCTGAGAGGGAGCCTGGGCTGGGGTCAAGCCCCGGCGGGGGCTGCAGCGCTGCCTCTAGGGGGCCAGAGCTATTCCCCAGGCTACGGCACAGGGCCTCTCACGAGGGCAGCCTCCTCCTGGGAGGGGCAATGTCCTGCCAGGGAGGAGGCCCCAAGCCTCCTGCAGGGGGCAGCATCCTCCTGAAAGGGGCCACGCCCTCCCCGGGGTGGGGCCGGGCCCCACCCTGGGCTCCAGCAGCTCCTGAAGGGGCAACCTCCCAGGGAGCAGGCCTGGGGGGTGATGGGGGGGATGAGGCGTGGCCTGCCGAGGAAGGGGCGTGGCTTGTACCGGTGGGGGCGTGGCCTACACCTGCAGCCCCTTCCTCCCCTCAGGGCTCCGCCTTGGGGGTCCCTCTCTCCTTGCTGAGCCTCTCCAGCTCCTGCGACATTGCCTCCAGGTCCTGGGAGGGGGGAGAGAGGAGAGGGTCAGGGCGGGGTGGGCGTGGCCGGGCGCGGCCTCAGCCCTTCCCCACCCCCCCCACCTGCTCCAGGTGGAGGTTCTTGGTCAGTTGCTCCTCCAGGAGGTTCTGCAGCTTCTTGTTCATCTCCCTGAGGCCTTCCTCGCCGGGGCCGGGACCCAGGGCCCCGCGCCGGGGCGGGGCGTGGGAGGGGCCCGCAGCTTCTGCGGAGGGGGAGGGAAGGTTGGGCGCGGCTGGGCGCGGCTGGGCGGGGCAGGGGGGCAGGGCGGGGGGCGGGGCTGACCGCGGCGGCTGTCTCGGACGAAGCTCTGGATGATCGCAGCCTTGCGGCACAGATCCTCGGCCAGGGAGGCGGAGCCCAGCTCCAGGTGGCGAACCTGGGCGGGGGGAACACGGGGGGAGGTCACACAGACCACGCCCCAGCCCCTCCCATCCCCCTCCCAATACTCTTCCACTCCTCTCCCAAGTCCCTTCCCAGTCTCTCCCAATCATCTCCATTTCCCCTCCCAGCCCCTCCCAATCCTCTTCCAGTCCCCTCCCAATCCCCTTCCAGGCTCTCCCAGCCCCTCCCAGTCCACTCCCACTCCTCTTCCAGTTCCTCCCAGTCCCTCCCAGCCCCTCCCAATCCTCTTCCAGTCCCTCCCAGCCCCTCCCAATCCTCTTCCAGTCTCTCCCAGTCCCTCCCAGCCCCCTCCCAATCCCTCTTCCAGTCCCTCCCAGCCCTCCCAATCCTCTTCCAGTCCCTCCCAGCCCCTCCCAATCCCTCCCAGTCCCTCCCAGCCCCTCCCAATCCTCTCCCAGTCCCTCCCAGCCCCTCCCAATCCTCTCCCAGTCCCTCCCAGCCCCTCCCAATCCTCTTCCAGTCCCTCCCAGCCCCTCCCAATCCTCTTCCAGTCCCTCCCAGCCCCCTCCCAATCCTCCAGTCCCTCCCAGCCCCTCCCAATCCTCTTCCAGTCCCTCCCAGCCCCTCCCAATCCTCTTCCAGTCCCTCCCAGCCCCTCCCAATCCTCTTCCTCTTCTCTCAGTTGCCTCCCAGTCTCTCCTAATCCCCTCTCACTACCACCCAGTCCCTCCCAATCCCCTCCCAGCCCCCCCCCCCCCCCTCACCTTCTCCTCCAGCATCCACCTCTCCTGCTGGCTCTGTGCCAGGCGCTGGAACAGTTCAGCAACCTCCGCGGGGGACAGCCCCCCCCCGGCCGGGACCCCGCCCCCGCTGCCCCCCCCGGGGCTGCCCGAGCCCGACTGCGGGGGGGGGGGGAGGGGTTAGAAACGGCCACACCCACTCCCCAATCCTGCCCCTAAGAACCACGCCCGCTCCCTGAGCCACACCCACCTTGAAACCACAGCCCCCCCCAAGCCACACCCCTCAGAACCACGCCCCCTGCTGAGCCACACCCCTGGGAAACCACACCAAATCCCAACCCCCAGAGCCACGCCCACCCCTCAACCCCTCCCGCGTTGGATGACAGCCCCCCGAGAGCCACACCCGCCTCCCAAGCCACGCCCACTCACAAAGCCACGCCCTCCCCTAAGCCACACCCACTTCCAAGGCACACACTGAAATGCCATTGCCTGAGCCACACCCACCGGCAAAGCCACGCCCACCCCAAACCACACCCACGAGCCACACTCATGAGCGCCACACTCACTGCACACCCCCAATGTGCCACACCCCCTCCAAGCCACGCCTCCCCATGTCACACCTGCTCCTGAGCCACACCAAGAACCACACCCATTTCAGGCCACACCCCCATGAGCCCCACCCCTGCTGAGATTGCCCTGAATTTGCCTTCAGACTCCCCCTCCCACCTCCGCCTTTGCCAGCCACGCCCACCCCCAGGCCCCAGCCCCAGCAGGCCCCACCCACCTTGGTGCTGCCAGGGGCGGAGCCATCACGGCCCAATGAGGAGAGGCTGCTGCTGTCCCCGCCTGGGCCCCGCCCAGGGAGCCTCCCTCCAGTCCCAGCTCCTCCAGCCCTGGGGGCACAGAAGGGGTTCAGGACCCCCCCCCCCCAAGGCCCCCAAATTCTCCCTGGGACCCCTCCAGGACCCTCAAATCCCAACTGGGACACCCACAAAAACCCTTCCAAGCCCACCTAGGACCCCCAAATCCTCTCTTGTCTCTGCTCCCCCCAGGACCCCCTAGGACACACCAATCCTTTCTAGGACCCCCCCAGGACCCCCAGATCCTCTCTGGGATCCCCTCAAACCCTCCTGCAGGACTCCTCAGGCTGCACAATTCCTCTTTAGGACCCCCCCCCAGGACCCCCAATCCTCTCTGGAACCTCCCCAACCCCTCCCCAGGACCCCCTAGGACCTCCAAATCCCTTCTGGTACTGCCCTCCAGGACCCCCAGCTGCCCCCCAGGCCCCCAAATGCCCTCTAGGACCTCCACAAACCCCTTCCAGGATGCCCAAGGTCCCCCCAGATCCTCCCTGGGACCCCCAAACACCCTCTGGGCCCCTCCCCTAGCCCCCTCCTCCCCCCCTTGCTGCAGCTGGGGGTCAGCAGCTCCTGCAGCCTCTCCTCTGGACCCTCAGTTCTTCTTTAGGACCCTCCCCAGACCCCTCCTCAGGACCCCCAAACGCTCTCTGGAAGCTCCCCAGGACCCCCAGTTCCTCTCTAGGATTCCCAAATTGCCTTTGGGATCCCAAAGTCCTCTCTGGGACCCCCTCAGCCCCCTCCCCATACCCCCCCTGCTGCGGGTGGGGGTCAGCAGCTCCTGCAGCCTCTCCTGCAGCCGATCCCCCCTGCGGCGCTCCAGCTGCAGCTGCCTCTTCAGGTCCTTCAGCTGGGACACACACACCCCCCAAAACACAGGTTTGGGGGGGTCAGGAACCTCTAGAGGAGGCCCCAAAACCCCCTCCCCCCTCCACCCCCTGGATTATCTCGTCCTCAAGCATCCCTTGGGGGCACTAGAAAGGGTTTGGGAGTCCCTGGAGGGTGCTGGGGGTCTCTGGGGGGTGCCATGAAGGGGGTTGGGAGTCCCAGAGGGGTTTGGGGGTCCCTAGGAGGGATTGTGGGGGTCCCTAGAGGGTGTTTGGGGGTCCTGGGTTGTGCCAGGAGGGAGTCTGAGGGCCCCTGGGGGAGCCAGGAAGGGATTTGGGGGAGCCCAGGTGGTGTCAGATGTTTGGGGGGGTCTCTGGAGGGGAGCCAGGAGGGGGTTTGGGGGTCCCTGGGTAGGATTTGGGGATCCCTGAGGTGGGGGGGGGGTCATATTTGGGAGTCCGTGAGAGGAGTTTGGGAGTTCCTGGGTGGAGCCAGCAGGGGATTTGGGGGTCTCCAGGATGGGGTTGGGGATCACTGGGAGAGGTCTGGGGGTCCCTGGGGGTCCCAGGAGGGAGTTTGGGAGTCCCAGGAGGGATGTGGGGGATCCCTGAGGGTGCTTGGGGGCCCTGGGGGTGCCAGGAGAAATTTGGGGATCCCTGGGGGGTATCAGGGATTAACCTGGGGGTGCCTGGGTGGGGTTTGGGGGTCCCTGGGGGTCCCAGGAGGGAGTTTGGGAGTCCCAGGAAGGATCTGGGGGTCCTTGAGGGATGCCAGGAGGGGATGTGGGGATCTCTGCATAGGACTTGGGGGTCCCAGGGGGGGTCCCTGGGGGTCTCACCGCAGCACTGCCTTTCTTCTCCAGGATCCTCTGCCCGTCCTGGAGGTCCTTCAGCTCCTGGGGGGCACAGGGAGGCTCAGAGGGGGGGCACAGAGAGCAGCTGGGGGGCAGAGAGGATTTGGGGGGGGGTCCCAGAGGGGGTTTCAGGGGGTTAGGAGCAACTTGAGGGAGTTTGGGGGGTCCCAATGGGGATTTGGGGCTCCTGGGGCTCCTCCACAATTTCTGTGAGTCCCAGAGAGTGCCAGGAATGGTCTGGGGGTCCCTGGGGGCAGTTGGGCATCTCAGGAGGGGGGGCTGGGATCCCTGGGGGGGGGAAATGAGTGTCCCCGGGGGGGTTGGGATCCCTGGGGGAGTGGTTGGGGGTCCCCAGGGAGCAGTTTGGGGATCCTACGGGGGGTCTTGGGGGGTCACCTGTTTCAGAGCTCTGCCCTCAGCCTCCTGCAGCCCCAGGGCCTGCTGCAGCTCCTGGGCACGGCCCTGGGGGGAGGGCACCAATGGGGCACCAGAGGGACCCCCTGGCACCCCCAGAGGCCCCCCCCCAGCACCCCCGAGCCTCCCCGGCACCCCCAGAGCCCCCCTGGCACCCCCAGCCCTTTGCAGCCTCTACACCTCCTGCAGGGCCCCAGTGGATCCCTTCCTACGCCAGCGGATCCCCCTACATCCTCTCCAGCCCCAGTGGACCCCCTGCAGCCCAGTGGATCCCCTGTAGCCTCTCCACCCCCAGTGGGTCCCATCATACCCCAGCAGATCCCCTGCAGCCTCTCCACCCCCAGCGGATCCCATCCTACCACAGCAGATCCCCTGCAGCCTCTCCACCCCCAGTGGATCCCTTCCTACCCCAGCTGATCCCCTGCAGCCTCTCCAGCCCCAGTGGATTCCATCCAGCCCCAGCTGATCCCATCCAGCCCCAGTGGATCCCTCCCAGCCTCCAGCCTGGATCCCATCCAGCCCCAACAGATCCCATCCAGCCCCCAGCAGATCCCCTGCAGCCTCTCCAGCCCGTGGTTCTCCTCCAGCTCCAGCAGATCTCCTCCACCCTGTCCAGCTCCAGCAGATCCCACCCAGCCTCTGCATGCTCGCTGGATTCTCTCTAGCCCCAGTAGATCCCACCCAGCCCCTGCACCCTTTTTAGATCCCACCCAGCCCTAGTGGATTCCCATCTACCCCAGGTGGATGCCCCACACTCTCCATAGCTCCATTTGTTGTTCTCCAACCCCAGTATATCCCACCCACCCTGTCCAGCCCCAGTGGATCCCCTTCACCCTACCCAGCCCTAGTAGATCCCATCAGCCTCTGCACCCCCAGTGAATCCCATCCAGCCCCAGTGGCTCTCCCCCAGCCCCCATGGCTCCCACCCACCCTATCAAACCCCAGTGAATCCCATGCAGTCTCTGCACACTCAGTGGATCCCCCCAGTGGATCTCCCCCCAGCCTCCCCTCACCTCCAGCTCCAGTCGCTGCTGCTCTGCTGCCTTCTGCTGCTGCTGCAGCTGCTCCTGGGGGGGCACAGGGATAAGCATGACTGGGGGGGCCTCTATAGGCCCCATGGATCCCATCCTGCCCCAGCAGATCCCCTGCAGCCTCCACAGCCCCAGTCAGTCCCATCCAGACCCCATGGATCTCTCAGAGCCTCCATAGCCCCAGAGACCCTACCACACCCAGCAGATCCCTCACAGCCTTGATAGCTTCTACAGATTCCACCCTGCCCCCCAGTGGATCCCATTCACCCTGTAGGGCCCAGCACACACCCCACAGCTTCTACATCCCCAGGGGATCCCCTCCAGCCCCAGTGGATCCCCTTTGGTCCCCTCTCACCTCCAGTTTTTGTCGCTGCTGCTCTGCTGCCTCCTGCTGCTGCTGCAGCTGCTCCTGGGGGGGCACAGGGGTGGGAGTGGCCAGGGGGGAGCCTCTAGAGGCCCAGTGGATCCCCTGCAGCCTCCATAACCCCAGGAGATCCCCCTCACAGTCTCTATAGCCCCTGCCGATCCCACCCTGCCCCCGTGGGTCCCATTCACCCTGCACAGCTCCAGTAGATCCCCCTGCAGCCTCTACACCTCAGTGGATCCCACCCAGCTGCTGTAGATCCCATCCAGCTCCAATGGGTCCCACTCACCCTGCACAATCCCAGCAAATCTCCAACACCCCCTGCAGCCCCAGTGGATCCCCTTCAGCCTCTGCAGCCCCAGTGGCTCTCCTCCAGTCCCAGTGGATCCCCTGCAGCCTCTACAGCCTCAGGGGATCCCTGCAGCCTCTACAGGCCTAGGGGATCCCCTCCAGTCCCACTGGATCCTCTGCAGCCCCAGGGGATCCCCTCCAGCCCTGCAGCCCCAGGGGATCCCCTGCAGCCCCTGCAGCCCCAGGGGATCCCTTCCAGCCCCTGCAGCCCCAGGGGATCCCCTGCAGCCCCAGGGGATCCCTTCCAGCCCCTGCAGCCCCAGGGGATCCCCTGCAGCCTCTGCAGCCCCAGGGGATCCCTTCCAGCCCCTGCAGCCCCAGGGGATCCCTCCCCTCTCCCTTTCACCTCCAGCTTTTGTCGCTGCTGCTCTGCTGCCTCCTGCTGCTGCTGCAGCTGCTCCTGGGGTGGGGGGAGCACAGGAGTGGGCGTGGCCAGGGGGGACCTGACCCCTCCCCAGGGCCTGGGGTGGGTCTGGGGGCGTGGGGGTTTGGGGGGGTGGGGTCTCAGGGGGGGCTCTGACCTGTGCCTGGGCACCGGCCCTCAGCGCAGCCTCAGCCTCTGCCAGGCGCTGCCCCAGCTGCTGCTGCTGCCCCCTGCTGGCCTGGAGGAACACAGGAGAGAGACCCCCCCCGCCAAATTCACCTGGAACAGAGGCTTCCCCCCCCATATCAGCCTGGGAGAGACCCCCCCCCAAATTCACCAGGAACAGAGGCTTCCCCCCCCCCAAATCAGCCTGGGAGAGACCCCCCCCAAATTCACCAGGAACAGAGGCTTCCCCCTCCAAAACAGCCTGGGAGAGACCCCCCCCAAATTCACCTGGAACAGAGGCTTCCCCCCCCAAAATCAGCCTGGGAGAGACCCCCAAATTCACCTGGAACAGAGGCTTCTGCCCCCAAATCAGCCTGGGAGAGACCCCCAAATTCACCTGGAACAGAGGCTTCCCCCAAATCAGCCTGGGAGAGACCCCCAAATTCACCTGGAACAGAGGCTTCCCCCAAATCAGCCTGGGAGAGACCCCCAAATTCACCAGGAACAGAGGCTTCTGCCCCCAAATCAGCCTGGGAGAGACCCCCAAATTCACCTGGAACAGAGGCTTCCCCCAAAATCAGCCTGGGAGAGACCCCCAAATTCACCTGGAACAGAGGCTTCCCCCAAATCAGCCTGGGAGAGACCCCCAATTCACCAGGAACAGAGGCTTCCCCCAAATCAGCCTGAGAGGACCCCCAAATTCACCAGGAACAGAGGCTTCCCCCAAATCAGCCTGGGCCCCCCCCAGGCTCAGCCTGGCACGGAGACTTCCCCACATCTCTCCCAGAAGCCCCAACCCTCCCCTAAGGCCTCCTAAATCCAACCCCCCAGGACCCTAACATCCCCCAGGACCCCCAAACCCCTGCCTCCCCCTCAATTCCCTCCCCCAGACCTCCAAATCTCCTCCAGGACCCCCAGCCCCCCACCTGCAGCTGTGTCTCCAGAGCCTGGCACCGGCCCTGAGCCTCCTTCAGCTGCTGGGCCTGGGCCTGGGGGGGCAAGGACAAAGGGGAGGGGGCTGGAGGGGGTCCCTGGGGGGCCAGGGAGCTCCATAGGGATCCATGGGCACCTATGGGGGCCACTGGGGTCTGTAGTGGTCTATGGGGGTTGTCTAGAGTGGTCTATGGGCCTACGGGGGTCTAGAGTGGTCTATGGGGGGTCTATGGGGGGTCTACAGTGGCCTATGGGGGGTCAATAGGGGGGTCTAGAGTGGTCTATGGGGGTCTATGGGGGTCCTATAGTGGTCTATGGGGGTCAATAGTGGTCTATGGGGGGTCAATAGGGGGTCTAGAGTGGTCTATGGGGGTCTATAGTGGTCTATGGGGGTCTATGGGGGTCTATAGTGGTCTATGGGGGGTCAATAGGGGGGGTCTATAGTGGTCTATGGGGGTCTATAGTGGTCTATGGGGGTCTATAGTGGTCTATGGGGGGTCTATGGGGGGTCTATAGTGGTCTATGGGGGGTCTATGGGGGTCTATAGTGGCCTATGGGGGTCTATAGTGGTCTATGGGGGGCCTATGGGGGGTCTATAGTGGTCTATGGGGGGTCTATAGTGGTCTATGGGGGGTCTATGGGGGTCTATAGTGGCCTATGGGGGGGTCTATAGTGGTCTGTGGGGGTCTATGGGGGGTCTATAGTGGCCTATGGGGGTCTATGGGGGGTCTATAGTGGTCTATGGGGGGTCTATGGGGGGTCTATGGGGGGTCTATAGTGGTCTATGGGGGGTCTATAGTGGCCTATGGGGGGTCTATGGGGGTCTATAGTGGCCTATGGGGGTCTATGGGGGTCTACAGTGGCCTATGGGGGGGTCAATAGGGGGTCTAGAGTGGTCTATGGGGGTCTATGGGGGATCTATAGTGGTCTATGGGGGGTCAATAGTGGTCTATGGGGGGTCAATAGGGGGTCTATAGTGGTCTATGGGGGGTCTATGGGGGTCTATAGTGGCCTATGGGGGGGTCAATAGGGGGTCTAGAGTGGTCTATGGGGGGTCTATAGTGGCCTATGGGGGGTCTATAGTGGCCTATGGGGGTCTATGGGGGTCTATAGTGGTCTATGGGGGGTCTATAGTGGCCTATGGGGGGTCTATGGGGGTCTATAGTGGCCTATGGGGGTCTATAGTGGTCTATGGGGGTCTATGGGGGGTCTATAGTGGTCTATGGGGGTCTATAGTGGCCTATGGGGGGCTATGGGGGGTCTATAGTGGTCTATGGGGGGTCTATGGGGGTCTATAGTGGCCTATGGGGGTCTATGGGGGTCTATAGTGGCCCTATAGTGGTCTGTGGGGGTCTATGGGGGTCTATAGTGGCCTATGGGGGTCTATAGTGGCCTGGGGGGGTCTATGGGGGTCTATAGTGGTCTATGGGGGGGGTCTATGGGGGGGTCTATAGTGGCCTATGGGGGGGTCTATGGGGGGGTCTATGGGAGGTCTATGGGGGGGTCTATGGAAGGTCTATGGGGGGGTCTAGGGGAGGTCTATAGTGGTCTATGGGGAGGTCTAGGGGGGTCTATGGTGGCCTATGGGGGGGTCCATGGGGGTCCTACAGGGGAGGGGTCCATGGATGTCCACAGGAGCCCTTTAGAGGACCCTTGAGTCCTTTGGGTGCCACCCCCTGAACCCCACATCCTCCCCCCCCCCAGGACCCCCAAATCTCTCCCCCCAGCACCCCCCAGCCCCCCCCACCTGGAGCTGTGTCTGCAGGGCCTGGCACCGGCCCTGAGCCTCCTGCAGCTGCTGGGCCTGAGCCTGGGGGGGTTTGGGGGGGCCTATGAGAGGGGGTCCTTGGGGAGGGCAATAGGGGGCTCCCATCCCCCCCCCCAACAGCTGTAGGGCACCATGGGGGGCACCCAGCCCTGTTGAGGACCCCCCCAGGAACCTCCTCTCACACAGCCCAAGCTGTGCCCCCCAGGACCCCCCCAAGACCCCTTTGGGTGCCTCCCCCCTACCCAAGCAGCCTCCAGACTCTTCCCCAGCACCTCAAAACCCCCAGAGAGCCCCCAGACCCCCACATGCAGCACCCCCAATTCCCTATGAACCCCCAGCCCCCACCCTGAGCCCCCAGTCCCCCTCCCCAGCCCCCTCAAACCTCCCCCTCTCATCCTCCCCCAGCCCCCTCAATGCAGTTATGACCCCCTAGGTCTCCCTATAGCCCCCTAGACCCCCAAATCCACTTGTACCCCCTCCAACAGCCCCCACCCAGCTGCCCCCAAGCACCCCCTCAGCTACTCCCCCCAATTCTCTATGGACCCCCAAAGCCCCCCAACCCCCCACCTCAGCCCTGCTCTGCAGCTTCTGCTCCTGCAGCTCCAGCTCCTTCCTGGGGTGGGGAAAGAATTGAGGGGGCTTCCAGGCACCTCCTCAGGACCCCCTAAAATACAGACCCCCAACCCCCAAATCCACTCACAGCCCCCCAGACCCCCTGCAGCCCCTCCCAGACCCCCAAATCCACTCACAGCCCCCAGACCCCCTGCAGCCCCTCCCAGACCCCCATATCCAGCCTCCCCAGACCCCCTGCAGCCCCTCCCAGTCCCCCAAATCCACTCACAGCCCCCAGACCCCTGTACCCCTCCCCAGTCCCCCAAATCCACTCACAGCCCCCAGACCCCTGTACCCCTCCCCAGTCCCCCAAATCCCTCACAGCCCCCAGAACCCCCAAACCCCTCCCCAGTCCCCCAAATCCACTCACAGCCCCCCAGACCCCCTGCAGCCCCTCCCAGACCCCCAAATCCACTCACAGCCCCCAGAGTTCTGCAGCCCCTCCCAGACTCCCCAAATCTCACAGCCCTGCAGACTCCCCCAAATCCACTCACAGCCCCCACTCAGGGGTTCCCCACCTGAGCTCTGCCTCCTTCTCTGCCTGCAGCTGCTGCAGCCTGCAGAGGAGAACAGAAATGGGGCAGAAAAGGGCAAAATTAGGCAAAAATCCCCCCCCAGGGGGAAGGAAAGGGGAGGGGGGAAGAGTCCCCACATGCTGGGGGGGGTCCTCACCTCTCCTGCTGCTGCTGCAGTTGCTTGGTCAGCTGGGGAGACAGAGCACGAGGGGCACTGTGGGGAGGAGCACCCCAAAACCCCCCTGAGAGCCCCCAGGCCCCCCAGACAGCCTCCAGACCCCCTCAGACCCCCCCCAGACAGCCTCTAGAAAGCCCCCAGACCCTCTCAGAACCCCCAGAGAGCCTCCAGACCCCCCCAGAGAGCCCCCAGACCCTCTCAGACCCCCTCAGACCCTCCCAGAAAGGCCCCAGACCCTCTCAGACCCCCAGACCCTCCCCAGAGAGGCCTCAGACCCCCAGACCCTCCCCAGAGAGGCCTCAGACCCCCAGACTCCCCTTAAGACCCTCCAGACCCCCCAGATCCCCCAGAGAGCCTCCAGATCCCCTCAGACCCTCCCAGAGAGCCCCAGACCCTCTCAGACCCCCAGAGAGCCTCCAGACCCTCTCAGAGCCCCCTTGAGAGCCTCAGACCCCTCCAGAATCCCCCAGAGCCCCCAGACCACCTCAGACCCCTCCCCCCCAAGGCCTCCCCCTTACCTTGGCCACCTCTGCCTGCAGCTGAGCCACTTCTGCCTGCCAGAGACACCCCCCACTGTGAGACACTCCCCCTCTCCCCCAAATCCCTCCCAGCCCCCAGCCCCCAGACCCCCAGCCCCAGAGCCCCCAGAGCCCCCAGACACTCCAGATCCCTCCCAGACCCCCCCCCCCACCCCCACAAACCCACTCCCAGCCCCCCATGCCCTCCCAACCCCCAGCCCCTCCAGTGCCCCCAGATCCCCCTACAGCCTCCCCAAGCCTCCTCACACCCCACTCAAGCGCCCCTAGGTCACCCCCGACCCCCAGCCCACTCCAATAGCCCCCCCCAGGCACCTCCCCCCCCATACCTGAGCAGCAGCCTCTGGGGGGTCCCTGGGGGGAGCCTCCTCCCCAGGCCCCTCCCCCCCCTCCACTTCCTGCAGCTCCTTGGGGGGCTCTGGGGGGGCTCCATCCTCGGGGGGCTCTGGGGGGGGGGCCTGGGGGGGCCCTGGGCTGGCAGCCCCCCCCTTCAGCCTCCTGTTCTCCTCCTCCAGCCCCTCCAGCTGGGCACACAGCTGAGAGCCCCCCCCAGGTTAGAGACCCCTCCCCAATCACAGCTCCCCCAGCTTAGAGACCCCTCCCCAATCACAGCTCCCCCAGCTTAGAGACCCCTCCCCAATCACACAGCCCCCAGCTTAGAGACCCCTCCCCAATCACAGACCCCCAGCTTAGAGACCCCTCCCCAATCACAGCTCCCCCCAGCTTAGAGACCCCTCCCCAATCACAGCTCCCCCAGTCACAGACCCCCTCAGCTTAGAGACCCCTCCCCCAATCACAGCTCCCCCAGTCACAGACCCCCAGCTTAGAGACCCCTCCCCAATCACAGCTCCCCCAGCTTAGAGACCCCTCCCCAATCACAGCTCCCCCCCAGACCCCCTTAGAGACCCCTCCCCCAATCACAGCGCCCCCAGCTTAGAGACCCCTCCCCAATCACAGCTCCCCCAGCTTAGAGACCCCTCCCCAATCACAGCTCCCCCATTGGAGACCCCTCCCCCAGAGGGTGGGGGAACCCCAGACCCCCTGGACACACAGACCCCTCCCCAATGCCCCCAGGTCCTTCCCCCAAGTACCTTGAGACCCCCAGGACCCCTGCCAGAACACCTCCCCCCCCAAATGATCTCTGGGACCCCCAAGACCCTGCCCCCAATTCCCCTCAAGCAGCCCTGGGTGGCTTAAGAGCCCCAAGCCCCCTCCCCAGATCAGCTCAGGACCCCCCCCACACCCCTGGAGGCTCTGGGTGGCTTGGGGACCCCTGGGGGGGGTTAGTTGGGGACCCTCAGGAAGGTTTTGGGGACCCCCTGAGGGGTTTGGAGCACACACCCCCCCCAGGTGGTGCTGAGCTCCTTCTGCCCTCCCAATGCCTCCAGCTCCTCCTTCCCTACACAGGCCCCAAGCCCCCTCCCCAGACCAGCTCAGCCCCCTCCCCCCAGGAGGCTCTGGGTGGCTTGGGGACCCCTGGGGGTGGTTTTGGGGATGCCCCTGGGGGTGGGGGGGGGTTGTTGGGGTCCCACCTTGGCCAGCTCCCCCAGCAGGGTACTGTTCTGCAGCCTGAAGTCATCCTCCTGGCTCTGCAGCTTCCCCTGCAGCATCTGAGTCTCCCCCAGCAGGGCCTCCACCTCCTGGGGGGGAGGGAAGAGGATCATAGAGACCCCCCCCAACCTCACAGACCCCCTCCCAACCTCACAGACCCCCAACCTCACAGACCCCCTCCCAACCTCACAGACCCCCCAACCTCACAGACCCCCAAACCTCACAGACCCCCAAACCTCCCAACCTCACAGACCCCCAAGCCTCACAGAGCCCCCTAGAGCTGGGACCCCCTCCAACCCCTAGAGCTTAACCTTCAGCAGCCCCAGACACCCCCAGCACCCCCAGGGCCACCCTAGGACCCCCAACACCCCCTGCACCCCCAGGACACCCCCAGACCCCTCCCAACACCACCAGGATCCCTCCAGTACCCCCAGGACTGCCCCCCAGCATCCCCAGGACCCTCCTCAGCATCCCCAGGACACCCCCAGACCCCTCCCAGCACCACCAGGATCCCTCCAGCACCCCCAGGGCCCTCCTCAGCATCCCCAGGACACCCCCAGACCCCTCCTAGCACCACCAGGACCCTTCCAGCAACCCCAGGGCCCTCCTCAGCACCCCAAGATCCCTTCCAACACCATCAGGATCCCTCCAGCACCCCCAGGGCCACCCCAGGACCTCCCCACAGCACCTTCTCAGCACCCTCAGGGTCACCCCAGGCCCCCCCCCAGCACCCCCAGGGTCCTCCCCAGGTCCCTCCCAGCACCCCTAGGATCCCTCCCAGTACCCCCAGGACCCTCCCCAGGACCCCACCTGTGCCTTCTTGCTCTTACTGAGAGCCTGGAAAAGAACAAAGGGTGAGAGGGAGGAAGGGAAAGGGGGGAGAGGGAGGGAGGGAAGGGGGGGAGAGGGAGGGAGGGAAGGGAAGGTGGGGAGAGGGAGCAGCCCCCGTGGGTACCTTGTTGGCCTTGGCCAGGTCCCGGTCCAGAGCCTGAACTCTCTGCCGCAGCCCTGACAGCTCTGGGGGGGGGAGGGGAGGTCAGAGCCGCCGGCAGCCCCCCCGGGACCCTCTCCCCTCCCTCTCCCCACCCCGGTACCGGCGCCGTTCTTGCGGAGCTCATCCGACAGCCGATAGTTCTCGGAGCGCAGCTCCAGCAGCTGCCCCTGCGCGGCACAGCCTCAGCGACGGCACCGGGGACGGCACCGAGCCCCGGAGCCACCCCCGGGGACCCCGAGGGAGAGCCCCGGGGCAGCCGGGCAGGGCCGCGGGGACCGCGAGAGCCGCAGCCCCCAGCCCTCCTTGCACCTGGATTCCCGGAGCCCTCCCGGTGAGCCCCGGGCCCAGGCCCCCGGCGCCAGGCAGCCCCAGGCCCGGAGAACCCAGAACCGGAGCCCCGGAGAGCCCCACAGGGCCCTAAACCGGAGCCCCGGTGAGCCATAGAGCCCCAGCCCCGTGCCCCGAGTAGCCCCAGACCCCCCCCCGGACACCCCCGGGCCCGGGCCCCCATCGCCGGCAGCCTCCCGGCCGACCCCCGGCGGCGGCTGCCCCGGTACCTGCATCCTCTGGAACTCCTCGGCCGACAGCGCCTGCGCCATCTTGGCGCCGCCGGAGCAGCCCCCCCGCCCCGCCGGCCGGGACCGGAAGTGACCTCTGCGCACCGGAAGTGGCCTTGGTGGACCACAAGCGGCGGCTCGGAGCCGGCAGCGGCAGGGGGCGGGGCCGGCAGCGGCAGGGGGCGGGACCGTGGCGGTGACGTCAGGACGCGGCCAGGGAGCTGCAGGCGTCTGGGGAGGGCGGAGCCGACCTGCAGGGACCCCCCGGTTCTATTGGAACCCCCCCGGTTCTATAGAGACCTTAGGGACCCTCTGGTTCTATAGGCATCTCGGAAACCCCTCTGGTTCTATAGGGACCCCCTGGTTCTATGGCAACCTCAGGAACCCCTCTGGTTCTATAGGGACCTCAGGAACCCCTCTGGCTCTATAGGGACCCCCCTGCTTCTATAAGGACCCCCTGGTTCTATAGCAACCTCAGGAACCCCTCTGGTTCTATAGGGACCTCGGGAACCCTTCTCGTTCTATAGGGATCCCCTGGTTCTATAGGGACCCCCATGGTTCTATAGGGACCTCAGGAACCCCCCTGGCTCTATAGGGAACCCCCTGGTTCTATAGGGACCTCAGGAACCCCTCAGGCTCTATAGGGACCTCGGGAGCCCCTCTGGATCTATAGGACCCCCCTGGTTCCAGAGGGACCATAGGAACTCCACTGGTTCTATAGGAACCCCGGGAACCCCTCTGGCTCTATCAGGACCCCCCTGGTTCTATAGGGACCTCAGGAACCCCTCTGGCTCTATAGGGACCTCGGGAACCCCTCTGGTTCTATAGGGACTCCCCTGGTTCTATAGGGATCTTGGGAACCCCTCTGGTTCTATAGGGACCATAGGAATCCCTCTGGTTCTATAGGGACCCCCCTGGTACTATAGGGACCTTAAGGATCCTAAACTGAGGGGCCCAGAACTGGACACAGGACTCAAGGTGTGGCCTAACCAGTGCAGTGTACAGGGGCACAATGACCTCCCTGCTCCTGCTGGCCACACTGTTCCTGATGCAGGCCAGGATGCCATTGGCATCTTGGCTGCCTGGGCACACTGCAGGCTCATGTTCAGTCTACCATTATCCAGTACCCCCAGGTCCCTCTCTGCCTGGCTGCTCTCAGCCACTCTGACCCCAGCCTGTAGCTTTGCCTGGGGTTGTTGTGGCCAATGTGCAGCACCTGGCACTTGGATGTGTTCAATCTCATGCCCTTGGACTTTGCCCATCTGTCTAGCCTGTTGAGGTCCCTCTGCAGAGCCTCTCTACCCTCCAGCAGATCAACTCCTGTCCCCAGCTTGGTGTCATCAGCAAATTTACTGATGATGGACTCAATGCCCTCATCCAGATATTAATAAAGATATTAAGGAGCGTGGGGCCCAGCACTGATCCCTGGGGCACACCACTGGTGCCTGGCTGCCAGCTGGATGTGGCACCATTCACCACCCTTCTCTGGGCTCAGCCCTCCAGCCAGTTCCTAACTCAGTGCAGAGTGCTGCTGTCCAAGCCAGGGGCTGACAGCTTAGCCAGCAGATTGCTGTGGGGGACGGTATCAGAGGCCTTTAGAGCCTCTATAGAGCCCAATGCAGCCTCTGTAGAGCCCTAAGGAGCATCTATAATGCCCTGTGGAACCTCTGTAGAGCCTCTACAGAGATTCTATAGAGCCCTAAGGGTCCCCTGTAGAGCCCTATGGAACCTCAAAAGAGCCTCTATAGATCCCTATGGAGCCCAATGAAGCCTCTCTAATGCCTAATGGAGCCTCTATAAATCCCTGTGGAGCCCAATGAAGCCTCTCTAATGCCTAATGGAGCCTCTATAAATCCCTGTGGAGCCCAATGAAGCCTCTCTAATGCCTAATGGAGCCTCTATAAATCCCTGTGGAGCCCAATGAAGCCTCTCTAATGCCTAATGGAGATGAAGCCTCTCTAATGCCCTCTAGATGGAGCCCAATGAAATCTCTCTAATGCCTAATGGAGCCTCTATAGATCCCTGTGGAGCCCAATGAAGCCTCTCTAATGCCTAATGGAGCCTCTATAGATGGAGCCCAATGAAGCCTCTCTAATGCCTAATGGAATATCTCTCTAATGCCTAATGGAGCCTCTATAGATCCCTGTGGAGCCCAATGAAGCCTCTCTAATGCCTAATGGAGCCTCTATAGATCCCTATGGAGCCCAATGAAGCCTCTCTAATGCCTAATGGAGCCTCTATAGATCCCTGTGGAGCCCAATGAAGCCTCTCTAATGCCTAATGGAGCCTCTATAGATCCCTGTGGAGCCCAATGAAGCCTCTCTAATGCCTAATGGAGCCTCTATAGATCCCTGTGGAGCCCAATGAAGCCTCTCTAATGCCTAATGGAGCCTCTATAGATCCCTGTGGAGCCCAATGAAGCCTCTCTAATGCCTAATGGAGCCTCTATAGATCCCTGGGCCCAAGCTAATGCCTAATGAGCCTCTAAGATCCCCTCTGAAGCCTCTCTAATGCCTAATGGAGCCTCTATAGATCCCTGTGGAGCCCAATGAAGCCTCTCTAATGCCTAATGGAGCCTCTATAGATCCCTATGGAGCCCAATGAATCCTTTATAATGCCTAATGGAGCCTCTATAAATCCCTATGGAGCCTCTATAGAGCCCAATGCAGCCTCTATAGAACCCTATAGACCCTCTTTAGAACCCTTTGCAGCCCCTGTAGAGCACTATGGAGCTTCTATAGAACCCTGTGCAGCCCTGTGGAACCTCTATAGTGCCCTAAGGAGCCCTAAGAAGCTTCTATAGAGCCTGTATAGAGCTCCTAGAGATGCCTATGTTACCAGATAGAGCCTACCCCACCCTAGCCTGCCCCACCCAAGACTAGCCAAGCCTACCCTACCCTAGCCTAGCCCTGAAGAGCCTGTAGAGAGCCTCTACAGAGCCCAGCACAGCCTCTATAATGCTCTATGGAGCTTCTCTAGAGTCCCATGGAGCCTCTGTAGCATCCTATGGAGCCTGTAGAGAGCCTCTATAGAGCCAAATTCAACCTCTATAATACACTATGGAGCCCCATGGAGCCTCTGTAGCATCCTATGGAGCCTGTAGAGAGCCTCTATAGAGCCCAATTTGGCCTCTATAATACACTATGGAGCCCATGGAACCTCTGTGGAACCTCATCCTATGGAGCCTGTAGAGAGCCTCTATAGAGCCCAATTTGGCCTCTATAATACACTATGGAGCCCCAAGATGGAGCCTCTGTAGCATCCTATGGAGCCTGTAGAGAGCCTCTATAGAGCCCAATTTGGCCTCTATAATACACTATGGAGCCCCATGGAACCTCTGTAGCATCCTATGGAGCCTGTAGAGAGCCTCTATAGAGCCCAATTTGGCCTCTATAATACACTATGGAGCCCCATGGAGCCTCTGTAGCATCCTATGGAGCCTGTAGAGAGCCTCTATAGAGCCCAATTTGGCCTCTATAATACACTATGGAGCCCCATGGAGCCTCTGTAACATCCTATGGAGCCTGTAGGGAGCCTCTATAGAGCCCAATTTGGCCTCTATAATACACTATGGAGCCCCATGGAACCTCTGTAACATCCTATGGAGCCTGTAGAGAGCCTCTATAGAGCCAAATTTGGCCTCTATAATACACTATGGAGCCCCATGGAGCCTCTGTAACATCCTATGGAGCCTGTAGGGAGCCTCTATAGAGCCAAATTTGGCCTCTATAATACACTATGGAGCCCCATGGAACCTCTGTAGCATCCTATGGAGCCTGTAGGGAGCCTCTATAGAGCCAAATTTGGCCTCTATAATACACTATGGAGCCCCATGGAACCTCTGTAGCATCCTATGGAGCCTGTAGGGAGCCTCTATAGAGCCAAATTTGGCCTCTATAATACGCTATGGAGCCCCATGGAGCCTCTGTAGCATCCTATGGAGCCTGTAGGGAGCCTCTATAGAGCCAAATTTGGCCTCTATAATACACTATGGAGCCCCATGGAGCCTCTGTAACATCCTATGGAGCCTGTAGGGAGCCTCTATAGAGCCAAATTTGGCCTCTATAATACACTATGGAGCCCCATGGAGCCTCTGTAACATCCTATGGAGCCTGTAGGGAGCCTCTATAGAGCCCAATTCAACCTCTATAATACACTATGGAGCCCCATGGAGCCTCTATAGAGCCTCATGCAGCCTCTATGTAGCCCCATGGAGTACTATGGAGCCTCTACAAAGCCTCTACAGAGCCCTAATGAGTCTCTAGAGAGTCCTATGGAGCCTCTACATAAACCATCAGAGCCTCTGCACAGACCTCAGGAGCCTCTATAGTGGCCTATGGAGCCCATACTGAGCCAATGGGAGCATCTATAGAGTGTGTGGGAGCCTCTAGAGAGGCCTAGGGAGCATCTATAGAGCCTTATGGAGACACTATAGACCTGTGGGAGCCTCTATAGAGGTCTAGGGAGCATATAGAGCTTTATGGAGACACTATAGACCCGTGGGAGCCTCTATAGAGGTCTATGGAGCCTCTATATTGACCATTGGAGCCTCTCTTCAGGCCACTGTAGCCTCCATAGAGGACTATGCAGCCTCCATAGAGGACTATGCAGCCCCTATAGAGGCTGATGAAGCCTCTATGCAGGCTGTGGTTGCCTCTGTAGAGGACTATGGAGCCTCTGTATTGCCCTTGGGTGTCTCTCTGGAGGCCTAAGGAACCTCTATATTGACCATTGGAGCCTCTATAGAGGCCTAAGCAGCCTCTTTATAGACTGTGGGAGCTGCTATAGAGGCCAGTACAGCCTCTACAGAAGCCTATGGTGCCACTGTAGAGCCAGTGGGAGCCTCTCTAGAGGCCTATGGAGCCTCCACAGAGCCTTATGGATACTCTATAGACCCGTGGGACCCTCTATAGAGGCCAATGGAGCCTCTGTATAAACCATGGGAGGCTCTATACAGACCTTGGGAGCCTCCATAGTGGCCTATGGAGCCTATATTGAGCCAATGGGAGCATCTGTAGAGCTGGTGGGAGCCTCTCTAGAGGCCTATGGAGCCTCTATATAGACCTTAGGATCCTCTATAGAGGACTGTGGAGGACAAATTGAGCCAATGGGATCATCTATAGAGGCCGTGCAAGCCTCTATGGAGGACTAAGGAACCTCTGTATAGACCTTGGGAGCCTCTATAGTGGCCTATGGAGCCCATATTGAGCCAATGGGAGCATCTACAGAGCTCATGGGAGCCTCTAGAGAGGACTATGGAGCCTCTGAAGAGCCCGTGGGAGCCTCTATGGAGACCTGTGGAGCCTCTATATTGACCATTGGAGGCTCTATGGAGGTCTAAGGAGCCTCTATATTGAACGTTGGAGCCATGGTAGCCTCTCTAGAGGCCTCTGCAGCCTCTATGTATACAGTGGGAGCCTCTCTAGAGGCCTATGGAGCTGCTACAGAAGCCTATGGTGCCCCTATAGAGCCCGTGGGAGCCTCGATAGAGGCCTATGCAGCCTCTATAAAAACCATGGGAGGCTCTCTATAGACCTTGCGAGCCTCTCGAGTGGCCAAAGCAGCCCATATGGAGCCAATGGGGAGCATCTGTAGAGCTCGTGGGAGCCTCTCTAGAGGCCTTTGTAGCCTATTGGCCCTTTCCTTGCTTTCTGAGCACTGCAACAGCGCCACCTAGGGGCCTGTGTGGCACAGGGAAGCTGCAGACCTGCGGATGCGTGGTTGGAAAGCTGCGGCTCAGAGAGGGGCGGCCTGGGGGTGTTGGTTGGCAGTCGCTGACCATGAGGCAGCAGTGCCCAGGTGGCCGAGAAGGCCAATGGCATCCTGGCAGGGTGGGCAGCAGGGCCAGGAGGTGAGCAACCCCTGTGCCCAGCACTGGGGAGGCCACACCTCGAGTGCTGTGTTCAGCTCTGGGCTACTTCCTCCAGGAAGGACACTGAGGCACTGCCCCAAGCCTCTCACCTGCCCCAGCACCCCCACCCATGGCTCCAGGCCACCCCAGCCCCAGCTGTGCCCCCCCTGCCCCATGAGCCACCTCTCACCTGCTCCAGCACCCCCACCCATGGCTCCAGGCCACCCCAGTGCCAGCTGTGCCCCCCCTGCCCCATGAGCCACCTCTCACCTGCTCCAGCACCCCCACCCATGGCTTCAGGCCACCCCAGCAGCAGTTGTGCCCCCCCTGCCCCATGAGCCACCTCTCACCTGAGCCAGCACCCCCACCCATGGCTCCAGGCCACCCCAGCGCCAGCTGTGCCCCCCCTGCCCCATGAGCCACCTCCCCCCTGCCCCCGCATCCAGCAGTGCCAGCAGCACGGGGTGAGGGCTGGGGGTGGATCTGGGGACCCGATGCCACCCAGTGCCCGGCCAATGGGAGGCAGCCCTGCTGCTGACTCGGCTGTGCCCAGGCAGAGCAGCAGCCCCGGGCACCCTGCAGAGCAGACAGACGGACAGACGCCCAGCCAGGGTGCCAAGGGGCAGCGATGCCCTCGGGCCGGGCACGGCCCTGCAGAGGGCTGTGGGCAGGGGGCAGCTGGGCGCTGCCAAGGTGAAAGAGCCCCAGAGCTGGCCGGGGCCAGCAGCCCCTCGCTGGGACAGTGCTGCAGGCAGGGGCCAAGTGGCGCTGGGAGCCCTGCGGGGCTGGGCTCTGCCTGGTGACTGCTGACACTGCCCAGCGCCGCTCCTCGCTGCGCCCTGCTGGGGCTCCCGGTGCCCGCGCTGGGTGGGGCTGCTCAGGGGGTCCCAGCCCCACTGCAGTCTCTGCTGCATCAGCCATGGAGCCTGGTGCTGTGCTGGGAGCTGTGGCCATGCTGGTGGCACTGGTGGTGCTGGGAGCCCACCCGGCTGGAGCTGAGAAGCTCTCAGGTGGGCTCAGAGCTGGGGCACGGGGAGGAGCTGCTGGGCTTGGGTGGTGCCCTGCGAGGTGCTGGGGGTCTGCTGTCCCCTCCTGCCCCCACTGCTGGGTGCCAGTCCCTCCTGCCCTGGCCTCCCCTGGCGCCTCCCTGGCTGCGCCCAGTGCCCAGGCTGAGGCACGGAGTCCTCTCGGGGTCAGGATCCCCCCAGCAGTGCTGCGGCAGCTGCGTGGCACTGGGGGAGGCTGGGAGGGGAGTGGCGATGGGCAGGGGGCTCCATGGTGCCTCGCTGCCCTCCCCTGACCTGGCCCCTGCCCCACCAGGAGTTTTCCTGGAGATGGAGAAGTTTGAGTGCCAGTTCCTCAACGGCACCGAGAGGGTCAGGTATGTGTACAAGCATATCTACAACCGGGAGCAGTTTGTTCACTTCGACAGCGATCTGGGGATCTTTGTGGCCGACACACCCCTGGGTGAGTTCCAAGCCCAGAACTTGAACAGCCAGCCGGAGATACTGGAGCAGCAAAGGGCTGCTGTGGACAGGTTCTGCCGGCACAACTACGAGGTGGCAACTCCATTCCCCGTGGAGAGGAGAGGTGAGAGCGTGGCAGAGCCTTTCCCTGGGCAATGGGCACCAGCCAAGCCCCTGGCACTCCCCAAATGCCCCAACCCCAGCGTGGCTCAGGGTGGGAAGTGTCCTCTGGGGATCCGGATGGGAGCCTCAGGGCTGCTGGTGTCTTGTGCCCATCCCCCATCACTAAGGTGGTCCCCACCTGGCTCAACCCCAGCCCAGCCCCACGCAGGGTCCCTCTTTGCCTTCCTGAGAGGGGGAGGGGGGAGGGGGAGGAGAGCAGAAAGGGGAAATGGGTGGGAAGGCTGCCAGGGGGTTTCTGAGAGAAGCTTCCCCCCACGCCCAGGGCTGTCAGTGGTTCCCAGGGCAGAAGTGAGCTGAGCCTGGAGTCTGCTGGAGCTGAGCCAGCAGGATAGTGCCCCACAACATGGCCCTCTGGAGAGGTTCCTGCCAGCAGGCAGCACTGCAGCGACCCTCACCCAGGGCTGGTGCCATGGTAGGGGTGGGAAGGGAGCTCTGGAGCTCACCCAATCCCCCTGCTCCAGCAGGGCACCCACGGCAGCTTGCCCAGCAGCACAAAGGCCGGGGGGGTGGAAGCTGTCCACAGGAGGAGACTCCACAACCTCTCTGGGCAGCCTGCTCCAGGGCTCAGAAGCCTCCAAGCCAAGAAGATTCTTGTGAGGGAAGCTCCTGCCTGGCAACTTTGTGCCCAGGGCTCTGTGTCCTGTGGCTGGCAGCAGGGAGAAGAGCCTGGCCCCAGCCTCTTGCCCCCCAGCCCTTGGCTCTGGCTGAGCACGGAGGAGATGCCCAGGAGGGCTGTCAGGAGGACAGAGTGTGGCTGTGCCAGGTGCAGAGAGGGCTTGGCAAGTCCCTGGACACGTCCCACGCTGCTTGGGGGCCCCAGAGTCAAACGTGGGTCAGAGCAGGGGCAGGGTGGTCCCTGCCTGGGCTGTGGCAGCCCCTTCCCAGCTGTCTCTGGCTCTGCCCCAGTGCCACCCCAGGTGCAGATCCACTTCGTGCAGTCGAGCTCCCTGCCCCAGGGCAGCAGGCTGGTTTGCGCCGTGATGGACTTCTACCCCGCGGAGGTGGAGGTGAAGTGGTTCAGGAACGGGCAGGAGGAGACGGAGAGCGTGGTGTCGACCGAGGTGCTGCAGAACGGGGACTGGACCTACCAGGTGCTGGTGCTGCTGGAAACCAGCCCGCAGCGCGGGGACACCTACCTGTGCCAGGTGGAGCACAGCAGCCTGCAGCGCCCCATCGCCCAGCGCTGGGGTAAGGCTCTGGCCCGGGCCAGCTGGGGGGGCAGAAGGTGCTGGTGGGGTCCCCATCTCCCATCGAGTCCTGCTGGGGAAGCTTGGGAGCTGTGGGGCTGGAAGGGGGAGGGTGGTGGATGAGCTGTGCCTTGAGTTCAGCCCTCAGCCCCCTCCCCGCTCTCCTCCCCACAGAGCTGCCGACGGACCCCGGCCGCAGCAAGATGCTGACAGGGGTGGGGGGCTTGGTGCTGGGGCTCCTCTTCCTGGGCCTGGGGCTCGGCCTCCACCTGCGCAGCAAGGTGAGCTGGGGGGTGGGGGACAGCGGCTGGGGGCCTCTCTCTGCCCAGAGAGCTGCTGAAGGCGCCAGCTCTGGGGGCTTTCCAACCCCCCCGCCCAGCCATTGTGCCCTTGGGAGATGGACTCTGGGTGCCCTTGGGGGCTGTGCTCGGGGTGCCCCTGGGGGTGGGCTCTGGGTGCCCTTGGGGGGTGTGCTCTGGGTGTCCCTGGGGGATGGGCTCTGGGTGCTCCTAGGGGATGGGCTCTGAGTGCTTCTGGGGGATGAGCTCTGGGTGCCCCTGGGGGATGTGGTCTGGGTGCTCCTAGGGGATGGGCTCTGGGTGCTTCTGGGGGATGGGCTCTGGGTGCTCCTAGGGGATGGGCTCTGGGTGCTTCTGGGGCATGGGCTCTGGGTGCCCCTGGGGGATGGGCTCTGGGTGCTTCTGGGGGATGAGCTCTGGGTGCTCCTAGGGATGAGCTCTGGGTGTCCCTGGGGGATGTGGTCTGGGTGCCCCTGGGGGATGGGCTCTGGGTGCTCCTGAGGGATGGGCTTGGGTGCTCCTGGGGATGTACTCTGGGTGCCCTTGGGGGCTGTGCTCGGGGTGCCCCTGGGGGATGGGCTCTGGGTGTCCCTAGGGATGAGCTCTGGGTGCTCCTAGGGGATGAGCTCTGCGTGTCCCTGGGGGATGAGCTCTGGGTGTCCCTGGGGGATGTGGTCTGGGTGCCCCTGGGGGATGGGCTCTGGGTGCTCCTGGGGGATGGGCTCTGGGTGTCCCTAGGGATGAGCTCTGGGTGCTCCTAGGGATGAGCTCTGGGTGCCCCTGGGGGATGAGCTCTGCGTGTCCCTGGGGGATGAGCTCTGGGTGTCCCTGGGGGATGTGGTCTGGGTGCCCCTGGGGGATGGGCTCTGGGTGCTCCTGAGGGATGGGCTTGGGTGCTCCTGGGGATGGACTCTGGGTGTCCCTGCTCCAGCACATGAGCCCTGGGTGCTCCAGCAGGTAGTTGGACTCGATGGTCCTCAGAGCTCCCCCCTGCCCCTCACCACTCTGTGACTCTGGGATTCTTCTCTCCCTACAGGGCTCCTGAATCACCTTCTGCCTCTGCTCCCCTGCTCCCCCACCGACCAGGCCCTGCCCACAGCCTCCCCTCTGCCTGGCACCTCCCTGTGCCACCTCCCCACGCTGCCCCCCGGAGCTCAGCCCCTCTGCCCCAGCCCAGCTTAGCAGCCCCAAGATTCCCAGGGCTCTGCCACGCTGGCCCTGGGCTGCTGCAGCTCTGCCCAGTAAAGTCTCCCAGGATGGCTTCTTCAGCCTTGCCTTGGACTCCTGGAGCCATGGAATGGTTCCCTTGGGAAAGGCCTCTGGGACCATCCAGGCCAAGCCTCCAGCCAGCACCACCCATGGCTGCCGGAAAGCCTGCACGAACTCCTTGTTGGTGAGGCAGGAATCGTTTATTGGCACAGAACAAGCAGCTTACATAGGAAAAATCGAGCAGGGTAAGCAATTCCCTGACATTCTTGCACCACTGCTGCTCATTGAGTTTTCTCCTTTGATATGCAGCTGTCCATTGTTATCTTCATCCCATATCAGGTTGATCTTCTCCAGCAGGGAGGCAAGCATCCTCCTGTCTTGCACTTCAGGCTGTTTACCATGGTCAGCTCTTCTTTATCATCAAGCCATCCTTCCAGTATCAGTGGCCTGTTGTTCTTTCTTGTCCTGAAACCTTCCATAGATACATTCTCCTTTTCCTACACTACATAGCCTCCATACAGCCTGTAGAGAGCACAACATAGCCTCTAGAGTGCCCTAGGGAGACTCTATACAGCCTCTATAGAGCCTAATGCAGCCACTATAGAACCCAACAGAGCCCTATGGAGCCTGATAGCATTCTATGAAGCCCTATGGAGCCTCTATACAATCTATAGAGAGCCCCATGCAGCCTCTATAGTGCCCTAAGGAACCACCATAGAGCCTCTGTAGAGCCCAAAGCAGCCTCTATAATGCCCTATGGAGCCTCTATAGAGTCCCATGGAGAATCTGTAGCATCCTATGGAGCCACTATAGAGCCTCTATGGAGCCCAATGCACCCTCTATAATACCCTATGGAGCCTCTATGGAGCTCTATGGAACCCCATAGAGCCTCTATAGAGCCACTATAGAGCCCTATTGAGCCTCTATAGAGTCCTATGTATCCTCTATATTGCCCCATTGAGCCCAATGGAGCCTCTCTAGAGGTCTGTGGAGCCTCTGTATTGACTGTTGGAGCCTCTATGTAGACCATGATAGCCTCCATAGAGGCCTGTGCAATCTTTGTAGAGGCTGATGGAGCCTCTACATAGACCGTGGTTGCCTCTGTAGAGGCCTATGGAGCCTCTGTAGAGCCCTTGGGAGTCTCTATGGAGGCCTAAGGAACCTCTGTATTGACCATTGGAGCCTCTATAGAGGCCTATGCAGCCTCTATATAGACAGTGGAAGCCTCTGTAGGGGCCTATGGAGCCTTTATAGAGCCTTATAGAGACTCTATAGACCCCTGGGAGCCTCTTTAGAGTCCAATGGAGCCTCTATATAAACCATGGGAGCCTCCGTATAGACCTTGGGAGCCTCTATAGTGGCCTATGAAGCCTATATTGAGCCAATGGGAGCATCTATAGAGTGTGTGGGAGCCTCTAGAGAGGACCATGGAGCCTCCTGGAGCCCGTGGGAGCCTCTATGGAGGCCAATGGAGCCTCTATATTGACCATTGGGGGCTCTATGGAGATCTAAGGAGCTGCTATATTGAATGTTGGAGGCTGTATGGAGGTCTGAGGAGCCCCCATGGAGCCTGTGGGAGCCTCTGTGGAGGTCTTTGGAGCCTCTATATTGAACATTGGAGGCTCTGTGGAGGCCTATGGAGCCTCTATATTGACCATTGGAGGCTGTATGGAGGTCTAAGGAGCCTCTATATCGAACGTTGGAGCCATGGTAGCCTCTCTAGAGGCCTCTGCAGCCTCTATGTATACAGTGGGAGCCTCTCTAGAGGCCTATGGAGCTGCTACAGAAGCCTATGGTGCCCCTATAGAGCCCGTGGGAGCCTCGATAGAGGTCTATGCAGCCTCTGTAAAAACCATGGGAGGCTCTCTATAGACCTTGCGAGCCTCTCGAGTGGCCAAAGGAGCCCATATGGAGCCAATGGGGAGCATGTGTAGAGCTCGTGGGAGCCTCTCTAGAGGCCTTTGTAGCCTATTGGCCCTTTCCTTGCTTTCCGAGCACTGCAACAGCGCCACCTAGGGGCCTGTGAGGCACAGCTGCAGACCTGCGGATGCGTGGTTGGAAAGCTGCGACTCAGAGAGGGGCGGCCTGGGGGTGTTGGTTGGCAGTCGCTGACCATGAGGCAGCAGTGCCCAGGCGGCCGAGAAGGCCAATGGCATCCTGGCAGGGTGGGCAGCAGGGCCAGGAGGTGAGCAACCCCTGTGCCCAGCACTGGGGAGGCCACACCTCGAGTGCTGTGTTCAGCTCTGGGCTACTTCCTCCAGGAAGGACACTGAGGCACTGCCCCAAGCCTCTCACCTGCCCCAGCACCCCCACCCATGGCTCCAGGCCACCCCAGCCCCAGCTGTGACCCCCCTGCCCCATGAGCCACCTCTCACCTGCCCCAGCACCCCCACCCATGGCTCCAGGCCACCCCAGCGCCAGCTGTGCCCCCCCTGCCCCATGAGCCACCTCTCACCTGCTCCAGCACCCCCACCCATGGCTCCAGGCCACCCCAGCGCCAGCTGTGCCCCCCCTGCCCCATGAGCCACCTCTCACCTGCTCCAGCACCCCCACCCATGGCTCCAGGCCACCCCAGCGCCAGCTGTGCCCCCCCTGCCCCATGAGCCACCTCCCCCCTGCCCCCGCATTCAGCAGTGCCAGCAGCACCGGGTGAGGGCTGGGGGTGGATCTGGGGACCCAATGCCACCCAGTGCCCGGCCAATGGGAGGCAGCCCTGCTGCTGACTCGGCTGTGCCCAGGCAGAGCAGCAGCCCCGGGCACCCTGCAGAGCAGACAGACGGACAGAAGCCCAGCCAGGGTGCCAAGGGGCAGCGATGCCCTCGGGCCGGGCACGGCCCTGCAGAGGGCTGTGGGCAGGGGGCAGCTGGGCGCTGCCAAGGTGAAAGAGCCCCAGAGCTGGCCGGGGCCAGCAGCCCCTCGCTGGGGACAGTGCTGCAGGCAGGGGCCAAGTGGCGCTGGGAGCCCTGCGGGGCTGGGCTCTGCCTGGTGACTGCTGACACTGCCCAGCGCCGCTCCTCGCTGCGCCCTGCTGGGGCTCCCGGTGCCCCCACTGGGTGAGGCTGCTCAGGGGGTCCCAGCCCCACTGCAGTCTCTGCTGCATCAGCCATGGAGCCTGGTGCTGTGCTGGGAGCTGTGGCCATGCTGGTGGCACTGGTGGTGCTGGGAGCCCACCCGGCTGGAGCTGAGAAGCTCTCAGGTGGGCTCAGAGCTGGGGCACGGGGAGGGGCTGCTGGGCTTGGGTGGCGCCCTGCGAGGTGCTGGGGGTCTGCTGTCCCCTCCTGCCCCCACTGCTGGGTCCCTCCTGCCCTGGCCTCCCCTGGCGCCTCCCTGGCTGTGCCCAGTGCCCAGGCTGAGGCACGGAGTCCTCTCGGGGTCAGGATCCCCCCAGCAGTGCTGTGGCAGCTGTGTGGCACTGGGGGAGGCTGGGAGGGGAGCGGCGATGGGCAGGGGGCTCCATGGTGCCTCGCTGCCCTCCCCTGACCTGGCCCCTGCCCCACCAGGAGTTTTCCTGGAGATGAGTAAGGGCGAGTGCCAGTTCCTCAACGGCACCGAGAGGGTCAGGTATGTGCGAAAGCATATCTACAACCGGGAGCAGTTTGCTCACTTCGACAGCGATCTGGGGATCTTTGTGGCCGACACCCCCCTGGGTGAGCCCCAAGCCCAGTACTGGAACAGCCAACCGGAGATACTGGAGCAGGAAACGGCTGCTGTGGACAGGTACTGCCGGCACAACTACGAGGTGGCAACTCCATTCCCCGTGGAGAGGAGAGGTGAGAGCGTGGCAGAGCCTTTCCCTGGGCAATGGGCACCAGCCAAGCCCCTGGCACTCCCCAAATGCCCCAACCCCAGCGTGGCTCAGGGCGGGAAGTGTCCTCTGGGGATCCAGATGCGAGCCTCAGGGCTGCTGGTGCCTTGTGCCCATCCCCCATCACTAAGGTGGTCCCCACCTGGCTCAACCCCAGCCCAGCCCCATGCAGGGGTCCCTCTTTGCCTTCCTGAGAGCAGGAGGGGCGATGGGGGAGGAGAGCAGAAAGGGGAAATGGGTGGGAAGGCTGCCAGGGGGTTTCTGAGAGAAGCTTCCCCCCACGCCCAGGGCTGTCAGCAGTTCCCAGGGCAGAAGGGAGCTGAGCCTGGAGTCTGCTGGAGCTGAGCCAGCAGGATAGTGTCCCACAACATAGCCCTCTGGAGAGGTTCCTGCCAGCAGGCAGCACTGCAACGACCCTCACCCAGGGCTGGTGCCATGGTAGTTGTGGGAAGGGAGCTCTGGAGCTCACCCAGCCCATTCCCCCTGCTCCAGCAGGGCACCCACAGCAGCTTGCCCAGCAGCACAATGGCCAGGGGGGGTAGAAGCTGTCCACAGGAGGAGACTCCACAACCTCTCTGGGCAGCCTGCTCCAGGGCTCAGAAGCCTCCAAGCCAAGAAGATTCTTGTGAGGGAAGCTCCTGCCTGGCAACTTTGTGCCCGGGGCCCTGTGTCCTGTGGCTGGCAGCAGGGAGAAGAGCCTGGCCCCAGCCTCTTGCCTGCCAGCCCTTAGCTCTGGCTGAGCACGGAGGAGATGCTCAGGAGGGCTGTCAGGAGGACAGAGTGTGGCTGTGCCAGGTGCAGAGAGGGCTTGGCAAGTCCCTGGACACGTCCCACGCTGCTTGGGGGCCCCAGAGTCAAACGTGGGTCAGAGCAGGGGCAGGGTGGTCCCTGCCTGGGCTGTGGCAGCCCCTTCCCAGCTGTCTCTGGCTCTGCCCCAGTGCCACCCCAGGTGCAGATCCACTTCGTGCAGTCGAGCTCCCTGCCCCAGGGCAGCAGGCTGGTTTGCGCCGTGATGGACTTCTACCCCGCGGAGGTGGAGGTGAAGTGGTTCAGGAACGGGCAGGAGGAGACGGAGAGCGTGGTGTCGACCGAGGTGCTGCAGAACGGGGACTGGACCTACCAGGTGCTGGTGCTGCTGGAAAGCAGCCCGCAGCGCGGGGACACCTACCTGTGCCAGGTGGAGCACAGCAGCCTGCAGCGCCCCATCGCCCAGCGCTGGGGTAAGGCTCTGGCCCGGGCCAGCTGGGGGGGCAGAAGGTGCTGGTGGGGTCCCCATCTCCCATCGAGTCCTGCTGGGGAAGCTTGGGAGCTGTGGGGCTGGAAGGGGGAGGGTGGTGGATGAGCTGTGCCTTGAGTTCAGCCCTCAGCCCCCTCCCCGCTCTCCTCCCCACAGAGCTGCCGTCGGACCCCGGCCGCAGCAAGATGCTGACAGGGGTGGGGGGCTTGGTGCTGGGGCTCCTCTTCCTGGGCCTGGGGCTCGGCCTCCACCTGCGCAGCAAGGTGAGCTGGGGGGTGGGGGACAGCGGCTGGGGGCCTCTCTCTGCCCAGAGAGCTGCTGGAGGCTCCAGCTCTGGGGGCCTTCCAACCTCCCCCCCCCCCCGGCCATTGTGCCCCTGGGGGATGGACTCTGGGTGCCCATGAGGGATGTACTCTGGTGCCCTTGGGGGGTGTGCTCGGGGTGCCCCTGGGGATGGGCTCTGGGTGTCCCTGGGGGATGGGCTTGGGTGCCCCTGGGGGTGGGCTCTGGGTGTCCCTGGGGGATGGGCTTGGGTGCCCCTGGGGGTGGGCTCTGGGTGTCCCTGGGGGATGGGCTCTGGGTGCCCCTGGGGGTGGGCTCTGGGTGTCCCTGGGGGATGGGCTCTGGGTGCCCCTGGGGGTGGGCTCTGGGTGTCCCTGGGGATGGGCTTGGGTGCTCCTGGGGGGTAGACTCTGGGTGCTCCTGGGGATGAGCTCTGGGTGTCCCTGGGGGATGGGCTCTGGGTGCCCCTGGGGATGGGCTCTGGCTGCCCTTGGGAGGTGGGCTCTGGCTGCCCTTGGGAGGTGTGCTCTTGGTGCCTCTGGGGGATGGGCTTGGGTGCTCCTGGGGATGGACTCTGGGTGCCCCTGGGGGATGGGCTCTGGGTGCCCCTGGGGGTGGGCTCTGGGTGTCCCTGGGGGATGGGCTTGGGTGCTCCTGGGGGGTAGACTCTGGGTGCTCCTGGGGGTGGGCTCTGGGTGTCCCTGGGGGATGGGCTCTGGGTGCCCCTGGGGATGGGCTCTGGCTGCCCTTGGGAGGTGGGCTCTGGCTGCCCTTGGGAGGTGGGCTCTTGGTGCCTCTGGGGGATGGGCTTGGGTGCTCCTGGGGATGGACTCTGGGTGCCCCTGCTCCAGCACATGAGCTCTGGGTGCTCCAGCAGGGAGTTGGACTCGATGCTCCTCAGAGCTCCCCCCTGCCCTCCACCACTCTGTGACTCTGGGATTCTTCTCTGCCTCCAGGGCTCCTGAATCACCTTCTGCCCCTGCTCCCCTGCTCCCCCACCGACCAGGCCCTGCCCACAGCCTCCCCTCTGCCTGGCACCTCCCTGTGCCACCTCCCCACGCTGCCCCCCGGAGCTCAGCCCCTCTGCCCCAGCCCAGCTTAGCAGCCCCAAGATTCCCAGGGCTCTGCCACGCTGGCCCTGGGCTGCTGCAGCTCTGCCCAGTAAAGTCTCCCAGGATGGCTTCTTCAGCCTTGCCTTGGACTCCTGGAGCCATGGAATGGTTCCCTTGGGAAAGGCCTCTGGGACCATCCAGGCCAAGCCTCCAGCCAGCACCACCCATGGCTGCCGGAAAGCCTGCACGAACTCCTTGTTGGTGAGGCAGGAATCGTTTATTGGCACAGAACAAGCAGCTTACATAGGAAAAATCGAGCAGGGTAAGCAATTCCCTGACATTCTTGCACCACTGCTGCTCATTGAGTTTTCTCCTTTGATATGCAGCTGTCCATTGTTATCTTCATCCCATATCAGGTTGATCTTCTCCAGCAGGGAGGCAAGCATCCTCCTGTCTTGCACTTCAGGCTGTTTACCATGGTCAGCTCTTCTTTATCATCAAGCCATCCTTCCAGTATCAGTGGCCTGTTGTTCTTTCTTGTCCTGAAACCTTCCATAGATACATTCTCCTTTTCCTACACTACATAGCCTCCATACAGCCTGTAGAGAGCACAACATAGCCTCTAGAGTGCCCTAGGGAGACTCTATACAGCCTCTATAGAGCCTAATGCAGCCACTATAGAACCCAACAGAGCCCTATGGAGCCTGATAGCATTCTATGAAGCCCTATGGAGCCTCTATATAATCTATAGAGAGCCCCATGCAGCCTCTATAGTGCCCTAAGGAACCACCATAGAGCCTCTGTAGAGCCCAAAGCAGCCTCTATAATGCCCCATGGAGCCTCTATAGAGTCCCATGGAGAATCTGTAGCATCCTATGGAGCCACTACAGAGCCTCTATGGAGCCCAATGCACCCTCTATAATACCCTATGGAGCCTCTATGGAGCTCTATGGAACCCCATAGAGCCTCTATAGAGCCACTATAGAGCCCTATTGAGCCTCTATAGAGTCCTATGTATCCTCTATATTGCCCCATTGAGCCCAATGGAGCCTCTCTAGAGGTCTATGGAGCCTCTATATTGACTGTTGGAGCCTCTATGTAGACCATGGTAGCCTCCATAGAGGCCTGTGCAATCTTTGTAGAGGCTGATGGAGCCTCTACATAGACCGTGGTTGCCTCTGTAGAGGCCTATGGAGCCTCTGTAGAGCCCTTGGGAGTCTCTATGGAGGCCTAAGGAACCTCTGTATTGACCATTGGAGCCTCTATAGAGGCCTATGCAGCCTCTGTATAGACAGTGGGAGCCTCTCTAGGGGCCTATGGAGCCTTTATAGAGCCTTATGGAGACTCTATAGACCCCTGGGAGCCTCTTTAGAGTCCAATGGAGCCTCTATATAAACCATGGGAGCCTCTGTATAGACCTTGGGAGCCTCTATAGTGGCCTATGGAGCCCATATTGAGCCAATGGGAGCGTCTATAGAGCTTGTGAGAGCCTCTAGAGAGGACTATGGAGCCTCTGAAGAGCCCATGGGAGCCTCTATGGAGGCCTGTGGAGCCTCTATATTGACCATTGGAGGCTCTATGGAGGCCTATGGAGCCTTTATATTGAACGTTGGAGGCACTATGGAGGTCTAAGGAGTCCCCATGGAGCCTGTGGGAGCCTCTGTGGAGGTCTATGGAGCCTCTATATTGACCATTGGAGGCTCTATGGAGGTCTAAGGAGCCTCTATATTGAGTGTTGGAGGCTCTATGGAGGTCTAAGGAGCCCCCATGGAGCCTGTGGGAGCCTCTGTGGAGGTCTTTGGAGCCTCTATAGTGACCATTGGAGGCTCTATGGAGGTCTAAGGAGCCTCTATATCGAACGTTGGAGCCATGGTAGCCTCTCTAGAGGCCTCTGCAGTCTCTATGTATACAGTGGGAGCCTCTCTAGAGGCCTATGGAGCTGCTACAGAAGCCTATGGCGCCCCTATAGAGCCCGTGGGAGCCTCGATAGAGGTCTATGCAGCCTCTGTAAAAACCATGGGAGGCTCTCTATAGACCTTGCGAGCCTCTCGAGTGGCCAAAGCAGCCCATATGGAGCCAATGGGGAGCATGTGTAGAGCTCGTGGGAGCCTCTCTAGAGGCCTTTGTAGCCTATTGGCCCTTTCCTTGCTTTCCGAGCACTGCAACAGCGCCACCTAGGGGCCTGTGTGGCACAGCTGCAGACCTGCGGATGCGTGGTTGGAAAGCTGCGACTCGGAGAGGGGTGGCCTGGGAGTGTTGGTTGGCAGTCGCTGACCATGAGGCAGCAGTGCCCAGGCGGCCGAGAAGGCCAATGGCATCCTGGCAGGGTGGGCAGCAGGGCCAGGAGGTGAGCAACCCCTGTGCCCAGCACTGGGGAGGCCACACCTCGAGTGCTGTGTTCAGCTCTGGACTACTTCCTCCAGGAAGGACACTGAGGCGCTGCCCCAAGCCTCTCACCTGCCCCAGCACCCCCACCCATGGCTCCAGGCCACCCCAGCCCCAGCTGTGACCCCCCTGCCCCATGAGCCACCTCTCACCTGCCCCAGCACCCCCACCCATGGCTCCAGGCCACCCCAGCGCCAGCTGTGCCCCCCCTGCCCCATGAGCCACCTCTCACCTGCCCCAGCACCCCCACCCATGGCTCCAGGCCACCCCAGCGTCAGCTGTGCCCCCCCTGCCCCATGAGCCACCTCTCACCTGCCCCAGCACCCCCACCCATGGCTCCAGGCCACCCCAGCGCCAGCTGTGCCCCCCCTGCCCCATGAGCCACCTCTCACCTGAGCCAGCACCCCCACCCATGGCTCCAGGCCACCCCAGCGCCAGCTGTGCCCCCCTGCCCCATGAGCCACCTCTCACCTGCCCCAGCACCCCCACCCATGGCTCCAGGCCACCCCAGCCCCAGCTGTGACCCCCCTGCCCCATGAGCCACCTCTCACCTGAGCCAGCACCCCCACCCATGGCTCCAGGCCACCCCAGCCCCAGCTGTGACCCCCCTGCCCCATGAGCCACCTCTCACCTGAGCCAGCACCCCCACCCATGGCTCCAGGCCACCCCAGCCCCAGCTGTGACCCCCTGCCCCATGAGCCACCTGAGCCTCACCCCAGCATGGCTCCAGGCCACCCCACTCACCTGAGCCAGCACCCCCACCCATGGCTCCAGGCCACCCCAGCGCCAGCTGTGCCCCCCCTGCCCCATGAGCCACCTCTCACCTGAGCCAGCACCCCCACCCATGGCTCCAGGCCACCCCAGCGCCAGCTGTGCCCCCCCTGCCCCATGAGCCACCTCTCACCTGAGCCAGCACCCCCACCCATGGCTCCAGGCCACCCCAGTGCCAGCTGTGCCCCCCCTGCCCCATGAGCCACCTCCCCCTGCCCCCGCATCCAGCAGTGCCAGCAGCAGCTAGGGGTGGATCTGGGGACCCAGTGCCACCCAGAGCCCGGCCAATGGGAGGCAGCCCTGCTGCTGACTCGGCTGTGCCCAGGCAGATCAGCAGCCCCGGGCACCCTGCAGAGTAGATGGACGGACGGACGCCCAGCCAGGGTGCCAAGGGGCAGCGATGCCCTCGGGCCGGGCACGGCCCTGCAGAGGGCTGTGGGCAGGGGGCAGCTGGGCGCTGCCAAGGTGAAAGAGCCCCAGAGCTGGCCGGGGCCAGCAGCCCCTCGCTGGGGACAGTGCTGCAGGCAGGGGCCAAGTGGCGCTGGGAGCCCTGCGGGGCTGGGCTCTGCCTGGTGACTGCTGACGCTGCTCAGCGCCGCTCCTCGCTGCGCCGTGCTGGGGCTCCCGGTGCCCGCGCTGGGTGGGGCTGGGGCGAGAGCTCAGCTTGCTCAGGGGGTCCCAGCCCCACTGCAGCCTCTGCTGCATCAGCCATGGAGCCTGGTGCTGGGCTGGGAGCTGTGCTGGTGGCACTGGTGGTGCTGGGAGCCCACCCGGTTGGAGCTGAGAAGCTCTCAGGTGGGCTCAGAGCTGGGGCACGGGGAGGGGCTGCTGGGCTTGGGTGGCGCTCTGCGAGGTGCTGGGGGTCTGCTGTCCCCTCCTGCCCCCACTGCTGGGTCCCTCCTGCCCTGGCCTCCCCTGGCTCCTCCCTGGCTGTGCCCGGTGCCCAGGCTGAGGCACGGAGTCCTCTCGGGGTCAGGATCCCCCCAGCAGTGCTGCGGCAGCTGCGTGGCACTGGGGGAGGCTGGGAGGGGAGTGGCGATGGGCAGGGGGCTCCATGGTGCCTCGCTGCCCTCCCCTGACCTGGCCCCTGCCCCACCAGGAGTTTTCCTGGAGATGGAGAAGTTTGAGTGCCAGTTCCTCAACGGCACCGAGAGGGTCAGGTATGTGTACAAGCATATCTACAACCGGGAGCAGTTTGCTCACTTCGACAGCGATCTGGGGATCTTTGTGGCCGACACCCCCCTGGGTGAGTTCCAAGCCCAGAACTTGAACAGCCAGCCGGAGATACTGGAGCAGCAAAGGGCTGCTGTGGACAGGTACTGCCGGCACAACTACGAGGTGGCAACTCCATTCCCCGTGGAGAGGAGAGGTGAGAGCGTGGCAGAGCCTTTCCCTGGGCAATGGGCACCAGCCAAGCCCCTGGCACTCCCCAAATGCCCCAACCCCAGCGTGGCTCAGGGTGGGAAGTGTCCTCTGGGGATCCGGATGGGAGCCTCAGGGCTGCTGGTGTCTTGTGCCCATCCCCATCACTAAGGTGGTCCCCACCTGGCTCAACCCCAGCCCAGCCCCACGCAGGGTCCCTCTTTGCCTTCCTGAGAGGGGGAGGGGGGAGGGGGAGGAGAGCAGAAAGGGGAAATGGGTGGGAAGGCTGCCAGGGGGTTTCTGAGAGAAGCTTCCCCCCACGCCCAGGGCTGTCAGCGGTTCCCAGGGCAGAAGTGAGCTGAGCCTGGAGTCTGCTGGAGCTGAGCCAGCAGGATAGTGCCCCACAACATGGCCCTCTGGAGAGGTTCCTGCCAGCAGGCAGCACTGCAGCGACCCTCACCCAGGGCTGGTGCCATGGTAGGGGTGGGAAGGGAGCTCTGGAGCTCACCCAATCCCCCTGCTCCAGCAGGGCACCCACAGCAGCTTGCCCAGCAGCACAAAGGCCGGGGGGGTGGAAGCTGTCCACAGGAGGAGACTCCACAACCTCTCTGGGCAGCCTGCTCCAGGGCTCAGAAGCCTCCAAGCCAAGAAGATTCTTGTGAGGGAAGCTCCTGGCTGGCAACTTTGTGCCCAGGGCCCTGTGTCCTGTGGCTGGCAGCAGGGAGAAGAGCCTGGCCCCAGCCTCTTGCCCCCCAGCCCTTGGCTCTGGCTGAGCACGGAGGAGATGCCCAGGAGGGCTGTCAGGAGGACAGAGTGTGGCTGTGCCAGGTGCAGAGAGGGCTTGGCAAGTCCCTGGGCACGTCCCACGCTGCTTGGGGGCCCCAGAGTCAAACGTGGGTCAGAGCAGGGGCAGGGTGGTCCCTGCCTGGGCTGTGCCAGCCCCTTCCCAGCTGTCTGTGGCTCTGCCCCAGTGCCACCCCAGGTGCAGATCCACTTCGTGCAGTCGGGCTCCCTGCCCCAGGGCAGCAGGCTGGTTTGCGCCGTGATGGACTTCTACCCCGCGGAGGTGGAGGTGAAGTGGTTCAGGAACGGGCAGGAGGAGACGGAGAGCGTGGTGTCGACGGAGGTGCTGCAGAACGGGGACTGGACCTACCAGGTGCTGGTGCTGCTGGAAACCAGCCCGCAGCGCGGGGACACCTACCTGTGCCAGGTGGAGCACAGCAGCCTGCAGCGCCCCATCGCCCAGCGCTGGGGTAAGGCTCTGGCCCGGGCCAGCTGGGGGGGCAGAAGGTGCTGGTGGGGTCCCCATCTCCCATCGAGTCCTGCTGGGGAAGCTTGGGAGCTGTGGGGCTGGAAGGGGGAGGGTGGTGGATGAGCTGTGCCTTGAGTTCAGCCCTCAGCCCCCTCCCCGCTCTCCTCCCCACAGAGCTGCCGACGGACCCCGGCCGCAGCAAGATGCTGACAGGGGTGGGGGGCTTGGTGCTGGGGCTCCTCTTCCTGGGCCTGGGGCTCGGCCTCCACCTGCGCAGCAAGGTGAGCTGGGGGGTGGGGGACAGCGGCTGGGGGCCTCTCTCTGCCCAGAGAGCTGCTGGAGGCTCCAGCTCTGGGGGCTTTCCAACCCCTCCGCCCAGCCATTGTGCCCCTGGGGGATGGACTCTGAGTGCCCCTGGGGGATGTACTCTGGGTGCCCTTGGGGGGTGTGCTCGGGGTGCCCCTGGGGATGGGCTCTGGGTGTCCCTGGGGGATGGGCTCTGGGTGCTCCTAGGGGATGGGCTCTGAGTGCTTCTGGGGGATGAGCTCTGGGTGCTCCTAGGGGATGAGCTCTGGGTGCTCCTAGGGGATGAGCTCTGGGTGTCCCTGGTGGATGTGGTCTGGGTGCCCCTGGGGGATGGGCTCTGGGTGCTCCTGGAGGATGGGCTTGGGTGCTCCTGGGGATGGACTCTGGGTGCCCCTGCTCCAGCACATGAGCTCTGGGTGCTCCAGCAGGGAGTTGGACTCGATGCTCCTCAGAGCTCCCCCCTGCCCTCCACCACTCTGTGACTCTGGGATTCTTCTCTGCCTCCAGGGCTCCTGAATCACCTTCTGCCCCTGCTCCCCTGCTCCCCCACCAGCCAGGCCCTGCCCGCAGCCTCCCCTCTGCCTGGCACCTCCCTGTGCCACCTCCCCACGCTGCCCCCCGGAGCTCAGCCCCTCTGCCCCAGCCCAGCTTAGCAGCCCCAAGATTCCCAGGGCTCTGCCACGCTGGCCCTGGGCTGCTGCAGCTCTGCCCAATAAAGTCTCCCAGGATGGCTTCTTCAGCCTTGCCTTGGACTCCTGGAGCCATGGAATGGTTCCCTTGGGAAAGGCCTCTGGGACCATCCAGGCCAAGCCTCCAGCCAGCACCACCCATGGCTGCCGGAAAGCCTGCACAAACTCCTTGTTGGTGAGGCAGGAATCGTTTATTGGCACAGAACAAGCAGCTTACATAGGAAAAATCGAGCAGGGTAAGCAATTCCCTGACATTCTTGCACCACTGCTGCTCATTGAGTTTTCTCCTTTGATATGCAGCTGTCCATTGTTATCTTCATCCCATATCAGGTTGATCTTCTCCAGCAGGGAGGCAAGCATCCTCCTGTCTTGCACTTCAGGCTGTTTACCATGGTCAGCTCTTCTTTATCATCAAGCCATCCTTCCAGTATCAGTGTCCTGTTGTTCTTTCTTGTCCTGAAACCTTCCATAGATACATTCTCCTTTTCCTACACTACATAGCCTCCATACAGCCTGTAGAGAGCACAACATAGCCTCTAGAGTGCCCTAGGGAGACTCTATACAGCCTCTATAGAGCCTAATGCAGCCACTATAGAACCCAACAGAGCCCTATGGAGCCTCTATACAATCTATAGAGAGCCCCATGCAGCCTCTATAGTGCCCTAAGGAACCACCATAGAGCCTCTGTAGAGCCCAAAGCAGCCTCTATAATGCCCTATGGAGCCTCTATAGAGTCCCATGGAGAATCTGTAGCATCCTATGGAGCCACTATAGAGCCTCTATGGAGCCCAATGCACCCTCTATAATACCCTATGGAGCCTCTATGGAGCTCTATGGAACCCCATAGAGCCTCTATAGAGCCACTATAGAGCCCTATTGAGCCTCTATAGAGTCCTATGTATCCTCTATATTGCCCCATTGAGCCCAATGGAGCCTCTCTAGAGGTCTATGGAGCCTCTATATTGACTGTTGGAGCCTCTATGTAGACCATGGTAGCCTCCATAGAGGCCTGTGCAATCTTTGTAGAGGCTGATGGAACCTCTACATAGACCGTGGTTGCCTCTGTAGAGGCCTATGGAGCCTCTGTAGAGCCCTTGGGAGTCTCTATGGAGGCCTAAGGAACCTCTGTATTGACCATTGGAGCCTCTATAGAGGCCTATGAAGCCTCTATATAGACAGTGGGAGCCTCTGTAGGGGCCTATGGAGCCTTTATAGAGCCTTATGGAGACTCTATAGACCCCTGGGAGCCTCTTTAGAGTCCAATGGAGCCTCTATATAGACCTTGGGAGCCTCTATATAGACCTTGGGAGCCTCTATAGTGGCCTGGGGAGACCACACTGAGCCAATGGGAGTGTCTGTAGAGCCCCTGGGAGCCTCTATAGAGGCCTATGGAGCCCCGTGGAGCCTGTGGGAGCCCCTGTGGAGGTCTATGGAGCCTCTATATTGACCATGGAAGCCAATATAGAGGTCTATGGAGCCTCTATATTGACCATTGGAGCCTCTATGTAGACCATGGGAGCCTCTATAGAGGCCTAAGCAGCCTCTGCAGGAGCTGATGGAGCCTCTAGGTAGGCTGTGATTGCCTCTATGGAGGCATATGGAGCCTCTATATTGAACATTGGAGCCATGGTAGCCTCTCTAGAGGCCTCTGCAGCCTCTACATGTACAGTGGGAGCTTCTATAGAGGCCTATGGAGCCTCTATATTGACCATTGGAGGCTCTATGGAGGTCTAAGGAGCCTCTATATCGAACGTTGGAGCCATGGTAGCCTCTCTAGAGGCCTCTGCAGCCTCTATGTATACAGTGGGAGCCTCTCTAGAGGCCTATGGAGCTGCTACAGAAGCCTATGGCGCCCCTATAGAGCCCGTGGGAGCCTCGATAGAGGCCTATGCAGCCTCTGTAAAAACCATGGGAGGCTCTCTATAGACCTTGCGAGCCTCTCGAGTGGCCAAAGGAGCCCATATGGAGCCAATGGGGAGCATGTGTAGAGCTCGTGGGAGCCTCTCTAGAGGCCTTTGTAGCCTATTGGCCCTTTCCTTGCTTTCCGAGCACTGCAACAGCGCCACCTAGGGGCCTGTGTGGCACAGCTGCAGACCTGCGGATGCGTGGTTGGAAAGCTGCGGCTCAGAGAGGGGTGGCCTGGGGGTGTTGGTTGGCAGTCGCTGACCATGAGGCAGCAGTGCCCAGGTGGCCGAGAAGGCCAATGGCATCCTGGCAGGGTGGGCAGCAGGGCCAGGAGGTGAGCAACCCCTGTGCCCAGCACTGGGGAGGCCACACCTCGAGTGCTGTGTTCAGCTCTGGGCTACTTCCTCCAGGAAGGACACTGAGGCACTGCCCCAAGCCTCTCACCTGCCCCAGCACCCCCACCCATGGCTCCAGGCCACCCCAGCGCCAGCTGTGCCCCCCCTGCCCCATGAGCCACCTCTCACCTGCCCCAGCACCCCCACCCATGGCTCCAGGCCACCCCAACCCCAGCTGTGCCCCCCCTGCCCCATGAGCCACCTCTCACCTGAGCCAGCACCCCCACCCATGGCTCCAGGCCACCCCAACCCCAGCTGTGCCCCCCCTGCCCCATGAGCCACCTCTCACCTGAGCCAGCACCCCCACCCATGGCTCCAGGCCACCCCAGCGCCAGCTGTGCCCCCCCTGCCCCATGAGCCACCTCTCACCTGAGCCAGCACCCCCACCCATGGCTCCAGGCCACCCCAGCCCCAGCTGTGCCCCCCCTGCCCCATGAGCCACCTCCCCCCTGCCCCCGCATCCAGCAGTGCCAGCAGCACCGGGTGAGGGCTGGGGGTGGATCTGGGGACCCAATGCCACCCAGTGCCCGGCCAATGGGAGGCAGCCCTGCTGCTGACTCGGCTGTGCCCAGGCAGAGCAGCAGCCCCGGGCACCCTGCAGAGCAGACAGACGGACAGATGCCCATCCAGGGTGCCAAGGGGCAGCGATGCCCTCGGGTCGGGCACGGCCCTGCAGAGGGCTGTGGGCAGGGGGCAGCTGGGCGCTGCCAAGGTGAAAGAGCCCCAGAGCTGGCCGGGGCCAGCAGCCCCTCGCTGGGGACAGTGCTGCAGGCAGGGGCCAAGTGGCGCTGGGAGCCCTGCGGGGCTGGGCTCTGCCTGGTGACTGCTGACGCTGCCCAGCGCCGCTCCTCGCTGCGCCGTGCTGGGGCTCCCGGTGCCCGCGCTGGGTGGGGCTGGGGCGAGAGCTCAGCTTGCTCAGTGGGTCCCAGCCCCACTGCAGTCTCTGCTGCATCAGCCATGGAGCCTGGTGCTGGGCTGGGAGCTGTGCTGGTGGCACTGGTGGTGCTGGGAGCCCACCCGGCTGGAGCTGAGAAGCTCTCAGGTGGGCTCAGAGCTGGGGCACGGGGAGGGGCTGCTGGGCTTGGGTGGTGCCCTGCGAGGTGCTGGGGGTCTGCTGTCCCCTCCTGCCCTCACTGCTGGGAGCCAGTCCCTCCTGCCCTGGCCTCCCCTGGCTCCTCCCTGGCTGCGCCCAGTGCCCAGGCTGGGGCACGGAGTCCTCTCGGGGTTAGGATCCCCCCAGCAGTGCTGCGGCAGCTGTGTGGCACTGGGGTAGGCTGGGAGGGGAGCGGCGATGGGCAGGGGGCTCCATGGTGCCTCGCTGCCCTCCCCTGACCTGGCCCCTGCCCCACCAGGAGTTTTCCTTCGTATGGATAAGAGCGAGTGTCAGTTCCTCAACGGCACCGAGAGGGTCAGGTATGTGCAAAAGCAGATCTACAACCGGGAGCAGTTTGTTCACTTCGACAGCGATCTGGGGATCTATGTGGCCGACACCCCCCTGGGTGAGTTCCAAGCCCAGTACTTCAACAGCCAACCGGAGATACTGGAGCAGAGAAGGGCTGCTGTGGACAGGTTTTGCCGGCACAACTACGAGGTGGGAGCTCCATTCACGGTGGAGAGGAGAGGTGAGAGCGTGGCAGAGCCTTTCCCTGGGCAATGGGCACCAGCCAAGCCCCTGGCACTCCCCAAATGCCCCAACCCCAGCGTGGCTCAGGGTGGGAAGTGTCCTCTGGGGATCCGGATGGGAGCCTCAGGGCTGCTGGTGCCTTGTGCCCATCCCCCATCACTAAGGTGGTCCCCACCTGGCTCAACCCCAGCCCAGCCCCACGCAGGGTCCCTCTTTGCCTTCCTGAGAGCAGGAGGGGCGAGGAGGGGAGGAGAACAGAAAGGGGAAATGGGTGGGAAGGCTGCCAGGGGGTTTCTGAGAGAAGCTTCCCCCCACGCCCAGGACTGTCAGCAGTTGCCAGGGCAGAAGTGAGCTGAGCCTGGAGTCTGCTGGAGCTGAGCCAGCAGGATAGTGCCCCACAACATAGCCCTCTGGAAAGGTTCCTGCCAGCAGGCAGCACTGCAACGACCCCCACCCAGGGCTGATGCCATGGTAGGGGTGGGAAGGGAGCTCTGGAGCTCACCCAGCCCAATCCCCCTGCTCCAGCAGGGCACCCACAGCAGCTTGCCCAGCAGCACAATGGCCAGGGGGGTGGAAGCTGTCCACAGGAGGAGACTCCACAACCTCTCTGGGCAGCCTGCTCCAGGGCTCAGAAGCCTCCAAGCCAAGAAGATTCTTGTGAGGGAAGCTCCTGCCTGGCAACTTTGTGCCCGGGGCCCTGTGTCCTGTGGCTGGCAGCAGGGAGAAGAGCCTGGCCCCAGCGTCTTGCCCCCCAGCCCTTGGCTCTGGCTGAGCACGGAGGAGATGCCCAGGAGGGCTGTCAGGAGGACAGAGTGTGGCTGTGCCAGGTGCAGAGAGGGCTTGGCAAGTCCCTGGGCACGTCCCACGCTGCTTGGGGGCCCCAGAGTCAAACGTGGGTCAGAGCAGGGGCGGGGTGGTCCCTGCCTGGGCTGTGGCAGCCCCTTCCCAGCTGTCTGTGGCTCTGCCCCAGTGCCACCCCAGGTGCAGATCCACTTCGTGCAGTCGAGCTCCCTGCCCCAGGGCAGCAGGCTGGTTTGCGCCGTGATGGACTTCTACCCCGCGGAGGTGGAGGTGAAGTGGTTCAGGAACGGGCAGGAGGAGACGGAGAGCGTGGTGTCGACCGAGGTGCTGCAGAACGGGGACTGGACCTACCAGGTGCTGGTGCTGCTGGAAACCAGCCCGCAGCGCGGGGACACCTACCTGTGCCAGGTGGAGCACAGCAGCCTGCAGCGCCCCATCGCCCAGCGCTGGGGTAAGGCTCTGGCCCGGGCCAGCTGGGGGGGCAGAAGGTGCTGGTGGGGTCCCCATCTCCCATCGAGTCCTGCTGGGGAAGCTTGGGAGCTGTGGGGCTGGAAGGGGGAGGGTGGTGGATGAGCTGTGCCTTGAGTTCAGCCCTCAGCCCCCTCCCCGCTCTCCTCCCCACAGAGCTGCCGTCGGACCCCGGCCGCAGCAAGATGCTGACAGGGGTGGGGGGCTTGGTGCTGGGGCTCCTCTTCCTGGGCCTGGGGCTCGGCCTCCACCTGCGCAGCAAGGTGAGCTGGGGGGTGGGGGACAGCGGCTGGGGGCCTCTCTCTGCCCAGAGAGCTGCTGGAGGCTCCAGCTCTGGGGGCTTTCCAACCCCCCCGCCCAGCCATTGTGCCCTTGGGGGTTGGACTCTGAGTGCCCTTGGGGGCTGTGCTCGGGGTGCCCCTGGGGGATGGGCTCGGGGTGCCCTTGGGGGGTGTGCTCTGGGTGTCCCTGGGGGATGGGCTCTGGGTGCCCCTGGGGGATGGGCTCTGGGTGCTTCTGGGGGATGAGCTCTGGGTGCCCCTGGGGGATGGGCTCTGGGTTCTCCTAGGGGATGGGCTCTGGGTGCCCCTGGGGGATGAGCTCTGGGTGCCCCTGGGGGATGGGCTCTGGGTGCCCCTGGGGGATGAGCTCTGGGTGCCCCTGGGGGATGGGCTCTGGGTGTCCCTAGGGATGAGCTCTGGGTGCTCCTGGGGATGAGCTCTGGGTGCCCCTGGGGGATGGGCTCTGGGTGTCCCTAGGGATGAGCTCTGGGTGCTCCTGGGGATGGGCTCTGGGTGCCCCTGGGGGATGAGCTCTGGGTGCCCCTGGGGGATGGGCTCTGGGTGTCCCTAGGGATGAGCTCTGGGTGTCCCTAGGGATGAGCTCTGGGTGCCCCTGGGGGATGGGCTCTGGGTGCTTTTGGGGGATGGGCTTGGGTGCTCCTGGGGATGGACTCTGGGTGCCCCTGCTCCAGCACATGAGCTCTGGGTGCTCCAGCAGGGAGTTGGACTCGATGCTCCTCAGAGCTCCCCCCTGCCCCCCACCACTCTGTGACTCTGGGATTCTTCTCTCACCACAGGGCTCCTGAATCACCTTCTGCGCCTGCTCCCCTGCTCCCCCACCGGCCAGGCCCTGCCCACAGCCTCCCCTCTGCCTGGCACCTCCCTGTGCCACCTCCCCACACTGCCCCCGGGGCTCAGCCCCTCTGCCCCAGCCCAGCTTAGCAGCCCCAAGATTCCCAGGGCTCTGCCACGCTGGCCCTGGGCTGCTGCAGCTCTGCCCAGTAAAGTCTCCCAGGATGGCTTCTTCAGCCTTGCCTTGGACTCCTGGAGCCATGGAATGGTTCCCTTGGGAAAGGCCTCTGGGACCATCCAGGCCAAGCCTCCAGCCAGCACCACCCATGGCCACTCAGCCATGGCCTCAGCACCGTGTCTGCAGCTTCTTTGAACCTGTTATGAATACACTGGTGGTTGTGTGATGTGAAAGGCTGATGGGGGAGCTTGCAGGAGCCTCTTTTGAGGACAAAGGGAGAGCTGTGTATTTGACAGACTTAAACAGAGGCAGTGTTTGGCTAGCTGGAGACACCAAGGCTGAGGAGAAGCTGTATTCAGATAAACACTCAGTCCCATTCAGAACTGGGGACTTGTTTTCTTTAGGTAGGAAGCCTGGACAACTGAGCAGGCATGAAAGCAGACAACTCTGAGGATGACTCCTTGACTTCATCTTTTGAGCCTCAGGAGGACCCTGACCAGGCAGAGTGTGCATGAGCAGGGATCTGCCCACCTGTTCCAAGGCTCACTCCCATATGCCTGCCTCCTGTTTAGCCTAAGTCTGTTGATGTAGATGATGCAGCTGTAGAAGGTGAAGAGAGCTCTTGTAAAGCTGCTGGGGAGGTGAAGTTTGGTACCTTTGCATGCCCAACTGGTTGCTTTGCTTGCTTTTATTGCCCTTTATTGCCTTTCTATGGTCTTTTATTGCCAATAAAGTTGTGGCCAGAAACTTCTACCTGGAGGCATCTATAACAGAAGGGACCTCCGGAGATCATCGAGTCCGAGCCCCCTGCCAGAGCAGGAGCATAGAACCCAGCACAGGGCACACAGGAACACAGCCAGACAGGGCTGGAAAGGCTCCAGAGCAGGAGACTCCCCAACCTCCCTGGGCAGCCTGCTCCAGGGCTCTGGGAGCCTCACAGTGAGGAAGTTCCTCCCCATGGTGAGGTGAAACCTCCTGTGCTGCAGTTTACATCCATTGCCCCTTGGCCTATATCCCAGGGCACAGTGAGCAGAGCCTGTCCCTGTCCCCTGCCTCCTGCCCCCCAGCCCTCAGATATTCATAAACATTAGATCCCCTCTCAGCCTTCTCCTCTCCAGACTAACTCTGCTCATAATCATGCAGGATTTGGGGGTTAGATAGGGCCTGGCTGACCCTGGCACACTGGGTAGGGCAGGGGGCACCTGGGCACCACAGGCCCCTGATGTGTCCCCCACCCAACAGCAGCTGCAGGAGGGGCCTGGGGGGGATCCTCCCCCTCCAGCCAGGACATGAGGCTCAAGGCCAAAGTGGAGAAGCTGAAGCAGAAGCTGGCAGCCAGCAAACACAGTCTGGGGCAGCAGGGAGGGGTGTTCTGAAGGGGGGGCAGGGGGGTGGCTATCTGGGTTTGGGGTGAGGCTGACACCTCCTTAACCTCCCTGCCCAGCTCTGCAGAAGGCCCAGCACCAGGGGCAGGCACTGTGCTGCCAGCCCAAGGGCTGAGGCAGGAGCACCCCTGGCTGCTGGCCCAGCACAGCCAGCTGCAGGCACTGGCAGGCTGGGGGGGGATAAAGCCCTGAGCCCCCCGGACAGCCTCCCCCAACTCCCTGTGCCCCCCAGGCAGCCCACGCTGCACCCTGCCACAAGCAGGAGGAGCCAGGGCCCAGCCCAAAATGCCCCCAGGGAAAGCACACCAGCAGCCTGAGAGCTCCAAATGCCTCCCTGGGACCCTCAGTTACCCTCCTGCACCCAAAAACTATCCCAAAGGAACCAAAAACGGTCCCCACCCCCAGGCAGCAGGAAAGGACCCACCCACCCCCAGAGGACCAGGACTGGGGGGCTGCAGAGGGATTCTGGGGGGCAGGGCCATGGCAGTGCCAGTTTGGACCCTTCCTGGCTAGGGGTGAGGAAAATGCAGGGGGGCAGCAACATTTTGGGAGCCTCCTGTTCTTCCCTCTGCACTCCACCTGAGGACTCCTCCACTGCCCCCAATTTGGGGACTCTGAGGGTACCCCACCATGTCCTGGCCTCCTCTCACCAGTAGCCTTTGTCCCCACATGGGGGCTCCTGCCCATGAGGCCACCCCAGCCCCAAGCCCTGGGCTCACAGACAAGGCCAGGCCAGGCTCTGAGGTGCCCTGCAGCTAAGCCGAGCCCAGCACCAAGCCACTGCTGGAGCCCCCTGGGCTCTTTCTTGGACACCCCCAGCAAGGGCAGCACTCAGGGAGGTGTCCTGCAGCTTGTGCAGGGCTGGGAGCAGCTGAGGAGAGAAGGCAAAGAGGTCAAAGAACAATGAGCAGAGAGCTCAGCACCACCCCAGGCTCCCATCCAGGCTGCCAAGGTGCCGCACACCCACTGGGCTTGGCGGTGGGGGTGCCACCCCTGCCAGTGGCCAAAGGGCACTGGGGTGCTGAAGGCAAGCTAGGCACACTGGGCACAGGGCTTGGGCTTCCTGAGGCTCTTCCCACACCAGCAGCTGCTGCAATTCTGCCACCTGCTGCAGCAGCTCCTGCAGGGAAGCAAGGCGCTGCCCTGGAGCACAGCAGCCGCCCGGCAGCTGCCGGCACAAAGGCTCCAAGCCCCCAGGGCTCCCCCACACCCCCCCACGGGAGCCTCTGCTGCCAGGGCAGCAGGGAGCAGAGGGACACAGGGCCAGCCCCCTGCAGCCCACCACTGGCTCCGCCTGCAACACAGCAGCAGCCAAAGGGGGCCTGCAGCTGCCCGTAGCAGGGGGATTCAGCAGCACAAGGAACCCCCAAACACACCCAGCCCTCCCCAGCCCCACCGATGGCCCCGCAGCCGCGCACACCCCCTCCCCCCCCCGAGCCGCAGGGACCCCCTCGCAGCACCTCACGCCCCCTCCCCGCGCCACGGCCACAGACAGCCTCGCCCAGCACCACCAGCTCCTACCGCACAAACCCTGCACCAGCCCTGCGCGCCCCGCTACGCCCCGACCGCCCCCCCCCCCGGACCCCACAACCCCGCAACGCCCTCCCCGGCTCCAGCACACAACCCTCAGCCCCCAACCGTTCCCAGCCCCTCCTCAGCCCCACACATTCCCTCAGCCCATCCGCAGCCGGCGCAAAGGCCACGCACAGCACCAGGCCGGCCGGGAGCTCAGCGCACCCCAAGCCGCGGACCGCCGGCCCCGGCAGGCTCCTGCCGAGCACAGGGCGCTGCGCGGGAGGCTCTGGCTCCGCCCACCCCGCCCTGGCCGGGCTCGGGCGAGCGGCAGCTGGGCGGGGCTCGGAGAGGAAGTCCCGCCCCAACTTGCAGCAGCCGCCAATCAAAGCCGTCAGGGAGCGCCTGCCGCGGCCTCCGGCGTCGCGGAGCGGCCGCGGCGCCGCCCATTGGCTGGTGGTGGAGGTGTGCCGGAAGTGATGTCAGAGCGCGAGGTTTGAATTCGAGCGGCGGCGGCAGGTTCGGAGGTCCGGGCGCTGACGCCTTGCGGGGTGTGTGGGGTGTGTGACCGGATCCCGGGGCGGGGGCAGTCGGACGCCGGGGTCCCCCCATGGTGCCCCCTCACTCTCCGCTCTCTCTTCCGGTTCCCCCTCAGACCGCACCGGACGCCTGAGCCCCACGGTGCCGGCCGAGGCCCGACCATGCCCCGCCCCAAGCCCCGCAGCCCCCGCCGCATCAGGCCCCCCCCGACACCCCCGACACCCCCGGCCCGCCGGCCCCCGCCGCGACCTCGGCTTCCGCGCCCCCCTCCACGGCCCCCGGTGCATCGCAGTGAGTGACGGGAGTGGACGCCACCATGGACCCCCCTCTATGGATCCCCCTCTATGAACCCCCCTCTATGAATCCCCCTCTATGAATCCCTCTCTATGGACCCCCCTCTATGAACCCCCCTCTATGGACCCGCCTCTATGGACCTCCCTCTATGAATCCCCCACCATGGACCCCCCCTGTATGAATCCCCCTCTATGAATCCCTCCTCTATGGACCCCCCCCCCTCTATGGACCCCCTCTATGAATCCCCCCTCCATGAACCCCCCCTCTATGGACCACCCCCTCTATGAATCCCTCCTCTGGATGACCTCCCCCTCTATGGACCACCCCCTCTATGAATCCCTCCTCTATGGCCCCCAAGAACTCCCCCTTCTATGGACCCTCTATGGACCCCCTCCCTAGGGGCCACTCTGTCGACCCCCTTCCTATGGACTCCTCTAAGCCCTGCCCAGCCTGACTGTTTAGGCCCTTCCCTGGCCCCTATGGACCCTGCCCTGCCCCCTGCCCTGACCCTATAGATCTCTCCCCCTAGCACTAGGGATCCTTCCCTGAGCCCCCATAGATCCCACTGGATCCTGGATGTTTCTCCCAGGCACTGCACATTCCTCTTCCCCCCCACCCCCTACAGACTGCCTCCATCCCCAGCTTGCACCTTCCTTCCCTTTCCCCTACCCAGCCCCTAGAGATCCCTCCAGATCTTCCCTTGCACCCAGACCCTGTGGGTCTCTCCTAGACCCCCCCCACAGCCTCACCCTGGACCCCATGACCACCTGCCCACCCACCCTGCCATGTAGATCCCTCCTTGACTGCATGGATCCTCCTGTTACTCCCTGCTCAGGGCCAGATAGATCCCTAGAGATCCTCCTGTCATCCCCCTGGCCCTGTGGATCCCTCTCATCCCCTACAGATCCCTCTCTATCTCTCTTGCTGACTCTACAGATCTCTCCTGACTCCTATAGATGCCCCTGCACTCCCTTTGCAGTCCCTCTGGATCTCCTCCCTGCCCCTATAGATCACTTCCTTCTCTCCCAGCACCTCTAGATCCCTCTTTGCCCAGTGATCCCTCTGTTCCCCTGACTGCAATTCCTATGGATCCCTCCTTCCAGCCCCTATAGACCACTCTCTTATTTCCCTCCTGGCCCTATAGATCCCTCCCAGCCTCTCATCCCTGCATGCTGGGCCCTACAGATGCCCCTAGACAGCCTCCCCAGCCCCTATAGCTCTCTCCAAGCCCCTGTAGACACCATCAGATCCATAGAGCTTTCCATAGATCTCTGTGCCTCGCCATAGATCCCTGGTCAATTCCCCTAGATGCACATGGATTCCCATAGATCCCCTCACAGATGCCCCCAGATCCCTGTAGCTTTCCATGGATCCCCACAGACTCCACATAGATCCCTATGGCTCCCCATAGATCCTGCCCCCGATCCCTATGGATCCCCACAGCCTCCCATGGGTTCCTATAGACTCCCATAGACCCCCCAGGCCCCCATAGATCCCCACTGATCCCTATAGACCTTCATAGATCCCTCCAGATCCCCATAGCTCCCCACAGACACCCATAGATCCCTCTAGACCCCTCTAGACCCCCATGGATCCCCACAGAATCTGATGGCTCCCCATGGATCCCCATAGATCCCCATGGCTTCCTCCCAGCCTTTATGGCTCCCTCCCAACCCTATAGCTCCCCATGGATTCCCATAGATCCCTATAGGTTCCCATAGTTTTCCCCCCCAGACCCCTATGGACCCCTATAGATCCCTGTGGCTGCTTCCCAGCCCCCATGGATTCCCATAGGTCCCAGTAGATCCCTCCAGATCCCCATAGATCCCTATAGATCCCTCCAGATCCCCATGGATTGCTATAGATCACCCTGGATCCCCATGGACCTCCATAGACTGCTATAGATCCCCCATATCTCCCCTCAGCCCCCCATGGACCCCCATAGATCTTCTCAGACCCCCATGGATCCCTGTAGACCCCCATGGATCCCTGTAGATCCCCATAGCTCCCCCAGATCCCCATGGCTCCCCATAGATTCCCCATAGCTCCCCATAACTCACCATAGATCCTCCCAATCGCCACAGATCCCTATGGCTGTGCATGGATCCCCCTCAGATCCCCACGGGTTCCCACAGCCCTCAAAGAACCATAGAGACTTCCACAGATCCCCATAGATCTCCCAGATCTCCATAGATCCCTATGGCTTCCCACAGATCCCCATAAGTGCCTATGGCTCCCCATCAATCCCCCCAGATCCCCATGGATCCCCACAGCCCCCAAAGAGCCAGAGAGACTCCCAGAGACCCTCCTAGCTCCTCCTGGCTCCGGCTGGCTTCGTCTGCCTCCGGCTGCATCCGGCTGCGTCCAGCTCCAGCCACGTCTGGCTGGATGGCTGTCGGTCAGCTGCGGGCACTGTGCCGGTCAGCGTTGGTCAGCATTGGTCAGCGGTGTGTGCTGTGCCGGTCAGCGTTGGTCAGCATTGGTCAGCGGTGTGTGCTGTGCCGGTCAGCGTTGGTCAGCATTGGTCAGCGGTGTGTGCTGTGCTGGTCAGCGTTGGTCAGCATTGGTCAGCGGTGTGTGCTGTGCCGGTCAGCGTTGGTCAGCATTGGTCAGCGGTGTGTGCTGTGCTGGTCAGCGTTGGTCAGTGGTGGATGCTGTGCCAGTTAGCATTGGGTGCTGTGCCGGTCAGTGTTGGTCAGCGGTGTGCGTTGTGCCGGTCAGTGGTGTGTGCAGGGCGGTCAGCGTTGGTCAGTGGTGTGCTTTGTGCCGGTCAGTGGCGTGTGCTGTGCCGGTCAGTGTTGGTCAGCGGTGTGCGTTGTGCCGGTCAGTGGTGTGTGCAGGGCCGGTCAGCGTTGGTCAGTGGTGTGCTTTGTGCCGGTCAGCGGTGGGTGCTGTGCCAGTCAGCATCAGTCAGCGGTGTGCGCTGTGCCGGTCAGCGGTGGGTGCTGTGCCAGTCAGCATCAGTCAGCGGTGTGCGCTGTGCCGGTCAGCGGTGGGTGCTGTGCTGGTCAGCGGTGTGCGCTGTGCCGGTCAGCGGTGGCTGCTGTGCTGGTCAGCGGTGTGCGCTGTGCCGGTCAGCGGTGGGTGCTGTGCCAGTCAGCGGTGTGTGCTGTGCCAGTCAGCGTCAGTCAGCGGTGGGTGCTGTGCCAGTCAGCGTTGGTCAGCAGTGTGCGTTGTGTCGGTCAGCGGTGGGTGCTGAGCCGGTCAGCGTCGGTCAGCGGTGGGTGCTGTGCAGGTCAGCGTCAGTCAGCGGTGTACGCTGTGCCGGTCAGTGTCGGTCAGCGGTGTGCGTTGTGCCGGTCAGCGGTGTGTGCTGTGCCGGTCAGTGTCGGTCAGCGGTGTGCATTGTGCCGGTCAGCGGTGGGTGCTGTGCCGGTCAGTGCTGGTCAGCGGTGTGCGCTGTGCCGGTCAGTGTTGGTCAGCGGTGTGCGCTGTGCCGGTCAGTGTCGGTCAGCGGTGGGTGCTGTGCCGGTCAGTGCTGGTCAGCGGTGTGCGCTGTGCCGGTCAGTGTTGGTCAGCGGTGTGCGCTGTGCCGGTCAGTGTCGGTCAGCGGTGGGTGCTGTGCCGGTCAGTGCTGGTCAGCGGTGTGCGCTGTGCCGGTCAGTGTTGGTCAGCGGTGTGCGCTGTGCCGGTCAGTGTCGGTCAGCGGTGGGTGCTGTGCCGGTCAGTGCTGGTCAGCGGTGTGCGCTGTGCCGGTCAGCGGTGTGCGCTGTGCCGGTCAGTGCCGGTCAGCGGTGGGTGCTGTGCCGGTCAGTGCCGGTCAGCGGTGGGTGCTGTGCCGGTCAGTGCTGGTCAGCGGTGTGCGCTGTGCCGGTCAGCGGTGTGCGCTGTGCCGGTCAGTGCCGGTCAGCGGTGGGTGCTGTGCCGGTCAGCGGTGGGTGCTGTGCCGGTCAGTGCCGGTCAGCGGTGTGCGCTGTGCCGGTCAGCGGTGTACGCTGTGACGGTCAGCGGTGTGCGCTGTGCCGGTCAGTGCCGGTCAGCGGTGGGTGCTGTGCCGGTCAGCGGTGTACGCTGTGTCGGTCAGCGGTGTGTGCTGTGCCGCTCAGCGGTGTGCGCTGTGCCGGTCAGTGCCGGTCAGCGGTGGGTGCTGTGCCGCTCAGCGGTGTGCGCTGTGCCGGTCAGTGCCGGTCAGCGGTGGGTGCTGTGCCGGTCAGCGGTGTGCGCTGTGCTGGTCAGTGCCGGTCAGCGGTGTGCCCTGTGCCGGTCAGCGGTGGGCGCTGTGCCGGTCAGTGCCGGTCAGCGGTGTGCGCTGTGCCACGCAGGTCGCCGCCGCGGGCAGGTAGCGCTGCGGGAGATCCGCAAGTACCAGAGCAACACCAAGCTGCTGCTGCGGCCGGCGCCCTTCGCACGCCTGGTGAGACCCCCGGGGACCCCGAACGCACCTGGGGGGGACCCCAGGGGGAACCCAAAATACAGCTGGGGGGGGACCCCAAATCCAGACCCGGGTGGGGGTGGGCAGCACCTCAGAACAGACCCCGGGGGCGACCCTGAAATACACCTGGGAGGGATCTCAAGGTACACCGGGGGGGGACCTCCAAATAGAGACCTTGGTGGGGACCCCAAGATAGACCCCAGGGGGAATCCAAAATACACCTGGGGGGAACCAAAAATAGACTTCTGGGGGGACCCAAACTAGACCCCGGGGAGACCCCAAAAATACAACCTGGGTGGTCCCCAAAACATCCCTGGGGGACCCCAAAATATACCCCATGGAACCCCCAAAATTGCCCCAGCAGGGGGACCCCAAAACCAGACCTGCAGGGACTCTAAAATCAGCCCTGGGGGGAGGGACACCCCCAGAAGCTGATCCCAGGGGACCCCAAAGCACATCCCAGACACCCCCCAAACGTTTTCAGGTTCCCATGGGACCCCCCCCCAAATCTCCCCTGGGATTCCCAAACCCTACACTGGGAACCCCAAAATTCCCCCTGGGACCCTTCCAAACCCCACCCTGGGACACTCAAAATCCCCCTGGGACCCCTCCAAATTCCTCCCTAGGGCCCCCCCAACTCCATCCCAGGGAGCCCCCAAATCCCCTCTGTACAATCCCCCCAAAGCCCCACCCAGGGATCCCCCCAAAAGCACCCCCTGGGTCCTATCCCTCCCCTGCCCCTCATGTCCTTGTCCTTGTGTCGTTCCCCACCCCTCCCCTTCCCCTCCTCCCCCCCCCCCCGTGTCCTTGTCCCCTCCCTGTGACGACGTGGTGGCCTTGGGTCTCCTTTCCTGTCCTTGTGTCCCCTCCCCTCCCCCCCCGGGGGGCCTCCCCCTGGGACCTGCTGTCCCCTGCCCTTCCCCCCATGCCATGAGGGCCCCACTGGGGATGTCCCCAGCGTGGTAGTGGCCTCGTGTCCAAGGTGTCCCCAAGTGTCCCCCAGGTATCCCCCAGGTGTCCCCACGGCCCTGTCCTCAGTGTCCCCAGCTGGCCCCAGGGTGGTGTCCTCATGCTCAGGGTGACCACAGCTGTCCCACCGTGTCCCCAAGTGTCCCCGGGGTGGTGTCCCCAGCTGTCCCTTCCCTCAGTGGCCCCAGGGTGATGCTGTCCCCATGGTCCTCATGCCCAAGAGGTCCCCAGGGAGGTGTCCCCAGGGTGGTGTCCCCAGGGTGGTGTCCCCGAGCTGTCCCCAGGTGTCCCCCATGTCCCTGTCCCGTGCCAGGTGCGGGAGATCTGTTTGCTCTTCACCCGGGGGGTCGATTACCACTGGCAGCGAATGGCCCTGCTGGCGCTGCAGGAGGTGGGCAGGGGGTGTCGGGGGGGGTAGGGTGGAGAGGGTCCCCAGGGTGCTGAGGGGAAGCTGGAGAGGGTCTCGGGGTGCAGGACGGGCCCCAGGGTGCCTCAAGAGCCTGGGGAACGTCCCATAAGTGCTGGAGGTCCCCTGGGTGCTGGGGGATGGGCTGCAGAGGGTCCCAGGGATGCTGGGTGTGGCCCAGGGGGGCTGGAGGGGTCCCAGGGGGGGGGGGGAGAGGCTCCCATGGGTGCTGGAGAGGGGCGATTTGGGGTTCAGCTGCCTGCCCCGGGCTGGTTTGTGGGGAGGGGGTTGGGGGCACAAGGGGTGGGTTGTGTGGGGGATGCAGTGGGGATGGGGGCTGATTTGGGGACCCTCCCCCTGCTGGGGGTGGCGTGGGGGGCACCCGGGGGGCTGCAGTGCTGGTTTGGGGTGTGCAGGTTTCAGGGGGGTGGCTGACTTGGGGGGGTCCTGCAGTGCCGGGGGGTGGGGAGGGGCTGCAGACTTTGGGGGGTGCCCATGTTTTGGGGGGGCACACAGGGGTGGCTGCAGTGCCAGGGGGCTGGGTCCTGATTTTGGGAGGCTGATTTGGGGGGGGGGGCGGTTCTCTTTCGGGGGGGGTGCCGCAGTGCTGGGGGGTGGGTGCTGATTTTGGGGTCCCCCCCGGTTTCGGGGCACAGGCAGCAGAAGCCTTCGGGGTGCGGCTGCAGGACGCCTTCCTGTGCTCGCTGCGCGGCGTCTGGGGGGGGTGGGCTTCGATGGGGGGGGGGGCGGGGCTGGGCTGTGCTTCGGGGGTGCGTTCGCTGATGTTGGGGTCCCCCCCCGGTCCCGGGGCGCAGGCGGCGGAGGCGTTCACGGTGCTGCTGCTGGAGGACGCCTACCTGTGCACGCTGCACGCCCGCAGGGTCACTCTCTACCCCAAGGACCTGCAGCTCGCCAGGCGCCTGCGCGGCTCCGAGGGGGGCCTGGGATGAGAGACCCCCACCCCGGGGCGGTGCCACCCCCCCCCCCCAACCTGGCACATCCCCCCCCAAAAAAACTCCCCTCCCACCTTGCGGGGGGGAAGGGGATGGCTGAAACCGGGAACCACCCCCCCCCGGTAATGGGACCCCCCTCATGCGGACCCCCCCCAGAATGTGCCCTGCCATGGGGACACCTCCCCCACAGTCCCCCGAGGGACCCCCACCCTCGAGACCCCATCCTCATGGGAACCCCCCTCCAAGAGCCCCCGGGGCCCCCCACCTTGGAACTCCCCCATTATGGAGCACCCCCCCCAGAATGTGCCCTGCCATGGGGACCCCTTCCCCATGGGAACCCCCAGGACCCCCACCCTGAGATTTCCCCAAAAAAAGATCGCCCCGGGACTCCCACCCTGGGACTGCCCCCCCCCCGAAATGTGCTCTGCCATGGGGACCATCCCCCCTGCCTCACGGGACGCTCATCCAAGACCCTCCCCAGGGCTGCCCACCCTGGGACATGCACCCCCCCTCAAAAAGAACCCCCGGGACCCCCACCCTGGGACTCCCCCACAGCGTGCAGCACCCCCCGCAAGTGCCTTATTGTAGGGACTCCCTCTCAGAAACAGCCCCTCCCCAGGACCTCCTCCCGTGGGGAACCCCCCAAGGGACCCCCACCCTACGACTCCCTCCCCATGGGAACCCCCCTCCAAGACCCCCCACCCATTAGGGGACTCCCCCACCCCCTTTAGGTCCTTTAGGACCTCCGCAAGTTGGGGACCCCCTTCCTAGGACCCCACCCCTATAAGGGACCCTCCCCCTCCCCCAATAAATAAATATACTTCTTCCCCCCGGGTGATGCTCGGGGGGCTGGGGAGGGGGCATGAGGGGCTGGGGGGGGCTATGGGGCGGAGCGGGAGGGGTTATGGGGGGGAGGGGCTGTGGGGGGGCAATGGGGGAGTGGGAGGGGCAATGGGGAGGGCTATGAGGGCGGCAGGAGGAGCTATGGGGGGGCGTGCCCCAGGGTCCCCCCTGTATAAAAGTGGGGCGCGGAGGGTTCCCCCCCCCGGAGCCATGGCGGCGCTGCTGCTGCTGGGGGCGCTGCTGCTGCTGCCGCTGCTGCTGCTGCTCTGGGGCTGCGCCGGGGCCGGGGGCGCCGCGGGGAGCTCCGCGCGCAGCCTGCCCGGGGGAGCTCTGCACCTCCTGCACCGCCAGGGGGCGCTGCACCTGCACCGCCTGGCGCGCAGGCACGGCCCCGTCCTGCGTATGCGCCTGGGGGGGCGCGGTGAGTGGAGGGGGGGTGAGCTGGGAGCCAGGGGAGGGAGGGTCGCTGGGGACCCCTGCGCTGATCCTCTGGGTCCCCCAAACCGACCCCCCTGAGCCCCCTCAAACTGACCCCTTGGAGCCCCCGCAACTCAACGCCATGGGCCGCCCCCCAAACCGACCTCCTGACACCCCCAAACTGACCCCTGGGACCCCCCTCCCCGAGACTGACCCCGGGACCCCCGAAGCGACTCCCTGACCACCTCCGCCCCCCTAAACTGACCTGAGGCCCCTCCCAGCTGACCCCCAAAACTGCCCCCATAGATCCCCCTCACACTGACCCCGGGACCCCCGAAAGTGATCCCCTGCTAACCTCCGAGCGGACCCCTTGGACGCCCCCAAACCCGACCCCCTGGGACCCCCGAAAGTGATCCCCTGCTAACCTCCGAGCGGACCCCTTGGACGCCCCCAAACCCGACCCCCTGGGACCCCTGAAAGTGATCCCCTGCTAACCTCCAAGCGGACCCCTTGGACGCCCCCAAAACCAACACCCTGACCCCCCAAACTAAACCCCTGAGACCCTTAAACTGACCCCTCCTAACTCACCCCATGGCCCCCCCAACATGCCCCTCCCCCGCACCCCTCCCAGAATTATCCCCTCTGACCCTCCCGGCCCCCTCCAACTCTGTCCCGGACTCCCCCGGTTTTTCCCCCTCTCCCCATCCCAGCCTCCCCTCCCCTCCCCTCCCCTCTTTGCCCTCCCTTCTTGGGGTCCCCTCCCAGTGTTGGGGCTCCGCCCTGCCCCCTCTTCTTATCTTTGACCCCCAGAGGTGCTGGTGCTGAGCTCGGTGGGCACCATCCGGGAGGCGCTGGCCAGGCACTGGGGGGACTGGCTGGGGAGACCCCCGAGCTACCTGGGTACGGGAGGGCTGGGGGAAGGGGTCCCGGGGGGGATTGGGCTGCTGGGAGGCTTCGAGGAGGTCCCTGAGGGGGTTCAGTTGATGCTGGGGGGAGACTCCGAGGGGTCTCTGCGTGCTGGGGAGAGTCTCTGAGGGGTCAGTAGGTTGTTTTGGGGAGGGGGTGTCTCTGATGGGTCCCTGGGGGGTCCCTGAGTGCTGGCGAAGGTTTCTGAAGGGTCCTTGGGTACTGGAGGGGGTTCTAGGGAGTCGCGGGGGGGGGGTGGTGGTGTTCAGTTGGTACTGGGGGGACTCTCAGAGGTCAATAGGTCTTTGGGGGGAGGTCTCTGAAGGGTCCTTGGGTGCTGGAAGCATTCTAGGGGGTCCCTGGGGGTTCAGTTAGGGCTGGGGGTGGTCTTTGAGGGGTCCCTGAGTGCTGGGGGTTCTAGAGGGTCTCGGGGGGTGTCAATGGGTTCGGGGGCGAGGGGGGGTGTCTTTGAGGGGTCAGTGGGAAGTGGGGAAGTCCAGTGGTGCTGGGAGGGTCTCTGAGGGGTCCCTGGGGCGGGGGGCCTCTAGGGGCTCCCCGGGGGCTCATTGGGTGCTGAGGGGACTCTGAGGGGCCCCTGGGTGCTGTGTGGGGTCTGGGGGTGTCCCTGGGTGCTGGGAGGGTTCTAGAGGGTCCCTGGGGGGGCAGTGGGTGCTGGGGGTTTGTCTTGGGGGGTCTTTGGGTACTGGGGGTTCTCTGAATGCTGCGGGGGAGCCTCTGGGGGGGTCCGTGGGTGCAGGGGGGGTCTCTGGGGGTGGTGTCCCCAGGACATCTCTGACCCCTGTGTCCCCCGACCCCCAAAGGGTCTCTGGTGTCGCGCGGGGGCCGGGACCTGGCCCTGGGCCCCCCCACCCCCAGCTGGCGCCGGCAGCGAGGGGCAGCCCGGGGGGCGCTGGCCAGGGCCGGGGGCAGGCTGCGACCCCTCCTCAAGCAGCAGGCAGAGGCCCTCTGCCAGGTACCCCCCCGCGCACCCCGGAGCCTCCTTAACTGACCCCAACCCCCCTCCAGACCCCCCAGGACACCCCAAAACTCCCTCATAGTCCCCAAATGCCACCCTCAGGGCACCCTGAAACCTCCTTAACTGACCCCAACCCCCACCACCTCACCTAGGGGACCCCAACCCCCCTCCTTACCCTACAGGGTACCCCAAAACATCCTGAAGTGACCCTGAAACCTCCCTGGGAGACCCCCAAACCCCCTCCTGACCTCCCAGGGCACCCCAAAATCTCCTTAGATGACCCCAAACACCCCCCCCGGGGTACTCCAAGCTCCCTCCTGACCCCTCAGGACACCCCAAGACCTTCACAGAGTTCCCAAACACCACCCTCAGGCACTCCAAAGCCTCACCTGAGGTAACCCCAAACCCTCCTCCTGGCCCCCGCCACCCCCCAAAACTCCACAGTCCCCAAACACCTCCTCCAGGACACCCCAAAACCCCAATAAAGGACCCCCTTAAGATCCCCAACCCCCACCCCGGGATCCCCAAATACCCCCTTGGGGACCACAGGTACCCCCTTGGGGTACTCCAATCCCCCCTTCAGGGACCCCCACCAAACCCCTCTGCCCACCCAGGAGCTGCAGTCCCACGGGGGGGCTCCCCTGGACCCCTTTGAGATCTTCTCCTTCCACAGCTGCAGCACCATCGGCCGCCTGCTCTTCGGGGACATGGTGGGGACAGGGGCCCCCCGGGGGGGGAGGGAACCCCCAAAACCCTGGGGGGAGACCCAGGATGGGGGGATGGGACCCAGGAAGCTCTGGGAAGGGCATCCCCAAAAAGTTTGGAGGGAGGAGAGCCCAGAAGGGCAATGGGGGGCAAGAGGTCGGGGGGGGGGAGGAAAGAGTTTTGGGGGGCCTAGGATTTTTTGGGGGGGGGCAAGAGTGGGGGGAGAGCTAAGTGTTTGGGGGAACCCCAAGAGTTCAAGGGGAGGGGTGTGTGTAGGAGTTTTTGGGAGGTTCAGAAGCTTTGGGGAGGGGGACAAGAATGTATTTTGGGGGTGGGGGGCAGGAGCTTGGGGAGTCCCCAGGAGTTTTGAGGGGACCCTACGATTTCGGGGGTGTCCAAGAGATCTGGGGGAACCCAAGAGGTTTAGGGTGTGGGCAATAGTTTTGGGGGTGCCAAGAGATCTGGGGGGCAGGACTTTGGGGAGGGGGCAAGAGGGCTGGGGGCAGGAGTTCTAGGGGGACCCGAGAGGCTGGGGCAAAAGATCTTGGGGGGGAGGGGGGGCTGTGTAAGGGTTGTGGTGGAACCAAGAGTTTTGGGGGTGGCTATAGTTTTGGGGGGTGCCAAGAGGTCGGGGGACAGGAGTTTCAGGGTGCCCTCTGCGTGCCAGGGGCAGGCTGGGGGTTGTGGGGGCACCCAGCCATGTATTTTGTTTTGGGCCAGACGCCCCCCGAGGAGGAGCTGCGGAGCTTCTCTCGCTGCCTGCTGCAGCTGCTGGAGGTTTGGGGCCGCAGCAGCGTCCGGGTCCTGGACCTCATCCCTGCGCTGCGGGTGGGGCTGGGGACACCGCGGGGGCGCCGGGGGGGCATGGGGGCTGGGGAGGCGCTCTAGGGGTTCGGGGGTGGTAAGGGTATGAGGGGGTTGGTAAGGGGCTGGGGGAGGCTGGGGGTATGGGTCTGGGGGCTGAGGTCTGAGGCAGGCTGGGGGCTATAGGGGTGGGGTTATGGGGGCTATAAGGGGGGGCTGTAGGGGCGGGGTGAGGGGGGCATGGTGGGGGGAGCCCTGTAGGGGTTTGGGGGCCAAAGGGGTGTGAGGGGTGGGAACTGCGGTGTCTCTGGGGGGCGCTATAGGGACTACAGGGGTTCAGGAGCTACAGGGGCGCAGGGCAAGAGGCTGGAGGGGGGGTAGGGCTGGGGGGGCTCTGGGGGTGGGAGATGATAGGGGCGGGGAGCTATAGGGGCTGGGGGGTGGCTAGAAGGAGCTTGAGGGGGCTCCACAGGGCCCTGGGGGCTGAGGGTCCCTGGTGGGCTCAGGCTCTCCCCTGCCCCCCCCCAGGTGCTGCCCAACCCTGGGCTGCGGCAGCTGCTGCGCCTGGTGCAGCTCAGAGACAGCTTTGTGGAGACACAGATCCGGAGACACGAGGTGGGGGAGGGGGCAGGAGTTGGGGCGGGGCACAGGGGGTCGGGAGGGAGGGGTGGTCACAAGGGGTTGGGGGAATGAAGGAGTTTATGGGGGGCAGCATAGGGGTTGACCCAGAAGGTTAAGGGGGAGGGGGCAAAAGGGGGCACAGGGGGTCCAGGGGAGTCACAGGGGGTCAGGGGGACCCATTTTGGGGCTGGGGGGCACAGGGAGTGAGTGGGACACAGGGGGGTAACGGGGGGGGGTGGTCACAGGGGTTCAGGGACACGCAGTCCCCTGTGGATGGGGTGGAGGTCAGTGCTCCTTGTCCCCCCTGCCCCCTCCAGGAGTGCCCATCCCCCCCCTCGGACACAGTACTGGCAGCACTGCAGGGGAGGGACCCCAGCGTCCAGGGGGGTCCCCTGAGCCCCCCCCGGCTGCACATGACCTTGGTTGACCTCTTCATCGGCGGCACCGAGACCACAGCCACAGCCCTCACCTGGGCTGTGGCCTTCCTGCTGCACCGCCCCGAGGTGCCACGCGGGGGCGCCCCAACCCCTGTCCACACCACCCCAAGGCCACACAGGTGGTCCCCAAGGGGTCCTATGTCCCCCCCAACCCCTGTCCCATGTGCCCCCTGCGTCTCCCTCCCCGTGGCCATCCTCAGCCTCCCGCTGCACTTCCCCAATGTGCCACGCGGGGGCGCCCCAACCCCTGTCCACACCACCCCAAGGCCACACAGGTGGTCCCCAAGGGGTCCACGTCCCCCCCAACCCCTGTCCCATGTGGCCCCTGCGTCTCCCTCCCCGTGGCCATACTGCTGCACTTCCCCAAGATGCCACACGGGGGTGCCCCAACCCCATGTTCACACAGCTGTGCACAAGGCCACAGGGGTGGTCCCCAAGAGGTCCCCTGTGTATGTGTCCCAACCCATGTCCCCCTCCCTGTGGCCGTTGCCTTCCTGCTGCACTTCACTGAGGTACCACAGAGGGGCGCCCCACCCCCTGTAGCCCCATGCCCCTATCCCCAAGGGCCCCTCGGTGCCCCTCTATGCTCCTTCTGTGCCCACTCTATGGCCTCTGCGCCCCCTCGGTGCTCCCCCCCCCCCATGCCCTCTCTGAGCCCCCCTGTGCCTGCTGTGACCTCGCTGTGCCCTGTGCCAGCTGCAGGATCAGCTGAGGGCAGAGCTGTGGCAGGAGCTGGGCCCCTCAGGCCCCCCTGAGCTGGGGGGCTCCGGGCGCCTGCCCCTGCTGCAGGCAACCATCGCTGAGACCCTGCGGCTGCGGCCCCCTGCCCCCCTGGCACTGCCACACTGCGCCTGCCGCCACACCAGGTACCCACCAGCACCCTCCTCGCCCACCAGTACCCCCCAGGAGGGACCAGTAGAGACCCATAGGGACCAGCACAGAGCAGTAAGGACCAGCAGGGGGCGGTATGGACTCGTGGAGACTAGTAGAGCCAGTGCAGACCAGCGTGGGCCAGTAAGGACCAGTACGAGCCAATAGGGGCCAGCAGGGACCACTACAGAGCACCACAGACCAATATGGAGCAGTGGGGACCAGCAGGGACTAGTAGGGCCCAGAATGGGCCAGTGGAGATGAGTGGGGGGCCAGTAGGGGGCAGTAAAGACCAGTAGGGGGCAATAGGGACCAGTATAGCCCAGTAGGAGCCAGTAGGGACCAGTATGGACTAGTGGAGACTAGTAGGGCCCAGTAGAGACCTGTAGGAGTCAGTGTAGACTAGTAGGGGCCAGTAAGGACCAGTGTGGACCAGGTACAGAGCAGTGTGGGCCAGTAGAGGGACCAGCAGGGAACAGTAGAATAGAACAGAATGAACCAGGTTGGAAAAGACCTCTGAGATGATCAGGTCCAACCTCTCACCCAGCAGCCTCTGATTTAGTTGAACCACGGCAGCCAGCGCCCCAGCCAGGCTCTGCAGACCAGCAGGGACCAGTGCAGAGGAGCAGGGGCCGCTTTGAGACCAGTAAGGGCCAGCAGGGCCAGTAGGAACTGGTAGGGAGCAGTAAGGAGCAGTAGGGCCAGGATAGTCCGACAGGGGGTAGTAGGGACCTATAGGCACCAGCAGGGGGCAGTAGGGACCAGTAAGTCCCAAGAGGTTCTAATAGGGCTCAGTATGACTCAAGTAAGCTCCCAGTATGGCCACAGTAGGCTCCAGCAGCTCCCAGTATGGCCCCAGTAATCTCCCAGTGTGGCCCCAGTAAGGTCCCAGTAAGTTCCCAGTGTGGCCCCAGTAAGGTCCCAGTAAGCTCCCAGTGTGGCCCCAGTAAGCTCCCAGTGTGGCCCCCCCAGTGTGGCCCCAGTAAGCTCCTAGTATGGCCCCAGTAAGCTCCCAGTGTGGCCCCAGTAGGCTCCAGCAGGTCCCAGTAAGGATGGCCCCAGTGCTCCCAGTGTGGCCCCAGTAAGGTTGGCCCCAGTAAGCTCCCAAGTAAGGTCCCAGTAAGTTCCCAGTGTGGCCCCAGTAAGCTCCCAGTAAGCTCCCAGTGTGGCCCCAGTAAGCTCCCAGTAAGCTCCCAGTATGGCCTCAGTAAGCTCCCAGTGTGGCCCCAGTAAGCTCCCAGTATGGCCCCAGTAGGCTCCCAGTATGGCCCCAGTAATCTCCCAGTGTGGCCCCAGTAAGCTCCCAGTAAAGCTCCAGTAGGCTCCAGCAGGTTCCAGTGTGGCCCCAGTAAGCTCCCAGTGTGGCCCCAGTAAGGTCCCAGTAAGCTCCCAGTGTGGCCCCAGTAAGCTCCCAGCCCCAGTGGCAGTATGGCCCCAGTAAGCTCCCAGTAAGCTCCCAGTATGGCCCCAGTAAGCTCCCAGTATGGCCCCAGTAGGCTCCCAGTGTAGCCCCAGTAAGCTCCCAGTAAGCTCCCAGTATGGCCCCAGTAAGCTCCCAGTGTGGCCCCAGTAAGCTCCCAGTAAGCTCCCAGTGTGGCCCCAGTAAGCTCCCAGTGTGGCCCCAGTAAGCTCCCAGTAAGCTCCCAGTATGGCCCCAGTAAGCTCCCAGTGTGGCCCCAGTAAGCTCCCAGTAAGCTCCCAGTGTGGCCCCAGTAAGCTCCCAGTATGGCCCCAGTAAGCTCCCAGTGTGGCCCCAGTAAGCTCCCAATATGGCCCCAGTAAGCTCCCAGTGTGGCCCCAGTAAGGTCCCAGTAAGCTCCCAGTGTGGCCCCAGTAAGGTCCCAGTATGGCCCCAGTAAGCTCCCAGTGTGGCCCCAGTAGGCTCCCAGTAAGCTCCCAGTGTGGCCCCAGTAAGGTCCCAGTAAGCTCCCGGTGTGGCCCCAGTAAGCTCCCAGTATGGCCCCAGTAAGCTCCCAGTAAGCTCCCAGTGTGGCCCCAGTAAGGTCCCAGTAAGCTCCCAGTATGGCCCCAGTAAGCTCCCAGTGTGGCCCCAGTAAGCTCCCAGTAAGCTCCCAGTGTGGCCCCAGTAAGCTCCCAGTGTGGCCCCAGTAAGCTCCCAGTGTGGCCCCAGTAGGCTCCCAGTAAGCTCCCAGTGTGGCCCCAGTAAGGTCCCAGTAAGCTCCCAGTGTGGCCCCAGTAAGCTCCCAGTGTGGCCCCAGTAAGCTCCCAGTAAGCTCCCAGTGTGGCCCCAGTAAGGTCCCAGTGTGGCCCCAGTAAGCTCCCAGTAAGCTCCCAGTGTGGCCCCAGTAAGCTCCCAGTGTGGCCCCAGTAAGCTCCCAGTATGGCCCCAGTAAGCTCCCAGTAAGCTCCCAGTATGGCCCCAGTAAGCTCCCAGTATGGCCCCAGTAGGCTCCCAGTGTAGCCCCAGTAAGCTCCCAGTAAGCTCCCAGTATGGCCCCAGTAAGCTCCCAGTGTGGCCCCAGTAAGCTCCCAGTAAGCTCCCAGTATGGCCCCAGTAAGCTCCCAGTGTGGCCCCAGTAAGGTCCCAGTAAGCTCCCAGTGTGGCCCCAGTAAGGTCCCAGTATGGCCCCAGTAAGCTCCCAGTGTGGCCCCAGTAGGCTCCCAGTAAGCTCCCAGTGTGGCCCCAGTAAGGTCCCAGTAAGCTCCCGGTGTGGCCCCAGTAAGCTCCCAGTATGGCCCCAGTAAGCTCCCAGTAAGCTCCCAGTGTGGCCCCAGTAAGGTCCCAGTAAGCTCCCAGTGTGGCCCCAGTAAGCTCCCAGTAAGCTCCCAGTGTGGCCCCAGTAAGGTCCCAGTGTGGCCCCAGTAGGCTCCAGCAGGTCCCAGTGTGGCCCCAGTAAGCTCCAGCAGGTCCCAGTGTGGCCCCAGTAGGCCCCAGCAGGCTCCCAGTGTGGCCCCAGTAAGCTCCAGCAGGTCCCAGTAGGCTCCAGCAGGTCCCAGTGTGGCCCCAGCAGCTCCCAGCCCATCCCAGCACCCCCCTGTTCCCCCAGCCTCGGGGGCTGTCCGATCCCAGCCGGCTCCATCCTGATCCCCAACCTGCTGGCTGCCCACCGGGACCCCCACACCTGGCAGCGTCCGGACGACTTCCTGCCCGGTACGGACTGGCACCCCCCCGGCACCCCCCAGCTCCTGGCACCCCCCCTGAAAATCTTGCCCCCCCCCCCCCAAGCAGAAGCCCCCAAATGGGACCCTTCCAAACGGGATCCCCCAACTCCTGGGACCCCTTGAACCGGACCCCCACCCCAACTTCTGGGACCCCCCTCCAATAGAAGCCCCCACTGGGACCCCCCCCAACTCCTGGGCCCCCTGAAGAGGAACCCTCCAATGGGACCCCCCCCAATGGGGTTCCCTCCCCCAGTGGAACTCCCTAAGTGGGACTTGCCCACAACTCCTGGGCCCCCCCCAATATCTGATACCCCCCCTCCCAAAATCGTGTGACCCCCCCCAGAATGAGACTCCCCCAATGGGACACCCCCCATGGGAGCCCAAATCCTGGGACCCCCCCAAATGGGAGCCACCCCAACTCCTGGGACCCCACAATACCTGGACCCCCCCTTCCCCCAATACCTCTCTGTCCGCTGTGCCCCCCTGCCCGCTGTGCCCTCCTGTGGCCCACTCACCCCCGTGCCCCTCTGTGCCCCCCTGAGCCCCCAATCCCCTCTGCACCCTGACCCCTGTGCCCCCCGACCCCTACCTGTGCTCTCTGTGGCCGCCGTGCCCCTCTTCGATTCCCGTGCCCCCTCTGCCCCGCTCACCCCCTGCCCCCCGTGCCCCCCGCCCCGCTGAGCTCCGTGCCCGCTGTGCCCGCAGAGCGTTTCCTGTGCGCGGAGGCTCCGGGCAGGGCTCCGCTGCTGCCCTTCGGCTGCGGCGCCCGGGCGTGCCCGGGGGAGGCTGTGGCCAGGGCGGAGCTGGCAGCGTTCCTGGGGCAGCTCCTGCGCCGCTTCCGCCTGGTGCCAGCCGTGCCCGGGGCGCTGCCGCGGCTGGATGGGGGCTCGGCTGGCACCGTCCTGCGCTGCCCTCCCTTCCGCGTCCGGCTGCTGCCCTGCGCCGCCCCCCCTGGAGCGGTGCCCCCCAGCCTGACCAGTGTCCCCCCAGTGCAACCAGTGCCCCCCCCAGTGTAACCAGTGCCCTCCCAGTGCAACCAGTGCCCCCCAGCCTGACCAGTGTCCCCCCCAGTGCAACCAGTGTCCCCCAGTGCAACCAGTGCCCCCCGCACTGTAACCAGTGCCCCCAGTGCAACCACTGTAACCAGTGCCCCCAGCCTGACCAGTGCCCTCCCAGTGCAACCAGTGCCCTCCCAGTGCAACCAGTGCCCCCAGCCTGACCAGTGCCCCCGTGCAACCAGTGCCCCCTGTGCAACCAATGCCCCCAGCCCTCCCAGTGCCCTCCCAGTGCAACCAGTGCCCCCCACTGTAACCAGTGCCCCCAGCCTGACCAGTGCCCCCGTGCAACCAGTGCTCCCCTGTGCAACCAGTGCCCCCCGTGCAACCAGTGCCCCCCACTGTAACCAGTGCCCCCAGCCTGACCAGTGCCCCCCGTGCAACCAGTGCCCCCAGTGCAACCAGTGCCCCCAGCCCTCCCAGTGCCCTCCCAGTGCAACCAGTGCCCCCTACTGTAACCAGTGTCCCCAGCCCTCCCAGTGCAACCAGTGCCCCCAGCCTGACCAGTGCCCCCAGTGCAACCAGTGCCCCCCACTGTAACCAGTGCCCCCAGTGACCAGTGCCCTCCCACCAGTGTCCCCCAGTGCAACCAGTGCCCCCAGTGCAACCAGTGCCCCCAGCCTGACCAGTGCCCCCCAGTGTAACCAGTGCCCTCCCAGTGCAACCAGTGCCCCCAGCCTGACCAGTGCAGCCTGACCAGTGCCCTTCCAGTGCAACCAGTGCCCCCTGTGCAACCAGTGCCCCCCACCGTAACCAGTGCCCCCAGTGCAACCAGTGCCCCCAGTGTAACCAGTGCCCCCCAGTGTAACCAGTGCCCCAGTGACCAGTGCCCCCCAGTGTAACCAGTGCCCCCAGTGCAACCAGTGCCCCCAGCCTGACCAGTGCCCTCCCAGTGTAACCAGTGCCCCCAGTGCAACCAGTGCCCCCAGCCTGACCAGTGCCCTCCCAGTGTAACCAGTGCCCCCAGTGCAACCAGTGCCCCCAGCCTGACCAGTGCCCTCCCAGTGTAACCAGTGCCTCCCAGTGCAACCAGTGCCCCCAGTGCAACCAGTGCCCCCAGTGCAACCAGTGCCCCCCACTGCAACCAGTGCCCCCAGTGCAACCAGTGCCCCCCAGTGTAACCAGTGCCCCCAGTGCAACCAGTGCCCCCAGCCTGACCAGTGCCCCCAGTGTAACCAGTGCCAGTATGGCCCCAGGAAGCCCCCAGCCCCCAGCTCTGCTCTCCTCTCGGGCAGGAGGTTCCCAGCAGCTTTTATTGACCCCCAATAAACTCTGCGCCCCCCAGCCGCCCCCTCCCCAGTCTCTGCCTCCCCCCCCCGCTCAGGGGCTCTGTGGCCGCAGCTTCAGCTCCGTGAAGGGCAGGGAGACCCCAAAGCCTTTCCAGGGGAACCAGGTGATGCCCTGGGGGGGAGGGGTGTGTGTCAGCCTGCAGTGCCCACGGGCATCCCACGGGCACCCCACGGCACCCTGCAGAGCCCTAGAGATCCCCAGGGGCACCCTCTGGGCACCCTGCAGACCCCCAGGGGTACCCCGTGCCCTCCCACACCCCTCCATAGACCCCCACCCCCAAGACCCCCGCTCTGCACCCCCAGTCCCCGCAGAACCTCTTCCCCCCCTCACTCCCCATTCCCCGCAGCCCCCCACCCCCTCCCCACTCCATGCACTCCCCACCCCGTCCCCATCCCCCACATCCCACATCCCACAACCCCCACCCCCTCCTCCTCCATGCCCCCACCCTCTGCCCCCACCCCCATACCACCCCTTCCTCACTCCTCCCCATCCCCTCCCCCAACTCCCCCATTCCCCCATCCCCCCCCTCCACTTCCCTCCCCATGCCCCCATGACCCCTACACCCCCATCTCCTCCCATGCCCCCTTCGTCCCCACCCCCCCACACGTCCCCCTACCCCCTTTACATCACCCAGACCCTCCCCACCCTCAACCCCCACAGTCCCCAGACCCCCACATCCCCCACCCTCCACCCCCTCTACCCTCCCAGCACCCTGACACCTCCCAGACCTCCCAAAGAGCCCCCAGACCCCTTCAGACCCCCACACTCCCTAGACCACACCCCACCCCCTGTACCCCCATACCCCCACCCCCCACTCCCTCCACATCCCTCAAACCCCGCCCCCACCCCCACATTCCCCAATCCTCCCCAGCACCCCACACCCCCTCATCCCCCATATCCCCCATCCCCTCCCCCCACTCCCACATTCCCCCACACCCCCAAAGAGGCCACAGAGCAGCCAGACCCCCACTGCCTAGACCACCCCCTGCCCCCTGCCCCCCATCCCGCCCCCTCCCCGCTGCCGGCGCCGTGCCTGGTGCTGGGTGGGGGTCCCGTAGCGGCCGTTCAGGTTGGCGTAGTGGCAGTTCCGGTACCACCAGGCTCCCGTGTAGGCGACGGCGCAGGGCCGGGGGCGGCCGTGGGGGTCGCGGTCCCGCGTGGAGAAGGGGCTGCCGGCGTGGTAGGAGAGCGCATCCCCTGCGGGACCCCCGGCACAGACCCCCTGTGGGCTGGGGGACACACAGGCAGCCCCCACCAGGGACCACCCCCCACCAGGGACCTTCCTTCCCCTTCCTCCATGGGCCAGAGACCCCTCAGGACCCTCCCCCCTCCCAGGGACCCCCTCCCAGGGATCCTCATATGGTTCCAAGAACTATCACCTCCCCCTGCCTAGAAACCACCAGGAACCCCCAAGTCATCCCCCAAGACACCTTCAGGACCCCCCCAGCCAACACCCCCCTCCCCTATAGCCCCCCCAAGAACCACCAAGACCTCTCCCCCCCTAAGGATCCTCTTCATAGGCCAAGGGATGCCCTGAAGCTGCTCCAGGACCCCCCAAGCCCCCCAGGATCCCTTCAAAGCATCTCTCCAGGACCTATTGGGACCCCCAAGAACCATCCCCCCACCCTCCGTGGGCCAAGAGACCCCCAGGGTCCCCCCCTAGGACCTCCTTCATGGACCAAGGACCCCCCCAAAACCCCTCCAGGACCTTTCAGGACCCCTCCAGGGACCTCCAAGAATCTCCCCAGGGTCCTCCCCACAGACCAAGAGCCCCCCAGGACCCCTCCAAGACCTATCAGGACCCCCAAAAAGGTTCCGTCCAGGGGCCAAGAGACCCCCAGTGTGCCCCCCTAGGACCCCCTCTCTGAGCCCCCGCCGCTCCCCGGTACCGGCAGTGCCGCGGTAGGCGCCGAGGCTCAGACGGAAGTGCTCCTCGGGGCCGCCGACGGCGAAGTCTCGGTACCGGGCGAAGGCTTCCTCGTCGGCGGTGCGCAGCTCCACGCGCAGCTCCGTGGGGTCTCGGCCGTCAGGGCGTGCAGGGCCTCGTTCCCTGCCACGCGTGTCCGTGTCCGGCCGCCGCCCCACGCCCGGACCCTCCCCCCTTTCTCCTGCTGCTCGCACCCCCAAGCCCCCGTGGGGGCTCCTCCGGGCTCCTGGGTACCTTCCCGGCTCCCACCCAGGACCACCCCAGACCTGAGTCCCACCCTGGTCACCCACCCAAGCGCCCCCTCAGACCCCTGGGTGCCTCCCATGCCCTTGGGTGGCCCCCGACACCTCTAGGTGTCCCCCAGGCCCCTTGGTCACCCCCCCGCCCGCAGACCCTTGGGTGCCCCTTACACCCCCTGGGTGCCCCCCCACGCCCTCGGGTGCCCCTTAGGTGACCCCAGAGCCCTTTGTCATCCCCCACACCGATGGGTGCCCTACTCGGACCCCTTCCTGGAGCCCCCCCCCGCCCTCACCCCCAGCTGTGCTCCTGGGTCCCTCCCGAACCCCTGCTCATCCCTAAGCTGCTGGCGAACCCCCAAGCCGCCGGTGTCCCCCAACCCCCCACTCCCTCCTTCCCCGGCGTCCCCCCCAGCCTCCCCCTGCCCCCGGGAGGTCCTCACCGAGCCAGAACTCGCCAGTGACGTTGCCGAAGCCCCGGGCGTAGTCCTCCCACCCCCGCCAGAAATCGGTGCCCCCATCCTGGCGGCGCTGGAACACCTTGGGGGAGAGGGCGGGGTTGAGGGGGTGGATGTCTAACAGAGACCCCCAAGAGTCTCACCCTATGACCCAGGACCCCCCAAGACCTCTCCAGGAACCTCTGAGATTCGCCCCAGGGTCCCCCCGTGGACCAAGAGCCCCCCAGGAGCCCCCCAAGACCTATCAGAGCCCCCCAGAGCCATCCCCCCGCCCTCCAGGGGCCAAGAGACCCCCGGGACATCCTCCCCACCAACTCTCCCATCTCCCACCCGACCTTCTGAAGAGTCCCCAGCATTCCCCAGGGTACCCCACTGGCCCCTCAGGACCCTCAGATGCCCTCCCCCTGCTCCTACTGCCCCCATTTCCACTTCCCATAGCCCCCATCCCCTCCCAGTGCCCCCCAGTACCTCCCAGTTGCCCCCCAACCTTCCCCAACTCCCTCCAAGAACCCCCAGATTCCCCTAGCACCCCAATTCACCCTCCCCTGAGTCCCTAAGATCCCCCCAACACCCCTGGAAGCCCCCAGTTGCCCCCCCGTGCCCACCAGCCAGCCACCGCCGTCGGTCTCCATGTCACAGAAGACAGTCAGGGGCCTGTGGGGGTCCCCCCCGAGGAAGATGAGGCTCTGGCGGGAGGGGCCAGGACCATTGAGCTGCTCCTCGGCACAGTCCCGCGGGTGGGGGTGGGGCAGAGGAGCTGCGGGGGGGGGAGGGGTGCGCAGAGACACAGAGGTGGGGGGGGTGACACCCCAATGTCACCTTAGGGACCAATGGGGACACAGCTGCCCCCCACCCATACACCCAGCAACCCCCAGACCCAGGGGCTGAGGGCATTGCATGCTCCCCACCCAGGAGCCCCCCACCCTGGGACCCCCCACCCTGGGACCCCCACTAAAGAACCCAGCAGCCCCTCAAACCCAGGGCTTCAGGTCACTGCATTCCCCCCACCCAAGAACCCTCCACCCTAGGACCCCCCCACCAAAGGACCCAGCACTCCCAGGAGCTCAGGTGTCTGGGTCCCCCCACCCATGGACTTAGGAGCCCAGGTGCCCACCACCCAAGACACCCCCCACCTCAGGACCCAGGTGATTAGGTGCCCTCCCTTCCCCCCCCCCCGAAGGCAGCTGATTGGCTCACGAGTGACAAAGGTGACCTCCAATGGGGTGGGGGGGGTGTCCCCACCCCGTCCCCACAGCTGCACCTCATAATGCCCTGACGGCTCCAGGCCCCATAGGTGCTGCGAGGTGGCCTCGGGGGGCAGCCTCAGCGTCTGCAGGGGGGAGATTGGGGCATACTCAGGAGATATTGGGGTGCCCTGGGTAGTACTGCGGTGGCCCAGGGAGTGGTGGGGTCCCATGAGTGATATTGGGGTCCCCAAGGGGGTATTGGGGTCCCACAAGTGATATTGGGGCTGAATGTTGTTGGGGTCCTCCCAGATGCCACTGGGGTCTCTGGGGGCCTCAGTGGGGTCCCCTGGGTGTTATTGGGATCTCAGAGTGGGGAGGCCTGGGGTGCCCAGTAGAGATCTGGGGGTGCACCTGGGGGCTATTAGAGTTCCCAAGGGGTTGGTGGCATCCCTGGGGTGGGTATTGGGGTCCCCAGGGTGACTCTAGGGTCCCAAGGTGACAGGGGGGTGGGGGGGTTGGGTACCTGCTGGGGGCCTCCTGGGGGGCCATAGATGAGATCATAGCCGTTGGGGGGCACACTGGGGGGCACCCAGTGCAGCAGGGCACTGCGGGGCCACGCGGTGCCCACCCAGAGCGTCCCTGAGGCACCTGCGTGGGGCAGAAACTGGGCTGCTGACACCCCCCAGAGCCTGGCAGCACCCCAGGGACAGTTCCCCAGGGGACAACCAGACAGCCAAGCACACAACCATCAAGAACCAACCACTGATCACCAACCACTGACCACCAACCACTGACCACCAACAGTCAACCACCAACTATCAATCACCGACCACAGAGCATCGACCACCGACCACCTACCATGAAGCATCGACCATTGACCCCCGACCATAGACCACCAACCACTGACCACCTACCATGGACCATCAACCACCGACCACCAACCATGTACCACCGACCACCAACCACTGACCATGAACCATAGACCACCAACCACAGACCATCAACCACCAACCATTGACCATCGACCACCAACCACCGACCATCAACCACCAACCATTGACCATCGACCACCAACCACCGACCACCAACCACCGACCACCGACCACTGACCATCAACCATCGACCACCAACCATCGACCATCGACCACCAACCATCGACCACCAACCACCGACCATCAACCACCAACCATCGACCACCAACCACCAACCATCGACCACCAACCATCGACCATCGACCACCAACCACCAACCACCAACCACCGACCACCGACCACTGACCATCAACCATCGACCACCAACCATCGACCATCGACCACCAACCACCGACCACCAACCATCAACCACCGACCACCGACCATCAACCATCGACCACCAACCACCAACCATCGACCACAAACCATCGACCATCGACCACCAACCACCAACCACCATCGACCACCAACCACCGACCACCAACCATCAACCACCGACCACCAACCATCGACCACCAACCATCAACCACCGACCACCAACCATCGACCACTGACCATTGACCACTGACCACTGTTGACCACCGTTGACCACCAACCACCAACCATCGACCACCAACCACCAACCATCAACCACTGACCATCAACCACCAACCATCGACCACCAACCATCGACCACCAATTACCAACCATCAACCACCGACCATCGATCACCAACCACCGACCACCAACCATTGACCACTGACCACTGACCATCAACCATAGACCACCAACCATCGACCACCGACCACTAACCACAAACCACTGACCACCAACCACCGACCATCAACCATAGACCAACCACCAACCATCGACCACTGACCACCAACCACCAACCATCGACCACTGACCACCGTCGACCACCAACCACCGACCATCAACCATAGACCATCGACCACCAACCATCAACCACCAACCATCGACCACCAACCATTGACCACCAACCACCGACCATTGACCACCGACCATTGACTATCTACCACCAACCATTAAGCACCAACCTGAGCCTGCACATGGACCACTGGCCATGAGCTCATCAAACTGCCAATCCATCTACCCATCATCCATCACCCACCCATCACCCACCCATCCTCCTCTAACCTTCCATCTCCATCCCTCCCTCCTTACTTCTCTCCCTCCATTCATCTCCATCCCTCCCTCTACCCTTTCACCCACCTAACACTCCCTGCTGTTGCTCACCCATCCCATGCCCACAACCTTGTTAGCACCCAACAGATCCTCCTGGGCTTCGTATTACTCAAGACACCAGGAAGGGCCTTGCCCAGCTCCTGCCACCACCCCAGTGCCAGCCCCCAGAGGGGACAGAGCAGTGTCCCAAAGCCACCCTCACCTGTGGCAGCGTCAGTGGAGACGGGGCCCAGCTGTTTGCTGCCCCACAGCCCGTAGAGGTTGAACTTGTAGCGGCGGGACGGGGCCAGGCCAGGCACGGTCACCGTGCGGGAACCCCCGTCGACGGGCAGCACCTGGGGCTGGCCTTGACCATCCCTGTACTGCACCGTGAAGGAGTCAAAGCTGCCCTCGGGGACGCTCCACTCCAGCTGCACGGACTCGGGGGTGATGTGAGTGGCCATCAGCTCGCCCAGCCGGGGAGGGAACAATTGGTCCTCGCTTTGTGGAGCTGGGGCTGCAGTGGAGAGGGGACAGACCAAGTCAGAAACTTCAGCTCAGCCACCCACAACATCCAACCAGTAACCAACCAAATATTCCTCTCACCAACCAACTACCCATCATCCATCCATCCATTCATCCTTCCATCCATCCATTATTCATCAATCCACCCATCCAACAGATGTCCTTCCACCACCCTCCCCACCATCCCTCCACCCTTGCCTGTTCCCATCCTTCCAACCGTCCCAACCCCAGGCAGTGCCCATGGGGCTGTTCCACTTCCACACAAGCCCAAGAGGACAGCCTGGGCCTTGCCTCAGCTCATGGCACCCTGCAATGCAGTGCCCAGAGGAGTCATGGACAGGTCCTGCAGATTTCCTCACCTGTCATAGTGTCCAGGAAGATTGGACCAACCTTGTTCTGCCCCAGCACTCCGTACAGGTAGAAAATATAGCGGTGGGACGGGGCCAGCCCCGGCACCATCACTGTGCGGGAGCCACCATCCACCAGGAGGGACTCAGGCTGGCCTTGGGCATCCCTGTACTGCACTGTGAAGGAGTCAAAGCTGCCCCTGGGGACACTCCACTCCAGCTGCATGGACTGAGGAGTGACCTGGGAGGCCTTCAGCTCGCCCAGAGTTGGCTGAGATGTTGGTTCCTCATCTTCTGGAACCGGAGCTGCAAGAGAGCAGACACAACACAGGATGGCAGCTTCCATGTGCCTGTCCATACACACATCCATCCATCCTTCCATCCATCCCTCCATCATCCATCCATCCCTCCATCCATTCATCCCTCCCTCTGTGGCAATGCATCCAAAATCCCTCCTCACCCTGCAGAATGGGGATGGGGCTGAAGATCAGAAAGCGTGGAAAGAGGGGAAGGAGGAAGGCACCTTCCCACCTTCCAAGGCTGTGTCAGCTGACACCTGAGCCCCTTCCCCCCAGTCACATCTCAGGAGCAGACCCCTGGCCCAGCACAAGCATGGACAACACAGAACCTGATGCTGAACAGTTTCTTGCCCTTTTTTGGCACGTGGAATATCACAGAATCATAGTATGGTTCAGGCCAGAAGGGACCTCCAAAGCTCATCCAGCCCAAACCCCTCTGCAGTCAGCAGGGGCATCCCCAACTAGTTCAGGCTGCCCAGGGCCTCGTCCAGCCTCACCTTGAATATCTCCAGGGAAGGAGATTCAGCCACTTCCCTGAGCAACCTGTTCCAGTGTTCCACCACCCTCACAGTGCAGAACTTCTTCCTGATATCCAATCTAACTCTACCCTTGTCTAGTTTGAAGCCATTGCCTCTTGTCCTGTCACCACAGGCCTTCGCAAACAGTCTCTCTGCAGCCTTCCTGTAGCTCCCCTCAGGTACTAGCAGGCTGCCATTAGGTCTCCTTGGAGCCTTCTCTTCTGCAGGCTGAACACCCCCAGCTCCCTCAGCCTGTGCTTGTAGCAGAGGTGCTCCAACACCCTGGTCATTCTCATGGCCACCTCTGGACCCTCTCTATGCAATCTATGGTGACTACAACACATTTGGGCCACAAGCTGATATAAAATGAGTTTGCTAGACAGCACCAAGGCTCTTCCTGGGATTTTCTCCCCTGTACATGTGGACCACACATGGCAAGCCAGAAGGATTCTTCGAGAAACAGAGATGCCAAGAGGACTATGTGCAACTGGAACCAGCCTTGTGAGTACATTTGGAACCTGCCTGAGTCTCCAGGGGATGCCTCCTCCTCTTAGCAGGGGCAGTGTATTGGTCTTGGATTCTATCATTTTCCAAACTCTGATCTTTAACTACCTGTACTCTGTTCCTGTGCTCTGGGAGACATTGTGCAACCAAGCAACCAACCTGTAAAGAATGTCTTTCCAAATGTGGATCTAAGTTAGGCAGGTGGAGGGATTTCTAAATTAGTAAAAGAATTTATGTGCTTATTAACTCCCCCCCCGTGCCCCTTTGCTCACAGCACTGATGGTGCAGCAGGCAGCAGGGTGCCCAGTGGCACAGCATCTCCGTAGCATCGGATGGGAAATCAAAGCTGTTGGTTTGGAACGGACTAAGGAAAACTGGAATCAGATGGGACTCATTTTACAGAAATTAGAAGCAAATACCACAGAGCTTTGCTGTGAGCCAGCAACTGAACAAGTAATTATAATCCTGGGATCCTGTTTAATTCAGCCACAGCAACAGTTTAAAAAGGTCCAGAAAGAGTCACAGGAACAGTTAAAAACCTTTCAGAGAGGACCTGAGGAAAAGATTCAGTGTTTGGGAAAGGAACTAAACCCCGAAAAGATACAAACCGAGAGACTGGGGGAAATGCTGGCAAAGCAAACCAAAGAGTAAATCCACCCACCCCTCCCTCTATTTATCCCTCCCTCCATGCATCCATCATCCATCCATCATCCAACTGTCCCTCCCTCTATCCATCCCTGATCCATCCATCATTCATCCACCCCTCCTCCATCCATACCTCCATTCTTCCTTCCCTCCCTCTCTCCCTCCATCACTATAACCTTTCATTCAAGCAATATCTCAACTGGCACTCTCCCATCCCATCACCCACAGCCATGATTGCACCCAAGAGATCTTCTCAGTTCCCTCATGACTCAAGAGACCAGGAAGAGCTTTGCCCCACCTCCTGCCACCAGCCCAAACTGGGCAACTAAAGGGGACAGAGAAGCGCCCGAGAGCCACCCTCACCTGTGGCAGCGTCGGTGGAGACGGGGCCCAGCCGTTTATGGCCCCACAGCCCGTAGAGGTTGAACTTGTAGCGGCGGGACGGGGCCAGGCCAGGCACAGTCACCGTGCGGGAACCCCCGTCGACGGGCAGCACCTGGGGCTGGCCTTGGCCATCCCTGTACTGCACCGTGAAGGAGTCAAAGCTGCCCTCGGGGACGCTCCACTCCAGCTGCACGGACTCGGGGGTGATGTGAGTGGCCCTCAGCTCACCCAGGATTGGCTTTGATGTTGGTTTCTCATCTTCTGGAGCAGGAGCTGATACGGAAGGGAAACAATGCAGGATGTAAACTTCCATGTGCCCATCCATCCACTCATTCATCCATCAATTCAGCATCCAACCATCCATCCACCCAAGTATCCATCCATCCAACCATCCGTCCATTCATCATCCATCCACCCATTCATCCATTCATCCAACATCCATTCAACCATTCTTCCATTGACTGATCCAGGATCCATCCATTCACCCACACATCCGTCCTCCATCTCCCTTCCATCCATCAGGTTAAGTATCTCTCCAGGCACATTTGTCCACTCCTTCCAAGTCACACTTCCAGTCAACCTCCTGATCCCTCACGCCTCCAACCAAACTTTAATCCACCCAACAATTCTACCTCTCACACACACAGGCACAGGATACAGAATCCATTCTACCCTGGAAAAGCCCTTTGAGACCCTTGAGTCCAAGTGTTTTCCAGCCACCTTCCCCTAAAGTCATAGCTTTCCTTGGGCTTGTTTGGAGTCAAGTGCAGGACTCAGGGCATGGCCTAATTGAACATCAATCATCAAGGAGAAGGTGCAAGAAATGGATGAGGAGAGAGCAAAAGTAATGAGTGTGGAGATATTGGAGGCAATGTGGAGAAGGAGAAGGTGGAACAGAAGAAGGCAGAATGGGTAATGAGGAGAAAGAAACAGGAAAACAGTGACAAGGAAGAGTTTGTGGAGGAGAAAGGTGAGAGAGGAGCAAGAGAAGGAGAAATAGGAGGTGGAAGGGGAAGAGAATGTGCTGGGTTAAGCCCAGCCCAGGGGGGGGTGAGTTGGAAATCTAACCCCAGGTGTACAAGGAAACCTGGCCCCTCCCAGGGGTTGGGAAGGAAACTTCTCCCCAAGGGATGGGTTGGAACCCTGACCCCAGCTGGGCAGGGGGACCTGGCCCTCTCCCAGGAGAAGGGTCTCTGGGTCAAGGTTTCTTCCACTCCCCCTTCCTGCCACACCCCTATTTAAGAGAGGCAGCTTCCTGCCTTGCCCTCTCTTCTGCCTCTGCCTCTGCCTCTGCCAGAGCCTTCTGCTTCTGCTCCCCCTGCATAACCCTGTCCCAGGCAGCTAAGGACACTGCATCTAAACAGAATCCATCTTCCATCCAGAGAATCCTTTGCCAGGTGCCTCTGCTTTCCTACACATCTTTAATTATTCCCTGTCCTTATGACTCTGTAACCTTCCTTTGACATAAATACCTTTTATTTTCTGTTACACTTTGTTTTTCTACATCCAACCTGATGCAAGGCTGTTCTTTCAGTGCTTTCCCTCTCTCTTCATCCCCTGCTAGATTATATTTTTTCCCTTACAGGGAAAGAGGAAAGTCAACTTAAATCTGTTCCACTGGGCTCCTGGGATCTGGGAAAAGATAAACCTCTACAGAGGATGAGAAGAAATAGGAAAAGAAACAGCAATGAGAAGAGGAAGAAGAGAAAATAAACAGGGAAAAAGATGGGGAGGAAAAGGAGGATGAGAAGGAAGAAAAATAGAAGAGGAGGAGGAGGAAAAGGGAAGAGAGGAAGAAATTTAAGAAGGACTTGAAAAGAAGGAAGAGCAGGGGAGGAAGAGGAGGAGGAAGAGGAGACAGTAATGAGGAATGTGAAGAAGAAGAGGAAGAGGAGCAGGCTGCTACCATTTCTGCCACATCCCTTCATCTGGAACTCCAAGCATGCAGGCATACAGAGAGCCAAACCCAGGAGATGCAGCAGGGGCCTGTGTCTGCCCTCACCTGTGGCAGCGTCGGTGGAGACGGGGCCCAGGCGTTTGCGGCCCCACAGCCCATAGAGGTTGAACTTGTAGCGGCGGGACGGGGCCAGGCCAGGCACGGTCACCGTGCGGGAACCCCCGTCAACGGGCAGCACCTGGGGCTGACCTTGGCCATCCCTGTACTGCACCGTGAAGGAGTCAAAGCTGCCCTCGGGGACGCTCCACTCCAGCTGCACGGACTCGGGGGTGATGTGAGTGGCCCTCAGCTCACCCAGGGTGGGCTTGGATGTCGGTTCCTCATCTTCTGGAGCTGGAGCTGCAACAGAGAGGACATGAAGTGGGATGTCATCTTCCACGTGCCCTTCAATCTCTCCATCCATCTACCAATCCATCTCAGCCTCCACATCCTGTGCCATCCATTCATGCACTCTCCATCACTCCATGCAGTCATTCTGCTTCACATTTGCCCCAGCTGTGCATCCAAGCTCCCCAGCATCACCCAATCCAGCATTTTCCAAGCCATCTTCTGATTTCTCCAGGGCAGAGATCTGTCCATCCTACCAAAGTGGTATTATTCAACCATTCAGAGCCTCAGCAGTCCATCGACCCATGGAATCCCAGACTGGTTTAGCTTGGAAGGGACATTTCCAGTTCATCTCTTGCAAAGCAAAGGGAAGGAGAGCAAAGGGAAGGAAAGGGAAATGTGGAAAGCGAAGGGAAACGTAGCAAAGAGAAGTGAAGGCAAAGGAAGGCAAGAGAAGAGAACCGATGGGATGCAAACAACGCTCTGAGAATGGCTGAGAGGCAAAGGGAAGGGAAGTAAAGAGAAGCAAAATTTGGGTGACAAGGGGAAGAGAAGAGAAAAGGAGAGGAGAAGAGTAAACGAGAAAAACTAGTTGAGGAAGCAGGGAAAGAAGAGGAGGAGCTAAAAGAAGTTCAGAAGGAATGGAGAAGAATGAAGAAGAGAGTCAAGAAGAGAGAAGGTTAGATGGAGAGAAGGATCTTGACATAGGGAAACTCGGAGATGAGAATCCATCCATCCATCTCCCTGCCTTCAGGTCATGTCTCTCTCCAGGCTCCAATCCCCCATCCATCCAACCCAATGCTCCTCTGTGCTGTGAGCCAACGTTCTCCAAGCAAGAAGCTGTACAGAGGATGAAAAGTACTAGGAAAGGGAGGAGCAATGAGAAGAGGAAGAAGAGAAAATAAATGAAGAGAAAGTGGAGGCGAACAGGAGGATGAGATGGAGGAAAAATAGAAGAGGAGGAGGAAAAGGGAAGAGAAAAGGAAGAGCAGGGGAGGAAGGGGAGGAGGAAGAGGAGACAGTAATGAGGAATGTGAAGAAGAAGAGGAAGAGGAGCAGGCTGCTGCCATTCCTGCCACATCCCTTCATCTGGAACTCCAAGCATGCAGGCATACAGAGAGCCAAACCCAGGAGACGCAGCAGGGGCCTGTGTCTGCCCTCACCTGTGGCAGCGTCGGTGGAGACGGGGCCCAGGCGTTTGCGGCCCCACAGCCCGTAGAGGTTGAACTTGTAGCGGCGGGACGGGGCCAGGCCAGGCACGGTCACTGTGCGGGAACCCCCGTCCACGGGCAGCACCTGGAGCTGGCCTTGGCCATCCCTGTACTGCACCGTGAAGGAGTCAAAGCTGCCCTCGGGGACGCTCCACTCCAGCTGCACGGACTCGGGGGTGATGTGAGTGGCCCTCAGCTCACCCAGGGTGGGCTTGGATGTCGGTTCCTCATCTTCTGGAGCCGGAGCTGCAACAGAGAGTACACGAAGTGGGATGTCAACTTCCACGTGCCCTTCTTTCCCTCCATCCATCTACCAATCCATCTCAGCCTCCACATCCTGTGCCATCCATTCATGCAATCTCCATCACTCCACGCAGTCATTCAGCCTCACATTTGCCCCATCTGTGCATCCAAGCACCCCAGCATCACCCAATCCAGCATTTTCCAAGCCATCTTCTGATCTCTCCAGGGCAGAGATCTGTCCATCCTACCAAAGTGGTATTATTCAACCCATCAGAACCTCAACAATTCATTGATCCATGGAATCCCAGACTGGTTTAGCTTGGAAGGGATGTTTCCAGTTCATCTCTTCCAAAGCAAAGGGAAGGAGAGCAAAGGGAAGGAAAGGGAAATGTGGAAAGCGAAGTGAAACATAGGAAAGAGAAGTGAAGGCAAAGGAAGGCAAGAGAAGAGAACCAATGGGATGCAAACAACGCTCTGAGAAGGGCTGAGAGGCAAAGGGAAGGGACGCAAAGAAAAGCAAAAATTGGGTGACAAGGGGAAGAGAAAAGGAGAGGAGAAGAGAAGAGAAAAGAGAAAGAGAAAAAAGAGTTGAGGAAGCAGAGAAAGAAGAGGTGGAGCTAAAAGAAGTTCAGTAGGAATGGAGAAGAAGGTAGAAGAGAGTTAAGAAGAGAGAAGGTTAGATGGAGATAAGGATCTTGACATAGGGAAACTCGGAGATGAGAATCCATCCATCCATCCATCCATCCATTCATTCATCCATCCATCCATCCATCTCCCAGCCATCACTTCCTGTATCTCTCCAGGCTCCACTCCCCCATCCATCCAACCCAATGCTCCTCTGTGACTGTGAGCCAACTTCCCCCAAGCAAGAAGCACCACAGAGGATGAGAGGTACTAGGAAAGGGAAGAGCAATGAGAAGAGAAGGAAGATAAAATAAATGAAGAGAAAGTGGAGGGGAACAGGAGGATGAGATGGAGAAAACATAGAAGCGGAGGAGGAAAAGGAAAGAGAGGAAGAAATTTAAGAAGGACTTGAGAAGAAGGAAGAGCAGGGGAGGAAGAGGAGGAGGAAGAGGAGACTGTAATGAGGAATGTGAAGAAGAAGAGGAAGAGGAGCAGGCTACTGTCATTCCTGCCACATCCTTTCATCTGGAACTCCAAGCATGCAGTCATACAGAGAGCCAAACCGAGGAGACGTAGCAGGGGCCTGTGTCTGCCCTCACCTGTGGCAGCGTCGGTGGAGACGGGGCCCAGGCGTTTGCGGCCCCACAGCCCGTAGAGGTTGAACTTGTAGCGGCGGGACGGGGCCAGGCCAGGCACGGTCACCGTGCGGGAACCCCCGTCGATGGGCAGCACCTGGGGCTGGCCTTGACCATCCCTGTACTGCACCGTGAAGGAGTCAAAGCTGCCCTCGGGGATGCTCCACTCCAGCTGCACGGACTCGGGGGTGATGTGAGTGGCCCTCAGCTCACCCAGGGTGGGCTTGGATGTCGGTTCCTCATCTTCTGGAGCTGGAGCTGCAACAGAGAGGACATGAAGTGGGATGTCAACTTCCACGTGCCCTTCAATCCCTCCATCAATCTACCAATCCATCTCAGCCTCCACATCCTGTGCCATCCATTCATGCAATCTCCGTCTCTCCATGCAGTCATTCAGCCTCACATTTGCCCCAGCTGTGCATCCAGGCATCCCAGCATCACCCAATCCAGCATTTTCCAAGCCATCTTCTGATCTCTCCAGGGCACAGATCTATCCATCCTACCAAAGTGGTATTATTCAACCATTCAGAGCCTCAGCAGTCCAAGCATCCATGGAATCTCGGGCTGTTTTAGCTTGGAAGGGACATTTCCAGTTCATCTCTTCCAAAGGAAAGGGTAGGAGAGCAAAGGGAAGGAAAGGGAAATGTGGAAAGCGAAGGGAAACGTAGCAAAGAGAAGTGAAGGCAAAGGAAGGCAAGAGAAGAGAACCGATGGGATGCAAACAACGCTCTGAGAAGGGCTGAGAGGCAAAGGGAAGGGAAGCAAAGAGAAGCAAAATTTGGGAGACAAGGGGAAGAGAAGAGAAAAGGAGGGGAGAAGAGTAAAAGAGAAAAACTATTTGAGGAAGTAGAGAAAGAAGAGGAGGAGCTAAAAGAAGTTCAGAAGGAATGGAGAAGAATGAAGAAGAGAGTTAAGAAGAGAGAAGGTTAGATGGAGAGAAGGATTTTGACATAGAGAAACTCGGAGATGAGAATACATCCATCCCTCCGTCCGTCCATCCATCCATCCATCTATCTCCCAGCCTTCAGCTCATGTCTCTCTCCAGGCTGCACTCCACCATCCATCCAACCCAATGCTCCTCTGTGCCTGTGAGCCAACGTTCCCCAAGCATGAAGCTGTACAGAGGATTAAAAGTACTAGGAAAGGGTGGAGCAATGAGAAGAGGAAGAAGAGAAAATAAATGAAGAGAAAGTGGAGGCGAACAGGAGGATGAGATGGAGGAAAAATAGAAGCGGAGGAGGAAAAGGGACGAGAAAAGGAAGAGCAGGGGAGGAAGAGGAGGAGGAAGAGGAGACAGTAATGAGGAATGTGAAGAAGAAGAGGAAGAGGAGCAGGCTGCTGCCATTCTTGCCACATCCTTCATCTGGAACTCCAAGCATGCAGGCATATAGAGAGCCAAACCCAGGAGACGCAGCAGGGGCCTGTGTCTACCCTCACCTGTGGCAGCGTCGGTGGAGACAGGGCCCAGGCGTTTGCGGCCCCACTGTCCGTAGAGGTTGAACTTGTAGCGGCGGGACGGGGCCAGGCCAGGCACGGTCACCGTGCGGGAACCCCCGTCCACGGGCAGCACCTGGAGCTGGCCTTGGCCATCCCTGTACTGCACCGTGAAGGAGTCAAAGCTGCCCTCGGGGACGCTCCACTCCAGCTGCACGGACTCGGGGGTGATGTGAGTGGCCCTCAGCTCACCCAGGATGGGCTGCTGTGTTGGTTCCTCATCTTCTGGAGCTGGAGCTGATGCAGAAGGGAAACAATGCAGGATGTAAATTTCCATGAGCCAGGCTGTCCAGTGCTCTCCATCTCTCCAGTGCCATCCACCCACCTATGTGACAGCACCCATCCAATCAGAAGGCAACATCTCTGTAGTCCACCCATTTCTCAAACCAATCTTCAGAACATCCATTCAACCAACGGAGAAAATAGGCAGCAGCCAACATGCATCCATCAAAGCATTCTCCCATCAATCATTGCTCCATCCATCCACCCATCCATCCATCATTGCTCCATCCATCCATCCATCCATCCATCCATCCATCCATCTTCCAGCCTTCAGCTCATGTCTCTGTCCAGGATCCACTCCAGCATCCATCCAACGCAGCACTCCTCTATGCCTGTGACCCAACATTCCCCAACCAAGAACCACTCCTCCCAGTAAGAGAGGCACAGGAGACGACTACACAGTAGCCCTCTGAGACCATCAAGCCCAAGTCGTTTCCAGACACTCTGCTCCAAGCCTGCAGCATTGCTTGAGAAAAAACTCAAGCCTCAAGTGCAGGACCCAGCCCTTGGCTTTCTTCAGCATGAGTTGTGAAGGACAAGGTCCGAGGAAAGGATGAGAAGAAAGAGAAGGGAATGGGCACGAGAAAGTTGGAGGCCAAGGTGAAAGAGGAGGGAAGGAGGATGAAGTGGAAAAGAAGGCAGAAGGGGAGAATGAGAAGAGAGAAGCAGAAAATGGTGAGAAGAAAGTGCAGAGAGTGGAGAAAAATGAGAGATGAGCTAGAGAAGGAAGAGCAGGAGGGGGAAGAATGTGATAAGAGATTGGAAAAGAAAGAGGAGGAAGAGCGGGAGGAGAAAGAGAAGGTAGAGGGGAGCAGGATGATGAGAGGGAAAAGAAACTAGAAGAGGAGCGGGGAGTAAGAGAGTAAGAAGCTGAGCAGGAGGAGGAACAGGGTCAAGAGGAGGAGGAGGAAGAGCAGGAAGACCTGAAGCACTTGGAGAAGGGTAGGAAGAGGAGGAGGCTGGTACCATTGCTGCTGCATCCCTTCATCAGGAACTTCAAGCCTCAAGAGAGACAGAGAGACAGTGAGAGAGCCAGCCAGCCAGCGTAAAGCCAGGGGAGAGAGCTGGGGCCTGTGTCTGCCCTCACCTGTGGCAGCGTCGGTGGAGACGGGGCCCAGGCGTTTGCGGCCCCACAGCCCGTAGAGGTTGAACTTGTAGTGGCGGGATGGGGCCAGGCCAGGCACGGTCACCGTGCGGGAACCCCCGTCAACGGGCAGCACCTGGGGCTGGCCTTGGCCATCCCTGTACTGCACCGTGAAGGAGTCAAAGCTGCCCTCGGGGACGCTCCACTCCAGCTGCACGGACTCGGGGGTGATGTGAGTGGCCCTCAGCTCACCCAGGATGGGCTGCTGTGTTGGTTCCTCATCTTCTGGAGCTGGAGCTGATACAGAAGGGAAACAATGCAGGATGTTAATTTCCATGAGCCAGGCTGTCCAGTGCTCTCCATCTCTCCAGTGCCATCCACCCACCTATGTGACAGCACCCATCCAATCAGAAGGCAACATCTCTGTTGTCCACCCATTTCTCAAACCAAACCTCAGAACATCCATTCAACCAACTGAGAAAACAGGCAGCAGCCCGCAGGCATCCATAAAAGCATCCACCCATCCATATTCATCCATCATCCATCCATCCATCCATCCATCCATCCATCCATCCATCTTCCAGCCTTCAGCTCATGTTTCTGTCCAGGATCCACTGCAGCATCCATCCAACACAGCGCTCCTCTATTCCTGTGTCCCAACATTCCCCAAGCAAGAACCACTCATCCCAGTCAGAGAGGCACAGGAGACAGACTCTACTGGAGTCCTCTGAGACCTTGAAGCCCAAGTCGTTTCCACTCTGCTCCAAGCCTGCAGCATTACTTGAGGAAAAACTCAAGCCTCAAGTGCAGGACCCAGCCCTTGGCCTTCTTGAGCATGAGTTGTGAAGGACAAGGTCCAAGGAAAGGATGAGGAGAAAGAGAAGGCAATGGGCATGAGAAAGTTGGAGGCCAAGGTGATAGAGAAGGGAAGGAGGATGAAGGGGAAAAGAAAAAGTCAGAAGAGGAGAATCAGAAGAGAAACAGAAAATGGTGAGAAGAAAGAGCAGAGAGTGGAGAAAAATGAGAGATGAGCTAGAGAAGGAAGAGCAGGAGGGGGAAGAATATGATAAGAGATTGGAAAAGAAAGAGGAGGAAGAGGAGGAGGAGAAAGAGAAGGTAGAGGGGAGCAGGAGGATGAGAGGACACAGAAACTATAAGAGGAGGAGGGAGTAAGAGAGTAAGAAGCTGAGGAGGAGGAGGAACAGGGTCAAGAGGAGGAGGAGGAAGAGCAGGAAGACCTGAAGCACCTGGAGAAGGGTAGGAAGAGGAGGAGGCTGGTACCATTGCTGCTGCATCCTTTCATCAGGAACTGCAAGCCTCAAGAGAGACAGAGAGACAGTGAGAGAGCCAGCCAGCCAGCCTAAAGCCAGGGGAGAGAGCTGGGGCCTGTGTCTGCCCTCACCTGTGGCAGCGTCGGTGGAGACGGGGCCCAGGCGTTTGCGGCCCCACAGCCCGTAGAGGTTGAACTTGTAGCGGCGGGACGGGGCCAGGCCAGGCACGGTCACCGTGCGGGAATCCCCGTCAACGGGCAGCACCTGGGGCTGGCCTTGGCCATCCCTGTACTGCACAGTGAAGGAGTCAAAGCTGCCCTCGGGGACGCTCCACTCCAGCTGCACGGACTCGGGGGTGATGTGAGTGGCCCTCAGCTCACCCAGGGTGGGCTTGGATGTCGGTTCCTCATCTTCTGGTGCCGGAGCTGCAACAGAGAGGACATGAAGTGGGATGTCAACTTCCACGTGCCCGTCAATCCCTCCATCCATCTCTCAATCCATCTCAGCCTCCACATTCTGTGCCATCCATTCATGCACTCTCCATCTCTCCATGCAGTCATTTAGCCTCACATTTACCCCTGCTGTGCATCTAAGCTCTCCAGCATCACCCAATCCAGCATTTTCCAAGCCATCTTCTGATCTCTCCAGGGCAGATATCTGTCCATCCTACCAAAGTGGTATTATTCAACCATTGAGAGCCTCAGCAGTCCAACCATCCATGGAATCTGATACTGGCTTAGCTGGAAGGGAAGCTTCCAGCTCATCTCTTCCAAAGGAAAGGGAAGGAGAGCAAAGGGAAGGAACAGGAAATGTTGCAAAGCAAAGGGAAACAGAGCAAAGAGAAGTGAAGTGAAGGCAAAGGAGGGGAAGGGAAGTGAAGGGAACTAAAATTCAGGAAACGAAGGGAAGGGAAGGGAAGGGAAGGGAAGGGAAGGGAAGGGAAGAGAAGAGAAGAGAAGAGAAGAGAAGAGAAGAGAAGAGAAGAGAAGAGAAGAGAAGAGAAGAGAAGAGAAGAGAAGAGAAGAGAAGAGAAGAGAAGAGAAGAGAAGAGCAAGGAGAGAAATAAAGGAGGAGCTAAAAGAAGTTCAGGAGGAATGGAGAAGAACAAAGAAGACAGTTAAGAAGAGATAAAATTAGAAGGAAAGAAGGGAACTGACTAGGTATACTGAGAGATGGTCATCCATCCATCCATCCATCCATCTCCCAGCCTTCAGCTCACGTCTCTCTCCAGGCTGCACTCCACCATCCATCCAACCCAATGCTCCTCTGTGCCTGTGAGCCAACGTTCCCCAAGCATGAAGCTCTACAGAGGATGAGAAGTACTAGGAAAGGGAAAAGCAATGAGAAGAGGAAGAACAGAAAATAGATGAAGAAAAAGTGGAGGGGAACAAGAGGATGAGATGGAGAAAAACTAAAAGAAGAGGAGTAAAAGGGAAGAGAGGAAGAAATTTAAGAAGGACTTGAGAAGAAGGAAGAGCAGGGGAGGAAGAGGAGGAGGAAGAGGAGACAGTGATGAGGAATGTGAAGAAGAAGAGGAAGAGGAGCAGGCTGCTGCCATTCCTTCCAAAATCCCTTCATCTGGAACTCCAAGCATGCAGGCATAGAGGGAAGCAAACCCAGGAGACACAGCAGGGGCCTGTGTCTGCCCTCACCTGTGGCAGCGTCAGTGGAGATGGGGCCCAGCCTTTTGCGGCCCCACAGCCCGTAGAGGTTGAACTTGTAGCGGCGGGACGGGGCCAGGCCAGGCACGGTCACCGTGCGGGAACCCCCGTCGACGGGCAGCACCTGGGGCTGGCCTTGGCCATCCTTGTACTGCACCGTGAAGGAGTCAAAGCTGCCCTCGGGGACGCTCCACTCCAGCTGCACGGACTCGGGGGTGATGTGAGTGGCCCTCAGCTCACCCAGGGTGGGCTTTGATGTCGGTTCCTCATCTTCTGGAGCCGGAGCTGCAACAGAGAGGACATGAAGTGGGATGTCAACTTCCACGTGCCCGTCAATCCCTCCATCCATCTCTCAATCCATCTCAGCCTCCACATCCTGTGCCATCCATTCATGCACTCTCCATCACTCCACGCAGTCATTCTGCTTCACATTTGCCCCAGCTGTGCATCCAAGCACCCCAGCATCACCCATTCCAGAATTTTCCAAGCCATCTTCTGATCTCTCCAGGGCAGAGATCTGTCCATCCTACCAAAGTGGTATTATTCAACCACTCAGAGCCTCACAGTCCAACCATCCATGGAATCTGATACTGGTTTAGCTGGAAGGGACGTTTCCAGTTCATCTCTTGCAAAGCAAAGGGAAGGAGATCAAAGGGAAGGAAAGGGAAATGTTGCAAAGCAAGGGGAAACACAGCCAATAGAAGTGAAGTGAAGGCAAAGGATGGCAAGGGAAGTGAAGGGAAACAAATTTAAGGAAACGAAGGGAAGGGAAGGGGAAGGGAAGGGAAGAGAAGAGAAGAGAAGAGAAGAGAAGAGAAGAGAAGAGAAGAGAAGAGAAGAGAAGAGAAGAGAAGAGAAGAGAAGAGAAGAGAAGAGAAGAGAAGAGAAGAGAAATAAAGGAGGATCTAAAAGATGTTCAGGAGGAATGGAGAGGAAGGAAGAAGGCAGTTAAGAAGAGAGAAGATTAGAAGGAAAGAAGGGAACTGACTAGGTATACTGAGAGATGGTCATCCATCCATCCATCCATCTCCCAGTCTCCAGCTCATGTCTCTCTCCAGGCTACACTCCACCATCCATCCAAGCCAATGCTCCTCTGTGCCTGTGAGCCAGCATTCCCCAAGCAAGAAGCTGTACAGAGGATTAAAAGTACTAGGAAAGGGAGGAGCAATGAGAAGAGGAAGAACAGAAAATAGATGAAGAGAAAGTGGAGGGGAACAGGAGGATGATATGGAGGAAAAATAGAAGAGGAGGAGGAAAGGGGAAGAGAGGAAGAAATTTAAGAAGGACTTGAGAAGAAGGAAGAGCAGGGGAGGAAGAGGAGGAGGAAGAGGAGACAGTAATGAGGAATGTGAAGAAGAAGAGGAAGAGGAGCAGGCTGCTGCCATTCCTTCCAAAATGCCTTCATCTGGAACTCCAAGCATGCAGGCATACAGAGAGGCAAACCCAGGAGACACAGCAGGGGCCTGTGTCTGCCCTCACCTGTGGCAGCGTCGGTGGAGACGGGGCCCAGGCGTTTGCGGCCCCACAGCCCGTAGAGGTTGAACTTGTAGCGGCGGGACGGGGCCAGGCCAGGCACAGTCACTGTGCGGGAACCCCCGTCGACGGGCAGCACCTGGGGCTGGCCTTGGCCATCCCTGTACTGCACCGTGAAGGAGTCAAAGCTGCCCTCGGGGACGCTCCACTCCAGCTGCACGGACTCGGGGGTGATGTGAGTGGCCCTCAGCTCACCCAGGATGGGCTGCTGTGTGGGTTCCTCATCTTCTGGAACTGGAGCTGATGCAGAAGGGAAACAATGCAGGATGTAAATTTCCATGAGCCAGGCTGTCCAGTGCTCTCCATCTCTCCAGTGCCATCCACCCACCTATGTGACAGCACCCATCCAATCAGAAGGCAACATCTCTGTAGTCCACCCATTTCTCAAACCAAACTTCAGAACATCCATTCAACCAACTGCGAAAACAGGCAGCAGCCAACATGCATCCATCAAATCATCCTCCCATTAATTATCGCTCCATCCATCATCCATCCATTCATCCATCCATCCATCCATCCATCGATCTTCCAGCCTTTAGCTCATGTCTCTCTCCAGGATCCACTCCAGCATCCATCCAACGCAGCGCTACTCTATGCCTGTGACCCAACATTCCCCAACCAAGAACCACTCCTCCCAGTCAGAGAGGCACAGGAGACAACTACACAGTAGCCCTCTGATACTACAAAGTCCAAGTAATTCCCAGACACTCTGCTCCAAGCCTGCAGCATTACTTGAGGAAAAACTCAAGCCTCAAGTGCAGGACCCAGCCCTTGGCCTTCTTGAGCATGAGTTGTGAAGGACAAGGTCCAAGGAAAGGATGAGGAGAAAGAGAAGGGAATGGGTAAGAGAAAGCTGGAGGCCAAGGTGAAAGAGGAGGGAAGGAGGATGAAGTGGAAAAGAAGAAGGCAGAAGAGGAGAATCAGAAGAGAGAAGCAGAAAATGGTGAAAAGAGAGAGCAGAGAGTGGAGAAAAATGAGAGATGAGCTAGAGAAGGAAGAGCAGGAGGGGGAAGAATGTGATAAGAGATTGGAAAAGAAAGAGGAGGAAGAGGAGGAGGAGAAAGAGAAGGTAGAGGGGAGCAGGAGGATGAGAGGGTAAAGAAACTAGAAGAGGAGGAGGGAGTAAGAGACTAAGAAGCTGAGGAGGAGGTGGAGCAGGGTCAAGAGGAGGAGGAGGAAGAGCAGGAAGACCTGAACACTTGGAGAAGGGTAGGAAGAGGAGGAGGCTGGTAGCATTGCTGCTGCATCCCTTCATCAGGAACTTCAAGCCTCAAGAGAGACAGAGAGACAGTGAGAGAGCCAGCCAGCCAGCGTAAAGCCAGGGGAGAGAGCTGGGGCCTGTGTCTGCCCTCACCTGTGGCAGCGTCGGTGGAGACGGGGCCCAGGCGTTTGCGGCCCCACAGCCCGTAGAGGTTGAACTTGTAGCGGCGGGACGGGGCCAGGCCAGGCACGGTCACCGTGCGGGAATCCCCGTCGACGGGCAACACCTGGGGCTGGCCTTGGCCATCCCTGTACTGCACCGTGAAGGAGTCAAAGCTGCCCTCGGGGACGCTCCACTCCAGCTGCACGGACTCGGGGGTGATGTGAGTGGCCCTCAGCTCACCCAGGGTGGGCTTTGATGTCGGTTTCTCATCTTCTGGAGCCGGAGCTGCAACAGAGAGGACATGAAGTGGGATGTCAACTTCCACATGCTCTTCAATCCCTCCATCCATCTCTCAATCCATCTCAGCCTTCACATCCTGTGCCATCCATTCATGCACTCTCCATCACTCCACGCAGTCATTCTGCTTCACATTTGCCCCAGCTGTGCATCTAAGCTCCCCAGCATCACACATTCCAGAATTTTCCAAGCCATCTTCTGATCTCCCCAGGGCAGAGATCTGTCCATCCTACCAAAGTGGTATTATTCAACCACTCAGAGCCTCACAGTCCAACCATCCATGGAATCTGATACTGGTTTAGCTGGAAGGGACGTTTCCAGTTCATCTCTTGCAAAGCAAAGGGAAGGAGATCAAAGGGAAGGAAAGGGAAATGTTGCAAAGCAAGGGGAAACACAGCCAATAGAAGTGAAGTGAAGGCAAAGGATGGCAAGGGAAGTGAAGGGAAACAAATTTAAGGAAACAAAGGGAAGGGAGGGGAAGGAAAGGGAAGGGAAAGGAAGGGAAGAGAAGGGAAGAGAAGAGAAGGGAAGAGAAGAGAAGAAGAGAAGAGAAGAGAAGAGAAGAGAAGAGAAGAGAAGAGAAGAGAAGAGAAGAGAAGAGAAGAGAAGAGAAGAGAAGAGGAAAGAGAGAAATAAAGGAGGATCTAAAAGATGTTCAGGAGGAATGGAGAGGAAGGAAGAAGGCAGTTAAGAAGAGAGAAGATTAGAAGGAAAGAAGGGAACTGACTAGGTACACTGAGAGATGGTCATCCATCCATCCATCCATCCATCTCCCAGCCTTCAGCTCATGTCTCTCTCCAGGCTGCACTCCACCATCCATCCAACCCAATGCTCCTCTGTGCCTGTGAGCCAGCGTTCCCCAAGCAAGAAGCTGTACAGAGGATTAAAAGTACTAGGAAAGGGAGGAGCAATGAGAAGAGGAAGAACAGAAAATAGATGAAGAGAAAGTGGAGGGGAACAGGAGGATGATATGGAGGAAAAATAGAAGAGGAGGAGGAAAGGGGAAGAGAGGAAGAAATTTAAGAAGGACTTGAGAAGAAGGAAGAGCAGGGGAGGAAGAGGAGGAGGAAGAGGAGACAGTAATGAGGAATGTGAAGAAGAAGAGGAAGAGGAGCAGGCTGCTGCCATTCCTGCCACATCCCTTCATCTGGAACTCCAAGCATGCAGGCATACAGAGAGCCAAACCCAGGAGACGCAGCAGGGGCCTGTGTCTGCCCTCACCTGTGGCAGCGTCGGTGGAGACGGGGCCCAGGCGTTTGCGGCCCCACAGCCCATAGAGGTTGAACTTGTAGCGGCGGGACGGGGCCAGGCCAGGCACAGTCACCGTGCGGGAACCCCCGTCGACGGGCAGCACCTGGGGCTGGCCTTGGCCATCCCTGTACTGCACCGTGAAGGAGTCAAAGCTGCCCTCGGGGACGCTCCACTCCAGCTGCACGGACTCGGGGGTGATGTGAGTGGCCCTCAGCTCACCCAGGATGGGCTGCTGTGTTGGTTCCTCATCTTCTGGAGCTGGAGCTGATACAGAAGGGAAACAATGCAGGATGTAAATTTCCATGAGCCAGGCTGTCCAGTGCTCTCCATCTCTCCAGTGCCATCCACCCACCTATGTGACAGCACCCATCCAATCAGAAGGCAACATCTCTGTAGTCCACCCATTTCTCAAACCAAACCTCAGAACATCCATTCAACCAACTGAGAAAACAGGCAGCAGCCCGCAGGCATCCATAAAAGCATCCACCCATCCATATTCATCCATCATCCATCCATCCATCCATCCATCCATCCATCTTCCAGCCTTCAGCTCATGTTTCTGTCCAGGATCCACTGCAGCATCCATCCAACGCAGCGCTCCTCTATTCCTGTGTCCCAACATTCCCCAAGCAAGAACCACTCATCCCAGTCAGAGAGGCACAGGAGACAGACTCTACTGGAGTCCTCTGAGACCTTGAAGCCCAAGTCGTTTCCACTCTGCCCCAAGTCTGCAGCATTACTTAAGGAAAAACTCAAGCCTCAAGTGCAGGACCCAGCCCTTGGCCTTCTTGAGCATGAGTTGTGAAGGACAAGGTCCAAGGAAAGGATGAGGAGAAAGAGAAGGGAATGGGCATGAGAATGTTGGAGGCCAAGGTGATAGAGAAGGGAAGGAGGATGAAGGGGAAAAGAAAAAGTCAGAAGAGGAGAATCAGAAGAGAGAAACAGAAAATGGTGAGAAGAAAGAGCAGAGAGTGGAGAAAAATGAGAGATGAGCTAGAGAAGGAAGAGCAGGAGGGGGAAGAATATGATAAGAGATTGGAAAAGAAAGAGGAGGAAGAGGAGGAGGAGAAAGAGAAGGTAGAGGGGAGCAGGAGGATGAGAGGACACAGAAACTATAAGAGGAGGAGGGAGTAAGAGAGTAAGAAGCTGAGGAGGAGGAGGAACAGGGTCAAGAGGAGGAGGAGGAAGAGCAGGAAGACCTGAAGCACCTGGAGAAGGGTAGGAAGAGGAGAAGGCTGGTACCATTGCTGCTGCATCCTTTCATCAGGAACTGCAAGCCTCAAGAGAGACAGAGAGACAGTGAGAGAGCCAGCCAGCCAGCGTAAAGCCAGGGGAGAGAGCTGGGGCCTGTGTCTGCCCTCACCTGTGGCAGCGTCGGTGGAGACGGGGGCCCAGGCGTTTGCGGCCCCACAGCCCGTAGAGGTTGAACTTGTAGCGGCGGGACGGGGCCAGGCCAGGCACGGTCACCGTGCGGGAATCCCCGTCGACGGGCAGCACCTGGGGCTGGCCTTGGCCATCCCTGTACTGCACCGTGAAGGAGTCAAAGCTGCCCTCGGGGACGCTCCACTCCAGCTGCACGGACTCGGGGGTGATGTGAGTGGCCCTCAGCTCACCCAGGGTGGGCTTGGATATCGGTTCCTCATCTTTTGGTGCGGGGAGCTGCAACAGAGAGGACATGAAGTGGGATGTCAACTTCCACGTGCCCTTCAATCCCTCCATCCATCTCTCAATCCATCTCAGCCTCCACATCCTGTGCCATCCATTCATGCACTCTCCATCTCTCCATGCAGTCATTTAGCCTCACATTTACCCCTGCTGTGCATCTAAGCTCTCCAGCATCACCCAATCCAGCATTTTCCAAGCCATCTTCTGATCTCTCCAGGGCAGAGATCTGTCCATCCTACCAAAGTGGTATTATTCAACCATTCAGAGCCTCACAGTCCAACCATCCATGGAATCTGATACTGGCTTAGCTGGAAGGGAAGCTTCCAGCTCATCTCTTCCAAAGGAAAGGGAAGGAGAGCAAAGGGAAGGAACAGGAAATGTTGCAAAGCAAAGGGAAACAGAGCAAAGAGAAGTGAAGTGAAGGCAAAGGAGGGGAAGGGAAGTGAAGGGAACTAAAATTCAGGAAACGAAGGGAAGGGAAGGGAAGGGAAGGGAAGGGAAGGGAAGAGAAGGGAGAGAAGAGAAGAGAAGAGCAAGGAGAGAAATAAAGGAGGAGCTAAAAGAAGTTCAGGAGGAATGGAGAAGAATAAAGAAGACAGTTAAGAAGAGATAAAATTAGAAGGAAAGAAGGGAACTGACTAGGTATACTGAGAGATGGTCATCCATCCATCCATCCATCCATCTCCCAGCCTTCAGCTCATGTCTCTCTCCAGGCTGCACTCCACCATCCATCCAACCCAATGCTCCTCTGTGCCTGTGAGCCAACGTTCCCCAAGCATGAAGCTCTACAGAGGATGAGAAGTACTAGGAAAGGGAAAAGCAATGAGAAGAGGAAGAACAGAAAATAGATGAAGAAAAAGTGGAGGGGAACAAGAGGATGAGATGGAGAAAAACTAAAAGAAGAGGAGTAAAAGGGAAGAGAGGAAGAAATTTAAGAAGGACTTGAGAAGAAGGAAGAGCAGGGGAGGAAGAGGAGGAGGAAGAGGAGACAGTGATGAGGAATGTGAAGAAGAAGAGGAAGAGGAGCAGGCTGCTGCCATTCCTTCCAAAATCCCTTCATCTGGAACTCCAAGCATGCAGGTATACAGAGAGCCAAACCCAGGAGACACAGCAGGGGCCTGTGTCTGCCCTCACCTGTGGCAGCGTCGGTGGAGACGGGGCCCAGGCGTTTGCGGCCCCACTGCCCGTAGAGGTTGAACTTGTAGCGGCGGGACGGGGCCAGGCCAGGCACGGTCACCGTGCGGGAACCCCCGTCGACGGGCAGCACCTGGGGCTGGCCTTGGCCATCCCTGTACTGCACCGTGAAGGAGTCAAAGCTGCCCTCGGGGATGCTCCACTCCAGCTGCACGGACTCGGGGGTGATGTGAGTGGCCCTCAGCTCACCCAGGATGGGCTGCTGTGTTGGTTCCTCATCTTCTGGAGCTGGAGCTGATACAGAAGGGAAACAATGCAGGATGTAAATTTCCATGAGCCAGGCTGTCCAGTGCTCTCCATCTCTCCAGTGCCATCCACCCACCTATGTGACAGCACCCATCCAATCAGAAGGCAACATCTCTGTAGTCCACCCATTTCTCAAACCAAACCTCAGAACATCCATTCAACCAACTGAGAAAACAGGCAGCAGCCCACAGGCATCCATAAAAGCATCCACCCATCCATATTCATCCATCATCCATCCATCCATCCATCCATCCATCCATCTTCCAGCCTTCAGCTCATGTTTCTGTCCAGGATCCACTGCAGCATCCATCCAACGCAGCGCTCCTCTATTCCTGTGTCCCAACATTCCCCAAGCAAGAACCACTCATCCCAGTCAGAGAGGCACAGGAGACAGACTCTACTGGAGCCCTCTGAGACCATCAAGCCCAAGTCGTTTCCACTCTGCCCCAAGTCTGCAGCATTACTTAAGGAAAAACTCAAGCCTCAAGTGCAGGACCCAGCCCTTGGCCTTCTTGAGCATGAGTTGTGAAGGACAAGGTCCAAGGAAAGGATGAGGAGAAAGAGAAGGGAATGGGCTCGAGACAGCTGGAGGTCAAGATGATAGAGAAGGAAGGAGGATGAAGGGGAAAAGAAAAAGTCAGAAGAGGAGAATCAGAAGAGAGAAGCAGAAAATGGTGAGAAGAAAGAGCAGAGAGTGGAGAAAAATGAGAGATGAGCTAGAGAAGGAAGAGCAGGAGGGGGAAGAATATGATAAGAGATTGGAAAAGAAAGAGGAGGAAGAGGAGGAGGAGAAAGAGAAGGTAGAGGGGAGCAGGAGGATGAGAGGACACAGAAACTATAAGAGGAGGAGGGAGTAAGAGAGTAAGAAGCTGAGGAGGAGGAGGACCAGGGTCAAGAGGAGGAGGAGGAAGAGCAGGAAGACCTGAAGCACTTGGAGAAGGGTAGGAAGAGGAGGAGGCTGGTACCATTGCTGCTGCATCCCTTCATCTGGAACTGCAAGCCTCAAGAGAGACAGAGAGACAGTGAGAGAGCCAGCCAGCCAGCCTAAAGCCAGGGGAGAGAGCTGGGGCCTGTGTCTGCCCTCACCTGTGGCAGCGTCGGTGGAGACAGGGCCCAGGCGTTTGCGGCCCCACAGCCCGTAGAGGTTGAACTTGTAGCGGCGGGACGGGGCCAGGCCAGGCACGGTCACTGTGCGGGAATCCCCATCCACAGGCAGCACCTGGGGCTGGCCTTGGCCATCCTTGTACTGCACCGTGAAGGAATCAAAGCTGCCCTTGGGGACGCTCCACTCCAGCTGCACGGACTCGGGGGTGATGTGAGTGGCCCTCAGCTCACCCAGGGTGGGCTTGGATATCGGTTCCTCATCTTCTGGTGTGGGAGCTGCAACAGAGAGGACATGAAGTGGGATGTCAACTTCCACGTGCCCTTCAATCCCTCCATCCATCTCTCAATCCATCTCAGCCTCCACATCCTGTGCCATCCATTCATGCACTCTCCATCTCTCCATGCAGTCATTTAGCCTCACATTTACCCCTGCTGTGCATCTAAGCTCTCCAGCATCACCCAATCCAGCATTTTCCAAGCCATCTTCTGATCTCTCCAGGGCAGAGATCTGTCCATCCTACCAAAGTGGTATTATTCAACCATTCAGAGCCTCAGCAGTCCAACCATCCATGGAATCTCAGACTGCTTAGCTGGAAGGGAAGCTTCCAGCTCATCTCTTCCAAAGGAAAGGGAAGGAGAGCAAAGGGAAGGAACAGGAAATGTTGCAAAGCAAAGGGAAACAGAGCAAAGAGAAGTGAAGTGAAGGCAAAGGAGGGGAAGTGAAGGGAACTAAAATTCAGGAAACGAAGGGAAGGGAAGGGAAGGGAAGAGAAGGGAGAGAAGAGAAGAGAAGAGAAGAGAAGAGAAGAGAAGAGAAGAGAAGAGAAAAGAGAAGAGAAGAGAAGAGAAGAGAAGAGAAGAGAAGAGAAGAGAAGAGAAGAGAAGAGAAGAGAAGAGAAGAGAAGAGAAGAGAAGAGAAGAGCAAGGAGAGAAATAAAGGAGGAGCTAAAAGAAGTTCAGGAGGAATGGAGAAGAACAAAGAAGACAGTTAAGAAGAGATAAAATTAGAAGGAAAGAAGGGAACTGACTAGGTATACTGAGAGATGGTCATCCATCCATCCATCCATCTCCCAGCCTTCAGCTCATGTCTCTCTCCAGGCTGCACTCCACCATCCATCCAACCCAATGCTCCTCTGTGCCTGTGAGCCAACGTTCCCCAAGCATGAAGCTCTACAGAGGATGAGAAGTACTAGGAAAGGGAAAAGCAATGAGAAGAGGAAGAACAGAAAATAGATGAAGAAAAAAGTGGAGGGGAACAAGAGGATGAGATGGAGAAAACTAAAAGAAGAGGAGTAAAAGGGAAGAGAGGAAGAAATTTAAGAAGGACTTGAGAAGAAGGAAGAGCAGGGGAGGAAGAGGAGGAGGAAGAGGAGACAGTGATGAGGAATGTGAAGAAGAAGAGGAAGAGGAGCAGGCTGCTGCCATTCCTTCCAAAATCCCTTCATCTGGAACTCCAAGCATGCAGGTATACAGAGAGGCAAACCCAGGAGACACAGCAGGGGCCTGTGTCTGCCCTCACCTGTGGCAGCGTCGGTGGAGACGGGGCCCAGGCGTTTGCGGCCCCACAGCCCATAGAGGTTGAACTTGTAGCGGCGGGACGGGGCCAGGCCAGGCACGGTCACCGTGCGGGAATCCCCGTCGACGGGCAGCACCTGGGGCTGGCCTTGGCCATCCCTGTACTGCACCGTGAAGGAGTCAAAGCTGCCCTCGGGGATGCTCCACTCCAGCTGCACGGACTCGGGGGTGATGTGAGTGGCCCTCAGCTCACCCAGGATTGGCTGCTGTGTTGGTTCCTCATCTTCTGGTGTGGGAGCTGCAACAGAGAGGACATGAAGTGGGATGTCAACTTCCACGTGCTCTTCAATACCTCCATCCATCTCTCAATCCATCTCAGCCTCCACATCCTGTGCCATCCATTCATGCACTCTCCATCTCTCCATGCAGTCATTTAGCCTCACATTTACCCCTGCTGTGCATCTAAGCTCTCCAGCATCACCCAATCCAGCATTTCCAAGCCATCTTCTGATCTCTCCAGGGCAGATATCTGTCCATCCTACCAAAGTGGTATTATTCAACCATCCTGAGCCTCACCAGTCCGTCGATCCATGGAATCCCAGACAGGTTTAGCTTGGAAGCAACACTTCCAGTTCATCGCTTCCAAAGGAAAGGGAAGGAGAGGAAAGGGAAGGAAAGGGAAATGTGGAAATCGAAGGGAAATGTAGGAAAGAAAAGAAGGCAAAGGAAGGGAAGAGAAGTGAAGAGAACCAATGGGATGCAAATAATGCTCCACGAAGGGAAGAGAGGCAAAGGGAAGGGAAGCAAAGAGAAGTAAAATTTTGGAGACAAGGGGAAGAGAAGAGAAAAGGAGAGGAGAAGAGAAGAGAAGGGAGGAGAAGAGTAAAAGAGAAAAAAGAGTTGAGGAAGTAGAGAAAGAAGAGGAGGAGCTAAAAGAAGTTCAGGAGGAATGGAGAGGAAGGTAGAAGAGAGTTAAGAAGAGAGAAGGTTAGATGGAGAGAAGGATCTTGACATAGGGAAACTCGGAGATGAGAATCCATCCATCCATCCATCCATCCATCCATCCATCCATCCATCCATTCATCCCTCCCTCCCTCCCTCCCTCCCTGTCCCAGCATTCAGCTCATGTCTCTCTCCAGGCTGCGCTCCACCATCCATCCAACCCAATGCTCCTCTGTGCCTGTGAGCCAACGTTCCCCAAGCAAGAAGCTGTACAGAGGATGAAAAGTACTAGGAAAGGGAGGAGCAATGAGAAGTGGAAGAAGAGAAAATAAATGAAGAGGAAGTGGAGGGGAACAGGAGGATGAGATGGAGGAAAAATAGAAGAGGAGGAGGAAAAGGGAAGAGAGGAAGAAATTTAAGAAGGACTTGAGAAGAAGGAAGAGCAGGGGAGGAAGAGGAGGAGGAAGAGGAGACTGTAATGAGGAATGTGAAGAAGAAGAGGAAGAGGAGCAGGCTGCTGCCATTCTTGCCACATCCTTTCATCTGGTAGTCCAAGAATCCAGGCACACAGACAGCCAAACCCAGGAGACGCAGCAGGGGCCTGTGTCTGCCCTCACCTGTGGCAGCGTCGGTGGAGACGGGGCCCAGGCGTTTGCGGCCCCACTGCCCGTAGAGGTTGAACTTGTAGCGGCGGGACGGGGCCAGGCCAGGCACGGTCACTGTGCGGGAACTCCCATCCACGGGCAGCACCTGGGACTGGCCTTGGCCATCCTTGTACTGCACCATGAAGGAGTCAAAGCTGCCCTCGGGGACGCTCCATTCCAGCTGCACGGACTCGGGGGTGATGTGAGTGGCCCTCAGCTCACCCAGGATTGGCTGCTGTCTTGGTTCCTCATCTTCTGGAGCTGGAGCTGATGCAGAAGGGAAACAAGGCAGGATGTAAATTTCCATGAGCTAAGCTGTCCAGTGCTCTCCATCTCTCCAGTGCCATCCACCCACCTATGTGACAGCACCCATCCAATCAGAAGGCAACATCTCTGTAGTCCACCCATTACTCAAACTAATCTTCAGAAAATCCATTCAACCAACTGAGAAAACAGGCAGCAGCTGACAGGCATCCATGACAGTATCCTCCCATCAATCAGCCCTCCATCCATCATCCATCCATCCACCCATTCATCCACCCATCCATCCACCCATCCATCCTTCCATCCATCCTTAATCATCTATCATCCATCCATCCATCCATCATCCAGCCTTCAGCTCATGTCTCTGTCCAGGATCTACTCCAGCATCCATCCAACGCAGCGCTCCTCTATGCCTGTGACCCAACATTCCCCAACCAAGAACCACTCATCCCAGTCAGAGAGGCACAGGAGACAGACTCTACTGGAGCCCTCTGAGACCATCAAGCCCAAGTCGTTTCCAGACACTCTGCCCCAAGTCTGCAGCATTGCTTGAGGAAAAGCTCAAGCCTCAAGTGCAGGACCCAGCCCTTGGCCTTCTTGAGCATGAGTTGTGAAGGACAAGGTCCGAGGAAAGGATGAGAAGAAAGAGAAGGGAATGGGCACGAGAAAGTTGGAGGCCAAGGTGAAAGAGGAGGGAAGGAGGATGAAGTGGAAAAGAAGAAGACAGAAGAGGAGAATGAGAAGAGAGAAGTAGAAAATGGTGAGAAGAAAGAGCAGAGAGTGGAGAAAAATGAGAGATGAGCTAGAGAAGGGAGAGCAGGAGTGAGAAGAATGTGATAAGAGATTGGAAAAGAAAGAGGAGGAAGAGGAGGAGGAGAAAGAGAAGGTAGAGAGGAGCAGGATGATGAGAGGGCAAAGAAACTAGAAGAGGAGGAGGGAGTAAGAGAGTAAGAAGCTGAGGAGGAGGAGGAACAGGGTCAAGAAGAGGAGGAGGAAGAGCAGGAAGACCTGAAGCACCTGGAGAAGGGTAGGAAGAGGAGGAGGCTGGTACCATTGCTGCTGCATCCTTTCATCAGGAACTGCAAGCCTCAAGAGAGACAGAGAGACAGTGAGAGAGCCAGCCAGCCAGCGTAAAGCCAGGGGAGAGAGCTGGGGCCTGTGTCTGCCCTCACCTGTGGCAGCGTCGGTGGAGACGGGGCCCAGGCGTTTGCGGCCCCACAGCCCGTAGAGGTTGAACTTGTAGCGGCGGGATGGGGCCAGGCCAGGCACGGTCACCGTGCGCGAACCCCCGTCGACGGGCAGCACCTGGGGCTGGCCTTGGCCATCCCTGTACTGCACCGTGAAGGAGTCAAAGCTGCCCTCGGGGACGCTCCACTCCAGCTGCACAGACTCGGGGGTGATGTGAGTGGCCCTCAGCTCACCCAGGGTGGGCTTGGATGTCGGTTCCTCATCTTCTGGTGCCGGAGCTGCAACAGAGAGGACATGAAGTGGGATGTCAACTTCCACGTGCCCTTCAATCCCTCCATCCATCTCTCAATCCATCTCAGCCTCCACATTCTGTGCCATCCATTCATGCACTCTCCATCTCTCCATGCAGTCATTTAGCCTCACATTTACCCCTGCTGTGCATCTAAGCTCCCCAGCATCACCCAATCCAGCATTTTCCAAGCCATCTTCTGATCTCTCCAGGGCACAGATCCCTCCATCCAACCACACTGGCATTATTCAACCATTGAGAGCCTCAGCAGTCCAACCATCCATGGAATCTCAGACTTGCTTAGCTGGAAGGGACGTTTCCAGTTCATCTCTTCCAAAGGAAAGGGAAGGAGAGCAAAGGGAAGGAACAGGAAATGTTGCAAAGCAAAGGGAAACAGAGCAAGGAGAAGTGAAGTTAAGGCAAAGTGAGGGAAGGGAAGTGAAGCGAACTGAAATTCGGGAAGGGAAGGGAAGGGAAGGGAAAGGAAGGGAAGGGAAGAAAAGAAAAGAGAAGAGAAGAGAAGAGAAGAGAAGAGAAGAGAAGAGAAGAGAAGAGAAGAGAAGAGAAGAGAAGAGAAGAGAAGAGAAGAGAAGAGAAGAGAAGAGAAGAGAAGGAGAGAAGAGAAGAGGAAGGAGAGAAATAAAGGAGGAGCTAAAAGAAATTCAGGAGGAATGGAGAAGAACGAAGAAGACAGTTAAGAAGAGATAAAATTAGAAGGAAAGAAGGGAACTGACTAGGTATACTGAGAGATGGTCATCCATCCATCCATCCATCCATCTCCCAGCCTTCAGCTCATGTCTCTCTCCAGGCTGCACTCCACCATCCATCCAACCCAATGCTCCTCTGTGCCTGTGAGCCAACGTTCCCCAAGCATGAAGCTCTACAGAGGATGAGAAGTACTAGGAAAGGGAAAAGCAATGAGAAGAGGAAGAACAGAAAATAGATGAAGAAAAAGTGGAGGGGAACAAGAGGATGAGATGGAGAAAAACTAAAAGAAGAGGAGTAAAAGGGAAGAGAGGAAGAAACTTAAGAAGGACTTGAGAAGAAGGAAGAGCAGGGGAGGAAGAGGAGGAGGAAGAGGAGACAGTGATGAGGAATGTGAAGAAGAAGAGGAAGAGGAGCAGGCTGCTGCCATTCCTTCCAAAATCCCTTCATCTGGAACTCCAAGCATGCAGGTATACAGAGAGGCAAACCCAGGAGACACAGCAGGGGCCTGTGTCTGCCCTCACCTGTGGCAGCGTCGGTGGAGACGGGGCCCAGGCGTTTGCGGCCCCACAGCCCGTAGAGGTTGAACTTGTAGCGGCGGGACGGGGCCAGGCCAGGCACGGTCACCGTGCGGGAACCCCCGTCGACGGGCAGCACCTGGGGCTGGCCTTGGCCATCCCTGTACTGCACCGTGAAGGAGTCAAAGCTGCCCTCGGGGATGCTCCACTCCAGCTGCACGGACTCGGGGGTGATGTGAGTGGCCCTCAGCTCACCCAGGATTGGCTGCTGTGTTGGTTCCTCATCTTCTGGTGCCGGAGCTGCAACAGAGAGGACATGAAGTGGGATGTCAACTTCCACGTGCTCTTCAATCCCTCCATCCATCTCTCAATCCATCTCAGCCTCCACATCCTGTGCCATCCATTCATGCACTCTCCATCTCTCCATGCAGTCGTTTAGCTTCACATTTGACCCTGCTTTGCATCCAAGCTCCTCAGCATCACCCAATCCAGCATTTCCCAAGCCATCTTCTGATCTCTCCAGGGCAGATATCTGTCCATCCTACCAAAGTGGTATTATTCAACCATCCTGAGCCTCACCAGTCCGTCGATCCATGAAATCTCAGACAGGTTTAGCTTGGAAGCAACACTTCCAGTTCATCGCTTCCAAAGGAAAGGGAAGGAGAGGAAAGGGAAGGAAAGGGAAATGTGGAAATCGAAGGGAAATGTAGGAAAGAAAAAAAGGCAAAGGAAGGGAAGAGAAGTGAAGAGAACTAATGGGACGCAAACAAAACTCCGAGAAGGGCAGAGAGGGAAAGCACAGGGAGGGAAAGAGCAGCAAAATTTTGGAGTCAAGGGGAAGAGAAGAGGCAATGAGAAGAGAAGCAGAGAAAAAAGAGTGCGGAAACAGAGAAAGAAGAGGAGCTAAAAGAACTTCAGAAGGAATGGAGAAGAAGGAAGAAGTGAGTTGAGAAGAGAGAAGATTAGATGGAGAGAAGGATCTTGACATAGGGAAAGTCAGAGATGAGCATGCATGCATGCATCCATCCATCCATCCATCCATCTGTATTCATCCATCCATCAATCCATACGTCTCCCAGCCTTCAGTTCATGTGTCTCTCCAGGCTCCACTCCACCATCCATCCAACCCAATGCTCCTCTATGCCTGTGAGCTAATAATCCCCAAGCAAGAAACTGTACAGAGGATGAGAAGTACTAGGAAAGGGAAGAGCAGTAAGAAGAGGATGAAGACAAAATAAATGAAGAGAAAGTGGAGGGGAACAGGAGGATGAGATGGAGGAAAAATAGAAGAGGAGGAGGAAAAGGGAAGAGAGGAAGAAGTTTAAGAAGGACTTGAGAAGAAGGAAGAGCAGGAGAGGAAGAGGAGGAGGAAGAGGAGACAGTGATGAGGAATGTGAAGAAGAAGAGGAAGAGGAACAGGCTGCTGCCATTCCTTCCAAAATCCCTACATCTGGAACTCCAAGCATGCAGGCATAGAGAGAGCCAAACCCAGGAGATGCAGCAGGGGCCTGTGTCTGCCCTCACCTGTGGCAGCGTCAGTGGAGACAGGGCCCAGGCGTTTGCGGCCCCACTGCCCGTAGAGGTTGAACTTGTAGCGGCGGGACGGGGCCAGGCCAGGCACGGTCACCGTGCGGGAATCCCCGTCGACGGGCAGCACCTGGGGCTGGCCTTGGCCATCCCTGTACTGCACCGTGAAGGAGTCAAAGCTGCCCTCGGGGACGCTCCACTCCAGCTGCACGGATTCGGGGGTGATGTGAGTGGCCCTCAGCTCACCCAGGATGGGCTGCTGTGTTGGTTCCTCATCTTCTGGAACTGGAGCTGATGCAGAAGGGAAACAAGGCAGGATGTAAATTTCCATGTGACAAGCCGTCCAGTGCCATCCATCTCTCCAGTGCCACCCACCCACCTATGTGACAGCACCCATCCAACCAGAAGGCAACATCTCTGTAGTCCACCCATTACTCAAACCAATCTTCAGAACATCCATTCAACCAACTGAGAAAACAGGCAGCAGCAAGCGGGCATCCATCAAAGTATCCACCCATCCATCATCCAACTATCCATCATAATCCATCCATCCATCCATCCATCCATCCATCCATCCATCCAAGCAACCACACATCCATCATCAAACCATCCACAATCATCCATCATCCATCCATCCATCCATAATCATGCATCCATCCATCGATCATCATCCATCCATCTTCCAGCCTTCAGCTCATGCCTCTCTCCAGGATCCACTCCACCAACCATCCAACCCGTCCCTCCTCTATGTCTGTGACCCAACATTCCCCAACCAAGAACCACTCATCCTAGTTCAGAGAGGCACAGGAGACAGACTCTACTTTAGCCCTCTGAGACTACAAATTCCAAGTCGTTTCCAGACACTCTGCCCCAAACTTGCAGCACTGCTTGAGGAAAAGCTCAAGCCTCAAGTGCAGGACCCAGCCCTTGGCCTTCTTGAGCATGAGTTGTGAAGGACAAGGTACAACGAAAGGATGAGGAGAAAGAAAATGGCATGGGCACGAGAAAGTCGGAGGCCAAGGTGAAAGAGGAGAGAAGGAGGATGAAGTGGAAAAGAAGAAGGCAGAAGAGGAGAATGAGAAGAGAGAAGTAGAAATGGTGAGAAGAAAGAGCAGAGAGTGGAGAAAAATGAGAGATGAGCTAGAGAAGGAAGAGCAGGACGGGGAAGAAGGGGATAAGAGATAGGAAAAGAAAGAGGAGAAAGAGCGGGAGGAGAAAGAGAAGGTAGAGGGGAGCAGGAGGATGAGAGGGAAAAGAAACTAGAAGAGGAGCGGGGAGTAAGAGAGTAAGAAGCTGAGCAGGAGGAGGAACAGGGACAAGAGGAGGAGGAGGAAGAGCAGGAAGACCTGAAGCACCTGGAGAAGGGTAGGAAGAGGAGGAGGCTGGTACCATTGCTGCTGCATCCCTTCATCTGGAACTTCAAGCCTCAAGAGAGACAGAGAGACAGTGAGAGAGCCAGCCAGCCAGCGTAAAGCCAGGGGAGAGAGCTGGGGCCTGTGTCTGCCCTCACCTGTGGCAGCGTCGGTGGAGACGGGGCCCAGGCGTTTGCGGCCCCACAGCCCGTAGAGGTTGAACTTGTAGTGGCGGGACGGGGCCAGGCCAGGCACGGTCACCGTGCGGGAACCCCCGTCGACGGGCAGCACCTGGGGCTGGCCTTGGCCATCCCTGTACTGCACCGTGAAGGAGTCAAAGCTGCCCTCGGGGATGCTCCACTCCAGCTGCACGGACTCGGGGGTGATGTGAGTGGCTCTCAGCTCGCCCAGGATTGGCTGCTGTGTTGGTTCCTCATCTTCTGGAGCTGGAGCTGATGCAGAAGGGAAACAATGCAGAATGTAAATTTCCATGTGCCAGGCTGTCCAGTGCTCTCCATCTCTCCAGTGCCATCCACCCACCTATGTGACAGCACCCATCCAATCAGAGGCAACATCTCCGTAGTCCACCCATTTCTCAAACCAATCTTCAGAACATCCATTCAACCAACTGAGAAAACAGGCAGCAGCCAACATGCATCCATCAAAGCATTCTCCCATCAATCATCACTCCATCCATCCATCCATCCATCCATCCATCCATCCATCTTCCAGCCTTCAGCTCATGTCTCTCTCCAGGATCCACTCCAGCATCCATCCAACGCAGTGCTCCTCTATGCCTGTGACCCAACATTCCCCAACCAAGAACCACTCATCCCAGTCAGAGAGGCAGAGGAGACAGACTCTACTTTAGCCCTCTGAGACTATAAATTCCAAGTCATTTCCAGACACTCTGCACCAAGCCTGCAGCATTGCTTGAGGAAAAACTCAAGCCTCAAGTGCAGGACCCAGCCCTTGGCCTTCTTGAGCATGAGTTGTGAAGGACAAGGTCCAAGGAAAGGATGAGGAGAAAGAGAAGGGAATGGGCTCGAGACAGCTGGAGGCCAAGATGATAGAGGAGGGAAGGAGGATAAAGTGGAAAAGAAGAAGGCAGAAGAGGAGAATGAGAATAGAGAAGCAGAAAATGGTGAGAAGAAAGTGCAGAGAGAGGAGAAAAATGAGAGATGAGCTAGAGAAGGAAGAGCCCAGCGCGTGGCTGCAGAGAGAGGAGGCAGCTTGAGGAGCGCAGCTCTGGGAGTTTGGCTTTTGGCTTTGATTCCCTTGCTTTTCAGGCGGTAAGGGGCTGGTGGCTCGGGACTTCCCCGAAGGGAGGAGGAGGGGCAGGGGGCTCAGATTGCCTACCTGCCGGAGGGCAGTGACGCAGCTGGGGGAGGGGTTGCCGCGGAGACCGCGCGCAAACCAAACAGAACCCAGCGCGTGGCTGCAGAGAGAGGAGGCAGCTTGAGGAGCGCAGCTCTGGGAGTTTGGCTTTTGGCTTTGATTCCCTTGCTTTTCAGGCGGTAAGGGGCTGGTGGCTCGGGACTTCCCTGAAGGGAGGAGGAGGGGCAGGGGGCTCAGATTGCCTACCTGCCGGAGGGCAGTGACGCAGCTGGGGGAGGGGTTGCCGCGGAGACCGCGCGCAAACCAAACAGAACCCAGCGCGTGGCTGCAGAGAGAGGAGGCAGCTTGAGGAGCGCAGCTCGGCTTCTCACCGACAGGAAAAAAAAAAAAAAAAAAAAAAAAGCTGGGTGGAGAGGGTGGTTACTGCAAGATGGTCACCACTAGAGCAAAGGCTAGCAGAAGGACAGTGGGCACCCAAACAGAGACCACACACAAGCATGCAGATGTTCAGGTAGGTGGCTGCAGTGAGTGCTGGAGCCTGGCACTCGATATGGAGGCTGGAGGGAGCAGCTGTTTCAGGTGTGAGCAGGTCAGTGACCTGATGAGCATGGTGGTCAAACTAAAAGAAGAGGTGGAAAGGCTAAGAGCTAGAAGAGATGGTGAGCAGAAAATTGACGATTCCCATAACGTAATCTCTTCTAAACCAGAACAGGGGGTAACACTTAGGGGAACAGGGAGTTTGATACCTCCCCAGAAGCAAGATTCTCAACCTCCCTGCAGTAACCCACATGAGCAGGGCCAATGGGAACAGGTCTCTGCCCGACGGAAGAAGTGCAAACACAGGAAGTCTGCTCCTGTGAGCAGCACACTGCCTCCAGTGCAGTTACAGAACAGGTATGAGGCTCTGCAGGAGGAACAGGTCATTGGGGAGGCTGAGGACTCAAGAAGGTCAGAAGCTGTACCAATGACAGGTTGCCTCAGGCCAGCCATCAAAACTTACCCAGAAAAGAAACCTCGCAGGGTCATCGTCATAGGAGACTCCCTACTGAGGGGAACAGAGGGCCCAATATGCAGACCAGACCAATTTCATAGAGCGGTCAGCTGCCTCCTGGTGCCCAAGTTAAAGACGTTGTAGACAGAATTCCCAACCTCGTGAGTCCTTCAGACTACTACCCACTGCTGGTCTTTCAGGTGGGCAGTGACGATGTAACAATGAGAGGCTCACAATCTATTAAAAAGACTTCAGAACTTTAGGGCAAATGCTAAAGGCATCAGGGCTCAAGTCGTGTTCTCTGCCATCCCACTAACGTCAGCAATGGATGAGGACACACTGAGGAAGGGCCGACAGATCAATTCATGGCTCAGGGGCTGGTGCCATCGACAGGGCTTTGGGTTCCACAATCATGGATTGGTTTTCAAGGCACCTGAGCTGAAAACAACTCATGGGACACACTTGTCCCAGAGGGGGATAAGAATCCTGGGGCAGGAATTGGCAGGGCTCATTGATAGGGCTTTAAACTAGATTTGAAGGGGAAGGGGTTAATAGTCTCCTGCTGGCTGGTGACAAACAGAGGGGCAGCTCACCAGCAGTAGAGAGAAGGAGAGATGGTAAGGGCTCTCAACTTGCTGCCCTGAGGCAAGCCACGAATGATCCAACAGGACATTCTGTGGAAACCGAGGGGATTTGGCACAAGAGGAGGACAGGGCCAGCCCAGCTGAAGTGCTTCTATGCGAATGCGCGCAGCTTGGGCAACAAACAGGATGAGTTAAGGGCCACTGTGCTGCTGGGATGCCACGACATAGTGGCTGTTACTGAAACTTGGTGGGATGAATCCCATGACTGGAATGTAGGCATAGATGGATATAAACTCTTTAGGAAGGATAGGCAGGGAAGGAGAGGAGGAGGTGTTGCCCTCTATGTCAGTAACCAGTTGGAATCAGTGGAGCTCCAACTGGGGAGGGATGATGAGCTAGTTGAGAGTGTGTGGGTTAAAATTAAAGGCAGGACAGGGGAAGGAGATATTACTGTGGGGGTCTCCTACAGGCCACCTGACCAGCAGATCCAAGCAGATGAGGCCCTCCATAGGCAAATAGAAGCGGCTTCCAGGTCACAAGCCCTGGTCCTCATGGGTGATTTCAACCACCCGGACATCTGCTGGAGGGACAACACAGCAAGGCACCAGCAATCCAGGATGTTCCTGGACTGCATAGAAGACAACTTCCTCCTCCAAATGGTAGAGGAACCAACAAGAAATGGTGCTATGCTGGACCTTGTTCTCACCAACAGGAAGGGCTGGTAAGCAATGTGAGGCTCATAGACGGCCTTGGCTGCAGTGACCATGAAGCAGTTGAATTTAACATCCTCAGGGCAATCAGGAGGAAGTATTCCAAGCTCACGACCCTAGACTTTAGGCGTGCAGATTTTGATCGCTTCAGGGATCTGCTAGCCAAAGTGTCGTGGGACAAAGCCCTGGAGGGAAGAGGGACCCAGGACAGCTGGTCAATATTCAAGGACCACCTCCTCTGTGTCCAGGAGCTCTGTGTACCAACAAAGAGAAAAGCAGGTAAGAATGCTAGGAGGCCTGCCTGGATGGGCAAGGAGCTACTGGACACACTATTACTTAAAAGGAAACTCTACAGGAAGTGGAGAGAAGGACAGGTAGAACAGGGGGAATATAAGGAAGCTGCCCGAGCAGCGAGAGTCCTGGTTAGGAAAGCCAAAGCAGAATTTGAATTGAATCTAGCCAGGGAGATTAGAGGGAACACTAAGAACTTTTACAGGTATATTAATGGGAAGAAGAAGACTAGGGAAGGTGTGGGCCCCCTCAGAAAGGAAAATGGTGACATGGTCACAAGTGATGAGGAAAAGGCTGAGGTACTTAATAACTTCTTTACCTCAGTCTTCACTGCAAGGGCCTCTAGCCACACTCCTGACGTTATGGAAGTCAAAGCCAGGGACGGGGAGGAAGAACTGCCCATTGTAAGTGCAGATCAGGTTGGTGATCATCTGAAGAACCTGAAAGTGTTCAAGTCCATGGGACCCGACGGGATACACCCACGGGTACTGAGAGAACTGGCAGAGGAGGTTGCTAAACCCCTCTCTATTATATTTCAAAAGTCATGGCAATCTGGTGAAGTCCCCACGGACTGGAAAAGGGGAAACATTGCCCCCATCTTCAAAAAGGGTAAGAAGGAGGAACCAGGGAACTACAGGCCAGTCAGTCTCACCTCTGTGCCTGGAAAGATCATGGAGCAGATCCTCCTGGAGTCACTACTCGCTCAAAAGAATAGTGAAGAGGTGATTGGGAACAGTCAGCATGGCTTTGCCAAGGGCAAATCCTGCCTGACCAACCTGGTGGCCTTCTATGAGCAGGTGACAACATTAATAGATGAGGGGCGAGCAACTGATGTCATTTACCTGGACCTGAGCAAAGCCTTGACACTGTCCCGCACCACATCCTGGTCTCCAAACTGGTGACACATGGGTTTGATGGGTGGACCACTAGATGGATAAGGAACTGGCTTGATGGCCGCACCCAAAGAGTGGCTGTCAATGGGTCCATGTCCCAGTGGAGGCCAGTGACAAGCGGAGTCCCTCAGGGATCAGTCCTGGGACCTGTCTTGTTCAACATCTTTGTGGGTGACATGGACAGTGGCATTGAGTGCACCCTCAGCAAGTTTGCTGATGACACCAAGCTGTGTGGTGCAGCAGACACGCTGGAGGAAGGGAGGCCATCCAGAGGGACCTTGACAGGCTGGAGAGGTGGGCACAAGCCAACCTCATGAAGTTCAATAAGAGCAAGTGCAGGGTCCTGCATCTGGGTGGAGGCAATCCCAGGCACAAATACAGGCTGGGCAGTGACTGGCTGGAAAGTAGCCCTGAGGAGAGAGACTTGGGGGTGCTGGTGGACAAAAGCTCAACATGAGCTCTCAATGTGCACTTGCAGCCCGCAAAGCCAATCAGATCCTGGGCTGCATCAGGAGAAGTGTGGCTAGCAGGTCGAGGGAGGTGATCCTCCCCCTCTACTCAGCCCTGGTGAGACCCCATCTGGAGTACTGTGTCCAGTTCTGGAGTCCCTATTACAAGAGGGATGTGGAGGTGCTGGAACGTGTCCAGAGAAGGGCCACGAGGATGATCAGAGGCTGGAGCACCTCTCCTATGAGAGCAGACTGAAGGAGTTGGGGCTGTTCAGTCTGCAGAAGAGAAGGCTCCGAGGTGACCTAATTGTGGCCTTCCAGTATCTGAAGGGGGCCTACAGGAAGGCTGGGGAAGGACTTCTCAGGATGTCAGGTAGTGATAGGACTAGGGGGAATGGAATGAAGCTGGAGGTGGGGAGATTCAGGCTGGATGTGAGGAGGAGGTTCTTCACCATGAGAGTGGTGAGACCCTGGAATGGGTTGTCCAGGGAGGTGGTCGAAGCCCCGTCCCTGGGGGTGTTTAAGAGCAAGCTGGATGAGGCTCTGTCCAGCCTGATCTAGTGTGGGGTTTCCCTGCCCATGGCAGGGGGGTTGGAACTAGATGATCCTTGTGGTCCCTTCCAACCCTGAATGAAACTATGAAACTATGAAACTATGATAAGAGATAGGAAAAGAAAGAGGAGGAAGAGGAGGAGGGAGTAAGAGAGTAAGAAGCTGAGGAGGAGGAGAAAGAGAGTCAAGAAGAGGAGGAGGAAGAGCAGGAAGACCTGATGCATTTGGAGAAGGGTAGGATGAGGAGGAGGCTGGTAGCATTGCTGCTGCATCCCTTCATCTGGAACTTCAAGCCTCAAGAGAGACAGACAGACAGTGAGACAGCCAGCCAGCCAGCCTAAAGCCAGGGCAGAGAGCTGGGGCCTGTGTCTGCCCTCACCTGTGGCAGTGTCAGTGGAGACAGGGCCCAGGCGTTTGCGGCCCCACTGCCCGTAGAGGTTGAACTTGTAGCGGCGGGACGGGGCCAGGCCAGGCACGGTCACCGTGCGGGAACCCCCGTCGACGGGCAGCACCTGGGGCTGACCTTGGCCATCCCTGTACTGCACCGTGAAGGAGTCAAAGCTGCCCTCGGGGACGCTCCACTCCAGCTGCACGGACTCGGGGGTGATGTGAGTGGCCCTCAGCTCACCCAGGGTGGGCTTGGATGTCGGTTCTTCATCTTCTGGAGCAGGAGCTGCAACAGAGAGGACACGAGGTGGGATGTCAATTTCCACGTGCCCTTCAATCCCTCCATCCATCTCTCAATCCATCTCAGCCTTCACATCCTGTGCCATCCATTCATGCACTCTCCATCTCTCCATGCAGTCATTTAGCCTCACATTTGCCCCTGCTGTGCATCCAAGCTCCCCAGCATCACCTAATCCAGCATTTTCCAAGTCTTCTTCCGATCTCTCCAGGGCACAAGTACCTCCATCCAACCACACTGGCATTATTCAACCCACCAGAGCCTCAACAATCCATCAACCCATGGAATCCCAGACTGGTTTAGCTTGGAAGGGACCTTTCCAATTCATCTCTTCCAAAGGAAAGGGAAGGAGAGGAAAGGGAAGGAAAGGGAAATGTGGAAAGCGAAGGGAAACATAGGAAAGAGAAGTGAAGGCAAAGGAAGGGAAGAGAAGTGAAGAGAAGCAATGGGATGCAAACAACACTCCAAGAAGGGCTGAGAAGTAAAGGGAAGGGAAGCAAAGAGTAGCAAAATTTTAGAGACAAGAGGAAGAGAAGAGAAAAGGAGAGGAGAAGGGAAGAGTAAAAGAGGAAAACTAGTTTAGGAAGTAGAGAAAGAAGAGGTTGAGCTAAAAGAAGCTCAGGAGAAATGGAGAAGAAGGAAGAAGAGAGTTAAAAAGAGTGAGAATGTTAGATGGAGAGAAGGATCTTGACATAGGGAAACTCAGAGATGAGAATCCACCCATCCATCCATCCATCCATCCCTCTCCCAGCATTCAGCTCATGTCTCTCTCCAGGCTCCACTCCACCATCCATCCAACCCAATGCTCCTCTGTACCTGTGAGCCAACGTTCCCCAAGGAAGAAGCTGTACAGAGGATTAAAAGTACTAGGAAAGGGAGGAGCAATGAGAAGGGGGAGAAGAGAAAATAAATGAAGAGAACGTAGAGGGGAACAGGAGGATGAGATGGAGGAAAAATAGAAGAGGAGGAGGAAAAGGGAAGAGAAGAAGGAAGAGCAGGGGAGGAAGAGGAGGAGGAAGAGGAGACTGTAATGAGGAATGTGAAGAAGAAGAGGAAGAGGAGCAGGCTGCTGCCATTCCTGCCACATCCCTTCATCTGGAACTCCAAGCACGCAGGTATACAGAGGGCCAAACCCAGGAGACTCAGCAGGGGCCTGTGTCTGCCCTCACCTGTGGCAGCGTCGGTGGAGACGGGGCCCAGGCGTTTGCGGCCCCACAGCCCATAGAGGTTGAACTTGTAGCGGCGGGACGGGGCCAGGCCAGGCACGGTCACCGTGCGGGAACCCCCGTCGACGGGCAGCACCTGGGGCTGGCCTTGGCCATCCCTGTACTGCACCGTGAAGGAGTCAAAGCTGCCCTCGGGGACGCTCCACTCCAGCTGCACGGACTCGGGGGTGATGTGAGTGGCCCTCAGCTCGCCCAGGGTGGGCTTGGATTTTGGCTCCTCATCTTCTGGAGCAGGAGCTGCAATAGAGAGGACATGAAATGGGATGTCAACTTATAGTTTCATAGTTTCATAGTTTCATTCAGGGTTGGAAGGGACCACAAGGATCATCTAGTTCCAACCCCACTGCCATGGGCAGGGACACCCCACACTAGATCTAACAAACTTTGTTTGTTAGATCAGGCTGGACAGAGCCTCATCCAGCCTGCTCTTAAACACCCCCAGGGACGGGGCCTCGACCACCTCCCTGGACAACCCATTCCAGGGTCTCACCACTCTCATGGTGAAGAACCTCCTCCTCACATCTAGCCTGAATCTCCCCACCTCCAGCTTCATTCCATTCCCCCTAGTCCTATCACTACCTGAGATCCTGAGAAGTCCTTCCCCAGCCTTCCTGTAGCCCCCTTCAGAAAAATAGAAGAGGAGGAGGAAAAGGGAAGAGAGGAAGAAATTTAAGAAGGACTTGAGAAGAAGGAAGAGCAGGGGAGGAAGAGGAGGAGGAAGAGGAGACAGTAATGAGGAATGTGAAGAAGAGGAGGAAGAGGAGCAGGCTGTGCCATTTTTGCCACATCCTTTCATCTGGAAGTCCAAGAATCCAGGCACACAGAGAGCCAAACCCAGGAGACGCAGCAGGGGCCTGTGTCTGCCCTCACCTGTGGCAGCGTCGGTGGAGACAGGGCCCAGGCGTTTACGGCCCCACAGCCCGTAGAGGTTGAACTTGTAGCGGCGGGACGGGGCCAGGCCAGGCACGGTCACCGTGCGGGAACCCCCGTCGACGGGCAGCACCTGGGGCTGGCCTTGGCCATTCTTGTACTGCACCGTGAAGGAGTCAAAGCTGCCCTCGGGGACGCTCCACTCCAGCTGCACGGACTCGGGGGTGATGTGAGTGGCCCTCAGCTCACCCAGGATTGGCTGCTGTCTTGGTTCCTCATCTTCTGGAGCTGGAGCTGATGCAGAAGGGAAACAATGCAGGATGTAAATTTCCATGAGCCAGGCTGTCCAGTGCTCTCCATCTCTCCAGTGCCATCCACCCACCTATGTCACAGCACCCATCCAGTCAGAAGGCAACATCTCTGTAGTCCACCCATTTCTCAAACCAATCTTCAGAACATCCATTCAACCAACTGAGAAAACAGGCAGCAGCTGACAGGCATCCATCAAAGCATCCACCCATCCATCATCCAACTATCCATCATAATCCAATCCATCCATCCATCCATCCATCCATCCATCCTTCCATCCATCCATCCAAGCAACCACCCATCCATCATCAAACCATCAATAATCATCCATCATCCATCCATCCATCTTTCAGCCTTCAGCTCATGCCTCTCTCCAGGATCCACTCCACCAACCATCCAACCCGTCCCTCCTCTATGTCTGTGACCCAACATTCCCCAACCAAGAACCACTCATCCTAGTTCAGAGAGGCACAGGAGAGAGTCTCTACTGTAGCCCTCTGAGACTACAAATTCCAAGTCGTTTCCAGACACTCTGCCCCAAACTTGCAGCATTGCTTGAGGAAAAACTCAAGCCTCAAGTGCAGGACCCAGCCCTTGGCCTTCTTGAGCATGAGTTGTGAAGGACAAGGCACAACGAAAGGATGAGGAGACAGAGAAGGGAATGGGCACGAGAAAGTTGGAGGCCAAGGTGAAAGAGGAGGGAAGGAGGATGAAGTGGAAAAGAAGAAGGCAGAAGAAGAGAATGAGAAGAGAGAAGCATAAAATGGTGAGAAGAAAGAGCAGAGAGTGGAGAAAAATGAGAGATGAGCTAGAGAAGGAAGAGCAGGACGGGGAAGAAGGGGATAGGAAAAGAAAGAGGAGGAAGAGGAGGAGGACAAAGAGAAGGTAGAGGGGAGCAGGAGGATGAGAGGTAAAAGAAACTAGAAGAGGAGGAGGGAGTAAGAGAGTAAGAAGCTGAGGAGGAGGAGGAACAGGGACAAGAAGAGGAGGAGGAAGAGCAGGAAGACCTGAAGCACCTGGAGAAGGGTAGGAAGAGGAGGAGGCTGGTAGCATTGCTGCTGCATCCCTTCATCTGGAACTGCAAGCCTCAAGAGAGACAGAGAGACAGTGAGAGAGCCAGCCAGCCAGCCTAAAGCCAGGGGAGAGAGCTGAGGCCTGTGTCTGCCCTCACCTGTGGCAGCGTCGGTGGAGACGGGGCCCAGGCGTTTGCGGCCCCACAGCCCATAGAGGTTGAACTTGTAGCGGCGGGACGGGGCCAGGCCAGGCACGGTCACCGTGCGGGAACCCCCGTCGACGGGCAGCACCTGGGGCTGGCCTTGGCCATCCCTGTACTGCACCGTGAAGGAGTCAAAGCTGCCCTCGGGGACGCTCCACTCCAGCTGCACGGACTCGGGGGTGATGTGAGTGGCCCTCAGCTCACCCAGGGTGGGCTTGGATGTCGGTTCCTCATCTTCTGGAGCCGGATCTTCAACAGAGAGGACATGAAGTGGGATGTCAACTTCCACGTGCCCTTCTTTCCCTCCATCCATCTACCAATCCATCTCAGCCTCCACATTCTGTGCCATCCATTCATGCACTCTCCATCACTCCATGCAGTCATTCAGGCTCATATTTGCCCCAGCTGTGCATCCAAGCACCCCAGCATCACTCAATCCAGCATTTTCCAAGCCATCTTCTGATCTCTCCAGGGCAGAGATCTGTCCATCCTACCAAAGTGGTATTATTCAACCATTCAGAGCCTCAGCAGTCCAACCATCCATGGAATCTAAGACTGGCTTAGCTGGAAGGGAAGTTTCCAGTTCATCTCTTCCAAACCAAAGGGAAGGAGAGCAGAGGGAAGCAACGGGAGGAGGGGAGGGGAGGGGAGGGGAGGGGAGGGAGGGAGGGAGAGGAGGAGAGGAGAGGAGAGGAGAGGAGAGGAGAGGAGAGGAGAGGAGAGGAGAGGAGAGGAGAGGAGAGGGAGGGAGAGGAGAGGAGAGGAGAGGAGAGGAGAGGAGAGGAGAGGAGAGGAGAGGAGAGGAGAGAGAGAGGAGAGGGAGAGGAGAGGAGAGGAGAGGAGAGGAGGAGAGGAGAGGAGAGGAGAGGAGAGGAGAGGAGAGGAGAGGAGAGGAGAGAGGAGAGGAGAGGAGAGGAGAGAAATAAAGGAGGAGCTAAAAGAAGTTCAGGAAGAATGGAGAAGAATGAAGAAGACAGTTAAGAAGAGAGAAGATTAGAAGGAAAAAGGGACCTGACTAGGTATACTCAGATAATAATCCATCCATCCATCCATCCATCCGTCTCCCAGCCTTCAGCTCATGTCCCTCTCCAGGCTCCACTCCACCATCCCTCCAACCAAATGCTCCTCTGTGCCTGTGAGCCAACGTTCCCCGAGCAAGAAGCTGTACAGAGGATGAGAAGTACTAGGAAAGGGAAGAGCAATGAGTAGAGGAAGAAGAGAAAATATATGAAGAGAAAGTGGAGGGGAACAGGAGGATGAGATGGAGAAAAAATAGAAGAGGAGGAGGAAAAGGGAAGAGAGGAAGAAGTTTAAGAAGGACTTGAGAAGAAGAAGAGCAGGGGAGGAAGAGGAGGAGGAAGAGGAGACAGTAATGAGGAATGTGAAGAAGAAGAGGAAGAGGAGCAGGCTGCTGCCATTCCTTCCAAAATCCCTTCATCTGGAACTCCAAGCATCCAGGCACACAGAGAGCCAAACCCAGGAGACGCAGCAGGGGCCTGTGTCTGCCCTCACCTGTGGCAGCGTCGGTGGAGACGGGGCCCAGGCGTTTGCGGCCCCACAGCCCATAGAGGTTGAACTTGTAGCGGCGGGACGGGGCCAGGCCAGGCACAGTCACCGTGCGGGAACCCCCGTCGACGGGCAGCACCTGGGGCTGGCCTTGGCCATCCCTGTACTGCACCGTGAAGGAGTCAAAGCTGCCCTCGGGGACGCTCCACTCCAGCTGCACAGACTCGGGGGTGATGTGAGTGGCCCTCAGCTCACCCAGGTTGGGCTTTGATGTTGGTTCCTCATCTTCTGGAGCTGGAGCTGATGCAGAAGGGAATGAATGCAGGATGTAAACTTCCATGAACCAGTCTGTCTTTCCAGCATCCATCTATCTTTCCTTCCATTCTTTTCTCCGGCCAAACAACAATCAGGTCACCAAATTATTTTCCCACCTATCCATCCCACCTTCGATCTGTCCAATCCCATCCACCCCCCTGCCCTACCCTATCCACCTTCCTATCCCTATGCATCTATCTTTCATCCAATCCTATCCATCTCCTCACCTTCCCATTATCCACTCAACCACTGCTGTACCATCATCCTCCCTTCTGCACCACCTGCACCCAAACCCTCCAGATGCTCTTCCCAAAGCCCTCAAGATCAAAGGACATGCAACAGGTCTTGACTCACTCCAAACCCAGCACCCAAAGAGAACCCCGTTTGTGCCCAGAGCTGCCCTCACCTGTGATAGCCTCCGTTGAGGTGTGACCAACCCTCCTGCGGCCCCACACTCCGTACAGGTGGAACTTGTAGTGCCGGGAGGGGGCCAGCCCAGGCACCGTCACCATGCGGGAGCCACCATCCACTGCCAGGGCTTGAGGCTGGCCCTGGGCATCCCTGTATTGCACTGTGAAGGAGTCAAAGCTGCCCTCCAGGACACTCCACTCCAGCTGGACCGACCCAGGGGTGACGTGGACCACACTGAGCTCACCCAGACGGGGCCGGCTTGGGGGCTCCTCTGGCTCTGGAGATGGTTCTGTAGTGCAGAGGGCACAATGTGGGGCATGACGCTCCAGCCACCTGTGGGTGCTGCTGCTGGACTATCTGACCACCCACTGTCCTGCTGAGCCATGCACCCAGCCATCCACTGATGGATGTGGGCTGTCCCCACCCACCCAGCTATGGTTTCATTTCCTGGGTTGTCCTCTCCTCCATCCCTCTGTCCATTGTTCTGTTTGCCTGCCCAGTTGGCCATCCCAGGTTCCAGGTTCCCACTCCATTCCCTGGGTTTCCATTCATTGTGAATTATCCACTCTTTCATCCATCCATCAATCCATCCATCCATCCTTCTCCATCCATCCATCCATCCATCCATCCATCCATCCATCCATCCATCCATCCATCCATCCATCCATCTCCATCCATCCATCCATCCATTCATCCATCCATGTCCATCCATCCATCCATCCATCCACCCATGTCCATCCATCCGTCCATCCATCCATCCATCCATCCATCCATCTCCCACCTACCCACTCACTCATCCCCAGACTGTCTCCCAGCCCAGCCTGACGCCCCCCCCCCCGGTGTCTCCTATTGCTGCCCTGTGCCAGCTGCTGGTACCTGCTTTGGCCAGGGCCCCCTGGGGCTCTCCCAGCTCCTCTCCATACACCTTCTGCCAGTCCAGCGGCGGCTCCTCAGTGCCACCTCCCCCTGCAGCCCGCAGAGGAGTGGGTGGTTATGGCGTGTCCCCGTGCCATGCCGTGCCCCTCTCCATCCCCATCACCCACCTGCCGTCACCAGGAAGGTGTAGGACTTGGAGATGCGCCCCCGCACCACGCCGTGCACCTCCACCCGGTACATGGCCCCCGGCACCAGCCCCGGCACCCGAGCCACCGCCGTGTCCCCCGGCACCTGCAGCTCCCCCTCAGCTCCCTGCGGCTCGTCCAGGAGCCGGTACCGGATCACCACATCCTCCACGTGGCCCCGCAGCCCGTCCAGGGCCACCAGAGCCTCGCCGCTGGCCCCCGGCACCGAGTGGGGCTTGGGGTGGGGGAGGTGGCGGAGGAGCTGCTGGCGTAGCGGGGCCGGGCTGCGGCGCAGCAGGTACGAGAGGATGGCTCTGGCCACGGCGGGCACCGTCTGGTTGCCCCGCAGGGGGAATTTGGTAGCCCGGAGGTGGCTCTCCAGGCGCTGCAGCAAGGAGCCGTTGTAGGAGGAGAGCTTAGCCCCCAGGTCCTGAAGGGATGGGACGCCAGGGAGCACAGGGGACAGGGGGGACAGCGGCGGCCATGGAGATGGCACAGGGGACTGGGGGGACGCTGGGGACCGGTGAGGTCCAGGTGACTCTGGGGACACTGCAGGAGTGGCTGCCTCTGGGGACCTTGGGGACAGTGGTGGCTCCGGGGACTCTGGGAATGCTGGGGCCGCTGGGGGCTCTGATGACACTGGGGACCTCGGGGACCCCGGGGACCCTCGAGATACTGGGGACGCTGGAAACCTTGGAGATGCTGGGGACAGCAGAGACCCCCCAGAGCCTGGGGACCCCAAGGAGGCATCTGGTGACACTGGTGATGCCGGGGAGCCCGGGGACCCTGGTGGCACTGGGGACCTCGGGGACGCTGGTGACCCTCGAGCTGCTGGTGACGCTGGGGCCGGCGGTGACGCAGGGGACCCTGGGGAGCCCTGAGAGGACCCTGGAGAGCCGCCGCGGGTGGGCAGAGTCTGGGCAAGCACTGCGAGAGCAAAGGGGACCAGGGTCACCGAGCTGGCCCCTAAGGGCCTGCAGGGGGACACAGGGATGGGTGGACACGGGAAAGGATTGGTACAGGTGGACACAGGGGGACAGACTGGGGACATCCGTAGGGACAAAGTGAGACAGAGGGACTGACAGGGACGGATTGAGGACATCCAGAGCCGGGCAGCAGAGGGCAGCGTGGGGATGCACGAGGAGGTGTGAGGACAGGGAGCGGGGGGGACACAGGGAGCCGTGGAGATACAGGGAGCTGTGGGTACAGACAGTCCCAGGAGGACATAGGGACCCAGAGGGACACAGAAGCCTATGGGGGCAGACAAGTCCCTGGAGACACACCGGGACAGGCACAGAGAGATGGTCCCAAGGGGACCCACGGGGACGGACTGGTGACACGTGGGGGCCACCAGGACAGACAGACAGGTGTGAGCCCACAGAGCCATGGGGACAGAGGGACATGTGGGGACAGGCAGAGGCTGCAGGCACTGTCCCTGTCCCCACATCCACCCCAGTCCCTGTCCCTGACTGTGACATCCCCACCCTGTCCCCATCCCATTCCCATCCCCATGTCCATGCTGTCCCCATCCCCACACGTGCAGCACTCCTGTCCCCAGGCCTGTCCCCTGATGTCCCCACCCTTGTGCCACCTCCATCCCTGCGCTGTCCTCATCACCACCCCCACATTGACCTTGTCACCATGGCTGTCCTCACCCTCCTGCCCTCCCCATGGCTGTCCCCATGCTGACCCCACACCCATGGCCATGCCACAGCTATCCCCAGCCCCACCTCTGTGCCCTCCTCTAACCACTCACCTGTGCCATCCCCATGCCACCCATGTGCCATCCCTGTCCCCAGACTCATGCCAGTCACCCCCATCTTGTCCCCACCCCTGTCTTCATTGCCCACTGCCACCCCCCTGGGGTGCCCAGGCTGGGCAGGTGCCACCTACGGGTGCGGAGGCGCAGGGTACCAGGCGCCCCAAGGTGCTGCTCCCGCTGAGCCTGGATAGAGAGCTCAAAGGCCTGGCCAGGTGCCAGCCCTGCCACCTCGAAGGAGACAGCAGAACCAGGCAGCTCATGGGTGGTCATCGCTGCTGGCTCGTCCTGGGGACAAGGGACAGGGCACAGACTCGCTGGGGACAGCATGATGGCACCTGGCCCCGAGTCGGGCAGGAAGCCACAGCCAAGAGCTTCTCCCAGGGCTGGGGATGTGTTGGGGACACTCTGGGGACAGCAAGGTGAGGACATCCTCATCCCTGAGCCAGGCAGTTGGCAGCCAATGGCTTGTCCTGGGGCCAGGGGACACAGGGAGACACCACACTGGGGACAACTCCTGGTCCCCAAGCATGGGTGCAACTGAGTGGCTCCTCCTGGAGACATGTTGGGGACACTGAGGACACATGCTGGGGACACATCCCTGTGCCCAAGGCAAGGTGGCAAGGGATGGCCACAGCTGCTGGCTCCTCCTGGGGACACCATGGAGGTGACCCCATGGTGGGGACCCATCTGTAAGTCAAGCAGCAGGCTGGGGACAAGGGACGTGGTGGGCACACCTCTGTGGGGATACTGCAGCGTGACCCAAGCCTAAAGCAAGCAGCTGAGTGCCACCAGTGTGGCTCATCCTGTCCCCAAGATGTCCCCAAGCCCGAGTTAGGCAGCAGGAGGTGGACAGCAGCCACACTGGGGACAACTTTGGGACACCAGAGGGACATTCCTGTGGTGCCCCCCAGCAGCAGCAGGTGGCCACAGCTGCCACCTCACCCTGAGGTCACCTTGGGGCCACCACCCTGGGGTATGCCCACCTTGTCCCCACCCTGTCCCTGTTCCCAGCTCACCAGGGGGATGAGGGCCACCTGATAGCCATCCACTGGCCCCGAGGGCCGGGGCCAGGTGACACGGAAGGAGGTCTGGTTGCGGGTGGCCAGGCGTGGGGACACCGAGGGGATCTCTGTGGGGACAGGGCCACATCAGAGGGGACATTTTGGGGGCACAGGATGGGGTAGCCCTCGGGATGGGGACACCTTGAGGACTGGGGACACCCTGGAGACACTGCAGGATGGGGACACTGTGGGACTGAGGACACCTTGGGGACACCTGGGAGCCAGCACAGGATGGGGACACTCTGGGGACACCTTGGGGAGTGGGGACACCTTGTGGACCACCCTGGTGACACCAGAGGATGGGGACACCCTGGGGACACTATGAGACCAGGGACACCCCCAAGACACTCTGGGGACACCAGAGAGTGAGGAAATCATGGGATGGGGACACCCTGGGGACGTGGAGGGGACACCCAAAGAACCAAGGGGACCCACCCAAGCCGTGGGGACAGCAGCATACGGATCACCCACAGGACAGGGGTGCCAGGGGACACTCAGGGACAGGGCACTGGGGGCCTCCAGGGGCACTAAGGTGGCTTCACCATGTCTGGGGTAGGGACAGGGTTTGGGGGTGCTGGGAGCACTGGGATGGGGACACTGGGAGCAGTGGGGAGCACTGGGGACAGCTGAGGACAGCTGGGGATATATGGAGGTTGCATCAGGACCCATGCTGGATAGAGGGAGAGCTGGAGGCTTACTGGGAGCACTGGGATGGGCACCCCAGGGGAGCTCAGTGGTGAGAACCAAGGGACACTGGGAGAGCTCTGGGGACCCTTAGGGACATTTGGGGACACCTTGGGACACTTGGGGACCAGCAGGGACGGACTAGGGTGACACCAGGGATCTCCATGGTCAAAGGGGGAGGCAGGGGAAGCACTGGGTGGTGGACACTGGGGTGGAGCTCGGGGACTCTGGGCACCCCTGGGGACACCTGGGGCCTTTTGGGGACATACCGAGGTGGCAGCGGGGCCCGCCCCGCCCGGGGGGGCAGGAAGGGGTAGCGCAGGCGGGGCCGGTGAAGCCTGGGAAGCAGCGGCAGCGCCCGCGGTGGCACCGGCCCTGGTCACTGCAGCCCAGGGGACAGAGGACAGGAGGCACAGGGGGGGCAGGAGGGGACAGCGGAGGGTGGGAGACATCGAGGGGGAGGGACGGGGGAGGGACGGGGGGGGAGGGGCAGTCGCAGCCGTCCCCGTCCTGGGGAGTGCAGAGCTCCCGGGCCAGCGTCTGTCCTGCAGGGACACAGTGGGGGACACACGGGGGTGACACGGGGGTGACAAGGTGACAAGCCCCCCCGACCCCTCCCCCATATCCCTTCCAGTGCCCCCTGGCCCCACTTCCAAACGCCCCCTCATCCCCTCCCCGTGACGCCCATGTCCCTTGTCCCCATGTCCCCACTCTGCCTTCCATGTCCCCGTGACCTTCGTGTCCCCCCACGTCCCCCCCATGACCCCCATGCCCCCCCCAATGTCCCCCCATCCCCATGACTCCCATGTCCCCCCCCCCCGCCTCATGTGTAATGTCCCTTCATGCCCTCTTGTCCCCCCCATATCCTCCCATGTTCCGGTGCCTCCCGCCTCCTGCCCCCAGCCCCGTACCGGTGCCAGCCTGCGGCCCCTGGCTGTGGCCGCAGTGTTCCTGCAGGGCTCTCACTTGCCCCTCCAGCTCCCGCAGCCGAGCCAGGATGGTCTCCAGAGTGGCCGCCCCGCAGCGGGGACCCGGGGGGGGGACGGGGGGGGTCTCTGTCCCCCCGCGCAGCGCCAGCGCCAGCAGCAGCAGCGGCAGCTCTGGGGGCATCCTCCTGAGGGGAAGGGACAGGTGACACTCAGGGGGGCGCCTATAGGGGACACAGGAACATCATGGGGGACACGAAGGACACAGGGGGACACCCAGATACGGCCCTACAGCGCCCCCAAGAGCGTTGTGCGACCCTGGCACCAGTTCCCCCAGTGGCACCAGTTACCACATCAGCACCTAGTAACCCCTAGTGACCTCCCAGTAACCCCCAACGACCTCCCAGTAGCCACCCCAGTAACCCCCAGTAACCCCCAGTAACCCCCAGTAACTCCAGTCCCCAGCCGCTCCAGCACACGCAGCCATTCCAGTAACACCGGCACCGGCGCCAGCAAGTCCAGTAACCCCAGCACCAGCACCCCAGCCGCACCAGTGACACCAGTAACTCACGCCAGTAACTCACACCAGCCACACCAGTAACCCCAGACACACCAGGAACTCCCACCAGTACCTCCAGTACCCCCAGCAGCTGCAGGACCCCTGCCCAGTTCAGGCTCCCAGTCTCCCGAGCCCCTCCTGTCCCAGTGCCACCACTGTGGCGGGGTAAGGGGGGACGAGGGGGAGGGGCGTGGCCGGGGCATGGCCACCTCCCAATTCCCCCCAGTTGCCTCCTAGTTCCCCCCCCAGTCCCCATGCCGGGCCCAGCGCTGCTCTGTTTGGGCTTCGGCGTCGCTGCAGCAACAAAACAGCTGCAAGGGAGCAGCCAGATGTGAGCACAGCTGCCAGAGGGGGGAGCGGGACACCAGGACACACCCCAGGAACACCAGTAACAGCATCAGTGACACCAGTAACACACACCAGTAACAGCACCATTAAAACACCCCAGTAACACTGGTGACAGCACCAGTAACACCGGTGACAGCACCAGTAATACCAGTGACACACTCCAGTAACACCAGTGACAGCACCAGTAACACCAGTAACGCACCCCAGTAACACCAGTAACACCAGTAACAGCGCCAGTAACCCCAGTGACACCAGTAACACACCCCAGTAACACCAGTAACACCAGTAACAGCACCAGTAACCCCAGTGACACCAGTAACACACCCCAGTAACACCAGTAACACCAGTAACAGCACCAGTAACCCCAGTGACACCAGTAACACACCCCAGTAACACCAGTAACACCAGTGACACACCCCAGTAACACCAGTAACAGCACCAGTAACACACCCCAGTAACACCAGTAACAGCACCAGTAACACCAGTAACACCAGTGACACACCCCAGTAACACCAGTAACAGCACCAGTAACACACCCCAGTAACACCAGTAACACCAGTGACACACCCCAGTAACACCAGTAACAGCACCAGTAACACCAGTAACACACCCCAGTAACAGCACCAATAACACCAGTAACAGCACCAGTAACACACCCCAGTAACACCAGTAACAGCACCAGTAACACCAGTAACAGCACCAGTAACACCAGTAACACCAGTAACACACCCCAGTAACACCAGTAACAGCACCAGTAACACCAGTAACACACCCCAGTAACACCAGTAACACCAGTAACAGCGCCAGTAACACCAGTAACACACTCCAGTAACAGCACCAATAACACCAGTAACAGCACCAGTAACACACCCCAGTAACACCAGTAACACCAGTAACAGTGCCAGTAACACCAGTAACACACTCCAGTAACAGCACCAATAACACCAGTAACAGCACCAGTAACACCAGTAACACCAGTAACAGCACCAGTGACACCACCAGTGCTCCCAGTAACCACAGCCCCACCTGCCCCTTGGCTCTCAGTGCTCCCAGCAACCGCAGCTCCACAGCTCCCACTGCTCCCAGTAACCACAGCCCCACCTCTCCCACAGCTCCAGAGCTCCCAGTAACCACAGCCCCATGGCTCCCGCTGCTCCCACTGCTCCCAGTAACCACAGCCCCACGGCTCCCGCTGCTCCCAGTAACCACAGCCCCACATGCCCCACAGCTCCCACTGCTCCCAGTAACCACAGCCCCACCTGCCCCACGGCTCCCGCTGCTCCCAGTAACCACAGCCCCACATGCCCCACAGCTCCCACTGCTCCCAGTAACCACAGCCCCACCTGCCCCACAGCTCCCACTGCTCCCAGTAACCACAGCCCCACAGCTCCCACTGCTCCCAGTAACCACAGCCCCACCTCTCCCACAGCTCCCACTGCTCCCAGTAACCACAGCCCCACGGCTCCCACTGCTCCCAGTAACCACAGCCCCACCTGCCCCACAGCTCCCAGTGGTCCCAGTAACCACAGCTCCACAGCTCCCAATCCCTCCCAGTGCTCCCAGTAAGCGCAGCCCCACCTCTCCCAGTCCCTCCCAGTGCTCCCAGTATCTCCAGTGACTCACCCCCTGCCCTCCCCCTGTTGTTGTTGCTGCAGCAGATGTGGGGGGAGGGACTCACGGGGGGGGGTCTCGGCCGGGAGCCCGCAGCGTGGGGGAGGCCGGGGGGGGTTGGGGTCATAGTGGCCGGGGGGGCACTGCTGGCACTGGGGACCCCCCGAGCTCCGTGGGGTGCAGGGGTATGAGCTGGGGGTCCTCTAGGGTCAGAGGGGGGGATCCGGAGAGGGGGCAAGGGGGCACGTGGGCTGTGGGCGGGGGTGGAGGCCCCGATCCTGGTCCCGGGGGACATTGGGTGTGGGGATTGGGAGGGACTGGGAGGCACTGGGCAGCCCCCGGGGGGGCCTTGGCCCGGGCTGGGGCTTGGGTCATGGCTGGGAGGGGCTATTACCGGGGGGGGCTTGGCTGGGGGGCAATGTGTGGGGGTAGGGGGGCAGATATGTGGGGGTAGGGGGGCAGATATGTGGGGCTGGGGTGCAGATATGGAGCTAGGGGGGACGTGTGGGGGGCTAAGGGGGGGGTCACAGTCGTATGTGGGGCTGGGGCCGGCATTCCTGGGGCTGGGGGCAGTAATGAGGCAGATGTGGGGCTGGTTGCGTGGGGCAGATGTGGGACTGGGGAGCATTCGTGGGACTGGAGGGGGTTCCGTGGGGTAGATGTGGGGCTGGGGGGATTCCGTGGGGCACTCGCAGGGCTGTGCTGTGGAGGTCACTCGCGGGGGGGCCGCTCCTGGCCCCGGCCCCGCGGCTCCTGCCAAGGAATTTTCTGCTCTCCAGCCGCGGATGAGGTCATGGGGGGGAAGCGGGGGGGGGGACACAGGGGACAGCAGGGGCGGGGGGGGCCGGGCGGGGGCGGCCGGACAGGGGCCGGTGATGCAAACACGGGAGGAGGGGGGAGTCACGGGACAGCCTGGCCGGCGGTGTATCCCCCTGCCATCGATGTCCCCAGCCCTTGCTGTCCCCAGCCCTTGCTGTCCCCATCCTGGTCTGTGGTGTTCCCACCCCTGCCCCCAGTGTGTCCCCATCCTGGTTTCTGGGTCCCCATCTCTGTCCCCAGTGTCCCCAGCGCTTGACGTCCGCAGCCGCAGCCCCTGCTGTCCCTCCCCCTCCTCCCCCTGTCCCTGTCCCCTGATGTCCCCCACCTTGCCCCCAACCCTGCAGCAGGTGACAGTGGGGCACAGGAGGTCCCCAGGTGACCCCCAGCTCCTGCAGTTGTCCCCCCCATCACTGCCACCTGCCTGCCACCAGCAGCGCCCCGAGGGCTGCTGTGCCACCTGCCACAGGTGACAGACGCAGGGGACATGGGGACAAGGGGGCACGGGGACACTGGGGACAAAGGGACATGAGGACAAGGGGAGATGGGGGACATGGGGACAAGGAGGCAAGGGGAGATGGGCTCCAGGGGAAATGGGGAAAAGGGACAAGGGGACGCAGGGACCTGGGAGGGTCATGTGGACATAGGAGGACATGTCCCTTTCCCTTTCCCTTTCCCTTTCCCTTTCCCTTTCCCTTTCCCTTTCCCTTTCCCTTTCCCTTTCCCTTTCCCTTTCCCTTTCCCTTTCCCTTTCCCTTTCCCTTTCCCTGTCCCGTCACCATCCCTGTCCCCGTCCCTTTCCCCATCCCCGTCCCTTTCCTTATCCCCGTCCCCGTCCTCCTCCCTGTCCCTTTCCCTGTCCCCGTCCCCATCCTCCTCCCCGTCCCCGTCCCTGTCCCTGTTCCTGTCCCTTTCCCCGTCCCCGTCCTTTTCCCCATCCCCGTCCCTTTCCCTGTCCCCGTCCCCATCCCTGTCCTCATCCCTTTCCCTGTGCCTGTCCCTGTCCCTGGTCCTGTCCTTGTCCCTTTTCCATTCCCTGTCCCTGTCCCTTTCCCTGAGCCCCCCAGAGCGCCGGAGTTCCCCCTGCAGCCTGGAGACACCGCGGGGACAGGAGTGGGGACACAGATAGGAACACCCTATGGCACCTCATGGCACCCCATAGCACCCTATAGCACCCTTTAGCGCCCTGCAGAACCCGATAGCACCCTATAGCACCCCACAGCACCCTACGGCACCTCACAGTAACCCACAGCACCCTATAGCACCCTACAGCACTGTATAACATCCTACAGCTCCCCACAGTACCCTACAGCACCCCATAGCACCCTTCAGGACCCCACAGTACCCCACAGCACCCTATAGTACCCTACATTACCCCATAGAACCCTTCAGGACCCCACAGCACCCCACAGTACCCTATAGTGCCCTATAGCACCCTACAGCACCTATAATCCTGAATGGATCCCAGGGGCACCCAGAGTGTCCGAGGGGCCTCCAAGATCATAGTATCAGTCAGGGTTGGAAGGAACCACAAGCGTCATCTAGTTCCAACCCCACTGCATGGGCAGGGACACCCCACACTAGATCAGGCTGGCCAGAGCCTCGTCCAGATGGCTCTGGGAAGGCTTTCTTCGGGGGGAGGGAGGGGCGTGAGAGGGTCCCAGGGAGTCATGAAAGGTCCCAGGGGAGTGTCCTGGGGAGGGGGTCTCAGAGGGGTCTGAGAGTGGGTCCCAGATTGTCCCCGGGGGGTCCCTGGGGGAATCCCCAGCAGCTGGTAGCTGTGGGGGCTGGGAGGGGCTGGCCCAGGTCCTGCAGCTGGACCCTCAGCATCTGCCTGGAGTGCAGAGGCCCCCCCAGACCCTCAGTAGCAGGAAGTGTACCGAGGCTGCAGCCACCAGAGTCATCCTCAGCTCAGCCCGGGATGGGGGGACCCTGCCTCCACCTGGTGCAGACACAGCACCCCCTAGCGTCCCCTAGCACACTATGGAACTCCTTAGCGCCCCCTAGCGCCCCCCACACCACTACCTAGCACACTATGGAAACCTACAGTGCCCCACAATGTCCTGTAGCACCTTATAGCACCCCACAGCATCCCATGGCACCCTATAGAACCCTACAGCAAACTACAGCACCTTATAGCAATCCATAGCACCCTACAGCACCCCATAGCAACCCCAGCACCCTATAGCACTATACAGCACCCTATCATGCCCCATAGCATCCTAGAACACCCTATAGCACCCTATAGTACCCTACAGCACACTATAGCACTCTAAAGTACCCTACAGCACCCCATAGCACCCTACAGCACTCCTTCTCCTGGCACCCCAACTGCTGGTGCTGGGCTGGGTGAGCAAAGGAAAGGTCTTCTCCAGCCATCACCCGACTGATGCCACCTGGGTGCCCAAGACAGCCAGCGGCATCCTGGCTTGGATCAGAAACAGGGTGGGCAGAAGCATTTACTGCTGACCCTGCAGTGCTGGGTGGCAGGTTGGACTGGATGAGCCTGGAGGGCTTTTCCAACCAGTTATTGTCTGTGGTTCTGCGATTCTGAGTTGGAGGCAGGGAGGGAGATAAATACCAATAAGTTTTTTGCACAGCTGCAGCTGCAAGGGCAGTCCTGAACATCCCAGAGAGAGATGAGCCTGAGCCTAGGGAGCAGAAAGGCTTCTCACAGGTCTGGGCCTCACCAACAAGAGGAGCCCTGTCCCGGGGGCCTGGCGGAGACATCCAGAAGAAAGAGGACACTGAGGTGACTGCGATGTTACACGAAACCACTAGAGGGCAGCAGAGACCAAAGAAGGGTTTCACTGTGCCTGAGCCTCATTGGCTGTGCATCTGAGGTTGGGGCTGCCCCTCAGGCAGAGGCAATACTTGGATCAGGACCTCCCTAGGCACACTGCTGGCTCATGTTCAGTGACTGCCCACTAGCATGCCCAGGTCCCTCTCTGAGTTGCAGCTTTCCAACTGCAATGTTGCAGGAAGCCGCTAGAAGGCAGCAGAGAGCAGAGAGGGAAGACCTCAGCATGTTGAACTCATTCAACTGACCTCATCCCATGGATCCATCCTGGCCAGGTCCCTCTGCAGAGCCTTCCTACCTTTGAGCAGATCAGCAACCACCCAGCTTGGTGTCACCTGCACATGTGGTGGCTTTGGGCAACTGGGGATGGTTGGTATGGAAGAAAAGGAGGCTGAGGGGAGACCTTCAGGCGCTCTGCAGCTCCCTGAAAGGAAGCTGGAGCCAGCTGGAAAGGGGTTGGCACAGCCTGAGCAGCAGCCAGCCTGCCTGGGTCTGACATATGTTTGACTCTGGGGCCCCCAAGCAGTGCGGGACGTGCCCAGGGACTTGCCAAGTGCTCTCTGAACTTGGCACAGCCACACTCTGTCCTCCTGACAGCCCTCCTGGGCATCTCCTCCGTGCTCAGCCAGAACCAAGGGCTGGGGGGCAAGAGGTTGGGGCCAGGCTCTTCTCCCTGCTGCCAGCCACAGGGCATAGGGCCCTGGGCACAAAGTTGCCAGGCAGGAGCTTCCCTCACAAGAACCTTCTTGGCTTGGAGGCTTCTGAGCCCTGCAGCAGGCTGCCCAGAGAAGTTGTGGAGTCTCCTCCTGTGGACAGCTTCCAAACCCCCTGGCCATTGTGCTGCTGGGCAAGCTGCTGTGGGTGCCCTGCTGGAGCAGGGGGATTGGGTGAGCTCCAGAGCTCCCTTCCCACAACTACCATGGCACCAGCCCTGGGTGAGGGTCGTTGCAGTGCTGCCTGCTGGCAGGAACCTCTCCAGAGGGCTATGTTGTGGGGCACTATCCTGCTGGCTCAGCTCCAGCAGACTCCAGGCTCAGCTCACTTCTGCCCTGGCAACTGCTGACAGCCCTGGGCGTGGAGGGAAGCTTCTCTCAGAAACCCCCTGGCAGCCTTCCCACCCATTTCCCCTTTCTGTTCTCCTCCCCCTCCCCCCTCCCGCTCTCAGGAAGGCAAAGAGGGACCCCTGCGTGGGGCTGGGCTGGGGTTGAGCCAGGTGGGGACCACCTTAGTGATGGGGGATGGGCACAAGGCACCAGCAGCCCTGAGGCTCCCATCCGGATCCCCAGAGGACACTTCCCGCCCTGACCCATGCTGGGGTTGGGGCATTTGGGGAGTGCCAGGGGCTTGGCTGGTGCCCATTGCCCAGGGAAAGGCTCTGCCACGCTCTCACCTCTCCTCTCCACGGGGAATGGAGTTGCCACCTCGTAGTTGTGCCGGCAGAACCTGTCCACAGCAGCCCTTCTCTGCTCCAGTGTCTCCGGTTGGCTGTTCCAGTACTGGGCTTGGGGCTCACCCAGGGGGGTGTCGGCCACAAAGATCCCCAGATCGCTGTCGAAGTGAGCAAACTGCTCCCGGTTGTGGATGTAGCTGTCCACAAACCTGACCCTCTCGGTGCTGTTGAGAAACTGACACTCAAACTTCTCCATCTCCAGGAAAACTCCTGGTGGGGCAGGGGCCAGGTCAGGGGAGGGCAGCGAGGCACCATGGAGCCCCCTGCCCATCGCCGCTCCCCTCCCAGCCTCCCCCAGTGCCACGCAGCTGCCGCAGCACTGCTGGGGGGATCCTGACCCCGAGAGGACGCCATGCCTCAGCCTGGGCACCGGGCACAGCCAGGGAGGAGCCAGGGGAGGCCAGGGCAGGAGGGACTGGCACCCAGCAGTGAGGGCAGGAGGGGACAGCAGACAACTGGCCAAGCCGCTCTCCATCATTTTCCTCCAGCCCTGGCTCACTGGAGAGGTCCCAGGTGACTGGAAGCTGGCCAGTGTGGTCCCCATCCACAAGAAGGGTCGGATGGAGGAACCTAGAAACTCCAGGCCTGTCAGTCTGACCTCAGTGCCAGGGAAAGTGATGGAGCAGATTATCCTGGAGGCAATAACTGCGCACCTGAAGGACGGCCAAGGGCCCAGGTCCAGCCAACATGGATTTAGGAAGGGCAGATCCTGCCTCTCCAACCTGATCTCCTTCTATGATCAGGTGACTGCCTGGTGGACATGGGGAGGCCTGTGGATGTGGTCTACCTGGACTTCAGCAAGGCCTTTGACACCATCCCCCACAGCAAACTGTGGTCTAAGCTGTCAGCTCGTGGCTTGGACCACAACACTCTGTGCTGGGCTAGGAACTGGCTGGAGGGCTGAGCCCAGAGAGTGGTGGTGAATGGTGCCACAGCCAGCTGGCAGCCAGTCACCAGTGGCATCCCCCAGGGATCAGTGCTGGGCCCCGTCCTCTTCAACATATTCATTGATGATCTGGATGAGGGGGTCGAGTCAGTCATCAGCAAGTTTGCAGATGACACCAAGTTAGGAGCAGATGTTAGTCAGTTAGAGGGTAGAAAGGCTCTGCAGAGGGACCTCGACCGACTGGACAGATGGGCAGAATCCAACGGGATGGCATTCAACAAGTCCAAGTGCCAGGGGCTGCACTTTGGCCATGGCAACCCCATGCAGAGCTATAGGCTGGGGTCAGAGTGGCTGGAGAGCTCCCAAACAGAGAGGGACCTGGGGGTGCTGATCGACAGCTGCCTGAACATGAGCCAGCAGTGTGCCCAGGTGGCCAAGAGGGCGAATGGCATCCTGGCCTGCATTAGGAAGAGTGTGGCCAGCAGGAGCAGGGAAGTCATTGTGCCCTGTACTCTGCTTTGGTTAGGCCGCACCTTGAGTACTGTGTCCAGTTCTGGGCCCCTCAGTTTAAGAAGGACATCGAAACACTTGAACGTGTCCAGAGAAGGGCAACAAGGCTGGGGAGAGGCCTTGAGCACAGCCCTGTGAGGAGAGGCTGAGGGAGCTGGGATTGTTTAGCCTGGAGAAGAGGAGGCTCAGGGGTGACCTCATTGCCCTCTACAACTACCTGAAAGGTGGTTGTAGTCAGGCAGGGGTTGGCCTCTTCTCCCAGGCACCCAGCACCAGAACAAGGGGACACAGCCTCAAGCTGCACCAGGGGAGGTTTAGACTCGAGGTGAGGAGGAAGTTCTTCACCGAACGAATCGTTCGTCATTGGAATGTGCTGCCCAGGGAGGTGGTTGAGTCATCGACCCTGGAGGTGTTCAAGAGGGGATTGGACGTGGCACTTGGTGCCATGGTCTAGTCATGGGGTCTGTGTTGATAGGTTGGACTTGATGATCCTCGAGGTCCTTTCCAACCTAAGTGATACTGTGATACTGTGAAGGGAGCCTGGAGCCAGCTGGGGCCCAGCCTCTCCTTGCTGGCAAGCCGCAGGAGCAGGGGAAATGCTTTCAAGTGTAAGGAAAAATTCTCTCTGCTTAGAAGTTCCTACTCACAAGGGAGACAGAGGAGTTTAGTAAGGCTTTATTGGAATAAAGGGAGAGCCCAGAGGACAATTCCTGGTGGGGTCTCTCAACTCACTGGGAGTCACAGCTCCCTTTTATCCTAGATTCCCAACCGCAAATTTCCCTCTCCCTTTCCCCATTGGCTCAGGTACTCAGGATTTACACTCCTTCCCAAAACAGCTACTACATGTCCCCCTTCACATGCAACCCCACCCCTCCCCCCCCGCTTCATACAGCCTATGGTCATTTAAACTAGGTTCCTCACGACTCTGGGTGGAGAAGTTAGCATTCAGTAGTCTATTAAGCCTGTGCTCTGGTCTGAAAGTCCAAGAGTTTAGGCTGTGTTCAGTGTCTTGTCATCCTCCCACACACTCCCACTGATTCACCTTAAGATAAAGGTCTTTTGCAGATGTGCTTCGTTGGTTATACACATAGGTAAGGGAAACTGTCTGGTTCCCCTCCCTTCTTCTTCCAGGCCTCCCTTCGTAGTTTCATAGTTTCATAGTTTCATTCAGGGTTGGAAGGGACCACAAGGATCATCTAGTTCCAACCCCCCTGCCATTGGCAGGGACACCCCACACTAGATCAGGCTGGACAGAGCCTCATCCAGCCTGCTCTTAAACACCTCCAGGGACGGGGCCTCGACCACCTCCCTGGACAACCCATTCCAGGGTTTCACCACTCTCATGGTGAAGAACCTCCTCCTCACATCTAGCCTGAATCTCCCCACCTCCAGCTTCATTCCATTCCCCCTAATCCTGTCACTACCTGGGATCCTGAGAAGTCCCTCCCCAGCCTTCCTGTAGGCCCCCTTCAGATACTGGAAGGCCACAATTAGGTCACCTCAGAGCCTTTTCTTCTCCAGACTGAACAGCCCCAACTCCTTCAGTCTGTCCTCATAGGAGAGGTGCTCCAGCCCTCTGCTCATCCTTGTGGCCCTTCTCTGGACACCCTCCAGTACCTCCACATCCCTCTTTGTAAAGACACCAGTTACTTTTAATCCCATCAGTCCCTCCTCTTCTTATCTTAATAACTGTCCTTGTAAAATTCACCCACCATTAACTGAATCCTTTCTTCTTGGCTCATTTCTGGCTTGGGTCTTATTTGCAGACGCATCATGCTTTTCTTCGTGATAGCCCTTTCTGAGTCATGTGGTATGGCTCCTGCCTGCATCTGTCTAACCATGCGATGAATGAGCTGTGTGCAACAGGGTATCAGAGCTGCTATTGCACACAGAGAGAATGGAATGGAGTGGAATGGAATGGAATGGAATGGAATAGAATAGAATAGAATAGAATAGAATAGAATAGAATAGAATAGACCAGGTTGGAAGAGATCATCGTGTCCAACCCATCATCTAATCAACTAAAACATGGCACCAAGCATCCTATCAAGTCTCCTCTGGTGACTCCACCACCTCCCTGGGCAGCACATTCCAATGGCCAATCACTCTCTCTGCGTAGAACTTCTCCCTAATATCCAGTCTGAACCTCCCCTGGCGCAGCTTGAGACTGTGTCCTCTTGTTCTGGTGCTGCCTGCCTGGGAGAAGAGACCAACCCCCTCCAGGCTACAACCTCCCTTCAGGGAGTTGGAGAGAGCAAGAAGGTCACCCCTGAGCCTCCTCTTCTCCAGACTAAGCAATCCCAGCTCCCTCAGCCCCTCCTCAGTGCTCCAGACCCCTCCCCAGCCTTGTTGCCCTTCTCTGGACACCTTCAAGTGTCTCAATGTCCTTCTTAAACTGAGGAGCTCAGAACTGGACACAGGACTCAAGGTGTGGCCTAACCAGTGCTGAGTACAGGGGCAGAATGACTTCCCTGCTCCTGCTGGCCACACTATTCTTGATGCAGGCCAGGATGCCATTGGCCTTCTTGGCCACCTGGGCACACTGCTGGCTCATGTTTAGGCAGCTGTCAATCAGCACCCTCAGGTCCCTTTCTGTTTGATCTGCTCCATAATTTTCCCTGGCACTGAGGTCAGGCTGACAGGCCTGGAGTTTCCAGGTTCCTCCATCCGCTCCTTCTTGTGGATGGGCATCATGCTGGCAGTTTTCAGTCATCTGGGACCTCTCCAGTGAGCCAGGACTGGTGGAAAATGATGGAATGTGGCTTGGCAGCTCCTCTGCCAGCTCTCTCAGCACCCTAGGATGGATCCTATCCGGTCCCATGGTCTTGTGGAGATCCAAATGGCTAAGGAGGTCTCTAACTACTTCCTCCTGGATCGCAGGGAAAGTATACTGCTCCCTGGCTTCATCTGCCAGCTCAGGAGGCCACTTGTCCTGCAGACAACCTATCCTGTTATTGAAAGTTGAGGCAAAGAAGGTGTTAAGTACCTCTGCCTTTTCCTCACCTTTGGTTACTACGTTCCCCTCCGTGTCCACCAAGGAGTGGAGGTTGTCCTTGCCCTCCTCTTGCTATTAATATATTAATAGAAGGATTTTTTATTGTCCTTCACAGCAGTGCCAGGTTAAGCTCTAAATGGGCTTTTGCCTCCCTAATTTTTTTCCTACATGACCTAGCAACATCCTTAAACATCCCTTGGGTTACCTCACCTTTCTTCCAAAGATGGTACACCCTCTTTTTTACCCTTAATTCCTTTAGAAGCTCATTGCCCAACCAGGTTGGCTGCCCCAGGGCTCATCTTCTGGCACATTGGCACAGCCTGTTCTGAGCCTTCAAGAGTTCTTTCTTGAAGCAGGTGCAGCCCTCCTGGACCCCTTTAAGGACTGTTTCCCAAGGAACCTTCTGAGTTAGTTCCTTGAGTAACCTTGACTTGCTGGAAGGTGTCCAGAGGAGGGCAACAAAGCTGGGGAGGGGTCTGGAGCACAGCGCTGTGAGGAGCGGCTGAGGGAGCTGGGGGTTGCTTAGCCTGAAGAAGAGAAGGCTCAGGGGAGACCTTATTGATCTTTACAACTCCCTGAAGGGAGGCTATAGCCAGGTGGGGGTTGGTCTCTTCTCCCAGGCAACCACCAACAGAACAAGAGGACATAGTCTCAAGCTGTGTCAAGGGAGGTTCAGGCTGGATGTTAGGAAGAAATTCTTCATAGAAAGAGATTTGCCATTGGAATGTGCTGCCCAGGGAGGTGGTGGAGTCACCATCACTGGAGGTGTTTAGAAGACTTGATGGGGTGCTTGGTGCCATGGTTTAGTTGATCAGATGGTGTTGGGTGATAGGTTGGACTTGATGATCTTGAAGGTCTCTTCCAACCTGGTTAATTCTGTTCTATTCTAATCTGAAGTCTGCCCTCTGGAAGTCCAGAGTGGAGGTTTTGCTGCTGCCCCTCTTAGCTTGGCTGCATATTGAACACTCAGTTATCTCATGGTCGCTGGACCCCAGACAGCCTCCAACCACATCTCCCACCAGCCCTTCCCTATTTGTGAAGAGGAGGTCAAGAAGAGCCTTACCCCTGATCAGCTCACATAGCACCTGGGATAAGAAGCTAGCCTCCATGCACTCTAAGAACCTCCTGGACTGCTTCCCCTCTGCTGTGTTGAGTTCCATGTAGATATCAGGCAGGTTAAAGTCTCCCATAAGAACAAGGTCAGGTGATCTTGAAACAGCCTCTAGCTGCCTCTAGAATGATTCATCGACTACTTCATCCTGGTTGGGTGGTCTGTAACGGACTCCAACCAGAATGTCTGCCCGGCTGACCTTCCCTCTAATTCCCACCCACAGGCACTCAACCTGATCACCCCTGATCTCTAGTTCTATGGCATCTAGAGCCTCCCTGATGTACAGGGCTACCCCTCCACCCTTTCTCCCTCACCTGTCTCTCCTGAAGAGCCCATAGCCATCAATTACAGTGTTCCAGTCATGTGAGTCATCCCACCACGTCTCTGTGATGGCAACTACATCATAACTCTGCTGCTGCAACAAGGCTTCCAGCTCCTTGTTTGTTGCCTGTGCTTCGTGCATTAGTGCACGTGCACTGCAGCTGGGCTGCTGGTTTCACCCCTGGCTCCAGCTTACCACCCCCAGACTCCTGCCCAGGGGTCTGGTTTCAGCCCTTTTCCCCTTTGAAGCTAATTTAAAGTCCTGTCAATGAGACCTGCCAACTCCCTTCCTAGAATCTTTTTCCCTTTGAGGGATAGGCCATTCTCATACACTCTGACCTTTCCCCTCCTCTGGGACAGATGTACTCCATCTGTTGGCAGCTGACCTGGTGCCATAGAAAGTTCCCCAAGATTGAAAAACCCAACATTCTTTTGGTAGCCCCAGCCTCTGAGCCACTTGTTGATTATAGCTGCTGACCTGTTCCTTCTGGTATTCCCTCCTGCAACTGAGGGTATTGATGAGAAAATTATTAGTGCCCCTGACCCCTCAACCAGTTCCCCCAGGGCCTTGAAGTCATTTTTGATAGCCCTGGGAACTCTGGTTGCAACATCATCGTTCCCTAGCTGCCTAACTACTAAGAGAGAGTAATCAGAGGGCTGCAGCAGACTAGGCAGCCTTCTGGTAACATCCCTGACCTAGGCTCCTGGGAGGCAGCAAACTTCCCTGTGAGAAGGTTCTGGCTGACATCTGGGGCCCTCTGTTCCCCTCAGGAGGCAATCACCAATAACAATTACCCTCCTCTGTTTTTTGAGGGAACAAGTCCTGATGCTGGGGGAAGGCTGTTTGACCTTTGGCTGTTTTGCCTTAGGGAACACCTCAGATGGTGTGTCCTCTGGCATCAGAATCACCTCACCCTCAACTCCCAGTGCCCCATGCTTGTTTTCCAAGGGCAGCAGGGAAGGTGAGAGGGGACAAGGAGTCGATCTGTTAGAGGGTAGGAGAGCTCTGCAGAGGGACCTTGCCAGGCTGGACAGAGTCCAACAGGATGGCATTCAGTAAGTCCAAGTGTCAGGTGCTGCACTTAGGCCACAACAACCCCAGGCAGTGCTACAGGCTGGGGTCAGAGTGGCTGAGAGCAGCCAGGCAGAGAGGGACCAGGGGGTAGTGGTTGATAGTAGGCTGAACATGAGCCAGCAGTGTGCCCAGGTGGCCAAGGCAGTGGCATCCTGGCCTGCATCAGGAACAGTGTGGCCAGCAGGAGCAGGGAGGTCATTGTGCCCTGTGCTCAGCACTGGTTAGGCCACACCTTGAGTCCTGTGTCCAGTTCTGGGCCCCTCAGTTTAGGAAAGATGTTGAGATGCTGGAAGGTGTCCAGAGAAGGGCAACAAAGCTGGGGAGGGGTCTGGAGCACTGAGGAGAGGCTGAGGGAGCTGGGGTTGCTTAGCCTGCAGAAGAGGAGGCTCAGGGGAGACCTTCTTGCTCTCTCCAACTCCCTGAAGGGAGGTTGTAGCCTGGAGGGGGTTGGTCTCTTCTCCCAGGCAGGCAGCACCAGAACAAGAGGACACAGTGTCAAGCTGCGCCAGGGGAAGTCAAGGCTGGAGGCGAGGAGAAAGTTCTTCCCAGAGTTGTTAGCTGTTGGGATGTGCTGCCCAGGGAGGTGGTGGAGTCACCATCCCTGGAGGTGTTCAGAGGGGGACTGGATGTGGCACTGGGTGCCGTGGTTTAGTAGTCATGAGATCCTGGCTGCTAGGTCGGACTTGATGATCTTTGAGGTCTTCTCCAACCTCATTGATTCTATGATTCTATGACCCCCAGTGTTCTATAGGGACCCCCTGGTCCTATAGGGGCCATAGGGACCCCCCTGGTTCCACAGGAACCCCCCAGGTTCTATAGGGACCACAGGGACCCCCCTGATTGTATAGGGAGCATAGGGACCCCCCTGGTCCTATGTGATCCCCAGGCCCTACAAGTCCCACAGGCCGCACTCTGTTCCCATATGGCCCCGAGGGTCTCCCCTGGTCTCGCAGCCCCCCAGCCCTGTGCCGGTGCCCTGCCCTCATTAACAAACATTTATTTCCCCTGTGATTGGTCCATACAAAATGGGGGAGCGGGGCCTCCAAAAGAGGGCGGGGCCGTGGGGGGGTGCAGTTATGGCATGGTAGGTGGGGCCAGTGGATGAGTGACAGCCGTGGGGGGAGGGGCGGAGCTTGCTGAGGGCCCAGCCCCCAGGAGTCTCCTGATTGGAAGAGAGGTTGGGGAAAGGGGCGGGGCCAGCCGGGGAGGGGGCGGGGCTTGCAGTGGGGTGGGGCTAAAGCAGCTCCTTAAAGAGGCCGCACGCAGGGAGGAGGGGGGAGGAGGGGGGAGGAGGGGGTGTCCCACCAGGAAGCCTTAAGGGGGCTGAGGAGTGGGGCTGCCTTAAAAGGGCAACACCAGGGACAGGGCCCCGAGCAGGAGGCAGCAGCACAGAGCCTTCCAGGGGCAGCGCTGTGGGGCTGCCTTAAAGGGGCAATGTGGTGGGGCCCACTTCGATGGGAAGCACAGTGGGGGCCACCCAGAGAGGACAACACCCAGGAGAGCTTCTGGGGTGGGACCCACCAAGAAGGAGCCTTAAAAGGGCAATGCACTGAGGTCACCTTGAAGGGGCAACAGAGTGGGGGTGGCCTTAAAGTGGCAATGCCCAACAGAGATCTTGGAGTGGGACCCTCCCCCTTCCACTGGGAGCCTTAAAAGGGCAATAAGAGGGGGAGGAGAAACTAGTGTGTGTGTGTGTGTGGGGGGTGGTCCTTAAAAGGGTGTCCCCAGGGCCACACCCAAGGCTCCTCAAAAGGGCAAGGCCAGGGCTCAGGCTTCCTCCTCCATGCTGAGGCTGCTGTGGGGGGAGGAGGCCCTGGATGGCCCTGGGGAGGCCAGGAGGGGCCCAGGGGGGCCGAGGGGGGACAGCAGCCCCCCCTCCTCCATCAGGATGTCATCCAGGGCCCCCCCCTCAGACCCTCCGAGCTCCAGCCCCAGCTCCAGCCCCGGGGCCAGGTCCTCTCCCAGCGCCAGGTCCAGGAGGCACTGGGGGGTGGGGGGAGGGCCCCCAGGCGCTTCCTCGCAGCCCCCCTCAGCCAGGGGAGCTGCCGAGGGGCTCAGGGGGAGGCCATGCAGCTGTGCCTGCAGCTCCAGCTCCTGGAGGGGAGGAACTTGTGAGACCCCCCACCAGAACACCAGCACTCCCCCAGACCCCTCCTCAGCCATGCAGGGACCTCCCTACACCCCTCTTCAACTCCCCAAGGACTCCCCCGGAATCTCCCCCAGTGATTTCCCCCCAGTTCCCCTTCATGATCCCCAAGACCTCCTCCCAGCCCCTCCCAGTCTCCCACAAATTCCCCCAGACCCTCTCCAGACCCTTCCTCAGTTTCTCAGGGACCATCCCATCCCCTCTTCAGACCCCCAGGGACCTCCCCCCACATTCTCAGCCCCCTCCCCAGCTCCTCCCCACCCTTACAGTCCTCTCCCCACCCCTTCAACAGTCCCCTGCCCAGCTCCTTCATCACCTCAGCTCCTTCCCCATTCTCTGAGACCCCTCCCCACCCCTCCCAGACTGCTCCCTACATCCTCAGCCCTCTCCTCACTCTCTCAGCCCCCTCCTCACTTCTCCCATCTCCCTCCAACCTCCCCCAGCCCTCTCACCTACCCCTAGCCTCCCCATCACCTCAGCACCCTCCTCACCTATCCATCCCCCTCCTCACCCTCTCCCCACCTCCCAGCCCCCTCTTCATCCTCCTTGGACCTGCACACGCAGCTGCAGGCTGCGGTTGGCCTGCTGGAGGCGCTGCTGCTGCTCCTCCAGCTGCCTCCAGCGCTGAGTCTCTCTCTGCAGCCTCCGGATGTAATCCACTGAGGCCTTCAGGATGCTGCCCTTGTTCCACCGAACCTCCCTGGGGGGAGGGGTGATGAGGGGGATTACACACCCCACCCCCCACAGACCCACCATGAGCACCAGCCCCCCCCCAAGATCCCTCCCCAGGGACCCCTGGACAACAGGATCCCCACCCAGGGACACCAGGAACCCCCCAGGACCCTCCAGTGTTCTCAGGACTCCTCCAGCCCCACTTCAGAAGGCCCCAGACCCTACTCTGAGCCCCCACAGCCTCCCCAGATCCCTCACAACCTCCCCAAAGACCCCTCCTCCCCAACCCCCCCCCAGGGTGACCCCAAGACCACCCCCCAGGACCCCCACATGGGTCTCATGACCCCCTGTCCCACCCCAGGACCCCTTCCAGGGCCTCAGGATTCCTCCAGGCCCCCACAGCTACTCTAATCCACTCCAGAATCTCCCCTAAAAGCACATCCCCCCCCCACCAACCCCCCCCCCCGGGTGACCCCAAGACCCCAAGGACCCTCCCAGACCCCCCCAGGCCCCTCCCCCCTCACGGGTCGCTGGATTTGGGGATCAGGGTCCCCAGCTCCTTGATTCTGTCGTTGATGTTGAACCTCCGGCGCCGCTCGACTGGGGGGGAGGGGAAGGGCATTAGGGAGGAGGTTCAAAACTGGGGGGAGGGGTCCCAACAACCCCACAGCAGCCTCGGGGCTTCCCCCAGCCCCATTTTGGGCTCTCCCTAGAGCTCACTTAGGTTGTGGTTGTCTTTCTTCTGTCTCTCCTTCAGCAGAGCTTTGGTCTCTGAGTCTGGGGGGAGGAAAAAGGGTCAGGAGCCCCCCCCCCAGGCACCCCCCTGAGGAGATCCCAGCCCATAGAGACCCCCCCAAAGACCCCAACCCATAGAGACTGTCCCAGAGACCTCCACTCATAGAGACCCCCCCAGAGACCCCAACCCATAGAGACTGTCCCAGAGACCTACACTCATGGAGACCCCCAGAGACCCCAACCCATAGAGACTGTCCCAGAGACCTCCACCCATGGAGACCCCCAGAGACCCACAACCCATAGAGACCCCCAGAGACCCCAACCCATAGAGACTGTCCCAGAGACCACCACCCATAGAGACCCCCAAAGACCCCAACCCATAGAGACTGTCCCAGAGACCTCCACCCATGGAGACCCCCAGAGACCCCAACCCATAGAGACCCCCAGAGACCCACAACCCATAGAGACCCCCAGAGACCCTCCCCCAAAGACTGCTCCATGACCTTCTCACCCCCAAAGACCCCCTTGAGACCCTCCCACCCCCATGAGCTCCTCCAAGACCCTCCCAAGCCCCCCTAAAGGCCCCCCCCAAGACCCCCTCCAGCCCCCCTTACCTGAGAGCTCAGCCTTGACCCTGGGCAGCTGGGGGGGGCAGGAGCTGCTGCTCTGAGGGGGCGGCAACACCTCCGGGGGGGGGGCAGGGGTGGGAACCTGGGGGAGGAGTCAGTGTGGCCACACCCACACAGGCCACGCCTCTCATTTCCTGTTCTGCCACCCACCCCCCAGCTTGAGCCAGGCTGTGGGGTGGACTCAGCCACACAGGGACCCCCCCAGCCCCCTCCGAAACCACCCAGGGACCCTTCAGCCCCTTCCTCACCTCCCCCAGAGACCCCCAGCCCCCTCCTCACCCCCCAGAGCCTCCCCAGCCCCCTCCTCACCCCCAGCCCCCTCCCCACCCCCAGAGCCTCCCCACCCCCCCGTGCCTCTCACTGTGTGTGGCTCCAGGCGCAGCAGCTGCTCGTAGCTGGAACCCAGGCTGAGGAGGTCATCAATGACATCATCAAGCTGGGAAGGGGGCCCAGAGGGGTCACATGGGGGTCACAGGCAAAGCCCCCTCCCCTTCCCCTCCCCCCCAGGTCCTGGGTGGGGACTCTGACTGTCCCCAACACTCCCTAGCCCCAACGTCATCAGCAGCTTCCCTAAGAGGTCCCCAGCCCGCCCATGACATCATCACTGCTGTGACATCACTTCCTGTCCCCATGACCTTCCTTTCTCTATGGCCTCACTTCCTGCCCCTATGGCCTTGTTTCCACCCCCCAGGCGCTAATTTGCTTCCCTATCACCTCCTTTCCTGCCCCTGTGACATCATTTCCTCTCCCCCTACAAGCTCACTTCCTGCTCCAAGACCTTATTTCCTGTGCCCATGGCATCATTTCCACCTCCCCAAGAGTTAATTTCCTGCTCTATGACCTTGTTTCCTGTCCCTGTGACATCATTTCCTCCCCCCCCACAATCTCACTTCCAGCCCTATCATCTCATTTCTTGTCCCTAGAATGTCACTTCCTGCCTCCATGGTGCCAGTCCTTACCCTATGATCTCACTTCCTCTCCCTATGGCCTCGTTTCCACCCCCCAGGCGCTAATTTCCTTCCCTATCACCTCCTTTCCTGCCCCTGTGACATCATTTCCTCTCCCCCTACAAGCTCACTTCCTGCTCCAAGACCTTATTTCCTGTGCCCATGACATCATTTCCACCTCCCCAAGAGTTAATTTCCTGCTCTATGACCTTGTTTCCTGTCCCTGTGACATCATTTCCTCCCCCCCACAATCTCACTTCCAGCCCTATCATCTCATTTCTTGTCCCTAGAATATCACTTCCTGCCTCCACGGTGCCAATCCTTACCCTATGATCTCATTTCCTGCCCCTCTGGCATCATTTTCTGCCTCTATGGCGCTATTTCCTGCGCCATGGTACCATTTCCTGTCCCATCCTGCCACTTCCTGCTCTTGTAGTAACATTTCCTCTGCCCACATATGAGTTCCTTTCCCCATGATCCCTCTCTCCCTGTTCTATGATTTCCTTTCCTGTCCCATCCCATCATTTCCTGCCTCGTGGTGTCTCTTCCTGTTCTGCATCACTTCCTGTTCCTGTGGCAGTTTCCTGCTCCTGTAACATCATTTTGTGCCTGCAGGACCTCACTTCCTGCCCTATGATCTTACTTCCTGCTGTTAAACCATTGCTTCCCACCCCTGAGACATCGCTCCCTGCCTCATTTCCTGTCCCACTGACGCCATTTCCTGTTCCCATGATACACTTTCCCTATCTACACCATCATTTCCTGCCTCTGTGATATTGCTTCCTACCCTACTTCTTGCTCCTATTCTTTTTCCTGCTCCCTGCCACCATTTCCTGCCACATCTCTGCTGCTTCCTCTTGCTCTGACATAATTTCCTGCCTTCCCCTATCATTTCCTCTTCTATGCCATCACTTTTTGCCCTGTGCTTTCTCTTTCACTTCTGTAACTTTGCTTCCTGCTTCTAAGACCTAATTTCCTGCCTTCACACCATCACTTCCTGGCCCCCCAGTGTCATTTCTTGCCCTGCACCGCCGCTTCCCTCTCACTCAGTCATTTCCTGCCCTATGCCACCACTTCCTGCTCCTGTGACATCACTTCCTGCCCTGTGACCTTACATCCTACCCCATCACTTCCTGCCCTGTGACCTCACATCCTACCCCTACCTCATCACTTCCTACCCCATGACCTCACATCCTACCCCTACCCCATCACTTCCTGCCCCATGACCTCACATCCTACCCCTACCCCATCACTTCCTGCCCCATGACCTCACTTCCTGCCTCTACCCCATCACTTCCTGCCCCGTGACCTCACATCCTACCCCTACCCCATCACTTCCTGCCCCACGACCTCACATCCTACCCCTACCCCATCACTTCCTGCCCCGTGACCTCACATCCTACCCCTACCCCATCACTTCCTGCCCCACGACCTCACATCCTACCCCTACCCCATCACTTCCTGCCCCACGACCTCACATCCTACCCCTACCCCATCACTTCCTGCCCCACGACCTCACATCCTACCCCTACCCCATCACTTCCTGCCCCATGACCTCACTTCCTGCCTCTACCCCATCACTTCCTGCCCCGTGACCTCACATCCTACCCCTACCCCATCACTTCCTGCCCTGTGACCTCACATCCTACCCCTACCCCATCACTTCCTGCCCTGTGACCTCACATCCTACCCCTACCCCATCACTTCCTGCCCTGTGACCTCACATCCTACCCCTACCCCATCACTTCCTGCTCCATGACCTCACATCCTACCCCTACCCCATCACCTCCTGCCCCATGACCTCACTTCCTACCCCTACCCCATCACTTCCTGCCCGCACCCCATCACTTCCTGCCCCACACGGTCCCTTCCTCCGGTGTTTACCTCCTTGGGGGAGCTGCTGCTGGCTGTGTCTGGCCGAGGGCTCCCTGGGGCCCCCTGCTGGTGGCCGAGGAACCTCCGCAGCTGCTGGCGCTGCGCCGCCCGCAGGTGGTACCGGGTGGGGTTCTCCAGGTGGGTCTGCACCTGCCCATGGGGGGAGGCGGAGAGTGGACCCCAGCCCCCCAGAGACTCCAGCCCCATAAAGAGCCAGGACCCATTGACCCTAGACCCCAGCCCCCCAGAAGCCAGACCCATGGAGACCCCAGCCCCAGAGACACAAAGCCCCCAGACCGCCAGAGCCCCCAGCCCCACAGGCACAGGGATCCCAGTCCCACACAGCCCCCCACCCCCACCGAGCCATGGACCCCAGCCCCACACAGACCCCAGATCCAGAGACCCTAGACCCATAGAACCCTGGACCTCAGACCTACAGAGCCCCCAGACCCATAGGGCCATGGACCCCAGACCCACAGAACCCAAACCTAAAGAGACCCCAGACCCATGTACCCCAGAGCCAGAAACCCCACACCCCATAGGGCCATGGACCCCAGAGCCCACACTCAGAGACCCCAGCTCCACAGAGACCCCAGCCCCATGGACCCCTGATCCACACAGCCCCCAGCACCCCAGAGCCCCCCCCAGTACCAACCTTGATCCCCACCCCGCCCACCTCTCCCTCCCGCTCACCTTGAGCACCTCTGGGGGCACCTGTGGGGGGGCCCTGTTGGGGGGAGCCCCCACAGCAATGGCAGGGGAGGGTCCTGGTGCTGAGGGGGGCCCGGGGGACTCCTTTCTCTCCCTCTGCTCCTGCTCCTGGGCCTGGGCCCTCATCAGCTGCTGCCTGAGCAGCACCCGGGAGGAGGGGGGAGCCCGGGGGGGGGGCAGCGGTTCCGTGCTGGGGGGAGGGAGGGGAAAGAGAATGAGAGGGGGAGGGGTTGGGGGGGGAGGGGTTCGGGTGGTTGGGGGAGAGGAAGGTTAATGAAAGAGGAGTTGGGGGAGGGGAAGTAGCTTAAGGTCAGGAGGGGACTGGGGGGAGGTTACCTGGGAGGCAGAGGTTGGCTCTTGAGACTGTAAAAGGTTCCCCCTGAAGGGGTTTGGAGAGGGGGGTCGCCATGGGGGGGGTCTTCAGGGGTGGCCTCCCCGGGGGGGGGCTCCCACTCGATGTCAGCAACAATGCCAGACTCAGGCAGCAAGGAGCTGAGGCTGGGGGGGGTCAGGGGAGAGGTTAACAGCAGTCCAGAGAACTGCCCCCCAGAGACCCAGAGCCCCCTCCAGCATCTACCCAGAGACCCCCAACCCCCCCCCATCCACCCAGACACCCCCAAAACCCCCAACCCCCCTCCCGATCCACCCAACCCTAACCAGGACCCTGCAGGGACTCCCCCAGAGACCTCAACCCCCCCCCAGACCCCAACCACCTGAGACCCACCCAGAGACCCCCAATCCCCCAGACCCCTCCAAGACTCCCACCAGGACCTTCCAGAGCCCCACAGAAGCCACCAAGACCCCTCCCCAGGACTCCCTCCAGGAGCCCCCCAGGACTCCCTCCAGGACCCCCCAAAGTCCCTGGGACTTCCCCCCCGCCCACACCCCCCCAAGACCCCTCCAGGACCTCCTGATCCTCCCAGATGCTCTCAAGACCACCCAAGACCTCCCAAGAGCCCCCTCCAGGATGCCCCAGATCCTCACATGAGCCTTCAAGACCCCCCCAGCGCCCTCCCAAGACCCTCACAGAAGCCCCCAGGCGCCCTCAGAAGCCTCCAGGAACGCCCAGAGCCCCCCAACGACTTCCCCCATGACCACCCAGAGCCCCCAAGACCTCCCCCAGCGATGTCCCCGGGCCCCCCCTCACCTGAGCACCCTGAGGGTGTCCGGGGGGCTGGGTCCCTCCAGCAGCAGATAAACGGTGGGGCGCCCGGGGGGGGTCCCCGGGGGGGGAGCGGAGGCTACCGGGACCCCTTCAGCTGCCCCCCCGGACATGGCTGAGCCCCACCCCCACCCCCTGCCCCACTGCGACCCTCAGGGGCTGCCTATGGGCTCGGGGGCAGAGGATCCGCGGGGCGGGGGGGGGCCGGGGGGGCAGAGGATCCGCGGGGGGGGGGGGGGGAGAGGATTGGGGGCAGGGGGCCGGGGGAGGATCCGGGGGCGAGGGGGCCTGGGGCGGGGCCGAGGGGCAGAGGATCCGCGGGGCGGGGAGGGGCCGGGGGTCGACCTGGGGCCGGGAGGTCTCTGGGCGGCTGCGGAGGGGCCGGGGACGTCCCGGGGGGGTCCCGGGGGGGTCTCCGGGAGCCGCGGGGGGGTCCGGATGGGGTCGGGGGGGGTCCGGGGTGATCCCCGAGCCCCGGGCGGGGTCTGCGAGGCCCTAACCGGAAGTGCCGGCGGGGCCCGAGCCGGAAGCGCTGCCCGGGGCGGAAGTGACGTCACGGGGCGGCGCTTTGGGGGCGTGGGGGGACGCGGGGGAAGCAGGCGAGGCCGCTCCGGACGCCGTGGAGACCCCCGGGGCTGGGGGGCAGGGCAGCGGAGGGACCCCGAGGGGCAGGTAAGGGGCGGGGGGCGCGAGGGGAAGGAGCCCCCGGGGGCTGCTGGGGGAAGGGAGCCCAGGAGGGGCGCTGGAAATTGGGGTCCGGGGGCAGCTGAGGAGAGGCTGCGGAATGGGGGATGGGGGAGTCCTGAGGGGGCGTTGGAAATGGGGGTCTGGAGGGGTGGGAAATGGGGAGGGTGTGGGGAGGGGGGCTGGGGGAGGGAGGAGTCCCCGTGATTCCTGGGGTCCCTATTTGGAGGGGGGGGGGCTGGGTCAGCGGCGGGGGTGGGAGCTGGAAATGGGGTCCTGGCCCCCCATTACAAGCCTCTGTTCCCCCTCCCCCAATCCTGCCCCCAGCAGCGGGGTCCCATGGGGCCTGCCCCACCATGGAGCTGAGAGGCCACATCGTGCCCCCCCCCCCAGGCACCTACAGCCCTGCAGGTACCCAGACCCCCAAATCCCACCCCTGGAGCCCCCAACCCCACCCCCTGCCCTGCCCCTCCCAGCTGCCTCCCAACCCCTCACCCCCAATGTTCTCTTTCCACCTCCCCTGACCCCTGACTGTGCCCCGTGGTGTCCCCTGACCCCCCTCCTGTGCCCCAATCTCTGCTCCCTGCCCCTTGCCCTCCACCCTCTGCCCCTTGTCCCCTGACCTCTGCTCCCTCCCCCTGACCTCTCCCTCTTTGCTGCCCCCAACCTCTCCCTTGCCCCCCAAATCCTGCCCCCTTGCTGCTCTCAAGCCCTTCACCTGCACCCCTTGACCCCATGACCTGCACCCCCTGTGCCTTGCCCCCCAGCTTCTGCCCCTGGCCCCTGCCCTATGACTTCTACTTCCTGCTCTCTGCCCCCATCCTTTCTCCCCTTCTCTGCCCTCCCTGCTCCCCACTTGTCCCCCACTGAATCTCTGCCCCCTTGCCACCCCCAAGCCCTTACCCACCAGCCCTGCACCCCCTGACCCCCTACACTTCAGTCCTGCCTCCTAGCCTGTGCCCCCTGCCGTCCCCTCTGTGCCCCCTGACTTCCAGCCTGACCCTTCCCTGCCCTCCTACCCTGTGCCCTGTGGCTCCTCCCCCTTGTGCCCCTGCCCCACCTGTACCCCCTGCCCCACCTGTACCCCCTGCCCCCTCCTCCCCCTTGTGCCCCCTGCCCCACCTGTACCCCCTGCCCCCTCCTCCCCTTGTGCCCCCTGCCCCACCTGTGCCCCTGCCCCCTCCTCCCCTTGTGCCCCTGCCCCACCTGTACCCCAATCCCTCCTCCCCTTGTGCCCCCGCCCCACCTGTACCCCCTGCCCCCTCCTCCCCTTGTGCCCCCTGCCCCCTCCTCCCCTTGTGCCCCCTGCCCCACCTGTACCCCAATCCCTCCTCCCCTTGTGCCCCCTGCCCCACCTGTACCCCCTGCCCCCTCCTCCCCTTGTGCCCCCTGCCCCACCTGTACCCCAATCCCTCCTCCCCTTGTGCCCCCTGCCCCACCTGTGCCCCCTGCCCCCCTCCTCCCCTTGTGCCCCCTGCCCCACCTGTGCCCCCTGCCCCCCTCCTCCCCTTGTGCCCCCTGCCCCACCTGTACCCCCTGCCCCCCCCTCCCCCTTGTGCCCCCTGCCCCACCTGTACCCCCTGCCCCCTCCTCCCCCTTGTGCCCCCTGCCCCACCTGTACCTCCTGCCTCTCTGCCTGTGCCTCCTGCCCCCCCCTTCACCCCCTGCCCCCTCCCTCCCTCTGCCCCCTGCCCCTGACGCTGTGCCCCCCGCAGCGCTGCCGGCGGGGGCGCTGCAGGAGCTGCAGGAGCGGCAGCGGAGCCTGCGCCAGGCCCTGGGGCTGCGGCTGCGAGAGCTGCGCCGCCTCTGCCTGCAGGAGGCTGTGAGTCACCCCTCACCCCTCACCCCTCACCCCATCCCTGGCCCCTCAGCCCCTCTGGCCACCCAGACCCTCCTCAAACACCCTCAGGGACCCTCCCAGGACCCCCCCCCAGACCCTACTGCCAACCTTCCTGGTCCTACCCAGGACCTCCCCAAAGGCCCTCAGGACCTCCCCAGACCTTTCCAAAGGCCCTCAGGACCCCCCAAGACCTCCCCAAACCCTCCTAGGACCCCATCGACACCACTGCCAACCTTCCTGACCCTACCCAGGACCTCTCCAAAGGCCCTCAGGACCCCTCAAGACCTCCCCAAACCCTCCTAGGACCCCATCGACACCACTGCCAACCTTCCTGACCCTACCCAGGACCTCTGCAGACACCCTCAAGAACCCTGCTACCCCCCACTGGAACCTTCCTGAACCCCCCCCCCGCCCCAGAGTCCCCCCTGACCTCCTCAACTCAAGCAAGACCCCCCACAGACCCCACTGCCAACCTTCCTGTCTCCCACCACCCAGGACTGCCCCAAAGCCTCTCAGGATGCCCCCGTCCCCCCACCCCAGACCCCAATGTCTTCCCTCTAGGGACCCCCTAGAACTGTTAGACCCCGCCCCAGCTCCTCTCCCAGCCCCTTCCCCCTACCCACTCCCCAACCCCCCCTCCTCACCCAGCCCCCCCCCGCTGCCCGCAGGAGCTGACAGGGAAGCTGCCCCCCGAGTACCCTCTGGAACCTGGCGAGAGACCCCAGCCCCCCCCGCGCCGCCGCGCTGCGGGAACCCCCCGGGGACCCCTCCCCGAGGTAGGCTCCGGGGAGAAGGGGGGCAAGCGAGCGGCTGGGAGCGGTTAAAACGCGCTCCTCCCCCGCCCCGCTGGGTATGGCCCTTCCCGGTCGCCGTACCCAATGGCAGGGCCAGTGCTCTGTATGGCCCTTCCCGGCCGCCGTACCCAATGGCAGGGCCAGTGCTCTGTATGGCCCTTCCCGGCTGCCGTACCCAATGGCAGGGCCAGTGCTCTGTATGGCCCTTCCCGGCCGCCGTACCCAATGGCAGGGTCAATGCTCTGTATGGCCCTTCCCGGCCGCCGTCCCCCCACGGTCGTGCCTGCGGCTAGGGCCTTCTCTGCCGGCTCCTGTACTCTCAGCGGCAGGGCCTACGGCCTGTTTGTCCTCTCCCGGGCTCCGTACCCCAATGGCAGCGCCTACCCCGGGTGTGCCCTCCCGGCCCCTGTACCCCTAACGGCAGCGCCTGCGGCCTGTGTGCCCCTTCCCGGCCCCCGTACTGCGGTGCCTGCCCTTTGCCCCTCTGGCGGCCTCCGCACGGCCGCTTTGGCCTGCGGCGCTTTCCGTGCCCCGGCGGCGGTCCCTGTGCTCTAATGGTGGCGCTTAGTGTGTCCCCTGCCGGCTCCCGTACCCCGGCGGCGGCTCCCCTGCTCTCTGCGTCCGCTCGCGCCTGCCCCACCCCGCCGATCCCCTGGGCTTGTTTGTCCTTTCCCGGCTCCCGTACCCTAGCGGCGTCCTCACCGTGTCCTCCCCCCAACCTGTTTGTCCCTTTGCGGCTTCCGTTCCCTAATGGCCTCCCTCGTTCCGCCGCGGCTCCTCCCGGGCCTGCCCCGCGCCCCCCGCTCCCGTCTCTCCGCTCCCCGCAGGCGGCTCGCGCGGCCCGGCGGGAGGTTGCGGTGCAGCTGCAGGTGGTGGAAGCCGCTCGGCGCTTAGCGACTGCCCCGGGGCTGCCTCCCGAGCAACGGCGGCGCCGGCAGCGGCTGCAGGCCGAGGCGGCCCAAAGGCTGCGGCAGCTCCGCGCCCAGCTCGGTGAGACCGAGGGCTGGCGGGGCGGGGGGGGAGCTGGGAACTGGGGCTGGATGGGCAGAGGGAGCTGAGAACCTGGGGGGGGAGTTCCCAAAGTCCCAGGGGAGGCTCAGAGCGCCCAGAGGAGGCCTGGAGCTCGGGGTGGGGGATGCCAAGAGAGAAGCAGGAGGGGGAATTGGGGGAGGGTCTACTTTTGGGGGGGTCCCTATGGCATCCCTGACCCCTCTGCTCCTTTTGCCCTCCCCAGATGAAAATGGTTCCCTCTGTGACCTCCCCACGTTGGAGAATGGTTGGTGCCCTCCCCCCACCCCCCAGAAGACACTGGGGACCCCCTCCTACGCCCCGGCTTTAACCGTGGGGGGGCACTTTGTGTTCACCCTCCCCCTTCCAGGGGTCTTACCCCACCCGAAGCCCCCCCGGGCCGGCCCCGGCAGCCCTGATCGTCGCCCCCCACCTTGGACCCCCGAGACCCCTGGGGGGGGTCCCGGCCGCCGCAGCTCCCTGGCCAGCCCAGCCAGGTAAGGTGGAGAGCCCTCCCCTTAACCCTCCCCCCTAACCCTCTCCCCTCCCTCAACCTCTTCTCCTCTCCTCCCTCAACCCCTTTTCCCCCCCCAACCTTTTCTCCTTTCCTCCCTCAGCCTCTTCTCCTTTCCTCCCTCAGCCTCTTCTCCCCCTCCCTCAGCCTCTTCTCCCCACCTTGAGCCCCTCCCCCTGTAGGACCCGTCCTTGCCCCTCCCCTGCCGGGGTGGTTCTTGGTGCTATGGAGGGGTCCTGATGCTTTGTGACCCCTCCCTCCCCCCGCCCCCAGCCCGGCTCGGACCCTCCCCCGCAGTGCCTCCAGCTTCGAGGGCCGAAGCGTCCCGGCCACGCCCGTCCTGCCCCGCAGCCCCCGGGGCGCCCCCTGCCGGTGAGCCGCGGGGGAGGGGCGGCCTGGGGAGGGGGCAGCGGGAGAGAGGCAATTTGGAGGGGGTGTAGGGGGGGGGAATTGGGAAATTTGGGGGGGGGAATTTGGGGTGGGTCTGGGAGGTGATGGTGGGGGTGGGAGGGGAAGAATGGGGTTTAAAGGGGTGGCTGGGGGGCAATAAGTAGCCCGGGGGCAGTAAGTGGTGGTGGGAGGGCCATAAGTTAATTAGACAGTCTGGGGGCAATAAGGGCCTTGTGGGGGACAGTAAGTAATTGGGGGGGGGCCCAATTAGGATTCCTGGGAGGTAAATTGGGGGTAGGGGAGGGGGAGCAGGGAGTCGATAATCAAAGCCCTGAGAGGGATAATTTGGGAGGGGGTCAAGGGGTGACTGGGGGGGGGGTGGGTGGTCATTAAGTATAGAATTAATTGGGAGGGAGTCAATGAAATGAACCTGAGGAGAGGCTGGGGGGATGAATTAAAAGTAAATTGGGGAGGGGGTGAGGACAAATTTTTTGTGGGGGGGGGGTGTGTCAGATTTCCAGGGGGCACCCTGGGGGTCTCCAGCCCCCATTCCCCACTCCCCCTCTCCCTTGTTGGCTTCCTGAGCTCTCTCTTTCTTTCCTGCCCCCTCCCCGCAGCTCTGACGCCCCAGGGCTGCCCCCCCGGCCCTGGTCCGGCAGCCAAGACTCACAGCTGGGGGTGGGGGCTGCCCCCCCCCTCCAAAACCCGACCCCCTCCCCACTCGGCGCCCCCCCCCCGTTCCCGGCCCCCCCCCGCAGCCGCCGCAGCAACAGCTCCGAGGCTCTGATCGACTGGGGGGGGGGCGGGGGAGGGGCGGCCTCTGAACCCCCCCTGGGGGGGGGAGGGGCCGAAACCCCCCGGGGGGGGCCGGAAACGATCTGGGGGGGGGGTCCCGAGCCCAGCCGCGGGGGGGGGTCGGCGTTCGGGGGCCCCCCCACGGCGCAGCAGAGACGCAGCCAGAAGTGGTTGGCCCTGGAGGGGCTGCGGGAGTGGTACCTGCGCCACACCGGCGCCCCCCCGGGGCCCCCCCCCCAGCCCAAGAACCCCCCCCCGCCCGCGGGACCCCCGCCCCTGCCGCCCCCGGGGCCTGCCGCCTGGGTGCCCCCCCCCCAGCAGCGGCGCCGGGACCCCCCCCCGGGGCTGCCCCACTCCCTGAGCTACGCCGGGGCCATGACCCCCAGGTATGGGGGGGGGTGGGGGGCGGGGCTCTGGGCGGGGGGGGCCAGGGGGGTGCGGGGGGTGCCCTTGGTGTGGGGAGGGGGTGAGCGGTGAGGGGGGGCCCTGGGTGGGTTGGGAACCCCTCCCTTTCATTTGAGTCCCCCTCCCCCTTCTGCTGGGAGTCCTCCCAAGGGTTGGCTTCCTGCCCCCTTAATTGGGGCCCCCCCTTTAACTAGGGGCCCCCTTTCATCGGGGTCCCCCCACAATTTGGGGGTACCTCTTGGTCATTCTCCCCTCCCACACTTGGGTACACCCCCAGCCCCTGGGGCCCCCCCCAAATAATTTGAGGACCCCCAAATTGGGGCCCCCTGCATTTATTAAGGACCCCAAAATTGGTGCCCCCCCCATATGAGGACCCCCAAATTGGGGGCCCCCCCTTGCCCTTCAAGGCCCCCTGAATTTGGGACCCTCCCTGTATCCATTGAGGGACCCCTCCCCATTAATTTGGGGCCCCCTCCCCACCCTCCAGACCCCTCCCCACTTACTGAGGATCCTCTCTCAGTCCTTGGGGATCCCCCCCTGGGGTATTCCAGAGCCCCACATGGGGACCCCCTCAGACTTACTCAGCTGCCCCCTGGCCTCTGGGGCCCCCCCAAATCAGGACCCTCAGCCCTGGCCCTTCACTGCCTCCAGATTTAAGCCCCCCTCACTGTCTCCTTTCCACTAACTTGGGGACCCCCTCCCCATCCACCAGCCACTTGGGACTCCCCACATTTATTAAAGCACCCCCAAATTAGGACCCCCCCAGACCCCACTTCAAGTCCATCCCCCCCCCCATCCCTCAGGAGCTCTCAGCAGCCCCCCCACACCCTGCTCCCCATTTTGAGGGGGGGTCCCCCTCCTTTTTTCCTCCTTTCTGCTTTCCTTTTCTTCTTCAGCTGGGGGGGGGGGGCGGTCCTGAGACTTGGGGGGGGTCAGTCCCCAGGGTGTGGAGGGGGTGGGGGCACAGCTGGGGGGGCCTGCAGGGTGCTCTGTGGGGGCTAATTTCTCTCTCTTTTCTCTCTTTTTCTGTTCCTTTGCTTTTTTATTTGTTTTGTTTTCTCACCCTCCCCTCCCCCCAATCCCCTCCCCCAATCCCCTCCCCCTTTGCCCCTCCCCCTCTTCAGGCTCTCAGGGACCCCCACCGCCCCCAGACCCCCAACCCCTGGGACCTTGGTGTGACCCCCGCCCCTCCCCCGCCACTCTCCTCCCTTTTTCTGGGTGGGGGTCTCAAGGTTTTTAGGGGGGAGGTCCCTGGTTTGTTGCAGGGGGGGGTCCGTGGTTTGGGGTGGGGGTCCCTGATGTGTTGGGGGGGGGTCCGTGGTTCGGTGGGGGGAGTCCCAACCCCACATTTCCTCCTCCCTCTCCCCCTGCTTCTAGCAGCTCCTGGTGAGTGGCTGGATTTGGGGGGGGGGGCTCAATGTGGGGGGGAGGGGAAGGGTTTCAATACAAACCCTGCAGCCAGTCCCTGCCTGGAACCTTTTTGGGGCTGGGGGAGAGGGGGCTGGGGGGGCTCTATAGAGCCCTGGAGGGAGTCTGTTGGGGCCGGGGGAGGGGTCGGTGGGGTTGGGGTGGGGTGTCTAAGCATTGGGGAGGGTCTGTAGGGTCGGGGGTCTGGAGGAGTCTGGGGAGGGGTCTGTGGGGCCGGAGGTGGATCTGTAGGGGTCTGGGGAGGGGTCTGTGGGGCCGGGCGGGGGTCTGTGGGGGTCTGGCGAGGGGTCTGTAGGGTCGGGGGCTCTGTAGAGGTCTGGGGAGGGGTCGGGGGTCTGGAGGGTCTGGGGAGGGTCTGTGGGGGTCTGTGGAGGGGTCTGTCTTGGGGGCGGATCTGTAGGGGTCTGGGGAGGGGTCTGTGGGGCCGGGGTGGGGTCTGGAGGAGTCTGGGGAGGGGTCTGTGGGGCCGGGGGGGTCTGAGGGGTCTGGGGGGGTCTGTGGGGCCTGGGAGGGGGTCTGTGGGGTCGGGGGAGTCTGTAGGGGTCTGGGGAGGGGGTCTGTGGGGGTCAGGGAGGGGTCTGTGGGGCTGGGGGGTCTGTGGGGTCTGAGGGGGGTCTGTAGGGGTCTGGGGAGGGGTCTGTGGGGCTGGGGGTCTGTGGGGTCTGAGGGGAGGTCTGTAGGGGTCTGGGGAGGGGTCTGTGGGGCAGGGGGTCTCTAGGGGTCTGGGGAGGGGGTCTGTGGGGCCGGGGGGGTCTGGAGGGTCTGGGGAGGGGGTCTGTGGGGTCGGGGGGTCTGTGGGGTCTGGGGGGGGTGTCTGTGGGGGAGAGGGTCTGTGGGGCTGGGGGGTCTGTGGGGTCTGAGGGGAGGGTAGGGGTCTGGGGAGGGGGTCTGGGGCTGGGGGTCTGTGGGGTCTGAGGGGAGGTCTGTAGGGGTCTGGGGTCTCTAGGGGGGGGGGTCTGTGGGGCCGGGGGTCTGGAGGGGTCTGGGGGGGGTCTGTGGGGTCGGGGGGTCTGAGGGGTCTGGGGAGGGGTCTGTGGGGTCAGAGAGGGGTCTGTGGGGCTGGGGGTCTGTGGGGTCTGAGGGAGGTCTGTAGGGGTCTGGGGAGGGTCTGTGGGGCTGGGGGTCTGTGGGGTCTGAGGGGAGGTCTGTAGGGGTCTGGGGAGGGGTCTGTGGGGCCGGGGGGGGTCTGTAGGGGTCTGGGGAGGGGTCTGTGGGGCCGGGGGGGGTCTGTAGGGGTCTGGGGAGGGGTCTGTGGGGTCAGAGAGGGGTCTGTGGGGGTCTGGGGAGGGGTCTGTGGGGCCGGGGGGGGTCTGTAGGGGTCTGGGGAGGGGTCTGTGGGGCCGGGGGGGGTCTGTAGGGGTCTGGGGGTTCCCAGCCCTCGAGAGCAGAGCTGTGGCTGCTGGACAGGGCCCCTAGGCCCCGCCCACTGGGTACCAGCTCCGCCCCCAGCTCCACCCCCGGTCGCTGCCGATTGGTTCAGAGTGGGGGCGGGGGGAGGGGGGGCGTGCTCCCTATTGGCTGCAAGTTGCAGAACGACGGCGATTGGCTGCGCCCGCTAGCCCCGCCCCCGGGCCCGGCTCCCCCAGCGGCGGGAATTGGGGGTGGGGGACAGCCGCAGAAGGGCAGTCCCGAGCCTGGGGGGGTCTCGGATCCCCCAGGTGACTCCCCCCAGGGGTCTGCACCCCCACAGAAGTGACCCAGAGTTGGGCTCACCCCTAGGGGGGGCTTCAAATCCCTGTACTGAGGACCCCCCCCTGCGGGGGGAGGCTGGAGACCCCTGCCCCACGGAGAGCCTGGACCCCCCCCAAGGGACCACAGACCCTTGGGGGTGGGGAAGGACCCAGCGCTGGAGCCACCTTGGGGCGGGGGGGGTCCCATAGCCCCAGGAGGGGTCTGCAAATCCTTGGGGGGGACACTCAGACACCCCCAAATGCTGCCTTCCCCCAGCCCAGGAACCCCCCCCAGGGGTCTGCACCCCCAGGAGGGGACCCAGGGCTGGGCTCCCCCTTGGGGGGGTCTCAAATCCCTGAGCACACTCCTGCGGGGGTGTCTGAAGGCTCCCCTCAAAACCTGGACTCCCCCCAGCAGGGACCCCAGACCCTTTGAGGTGGGGAAGGACCCAGCCCTGGGGAGGGTCTCTGATCCCTGAGGGGGGTCCCATAGCCCCAGCAAGGGAGCATCAAATTCCTTGGGGGGGGGAGGGGGGGGGCTCAGACACCCCCTAGTGACCCTTCCCCAGGGACCCTTCCCCAGAGGCAACCCAGGGTTGGGCTCTACCCTGGAGGGGAGGCCTCAAATTCCTCTGCTGAGACCCCCTCAGAACTTGGACCCCCCCAGCAGGGACCCCAGACCCTTTGTGGTGAGGAAGGACCCAGACCGGGGGTCACCTTGGGGGGGGTCTCATAGCCCGGGGGGGGTCACCCAGTGCTGAGGGGGCTCCCAGTGACACAGACCCCCTGCCACCCCAGAAGGAATCTGCAGCCCCCAGAATCACCCAGAACCCCCCTTGGGGGTGGGGAGGGCCTCGGTGCTGGGGTTGGCCTTACCCCTGGGGGAGTCCCATAACCCGGGGGGGCCTCCCAGTGACCCCCCCTTGCTCCCCCACCCACCTCCCCCCTCCTGGAGGGGTCTGCACCCCCCTGGAAGGAGCTCAGGATTCAGCACTGGGGGCACCCTCGGGTGGGATTCACCCCTGGGTGGGGGTCCCAGCACCCTGTGGGGGGCCTCAAATCCCTTCCCTCTCCCCTCCAGAGTTTTGAGGGACCCCCCCTCCCCAAAACCTGCCCCCCCCCCAAAAGGGGACCCCAGACCCAGCTCTGAGCCCATGGACAGGTCCGAGGGGGCAGGAGGTGCCACCAAGGTGGTGTCCCTGTGGTGTCCCCATGAGTGCCACTTGCAGCTGTGTCCTCTGCAAGGCCCTCGGTGTCCCCTCCCAGCCCTCCCATTGCCCCTCGCAGTGTTCTGGGTGCTCTGTGTGCAGTCTGTGGTAGGCTGGGGAGGGGTCTCTGGTGTTGGAGGTGGTCTGGGCAGGTCTGGGGGTGGGTGTCTGTGCTTCTGGCAGCCTCTGTTGGGCTGTGGGTAGCTGGGGAGGGGGTCTCTGGTGTTGGAGGTGGTTTGGGCAGTTCTGGGGAGGGGTTCTGGGTGGCTGTGGGGCACGGGGGAGGGGTGTGGGGTCTGTGGGTGGTGTCTGTGCTGTTGTGGGAGGGGTCTGTGCGGTTCTGGGGCCATCAGTGGGGCACAGGAGGGGTGGGTGTGTTTGGAGGTTGCTTGTTCTGCTGAATCCCCCTGCTAGGGGCAGCTGCAGGCCCCCCTGGCTGCTGCTCTGTTAGCAACCGGAGCCATTGGTGCCCCGCAGGGCCTGGCCCCGGCCCCCTCTGCTGGCTGCATCAAACCCCTGTGTGCCCTCCAATCTCTTTTGGCATAAATACTCCCTAATGGTTTCCTGACTCATTTCCAATTCCTCTCAGGGTTCCCTGAACACAGAAAGGCTCAGGGCAGGAGGAGCTTTTGCTCTCTGCCTGCAGGCTGAGAGCTGTGCAGAGCTTTTGTCAGCTCTGCTGGCAGGAAGCAAGGTCAGAAGTAGACTGCTCTGCTTCAGCTGCTCTGACTCTGGAGAAATGCTTGCTGGAAGGAAAGCAAATCAGGCTGAGACGTTCAGTGTCTGCTTCTGGCTGAGGAACTGCACTGTATTGGACTGAAAGGTTTGAATTAACCCACCTGGAGTACTGTGTCCAGTTCTGGAGCCCCTATTACAAGAGGGATGTGGAGGTGCTGGAAGGTGTCCAGAGAAGGGCCACAAGGATGCTCAGAGGGCTGGAGCACCTCTCCTGTGAGGACAGACTGAAGGAGTTGGGGCTGTTCAGTCTGGAGAAGAGAAGACTCCCAGGTGACCTCATTGTGGCCTTCCAGGATCTGAAGGGGGCCCACAGGAAGGCTGGGGAAGGACTTCTCAGGATCTCAGGTAGTGATAGGACTAGGGGGAATGGAATGAAGCTGGAGGTGGGGAGATTCAGGCTAGATGTGAGGAGGAAGTTCTTCACCATGAGAGTGGTGAGACCCTGGAATGGGTTGTCCAGGGAGGTGGTCGAGGCCCCGTCCCTGGAGGTGTTTAAGAGCAGGCTGGATGAGGCTCTGTCCAGCCTGATCTAGTGTGGGGTGTCCCTGCCCATGGCAGGGGGGTTGGAACTAGATGATCCTTGTGGTCCCTTCCAACCCTGAATGAAACTATGAAACTATGAATTTCACTGAGAAGTCCTGGGGAAGGAGCTCAGAGAAGCGAAACCCTGCAGGGTCTTGTGTTGAACACAGCGAGCACAGCTCCTCATGCCTGCAGTCTCTGGGTCACACCAGACAGGCCAAGACTGCATCAGAAATGGTCTTGAATGATGACATTTCTGTGGTGTGGTTGGTGGACACTACCCCCCAGCTAATTGGAATTTACCCCTGGAGTAAATTGCCAGCAAAAAAAAACAAACCCAACCCCCAAACTCAGAACTTGGAAGCAAACTGAAAGTTCTACTTCCAAGGGGTAAGCAAAATGCTAGAAGTATAAAATGCAGTGAAGATGTACAAAATGACCCCAACCTGGGGGCAGGAGTTGACCTGTTAGAGGGTAGGAGAGCTCTGCAGAGGGACCTTGCCAGGCTGGACAGATGGGCAGAGTCCAACAGGATGGCATTCAGTAAGTCCAAGTGTCAGGTGCTGCACTTAGGCCACAACAACCTCATGCAGAGCTACAGGCTGGGGTCAGAGTGGCTGAGAGCAGCCAGGCAGAGAGGGACCTGGGGGTAGTGGTTGATAGTAGGCTGAACATGAGCCAGCAGTGTGACCAGGTGGCCAAGGCAGCCAGTGGCATCCTGGCCTGCATCAGGAAGAGTGTGGCCAGCAGGAGCAGGGAGATCATTCTGCCCCTGTGCTCAGCACTGGTTAGGCCACACCTTGAGTCCTGTGTCCAGTTCTGGGCCCCTCAGTTTAAGAAGGACATTGAGAGACTTGAAGGTGTCCAGAGAAGGACAACAAAGCTGAGGAGAGGCCTTGAGCACAGCCCTGTGAGGATAGACTCAGGGAGCTGGGGTTGCTTAGCCTGGAGGAGGCTCAGGGGAGACCTTCTTGCTCTCTCCAACTTCCTGAAGGGAGGTTGTAGCCAGGTGGGAGTTGGTCTCTTCTCCCAGGCACCCAGCACCAGAACAAGAGGACACAGTCTCAAGCTGTGCCAGGGATGGTTTAGGCTGGATGCTAGGAAGAAGTTCTTCCCAGCAAGAGAGATTGGCCATTGGAATGTGCTGCCCAGGGAGGTGGTGGAGTCACCATCCCTGGAGCTGTTTAGGAAGAGCCTGGATGAGGCACTTGGTGCCATGGTTTAGTTGATCAGATGGTGCTGGGTGAGAGGTTGGACTCGATGATCTCAAAGGTCTGTTCCAACCAGGTTCATTCTGTTCTGTTCTAAATTAAAAAGTATCCCTTCAGCAATTCAGAAACATGTTGGAACAAGATTTTGCAGTATTTGGGGCATAATTCTGGGCATGTGGTGCCTTCACCACCTTTCTCCCAAGCATTCCCAGTCAAGCTTATCTCAGCCTGCAGTATAGGCAACTCCTGGGACCCTCCAGTAGCTCCTGATACAGTTATGGGTTCTGCCCCTGTGCAGTTCCAGGCTATCAGGGTGCTCTGGTATCTCCATGGCTTTGTACTTCTGTGCTTCTAAAGTGCCAGCCCATCTCACAGGAACATCCCAACAGACTCTGTTGTCTCTGTTGTCCCTCTCCCCTGCCTGGCTGGAGGCAGGGCCCCTCTAATTCTGAGCACAATGTCTGCACCTTTCTACACAGACCTGAGTTATTGGCAGTTTCCCTGGGAAACTGAGGCAGCCACTCTCCTGGGAGAATTTCCTCTGTGTCTGCTACCTTGCTGTTCCCATACTCTTGCCAAGTGGGCAGAACTGGGCTGGCCATGCCACTCGTCCATGTTCTCACCCTGGTCATGCAGAATTCTCCACAGAGCCCCCTGTGATTGCTCCTGCCTAGCTTGAGCTGGACTCCTAGGAGGATGTCTGTTTCTGGTGGCTGAAGCATGGCTCCACCCAGAAGGGAGAGGGCAGGTCTTAATCCCCTTCTCCAATCTGGACACGGATGTCTTAAGATCCTTTGCCTCTCCAGCCAACTCTTTTATATCTTCAGCCAGAGTTTCAATCTTCTCCAGCTTCTTTATGTTTTCAGCCATAGCTTCCATGGCTGAGACCAATGCCTCATGAGAGAGACTGTGTGTGAATTGCCTCATTTGGTTAGCAAATTCACTGACAGGGGGAGGAGGCCCCCCCATCTCCTCCTCCCATGATTCTACCTGCCAATGCAGGAGCGTTAGGATGGAGGAGCAAGCTGAGTCAGCTTCTTTAAGAGAGACCTCTCCACAGGTACCTCACAAGGGTCCAAAGTATGGACATCTCCATAAAGTATTTCTCTCACTGCCATCTCTCACAAACACTTAATACCCTGCTCTGTGCTGCTCCACCTTGGTGGATGCCACACAAGATCATCTCTGCAAGGATACAGAAACTAAGAGACATTGCCAGAGGGGATGGACTCCTCCATCAAGTCTTCCTAGAGTCTTATCAATACCCTCATGTTTGGATAGGGATCCCAACTGCTGAGCCTCCCTGACTGAGATTTCGAGGGTATTTGTGCCACCATCCCAACATCTGACTTACAAAGTCATTAAAGTTTCCCTGCCCTTACAGGCAGAATCCTGCAGAATATGCATCGAGTCTTTCCCGGGCACAGCTTGGCTTGGTCTCTGTGCACCAGCGCCACCTGCTGGCTCTGAAAAGTGCCTGGCAATGTGCCCTCACCCTCTGTCCACGGTTGGAGGCCAGGCAGATCCTCTCCTGACTCCCACCGGGGCAGAAAAATGAGACTCACACAAATGGATTGCAGAAGTGATGGAAAATTTAAATGGAAAAGCAGTAAAGTGTTTTACAGAAGCTACATCACAGTGACAAACCCAAAGCATGCTGAGTCCCTTACAGCATACCCACAAGCCTCCCAGCATTTCCCTTTCTCCCACCCCGAGGGTACACCCAAAATCCCCAGGGCTCTTTCTTCCCCCCCCTCCACTACTAGGCTAATCTCAGCCGGTCAGATCTGCGACTGCCCTCCCTTTTCTCCTCTTGGCATTAGGCCTAGCCAAGCCCAAGAGGCCTTGAGGTAACTGCCTTTCCATTACCAGATAGGGAGCATCTCCCACGGGAGCAGCAAGGGAAGAAAGAGGAAGTGTGAGACCTTGCAGATGGATTTATGGGGAGCAGGATATTATGGGTATGAAACACACAGCTCCCCATGTCCACCCACTGGGCTGGACCCTTGGGACACTGGAGATGTATCTTGTGTGGCAGCAACAGGAGGCACCCAGCCTAAACTGCCATACCCTCCCTGTCTCCTGCAGGAACTCCTTCCTTGCCCTTCTCATCATCTGCAACGGTGTTTTGGTCTCGTTTCCTGCCTCTGACTGGAGCAAGGCAGACTACGTCCGAAGTGGATACAGCAAAAGGCAGGTCCAGCCGGCGTGCGCGGGGCCGGACCCGCTGCAGGATGGGTGCTGCTTGCCAAGACGTGGGCACAGGTGCACTGCCCACACAAGCTGTGGTCACAGACAGCTGCCTCAGTGTCTTCATTTTTAGAAGTGAGACAGCTGCCCCTGCCCCCTTCCCACAGGAGCAAAGGAAACTCCACACTGGATTGGAAAGAATTGGAAGTTTCAATGGAAGTATTACTCACAGCTCCATACAGCAGTACAAAAGCAAGTCAAATGCACAAATTGTAAGTCCATCTTGGCCATGGTACTCAAAAAAACCCCCACCTTAGGCCAAAGCTTTCCACACTCTCATTCCAATCCTGGCTTAAAAAAAAAGGCCTCAAATGAACCCCAACCATGTCTCTACCCACCCCCATACCAAACCCAAGTGATGCAGTGGAAAATAACTTCCAGGCAGCAAAGCCTCCTCCATGTTGCAAGCCAAAGGGAAAGCTACGTGCCCGGAGCAGACAGCTGACTGGAATGTCTGCTCCTTATATAGGGATAATGCAGGAAAGGGAATGGGATAACATATTGCAATATCCTCTGCCTCCCACTTGGCACCTTCTAGTTCCTCGGGGGAGTTCCATCTCTGTGGTAGAACAGTTAATCCCTAACCTACAAGAGTGTCAGAGGTCCTCCACCTGACTTGCCTCTAGCTCACAGGCAGCCTTGACCTCTCCCAGGTCAACGTGTCCAGAGAAGGGCAACAAAGCTGGGGAGAGGCCTTGAGCACAGCCCTGTAAGGAGAGGCTGAGGGAGCTGGGGTTGCTTAGCCTGGAGAAGGGGAGGCTCAGGGGAGACCTTCTTGCTCTCTACAGCTACCTGAAGGGAGGTTGTAGTCAGGTGGGGGTTGGTCTCTTCTCCCAGGCAACCACCAACACAAGGACACAGTCTCAAGCTGTGCCAGGGGAGGTTCAGACTCTTCACAACAAGAGAGATTGGCCATTGGAATGTGCTGCCCAGGGAGGTGATGGAGTCACCATCACTAGAGGTGTTTGGGAAGAGCCTGGATGAGGCACTTGGTGCCATGTTTTAGTTGATTAGATGGTGTTGGGTGATAGGTTGGACTCGATGATCTCAAAGGTCTTTTCCAACCTGGCTAATTCTATCCTATCCTATCCTATCCTATCCTATCCTATCCTATCCTATCCTATCCTATCCTATCTTTTTTCTAATATTCCCCAGCTCTGGCAGTGCCACAGTTCATCAGGTCATCCCAAGGGAACTCCAGAACACCAATCAGGTCATAGTGTGGTGTCAATAGAACCATCCCTGAGCCACTCAGCTCTCTGACAAACAGCACCCAGAGCAGGAGCTGTCACAGTGACCTTCTGCCAGGGGCCTGCCTGCTCATTCACAGGCAATCAGCCTCAGATCAGTTCTGTTGGTCTCAATTCAGCAGTGCAGTCATCATGAAAAGGCTTAGGTCAGGAGTTAGTCTTCATTTGGCTGTGGTGTTCCTAGTGGTGTTTCACCTCTGCATTGATTCCTGCTTTGGCAGCTGAGGTGTTTTCAGTACAGAGTCATAGAACTGAGCTTTCCAGGTCATGACAGGGCTAGACTTTCCTTGCTGCTATCCACTGAGGACCTGTAGGTGATAAAACACAAGCACATCCCTTTCCTACACTAAAAAAACTCCTGGCCTTTCCTAGGCCAAAGCTCTCTCCGGGATGCACCAGAGAATTCCACTCCTTCTCTTCTCATTTTGCCCCTAGCATAATCCTTATCTTAAAGCACTATTACTAATATAAAGAAAAGACCAAAACCATTCTGTAATACACTTGTTCTAAATTCTAGACTTAAGCTAACACCAAAAAACAATGTTAAAATCAAACTGGGAGTTTTAGGCTATGCCTTTAAATTTTTTCATAGATCTTGAGCAGAAAGTAGTAAAAAGGTCAATAAATCATTATTGGGTGTAAAAAGGAAAAGCATGATTATTCCAAACAATTCCATTGGACAGATATCTACCATAAGATTTTGGTTCCCCAAAAAATTTATCTTTTCACTTCTTTGCTTGGGGAAATATTAACTTGCTTCTACTTTACCTTGACTGCATTATTTTGGCTAACCCTAATATCTCTGCTTCTGTCTCTTGTCCCTTGATACAGGGTGTAGGGGAGGAGGCAGGGAAGGGAGAAGTTGTTGCAGGGTCCTAGTGATGTTGGTCAATTGTAAATACTTGTAAATATTGTCAATGCTGTCTATTTGTACATAGTCCTTGCATCCCATTGTAGACTGTAGATTTGCTTGTAAATACAGCTTTCATTTGCTTCCAAATTGAGCTGGCCTGGCAAAGTTAATGTTGGGGGGGGCAGAATTTGCAAGCCACCACAAACCATTGAATTAACCTCTGAAAAAAAACAAGAAAGAGTTTATGTTACACAGAGCTCTTCTGAAATGTCTGCACACAAGAAAAGTCCCAAATCATTCAAATGGGAAGAGAACCATTGACCTCTGAACTTCCAAACACCTTCTTCAAAGGAAAATGCCTCCAAACTTCTTTTATTACAATTCCTCCTCCCTGATAACTTCTTACTTGTTCAGTACCACTATTTCACTCTGATCAGTTGCTATCGCCTTTATTATTGCCAGGACCACTCCTGGCACTATTGCCATTATCTACTCTTATGACTTCAAAGCATTTATCCTGTATTATCCACTCCACCCCATATCATTCCTTTCAGGATTTATTACTTAGATCTCATTATAATTATTAATTACCATATTGTATGCTAATTAATGACCAATTACCCTATTCTATCATAATTACTGGCTGCTTATAACATTTGATTAGAATTAACTATTACTTAAAATATTTTATTATAATGAACTAACTAATGCCCCCAGCATTTGGGCTTGTGTGAAACAAAAGCGAACAATACAGGAGTTTGGGAACTTTGGTTGTTTATTGACTCAGCTGGGCAATGGACAGGCTTTTGTTTAGCCCAGGGAGATCCAAAGCATTGGGGAAGAGACAGACAAACCCTGGCAAAGCTCAGCCCAGCTCCAGTGGCAGTTCTGGCAGTGCCAACTCATCACTGTAATTATTCTCATCACCACTAACTGGTGTTTAGAAGGGCAGGAGGGTTTTGTTCCTGCTGGAGCCCCCAGCCTTGGAGAAATTCAGTCAAGAAAAGGAGATTTTGGTTCAGACTGTTGCAAAGCCCCTCTCAGAAGTCACGACTGCCCCAACAGAATGAGTGTGGCACTATTTGTGCCTGTCCTCCAGTGTGGGCCTGTCACTGGCATGAGTATGGCAGTGCTTGGTAATATGAGACTTCTGGGTGAACCTCTTGCCGCAGTCACGGCAGGTGAAGGGCTTCTCACCAGTGTAGGTGCTGTGGTGAATGCTCAGGTTGCTGCTTGTGGTGAGGCTCTTGCCACAGTCGGCGCAGGGGACAGCCTCTCTCCAGTATGGATGTGGCAGTGAATGTTCAGGTTGGATCTGCTGTTGAAACTCTTGCCGCAGTCGGCACAGCTGTACGGCTTTGCTCAAGTGTGGATGTGGCGGTGAATGTTCAGCTTGGAACTCCGTTTGAAACTCTTGCTGCAGGTGGTGCAGGGGAACAGCCTCCCGCCAGTGTGGATATGACAGTGAATGTTAAGCTTGGAGCTGCTGTTGAAACTATTGCCACAGTCGGCGCAGGGGAACAGACTATCACCGGTGTGGATACGACAGTGAATGTTAAGCTTGGAGCTGCTGTTGAAACTCTTGCCGCAGTCGGCCCAGCTGTACGGTTTCCACTGCTGTGCTTGAGTTGGTGCTGGATGAGTCTGGATCTGTGAAAGAAACCCTTGCCACAGTTGGCACAGCTGTACGGTTTCTCTCCAGTGTGGATACGGTGGTGAGCATTCAGGCTGGAGCGACTGTTGAAAGTCTTGCCGCAGTCGGCACAGCCATACGGCTTCTCACCGCTGTGGATGAGTTGATGATGGATGAATTGGTAGCTTGTGGTGAAGCTCTTGCCACAGTCAGCACAGGGGAACAAGTTCTCTCCAGTGTGGATACGGCGGTGGATGGCAAGGGTGGAGCTGTGCTTGAAGCTCTTGCCACAGTCGGTGCAGGGGAACAGCCTCTCACCAGTGTGAGTACGGCGGTGAACGTTCAGTTCAGACCTGTAGATGAAGGTCTTGCCACAGTCGGCACAGCTGTATGGCTCCTCTCCATTGTGCACACGACGGTGACTATACAGGGAGGTCCTGTAGATGAAACTCTTGCCACAGTCGGCGCAGCTGTACGGCGCCTCTCCATTGTGCACACGACGGTGACTATACAGGGAGGTCCTGTAGATGAAACTCTTGCCACAGTCAGCACAGCTGTATGGCTCCCCTCCAGTGTGGATGCGGCGGTGACACTTCAGGCTGGAACTGGAGTTGAAACTCTTACCGCAGTCGGCACAGCTGTACGGCTTCTCTCCAGTGTGGATGCGGCGATGAACATTCAGGTGGGAGCTGTGGTTGAAAGTCTTGCCGCAGTCGGCACAGCTGAATGGCTTCTCACCACTGTGGATGAGTTGGTGACGGATGAATTGGGAGCTTGTGGTGAAGCTCTTGCCACAGTCTGCACAGGGGAACAGCTTCTCTCCGGTGTGGATACGGCGGTGGATGGTGAGGGCGGAGCTGGTTTTGAAGCTCTTGCCACAATCACCACAGACGAGGGGCCAGGTGCGAGGGTGGGGGCAGTAATGCTGCACTGGCTCTGGGCCAGATGGGAAGCTCTGCCCACACTCCGGGCACTGATTCAGCTGCTTGGGTGGCACTGACCGGGCTGCAGGTGTTTTCTCCTCATATACCTTCTCCTCCTCCTCTTTGTCATCCTGGTCATTTTCATTTTCATGCCCATCATCATCATCGCTGTCATAGTGATTGTCCTCATAGTCATCACCCTCCATCTTGTCCTCTTCCTCGGGGCTGCAATTTGGCTGCTCCATTTTGGTCTCTGGGTTGTTCTTCTCCTCCCAGCTCTTGTCTGGGTCCTTCTCTGAGGCTATGCTGGTTGGGGAAAAGGTCACTTCCCTAGGGAAGATGGAAGCGCCTGACTGCAGGAGCTCAAACCCTGAGATCCTGCCCTGCTCAGAACAGCCCTCAACAGTCAACACCTCCCAGCACCCAATATTTGGCTATGGCAAGCAATAGACAGGAACACCAAAGCCCCAGCCCCAGCCATGGTGGGGGAGTCAAACCTCTACTACCTGTGCTGAGACCCTGGCTTCCTGGGCTGGGAGTGATGACACAGCAGTCTCATCCTCCCTGTTCCCAAGCCTGCTAGCACTGGCAGAGTGGTTTCTGGCCCAGACTGTGCCTTTCAATCTCTCCTGCTTCAGACAATAGAGGCAGCAGTGCTGACCCTCACAACAGACCCTCATCAGCCTGGTGGGGCTCCAGACTCCCACCACAGCTGACATCAGTCAGAGCTCCCAGTGAGTGAGATGTGGTAGGTAGAAAGCTCTGGAGGAGGTTGGGAGGTGCCACAGGAGTCAGTCAGGGGCTGGGGTCCCTCTGTTGTCCCAGTCTGAGTTGTTTTACCTGCTGGGCTGTCCCAAGGAGCAGATCTGCAAACTCTGCTGTTGCCCAGCCCAGAGGTGCAGATGTGATGGAGAGAAGGACACTGACCCTGTAAGAGAGAAGCAAAGGGCTCAGAGAAGAAGATTGACCTCCAAGGGATGGCTCAGCACTGCCCATGGCCGGAGCTGGGCCTTGCTGAGGGCGCAGATGGACAAGACTTCAGGCCAGACTCAGCTCCTTGCCCAGCACACAGAAATCTGCAGGGCGGCACCACAAGAGAGCTGCCTCCAGCCAGCCACTCCCAGGCCTCTGCTGCAGCTGTGTCTTACAGCAGCTCTTGCTTTGGACTCAGCTCTCCTTCCTGGCCCTGACCACAGACCCCACTCCAGCCCACTCTGTATTTGCTTCTGCCCTGCAGGCACCTCCTGCCACCAGGACCCTGTCCAGGGCCACTTCTGTGCTGACCACTCCTCAACAGAAGGTCAGTGAAGCCCTGAGGACATGTCGTGGGGTTGGAAGGGTAAGGCCAAGAAGCCTCTTCCCTCCCCCCTGTAAAGTAAAGGGAAGGAAAATTGAAGGGAAAGGGAAAAAAGAAAGGTCACAGCTGAATTAGCAAAGCAGTGGAGCTGTATATTTACAAAGCAATGTAGGATATGCAGGGGAATATATACAAATTTACAATATTTACAATATATACAAAGATATACAATAAAGTAACACAGAAATGAGAGTTCCCCCCTCGGCAGAGGGGGTTCCCCACCTCCGCTCTCCCCTCTCTCCCCCCCTTTCCCCAGAGTAGGTCAGAAAAGAGAGAGAAAGAGAAAGAAAGAAGTTAAAAGCAGTTTTGTGTTAATTGGAAAGCAGTTAATACAGGCCTGATATCTTATCGGTTTCAAGGCCGAAGTCTTGGCAGAAAGCCCAGCACAGAAAGCTGCTGCCCAAAGAAGAGGCGGAAGCAAGACTGAAGAAAAGTGCTGGAAAGCCCAGGATACTCCTCCTGCACTCCCAGTTCAGAAGGTGCTTCCTCCCACTTCACCACTGAAATAGTTTAGATCCGTTCTTTTCGTTTATCAACTTCTGTCCACCGTATTCCCTTTCTTAAAGGCACAGCCTCAAACGGTCACAGGACACAAAGAAAGGGATGTTCATGATTCCTGCACATGCAGGAAAGGGGAAAGGACTTGGTCAGCTTCTTGCAAAATCTGCTCAGCCCTCACTGTGATGAAGGAGGAGTCTCCTTTTATCTCCTGAAATGCTGCCTGATTCTGCTATTTCCTGCACACATTCACCACGTGGGCCCTTGATCCTGCCCCTTTCTGTGGGGGACAAGGCCTTGTGGCACATTAAAGGCCAATCCCCACAAGGCCTAATTCCTGCCTGACCATTCCCAGCCCATCCATGTCCCCGGTGGCTTTGCCATCCCATGGCCCTGTGCCCTACAGCTCCACTGCCATTGCAGCTGGAAGGGTGGAGTGGAGAATGTTGTGGCTGAGGAAGCATCTAAAGCAGTGGACTGAAAGCAGGAGAATGGAAGGTCCCTGAGACTAAAGGCTGGAATGAGCTGGAGGACTGAAAGAACATCAAGCCCAGGGGGAAGGGTTACAGATGAGGGGTGGGTAGGGACCCTGCAGCCACCTCATGCAGGAATTGTTGAAATGGGACAAGAGAGAGAAACCTCAGGTGACTCCTGACATGGGGGTATGGGGTGGGGTGTCTGGGTAAGATCCCCAAGTGCCTGCTTGCGCTGTGCTGGATGTCAGGAGACTGTCCTGATCCAGGCAGGCTTTGGGGTGTTTCAGCTGCCAGGCAGCTGCTGAACTAATCCCTCCCACCCCGCTGATGACTTCAAACTCCATCTGTCCATCTGCTCCATCTACACTCAGATTGTGTCCTCTGAGAGGCCCCAAAGCCCCACCAAGGGACACAAAAATGATCGGGGAGATGTGAGGAAGAAGTTCTGCACCAGGAGGCTGCTGGAACACTGCAACAAGTTGCCCAGGGAGGTGGTTGTGGGCCCACGCCTGGAGATCTTCAAGGTGAGGCTGGACAGGGCTCTGGGCAACCTGATCTAGTGGATGATGTCCCTGCTGAGTGCAGGGGGGCTTGGAGTGGATGAACTTTGCAGGTCACTTTCAACCCAAACCAGTGTGATTCTAGGAGGAGGAGGAGCTGGCATCCTGGCCTGCCTTAAGAACAGTGTGGCCAGCAGGAGCAGGGAGGTCATTCTGCCCCGTACACTGCACTGGTTAGGCCACACCTCAAGTACTGTGTCCAGTTCTGGGCCCCTCAGTTTAGGAAGGACATTGACTTGCTGGAACGAGTCCAGAGAAGGGCAACGAAGTTGGTGAGGGGCTTGGAACACAAGCCCTATGAGGAGAGACTCAGGGAGCTGGGGCTGCTTAGCCTGGAGAGAAGGAGACTCAGGGGTGACCTTATTGCTCTCTACAACTACCTGAAGGGGGGTTGTAAACAGGCAGAGGTTGGTCTCTTCTCCCAGGCAGCCAGCACCAGAACAAGAGGACACAGTCTCAGGCTGCGCCAGGGGAAGTTCAAGCTGGAGGTCAGGAGGAAGTTTTACACAGAGAGAGTGATTGCCCATTGGAATGGACTGCCCGGGGAGGTGGTGGAGTCGCTGTCACTGGAGGTGTTCAGGAGGAGACTTGGCAGGGTGCTTGGTTACATGGGTTAGTTGATTAGGCGGTGTTGGGTGATAGGTTGGATGCGATGATCTTGAAGGTCTCTTCCAATCTGGTTTATTCTATTCTATTCTATACTCCTTCACCTCCTCCTCCTCCTCAGCCTGGTCATCTTCATTTTCATCCTCCTCCACCTCATACTCATCATTGTCATAGTCATACTCTCCATATTGTCCTCTTTCTCCTCCTCTTCCTTAGGGCAACTATATGGCTGCTCCTATTTGTTCTCTGGGTGCTGCTTCTCTTCCCAGCTCGTCTGGGTCTTTCTCTGAGGCTATGCTGGTGGGGGAAGAGGTCACTGCTGTGGCCAATGGAAAATGGAAGCACCTGACTGCAGGAGCTCAAACCCGGACATCCTGCCCTGCTTAGGACAGCCCCAACAGCCAACACCTCCCAACACCCAATTTTTGGCTACAACAAGGAATGAGGAGGGACCCTCAATGCCCCACTTACTGCCATGGTGGTGCAGTCAGACCTCTACTACCTGTGCTGAGATCCTGGGTTCCTGTGCTAGGGCTGTTGACACCCCAGCACTTACAGAGCAGTCTCATCCCCCTTTTCCCAAGCCTGGCAGCACTGGTAGAGTGGTTCCTGGCCCAGGCTGTGCCTTTCAATCTCTGCTGCTTCAGACAACAGAGACAGGAGTGCAGGCCCTCACAAAGGACCCTCACCTGCCTGGGGGGTGGGGGCAGACTCCAAGAACTGCTGATGTCATTCAGACTTCCCAGAGTGAAATGTGGTAGGCAGAAGGCTCTGGAGGAGATTGGGAGGTGCCACAGGAGTCAGTGGGGGACTGGGGTCTGACTGTTGCCCCAGTCTGAGTATTTTATCTGCTGGGCTGTCCAAAGGGGCAGATCTGCAAATTGCGTTTCCTCAGCCCAGAGGTGCAGATGTGATGGAGACAGGACACCAGCCCTGCAAGAGAGAAGCAAAGGGCTCAGGAGAGCACTGACTCAGCACTGCCCATGTCCCCACACAAGAGCTGGGCTCTGATAGGGGCACAGCAGATGGACAGGAGATGGGAGAGGTTCAGGAGAAGGATCCTTAAAAAGGTTTAAAACTGCTTGAGAAAAAGTCACCAAAATCCCTTCAAAAGTCATCAAAACCTCTGCCAAATTCATTGAAAGCTCATAAAACTCTGAAGAGCTCATCCTAAAGAGAGATGAGTGAGTTTCTAGGCTTAGCTGTGTCTTTGGCACTCTTCAAAAATGCTTAAGGTGGTATTCAACTGCCCTAAAAAACATCAACACAGCTCTGTCAGCACAGAATGCCAGGCTGGAAGGGACCCCAAGGGTCATCTGCTCCAACCTTTCTAGATAACAGTGGAGTTGAGATGAGCTGCCCCAGCCCCCTAGCAAGCTGAGCCTTCAAACTGTGCAGTGTAGGGGAATCCACCACTGCCCTTTGGAGATACAAAATGAAGACAGAATAAATGCGCTCTTCTAACAAATCATAGTTGATGTCAGAGAGAAAAGTCACCTGCACCAGAACACCTCTGGGACATACAAACTGTGGATTAGACTCAACCATCACAGCTCTAAAATTAACTTACAGAAACCCCATGTTGGTTAGTGTGGGGTTGAAACCTGTGAAAATATGCTGTCCTTCTCAGACTGACTTGAAGGCACCCTCAGCCAGTTTGCCAATGACACCAGGCTGTGTGGGGCAGCAGACACACTGGAGAGAAGGGATCCATCCAGAGGGACCTGGACAGGCTGCTGAGCTGGGCCCAAGCCAACTTCATGATGTTCAACAAGACCAAGTGCAAGGTCCTGCAGCTGGGTCAGGGCAATCCCAGGCACTGATATAGACTGAGCAGGGACTGGCTGGATAGCAGCCCTGAAGAAAAAGACCTGGGGGTGCTGCTGGAGGAGAAGCTCAACAGGAGCCAACAGTGAGCACTTGCAGCCCAGACAGCCAATCACATCCTGGGCTGCAGCCAGAGAAGTGTGGCCAGCAGCGCCAGGGAGGTGATTCTGCCCCTCTGCCCCACTCTGGTGAGACCACACCTGGAGCTCTGTGTCCAGTTCTGGAGCCCCAAAGCAGTTTCACAGCTTTGCTTATTTCAAGTTTCATTCATTGAAGCTCTGCTAAGTGTGCAAACCCAAGGATTCAGAGAATGGTTTGGGCTGGAAGGGACCCCAAACATCAGCCAGCTCCACCCCCCCTACCACGGGCAGGGACACCTTCCACCAGACCAAGCTGCTCAAGCCCTCATCCAACCTGCCCCTCAACACCTCCAGGGAGGGGGCAGCCAGCACCTCCCTGGGCAACCTGCTCCAGGGTCTCACCACCCCCACTCCAAACAATTTCCTCCCAAGCTCCACTCCAAATCTGCCCTCCTCAAGCCTCAATCCATTCCCCCTTGTCCCATCACTACAAGCCCCTGACAAAAGTCCCTCCCCAGCTCTCTCAGCCCCCAGCAGGTACCACAAGGCTGCTCCAAGCTCTCCCAGGAGCCTTCTCCTCCCCAGTCTCAACAGCCACAACTCTTCCAGCCCACCCCCAGAGGGGAGGTGCCCCAGCCCTCCCACCACCCCTGTGGCCTCCTCTGAATTCCCTCCAACAGCTCAAAATCTTGGGGGCACCAGAACTGGACACAGCACTCCAGGAGGGAACACAGAATGCTGGCAGGAGAGAAACCATTGGAGCAAAAGCTTCAAAGTGTGGTCAGATTCTGAAACTGAAGGGTGAAAAGAGGAAGGACCAAACTGATCCAGGAGACCGAGCCAACACCTGGGGCTGCACAAAACAACCATCAGGACTTTCAAGCAACAGCAGACCTGGAGCTGGGCTGCAAAGCTCTAGAGAAGAACACCAGCCCAGAGGGTGCCCAGTGCCCCAGGGATTGAAAAGCCCAGGCTGTCACTCTCCTACTGCAGAAGGAAAGGCTGAGTTGGCCACAAGAAGACAAACACTTCCCCCCACAAATCCATGCACAGGAGTTGAGTTTTAACCTACTTGAAACCCTCTTCTGGGAGCAGCAGTTCCTCTGTCCACATCTCCATCAAGAGAACAAGGCCCTGAAGGCTCTCCTACACTCCACAGCTCGGATCCACACCCAGACAGCTTTGCCACCCAGGAGCCCTGAAGCTTCCTTCTCAGCACTTCTCTTTCCAAGTCTCACCTCCGTTGTGCGCTCTCAGGACACCGCAAACTAACCCAAAAAGGCTCCATGTGACAGCACTGCTGGGAGTAATCCCAGGGAATTCCAAGTGAAAGCTATAATCCCAGAGGGGAAAAACCCTCCCAACAGGACTCTCTCCCATTTGTAGCAGGGGAGAATTAATTGGGGTTTGATTAGAAACAGCCAGCTGCCAAGGGCTGCCTGGGAACAATTGGTGTTTGTGCCCCGCTGCCCAGGGGTGCCAGGCAACGCTTGGTGGGAGCCCAGAAGCTCCCAGCTGCATGCTAAGGGGAAGGGACAACCTCTGTCTGTAGCCCCTTTGGCTATGAAACCGAGGGGGGACAGGAAGGTGTTGACATCCTGGGATGGCCGCAAAAGACCTTCAAGCTCTTGCCTGACTGCTAACAGAGCTGAGGGAGATGAAGATGAGGAAGGCTATTGCTGGGCAGGGGGCGTGCGAGCCCCTGAGCGGGCTGTGTGCATGGGCAGCAGGGGGAGGAGTTACAGAACACGAGTGAGAAATAGGGGAGGGGCTTTGGCTCCACGCCCCAGGCTCCTGCAACGCCCTGGCCCCACGGCTTCTGACCTTGCTTCCTGCCAGCAGAGCTGACAAAAGCTCTGCACAGCTCTCAGCCTGCAGGCAGAGAGCAAAAGCTCCTCCTGCCCTGAGCCTTTCTGTGTTCAGGGAACCCTGAGAGGAATTGGAAATGAGTCAGGAAACCATTAGGGAGTATTTATGCCAAAAGAGATTGGAGGGCACACAGGGGTTTGATGCAGCCAGCAGAGGGGGCTGTGGCCAGGCCCTGCAGGGCACCAATGGCTCCGGTTGCTAACAGAGCAGCAGCCAGGGGGGCCTGCAGCTGCCCCTAGCAGGGGGATTCAGCAGAACAAGAAACCTCCAAACACACCCACCCCTCCTGTGCCCCACCGATGGCCCCAGAACCGCACAGACCCCTCCCACAACAGCACAGACACCACCCACAGACCCTACACCCCTCCCCGTGCCCCACAGCTACCCCTAGAGCCACCCAGACCCCCTCCCCAGAACTGCCCAGACCACCTCCAACACCAGAGAACCCCTCCCCAGCTAGCCACAGCCCAACAGAGGTTGCCAGAATCACACAGACCCCTCCAGACCTGCACAGAGCCCCTCTCAGAAGCCCAGGACTCCCCACTCCAAACCTCATGCCCCCTCCCCACACAACAGCCACACAGAGGCTCCCCCAGCACCACCAACTCCTACTGCTACAGGCATTAGATCACACAGGTAAGTCTAGGGACAAGGCTAGGTATTCGGAGGAGGAGAGGTACTAGGAATATGTATCAGAGTCAGTATGAGGAGCCAAGTGTGTACTGCAGAACAGAGCAGCAAAGTCATTTCTGAACCTGACCTTGCAGCTCTGGTAAACTCTTCCAAGCATTTCATAACAGGCAGCAGTAGGCCAGAGGAAGCAGCTCATCATCAGGATGATAAAGGAGCTCCTTAGCAAGCACCACATAAAGGAAAGAATCTGTTGAAGGCTAGGGGCTATGACACCTGGCAAGAAGGCCACTGAAGGCCAAGCAGCCAAAGCAGTTCAGAGGTACAAGGTGAAAAGCACAGCTGTGAGGAAGACAACTTGCTTCGTCCCAGCACCCCTACTCCCCACCACCAGCTGGCTTCCCGCAGGCACAGAAGGAAGGAACGCTGGGGAGGGACAATGCCAATGGCTTCTGAGAACTAATTGTCCTAACCCCCCATTTAGTGGGATGGGAATGACCCTGTGTGGTTGGTTGGACACTACACAAACCCCTCAGTGGCACTGCGCGGTGTGCAGGCTCGGGGCAGCAATGCCTCAGCCCCCCAGGGCCCCCATCCCCCCCTCAGGATCCCCCCTCAGCCAGACACACTCCCTCAGCCCCCGGCAGCCGGCACCAAGGGGACACAGAGCAGGAGGAGAGCTCGGGGCAGCCCCTGGGGCTTGGCTCAGGAGCTGCTGGGGTACAGCAGTGCTCCGTGAGGCTATGGGATGGGGGCTGGGATAGGGGAGGGGAAGGTCCTGGGGCTGGGGAGGGGCAGTCTGGGGGGGCTCTGCTGGGGGCTGTGGGTTTGGGATCCCTTGGGGCTGGGGGTTGCAGTCAGGACCCTTTGGGGCTCAGGGGGGTCTGGAGCATTTGGGGCTTGCATGGGGCCTGGCTGACCCTGGCACTCAGGGTGGGGCAGGAGCCACCCGGGCACCACAGGCCCCTGATGTGTCCCCAGCTGTGCCCCCACCTAGCAGTAGCTGCAGGAGGGGCTGGGGGTGCATCCTCCCCCTCCAGCCAGGACAACAAAGGCTCAAGGCCAAGGGAGAGAAGCAGAAGCTGGCAGCCAGCAAAGACAGCCTGGGGGGGCTGGGAGCTCAGGGGGAGCTGTGGGTTTGGGGTGAGGCTGACACCTCCTTAACCTCCCTGCCCAGCTCTGCAGAAGGCCCAGCACCAGGGGCAGGCACTGTGCTGCCAGCCCAAGGGCTGAGGCAGGAGCACCCCTGGCTGCTGGCCCAGCACAGCCAGCTGCAGGCACTGGCAGGCTGGGGGGGGACAAAGCCCTGAGCCCCCCGGACAGCCTCCCCCAACTCCCTGTGCCCCCCCAGGCAGCCCACGCTGCACCCTGCCACAAGCAGGAGGAGCCAGGGCCCAGCCCAAAATGCCCCAGGGAAAGCACACCAGCAGCCTGAGAGCTCCAAATCCTCCCTGGGACCCTCAGTTACCCTCCTGCACCCCAAGACTATCCCCAAGGAACCCAGGATGTCCCCAGAGGAGTCCCCAGATGGAGCTGAGGGAAGAACAGGAGGCTACTAAAACGCTGCTGCCCCATCTCTCTTCTTCCCCCCTAGTCAGGAAGGGCTCAAAACAGTGCTGCTAAGGCCCTGCTGCTCAGAACTCCTCCAGACCCCCCCGGCCTGGGGTGGGGTCCTTTCCCACCACCTGGAGCTTGGAGACCATTTTCACTGCCTCTGGGACACTTTTGGGGTGCCAGGGGTGTCCCTGAGGGTCCCAGGCAGCATTTTGGGGTCCTACGCTGGTTTTGGTTCCCGGGAGGGCAGCTCAGGCTCCTGGCTTCTCACTTGGCTGTGCTGGGGGAACATTCTGAGCTGCGGGGGGCATCCTGGGCTGTGCCTTTGCTCCTCCTGCTTGGGGCAGGGGCCAGCCTGGGCTGCCCAGGGGGGCACAGGGAGGCTGTTCGGGGCTTCAGGGCTGGAGCTCCCCCCACACTCTCCCGCTCCCCGCAGCTGGCCGTGCTGGGGCAGCAGGGAAAGCATCAAAGTCTCCTGGAGCCTCCCCGGGGCCTGCTTGCTGCCCTCCATGCAGCGCCCCCGGGGGGGGCCTGGCCGCGCCCTGCCGCCTGCTGCCCGAGGCCTGGCCGGAGGCGCCCAGCGCGGCCTGCGGCCACACAGCCTCAGCAGCGCCGCAGGAGGCTGCGGCAGCCAGGGGCAGCCGGGCCCCACCGACCCCCACCCGGCCCCAGGGGAGCCGGAGCCCAGCCACAGCTTTCCCCCGAGCGTCCCAAAGCATCCAGGCTGCAGCCCTCAGCCCCAGGGGATCGCAACCCCGAGCCCAGGCTGCCTCCCTCCGCCCCAGGGCTGCCCCCGGCCCCGGCCAGACAAAGGCGGCGCAGAGCAGGAGCCCGAGGGACGGCTCGCAGCTCAGGAAGCTGCCGACCGCCGGCCCCGGCAGGCTCCCGGGGCCTGGCCGAGCAGAGGCCGCAGCGGCCGAGGCTCCCCCCCGGCCCCCACAAGGCTCCAAGGCCTCAGCTCCCGCCGCGGCCCCGGGGCTCAACCATCTCGCAGCGTGCTCCGGGGCCCGCCCAGCCCCTGCCCCGCGCCGCTCCGCTCCCGCCGCCCTCAGCGCTCCCCGGCCCCTGCCGCACCTCACCAGCCGGCAGCCGCCGCTCGCCCGCCAGCACCTCCGGCGCTTCTCCCGCGCTGCGGCACCGCTGCCGCTCCCCACGGGGCAGCACCAATGGCGGCCGCGGCCGGCAGCGCCAGCTCCTCGCTGTGCCTCGGCAGCGCCCAGGGGGAGGAGCTGCCGCGCTCCCGGCGCCTCCGATTGGCTGTTGCGCCCAGCTGTGGGCGGAACTTCCTGACCCCGTTGTCTCGGCTGCCAGCTGGGGTGGGGTGAGGGAGTCTCTGGGGCTGAGCTGCGGATCCTGGGGGGGCGGTGGGGATTGCCTGGGGCTGCCGCGGGGTCATTGAGTTGGGATCGAGATCCCCTGGAGCTGAGGAGGGGATCCCGAGGTGGGGATCGGAATGGCCGGGGCCTGAGGGTTGTGTCGTGGCGTGGGGATCAGGGAGCGGAGTGTGCGGGCTGGCTGGTGAAGGGTTTGTGGGGTAGGGGTTGGTGGGGTGGGGATCTGTGGGGTCCCAGGGGCGGTGGGGGTTGGGCTGGGGGGGGTGGGGACATGCGAGGGGGCTGGGGCACAGGGGAGGTGTGTAGGGGAGTGGGTGGGTCTGTGCTGTTGTGGGAGGGTGTGCGGCTGTGGGGCCATCGGTGGGGCTGGGGAGGGCTGGGTGTGTTTGGGGGTTCCTTGTGCTGCTGTGCTGCTGAATCCCCCTGCTAGGGGCAGCTGCAGGCCCCCTTTGGCTGCTGCTGTGTTGCAGGCGGAGCCAGTGGTGGGCTGCAGGGGGCTGGCCCTGTGTCCCTGGCCCTGTGTCCCTCTGCTCCCTGCTGCCCTGGCAGCAGAGCTGAGCTGGAGCAGCACTGTGGGGGCTGCTGTGGCCAGGAGAGGTGGTGGGCAGCGTGGGGGCTGGCTCGCAGCAGAGGCTCCCGTGGGGGGTGTGGGGGAGCCCTGGGGGCTTGGAGCCTTTGTGCCGGCAGCTGCCGGGCGGCTGCTGTGCTCCAGGGCAGCGCCTTGCTTCCCTGCAGGAGCTGCTGCAGCAGGTGGCAGAATTGCAGCAGCTGCTGGTGTGGGAAGGGCCAGGGCCTGCCCCTGCTGCCCTGTGCTGGCCTTGGCCTTAGCCTGTGAGCAGGGCTGGAGGTGCCCCCTGGGCACAGCCCCGTGTGGGGCAGGCTGGAGGTGCAGCAGAGTTGGGGGGAGGGGCAGGCTGCAGGGTGCTGTGCTCTGGCACAGCCTTTGCCCCAGCTGGGCGCTGCCCCCAGCCAGGATTGGTCCCTGTTGCTGTCCTGGCAGAGGAGAGGGTCCCAGTGGCAGCCTGCAGCAGAGGAGAGAGGGTTCAGGGGGTGCTGGGTGGGCTCTGGCAGCACCAGGCCTGTCTCCTCCTGCCCCACAGCCCCTGCCAGAGCTGTGCCCATGCAGAGAAGGGCTGTGCTCAGGTGCCCTCCCCTGTGCAGGTGAAGCCCTTTGCGAGGGCTTGGCTATGCCAGACCTTATGCCAGGGCTGCCTTGGCCTGCCCTCAGGCACAGGGCTGGGCACAGCTCTCTGCAGGTCTCTGTGTGCCCAGCTGGGGTCTGGCTTTGTCCCTGCCCTCAGGAAGCCCAAGCCCTTTGCCCAGCTTGCCCTCAGCAGGCATTTGTTAGTTAATTATAATAAAATGTTTTAAGTCATAAGTAATTCTAATCAAATGTTATAAGCAAGCAGTAATTATGACAGAATAGGGTAATTGGTCATTGGTTAGCATACAATATAGTAATTAATAATTACAATGAGATCTAAGTAATCCTTAAAATCTCTTCCCAGTGAGCTTTTGAGAGCTTTAAAGAGATCTTGAGGACTTTTGCAAAGTCTTCAAGAGGCTTTGCGGAATGTGGAAAGGTTTTGATGATTTTTCAGGGATTTTGGAAGAGCTTTGGGAACCCTAAGTGATGAAAGACTCTGCAGTAACATCAGGGCAGAGATCTGAATGCAACTCGAGGTGGTTTGAGGAAGTTGTAAGAGTTGTGAATGGTTTTGATGAGTTTGTTGAAGGCTAGGAGAGTTTTAAAGAGGTGCTGATGATTTGTAAGGCTGTTTGAAAGCTCTTGAAGTGGTTTTGAAGCCTGCCAACTGGATCAGTCAGCCGAGAGACTCACTGAGATCTCTCCAGAATTAGTTGTTGAGAGTTTGTCAGAGATTTTCATGATAGCTCCAGAGGTTTTGAACAGTTCTGAAGGGATTTATTGGCTCTTGAATGATACAAAGAAATAGACAAGCTCAGCAGCCCAGACTGCTCAGTTGCCTTCTGTAACAGTTTGTGAGCAGCCCTGGACACGGGGGAAGATTTCCTCCTCAGCTCTGTGCCTGCACACAAGTTGTACACAGTTAGTGCACACTGAGCTGCTCCATCCTCATGCTGGTTCCTGCTCGTTTACATTCAGCTGCTCTTGTCCACACCTGGCAGTGTCTTCTGGCAGTAGGCTTGGGAGGCTCTTCCTCGTGGTTGCATTCTTCCTTTCCACCTCTGCTCTTCTGGTTGTTGTTTTCCTGTTCTTCTGCTCTCACCTGCAGGAAGGAGCTGAGCTGCCCCTGGCCTGTTTCCTGTTATGTGCACATGGTCTTAGATAAGCATTGCCTGCCCCTCAGCATTGCATTGTCCCCTCTTTCAGTTCACAAGTGAGAAGCACATCTGGATCCAAGCCCTGTACCTGAGATCTCTTGGTTTCCATAAATTCCTTTAGTTCCTGGTACTGTGGCTCCCCTCCCTTGGTTCAGTTCCTGTCGTGCTGCTTCCCTCTCTTGGTTCAGCTGCTGTGGTGCTGCTTCCCTCCCTTGGTTCAGGTGCTGTGGTGCTGCTTCCCTCCCTTGGTTCAGGTGCTGTGGTGCTGCTTCCCTCCCTTGGTTCAGCTGCTGTGGTGCTGCTTCCCTCCCTTGTTCAGCTGCTGTGGTGCTGCTTCCTCCCCTTGCTTCAGTTCCTGTGGTGCTGCTTCCCTCCCTTGGTTCAGTTCCTGTAGTGCTGCTTCCCTCCCTTGATTCTTTTCCTGTCCTGCTCAGTGCACCATAATGCCATTGAATTATCAGGGATCTGAGCATATAACTATTCTGGGAGTCACTGGTGGATCTCAAGAGTTAGCTAAGGTAGAAGTTGATACAAGTTTAACTGATAAACGGTGGCAGAAGCCTCCTGTGGTGACCAGACCTGACACACCTTGTATTATGGGAATTAATTTTCTGAGAGAAGGGCGTTTCAAAGACCCTAAGGGTTACCAATGGGCTTTGGGAGTAGCTTCTGTAGAAATTGATGGACAAAACCTGAAGCTATCTGTTAGACCTGAGCTTTCTGATGAATCTGCAGTTGTGGGACAACATAGGATATCAGACATTAAATTGCCGGTTGCTTCTCAGACTGTGCATCACAGAGAATACAGAACCAACTGTGACTCTTTGTTGCCCATTCAGAATCTGATTCATCAGCTGGAGAGTCAGAAAGTCATCAGCAAAACTCATTCACCTTTCAACAGTCCAGTGTGGCCTGTGCGGAAGCAGAATGGAGACTGGCGTCTGACAGTCGACTTCCGAGCCCTGAATGAAGTAACTCCGCCTATGAGTGCAGCAGTACCAGACATGATGGAGCTACAGTATGAGCTGGAATCCAAAGAGGCCAAGTGGTATGCTACCAGAGACATTGCTAATGCATTTTTCTCTATTCCCATAGCAGAGGAATGCAGGCCTCAGCTTGCCTTCACCTGGAGAGGAATCCAGTACACCTTCAACAGATTGCCAGTGGGCTGGATCCACAGCTCCAGCATCTGTCATGCAGTGATCCACGATGCTCTGGAGGAAGGTGGTGCTCCAGAACACATCCAGTTCATTGATGATATCATCATCTGGGGTAAAACTGCTGAGGAAGTCATCATGAAAGGCAACAAAATCATTGACATTTTCTTTAGAATGTGTTGTTTGGCCATTGAGTGAGACAAGGTGAAAGGACCTACCACAGAGATTCAGTTTCTGGGAGTGCGGTGGCAGGATGGATGCCGACACATTCCAGTGGATGTGGTAAATAGAGTCTCTACCATGGCAAATCCCACGAACAAGCAAGAGACCCTACGTTTCTTGGGGATAGTGGGATTTTGGAGACTGCACATTCCTGGATACAGTCAGATTGTGAAACCTCTGTATGATGTGACTCGAAAGAGAAACAGTTTCCACTGGGGACCTGAACAACAAGCAGCCTTTGACCAGATAAAGCAAGAGGTAGTTCAAGCAATGGGTCTGGAACCTGCCCGAGATGGTCCAGACATTAAGAATACTTTGTACACGGCTGCAAGTGACAATGGTCCAACCTGGTGCTTGTGGCAAAAAGCTCCAGGTGAGACACGTGGAAGACCTCTTGGTTTCTGGAGTCGAGGTTACAGAGGTTCAGAGGCTAATTATACTCCAACGGAGAAAGAGATTCCAGCTGCCTATGAAGGAGTAAAAGCAGCTTCTGAAGTGATTGGAACTGAATCACAATTTCTTTTCGCTCCCAGACTACCAGTTTTGAATTGGATGTTCATAGGGAAAGGTTCCACACCATATCATGCTGAGAGAGTAACTCGTGCTGAGGAAGCTCCTCCTTACAATGACCTTTCTGATGATGAAAAGAAATATGCTTTGTTCACAGACAGTTCCTGTCGTCTTGTTGGAAACAAGCAAAGGTGGAAGTCTGCAGTTTGGAGTCCAACACGCTGAGTTGCAGTGGCAAAGGATGGAGAAGGAGAATCCAGTCAGTTGCAGAGGTAAAAGCTGTCCAGCTAGCTCGACGTGGCTGAATGTGAGAGATGGCCAAAGCTTTATCTCTACACCAACTCATGGATGGTAGCCAATGCTCTGTGGGGTTGGCTAAAGGACTGGAAAAAAGAATGGTTGGCAGAGAAAAAGAAACTGATTTGGGCAGCTGACCTGTGGCAGGACATTGCTGATGGAGTTGAGAGAATTGCAGTGAAGGTGAGGCACATTGATGCTCACATTCCTAAGAGCAAAGCTACTGAGGAACAACAACACAACCATCAGGCAGATTTAGCTGACAGAGTTTCTCAAGTAGACATGGACTCTGTTCTTGATCTCAACTGGAAACACTGAGGTGAGATATTCTTAGCTCGGTGGGCTCATGATTCGTCAGGACATCAAGGCAGAGATGCAACCTACCAGTGGGCTTATGACAGATCCATAGACATTTCCATGGATGCTATCACACAAGTCATCCATGACTGTGACATTTGTGCTGCTACTAAGCAGGCAAAGCAAATGAAGCCCTTGTGGTATGGTGACAGATGGCCCAAGTACAAGTATGGTGAAGCTTGGCAGATTGACTGCATCACTCTACCACGTTCTTGTTCTGGTAAGTGATACGTGCTTACTATGGTAGAGGCAAACACTGGATGGTTGGAAACTTATCCAGTTCCACATTCAACTGCACGCAACACCATTCTTGGTCTGGAGAGACAAACCCTGTGGAGACATGGAACTCCAGAGAGGATTGAGTAAGACAATGGAACTCATTTCAAAGCCAATCTTGTAAAGAACTGGGCCGTAAAGCATGGCATTGAGTGGATATTCCATATTCCCTACTATGCACCAGCTGCAGGGAAGATTGAATGCTACAATGGTTTGTTGAAGACCACTCTTAAAGCCATGGGGGGTGGATCTTTGAAAAACTGGGAAAAACATTTAGCCCAAGCAACCTGGCTGGTGAATAGTAGAGGTTCAGTGAACCGAGCTGGACCTGCACATTCAGAACTGCTACAGAAAGTAGAAGGTGATAGAGTTCCTGTTGTTAGAGAAAAGAATCTGTTAGGTAAAACTGTTTGGGTATTTTCTCCCTCAGGAGAGGCTAAACCTGTCGAAGGGGTGGTTTCAGCTGAAGGTCCGGGTCACACTTATTGGGTAATGCAAGAGAATGGTGAAATTCAGTGTATTCTACAAAGGAATTTAACTTTAGCTGAGAGAGTTTAATTTCAGTGTTGTACAGATACACTGTGCCCAAAGGAAGAATCCATGAGGAATCTACGGCGCACAAACCCTGAGAACCCTGAGAGCCCTGAGTCAGCTGAGAGTCCCTGATTCCTTTCTTCACTTCATCTGCGAGGAGACAAACTGTTTTCTGGTTTCTTGTTTCCTAATTTTCTTGGACTTCTGAATCATCTACATCTGAGGATAGCTGGAATGGGCTATGAACTTTACTTATGAATTGCAGATGGGTTATTCAGTATCACTAAGGTTGGAAGAGAGATATTGCTTTCCATTAGATGGACAGTGCTAACAGCCAATGAAATTGTTTAGAAGGGGTGGATTGTGACAGTTTTAGGCTGTGCCTTTAAGAAAAAGGACAGCTACAGAATTCTGTAGCTGAAATGTTTAGGTGTAAAAAGGAAAACAAAGATAATTCTAAATGAATTTCATTGGCAGATCTGTAGCCTGTAACTTTTAAGAACTTACAGTCTGTGTTCAGTCTTCTGAGTTGGGTCTGGTTGCCTCTCCCCTCTTTCTCTCTCTCTCATTTCTCTTCTAAACATCTCAGCAGAGCATGGAGCTAGATGGTACTGATGCAGGTGCCTTGCACCTCCCAGTCTGAGTATAATGTTCTGGTGCCTTCTGGGAAACTGTTGGAGGCTTTTGGAGCTCAACCTGTGGGGCAGGTTACATGAGAAAGGCTTCCTGCTTGGGGGAGAAGCCTTGCTGCCAAGGTTAACAGGGCACAGCAAAATGCCTTCTCTGTGAGGCAGGAGTGTGACTAGCTCTGAGGCTCACAAGGTTCAGCCAGGATGGCTGCTGGTCTGGACGAAGCGATGTCCCCACTCAGGGGCTGTAGCAGCCCAGGACAGGTGGTCTACATGGGCTACATCGATTCCCTCATTGGCGACAGGTCAGGTGATGGCTGGCTCTGTCCTTGGGACATGGGGTATGGTTTCTGGGGCTGGCACACAGTGTGGCATCGTCCATAGCTAGGCAGTAGCTGTGTGCCAGGCAAGTGGCAGCAGTTGGCAGCAAAGAGCTTGGGAACACTGGTTCTAGCCCTGAGCAAAGCAGGCTTTGGCAACACAGTGCATGGGGCAAACACGAGCACGAATATGGGACGTGGGCACAGGCACGAACACGGGCACTTGCTTACCAAAAGAACCCCTACTGAACATTTGCCACAATGAATACTGGTCCATTGAGCAACTTTGTAAACAGAGTAATTAACCAATGGTGTGGTGTTTTACAAAACACAGTATAAGCATGCGTTGTGAACGAGGCAAGCATGAGTAAATCGTGTGAACTTTGTTTACCACAGAGGTGGCAAACATGCCCAGGCAGGTTGTTTACCTGGACTCGTGGATACCATGTCCTGTTGTTAATTTGGCACCAAAATCCCCTCACTCCAGAAGGGAGAGGGAAGAGGTTTGAGCAGACATGTAATGACAATAGTGGGGACATAATTTTGGACATAAGCATCATTCACCACACCAGTTCAGGACAGGACTTGACTTTCCCTGCTGCTATCCGCTGAGGATCCATAGGTGATAAAACACAAGCACATCCCTTTCCTACACTTAGAAATCTCCTGGCCTTTCCTAGGCCAAAGCTCTCTCTGGGATGCACCAGAAAATTATCCAACCCCTTTTGAATTTTCCCGGAACATAATCTTTATCTTAAAGCACTATTACTAACACAAAGACCAAAACCATTCTGCAGTATACTTGTACTGAATTCTTATGCTAACACCCAAAACTTATGTTCAAATCAAGCCATTGAATTAACCTCTGAAGAAAAGCAAGAACGAGTTTATGTTACACAGAGCTCTTGTGAAATGCCTACACACAGAAAAAGTCCCAAATCATTCAAATGAGAAGAGAACCATTGACCTCTGAACTTCCAAACAACTTTAAAGGAAGATGTCTCCAAACTTCTTTTATTACAATTCCTCCACCCCAATATAATTATTAATTACCATATTGTATGCTAATTAATGACCAATTACTCTATTCTATCATAATTACTACCTGCTTATAACATTTGATTAGAATTACTTATTACTTAAAATATTTTATTAACTAACAAATGCCCCCAGCATTTGGGCTTGTCTGAAACAAAAGCAAACAATACAGGAGTTTGGGAACTTTGGTTGCTTATTGACTCCAACTGAGCAATGGACAGGCTTTTGTTTAGTCCAGGGAGACCCAAAGCATTGGGGAAGAGACAGACAAACCCTGGCAAAGCTCAGCCCAGCTCCAGTGGCAGTTCTGGCAGTGCCAACTCATCACTGTAATTATTCTCATCACCACTAACTGGTGTTTAGAAGGGCAGGAGGTTTTTGTTCCTGCTGGAGCCCCCAGCCTTGGAGAAATTCAGTCAAGAAAAGGAGATTTTGGTTCAGTCTGTTGTAAAGCCCCTCCTGGGGGTCACGACTGCCCCAACAGAATGAGTGTGGCACTATTTGTGCCTGTCCCCCAGTGTGGGCCTGTCACTGGCATGAGTACGGCAGTGCTTGGTAAGATGAGACTTCTGGGTGAACCTCTTGCCACAGTCACAGCAGGTGAAGGGCTTCTCACCAGTGTGGGTGCGGCGGTGCACAGCCAGGTTGGAGCTTGTGTGGAAACTCTTGCCACAGTCGGCACAGCCATAGGGCTTCTCACCACTGTGGATGAGTTGGTGCTTGAGGAGTCTGGATCTCTGGGTAAAGCTCTTGCCACACTCTGCACAAAGGAACAGCTTCTCTCCGGTGTGGATACGGCGATGGATGGTGAGGGTGGAGCTGTTTTTGAAGTTCTTGCCGCAATCATCACAAGTGAAGGCTTTCTTGCTGGTGCAGACACGACGGTGCCTTGTGAGGGAGGACCTGGCAGCAAATCTCTTCTCAAAGTCCCCACGCACAAAGCGTTTCTCTCCAGTATGAGTGCGGCGGTGCTTGTTGAGGGAGGAGCAGAAGCTAAAACTCTTGCCACAGTCAGTACAGGTGAAGGGCTTCTCTCCAGTATGGACACGGCGGTGAATGTTCAGGTTGGAGCTGTGGTTGAAGGTCTTGCCACAGACGGCACAGCTGTACGGCTTCTCTCCAGTGTGGATGAGAGCAGAGCTGAAGCTGAAGCTCTTGCCACAGTCAGCACAGGGGAACAACTTCTCTCCAGTGTGGATACGGCGGTGGATGGCGAGGGTGGAGCTGCTTTTGTAGCTCTTGCCGCAGTCGTCACAGCTGTAGGGCTTCTCACTACTGTGGATGAGTTGGTGCCGGATGAGAGTGGAGCTGAAGACGAACCTCTTGCCACACTCTGCACAGGTGAAGAGCTTCTCACCGGTGTGGATGCGGCGGTGAATATTCAGGTTGGAGCTGCGATTGAAACTCTTGCCGCAGTCAGCACAGCTGTATGGCTTCTCACTGCTATGGATGAGTTGGTGCCGGATAAATGTGGAGCTCGTGGTGAAGCTCTTGCCGCACTCTGCACAGGGGAACAGCTTCTCTCCAGTATGGATACGGCGGTGAATGTTCAGGTTGGAGCTGCGGTTGAATGTCTTGCCACAATCGGCGCAGCTGTATGGCTTCTCACCGCTGTGGATGAGGCGGTGACGGATGAGAGTGGAGGTGAAGCTGAAGCTCTTGCCGCAATCAGCACAGGGGAACAACTTCTCTCCTGTGTGGATACGACGGTGGATGGTGAGGGTGGAGCTGCGTTTGTAGCTCTTGCCACAGTCGGCACAGCTGTATGGCTTCTCACTGCTGTGAATGAGTTGATGCTGTATGAATGTGGAGCGCTGGGTAAAGCTCTTTCCGCACTCTGCACAGGGAAACAGCTTCTCTCTGGTGTGGACATGGTGGTCCTCGGTGAAGCTAGAACTGTGTTTGAAGCTCTTGCCACAGGCATCAGAAGTGAAGAGCTTCTCACCAGTGTGCATACGAAGATGCATCCTGAGAGACGACTTGGCTGCAAATCTCTTATTGCAGTCACCACACATAAAGGGCTTCTCACCACTGTGGGTGCGTCGGTGCAGTGACAGGTTGGAGCTTGTGTGGAAGTTCTTGCCACAGTCGGCACAGCTGTACGGCTTCTCACCACTGTGGATGAGTTGGTGTTGGATGAATTGAGAGCTTGTGGTGAAACTCTTGCTACACTCCGCACAGGGGAACAGTTTCTCTCCGGTGTGGATACGGCGGTGGATGGCAAGGGTGGATTTGTTTTTAAAGCTCTTGCCACAGTCATTACAAGTGAAGGGCTTCTCGCTGGTGTGCACACGAAGGTGCTTCCTGAGAGAGGACTTGTCAACAAATCTCTTATTGCAATCACCACACACAAAGGGCTTCTCACCAGTGTGGATACGGCGGTGGATGGTGAGGGTGGAGCTGCTTTTGTAGCTGTTTCCACAGTCGGAACAGCTGTATGGCTTCTCACCAGTGTGGATGAGGCGATGACGGATGAGAGCGGAGCTGAAGCTGAAGCTCTTCCACAGTCAGTACATGGGAAAAACTTCTCTCCAGTGTGGATACGGCGGTGGATATCGAGGGTAGAGCTGCTTTTGTAGCTCTTGCCACAGTCAGCACAGGTGAAGGGCTTCTCACTGCTGTGGATGAGTTGGTGACGGATGAATGTGGAGCGCTGGTTGAAGGTCTTGCTACAGTCAGTGCAGCTGTATGGCTTCTCACCAGTGTGGATGAGGCGGTGACGGATGAGAGCAGACCTGAAGCTGAAGCTCTGGCCACAGTCAGCACAGGGGAACAATGTCTCTCCAGTGTGGATACGGCGATGGATGGCAAGGGTGGAGCTGCTTTTATAGCTCTTGCCACAGTCAGCACAGCTGTACGGCTTCTCACTGCTGTGGATGAGTTGGTGCCGGATGAATGTGGAGTGCTGGGTAAAACTCTTACCACACTCTGAACACGGGAACAACTTCTCTCTGGTGTGGACATGGGCATCCTTGATGAAGCTAGAGCTGCATTTGAAACTCTTGCCACAGGCATCAGAAGAGAAGAGCTTCTCACCAGTGTGCACATTAAGATGCATCCTCAGAGATGACTTGGCTGCAAATCGCTTATTGCAGTCACCACACACAAAGGGCTTTTCTCCACTGTGGGTGCGGTGGTGCCGGGCAAGGTGAGCTCTCTGGGTGAAGGTCTTGCCACAGTCGGCACAGCCGTACGGCTTCTCACCGCTGTGGATGAGTTGGTGTTGGATGAATTGGGAGCTTGTGGTGAAGCTCTTGCCGCACTCTGCACAGGGGAACAGATTCTCTCCGGTGTGGATACGGCGGTGGATGGTGAGGGTGGAGCTGGTTTTAAAGCTCTTGCCACAATCACCACAGATGAGGGGCCAGGTGCCAGGGTGGGGGCAGTAGTGCTGCACTGGCTCTGAGCCAGATGGGATGCTCTGCCCACACTCTGGGCACTGATTCAGCTGCTTGGGTGGCACTAAAGGGGCTGCAGGTGTTTTCTCCTCATATACCTTCTCCTTCTCCTCTTTGTCATCCTGGTCATTTTCATTTTCATAGCCATCATCATCATCATTGTCATTGTCCTCATAGGCATCATCCTCGATCTTGTTCTCTTCCTCCTCTTCCTTGGGGCTGCGATATGGCTGCTCCATTTTGGTCTCTGGGTTATTCTCCTCCCAGCTCTTGTCTGGGTCCTTCTCTGAGGCTATGCTGGTTGGGGAAGAGGTCACTTCCCTAGGGAAGATGGAAGCGCCTGACTGCAGGAACTCAAACCCTGAGATCCTGCCCTGATCAGAACAGCCCTCAACAGTCAACACCTCCCAGCACCCAATATTTGGCTATGGCAAGCAATAGACAGGAACATTAAGCCCCAACCCCAGCCATGTTGGGGGAGTCAAATGACTACCTGTGCTGAGACCCTGGCTTCCCGGGCTGGGAGTGATGAGACACCCCAGGACTTACACAGCAGTCTCATCCTCCTTGTTCCCAAGCCTGCTAGCACTGACAGAGTGGATCCTGGCCCAGGCTATGCCTTTCAATCTCTCCTGCTTCAGACAACAGAGGCAGCAGTGCTGACCCTCACAACAGACCCTCATCAGCCTGGTGGGCTCCAGACTCCCACCACAGCTGACATCAGTCAGAGCTCCCAGTGAGAGATGTGGTAGGTAGAAAGCTCTGGAGAAGGTTGGGAGGTGCCACAGGAGTCAGTCAGGGGCTGGGGTCCCTCTGTTGTCCCAGTCTGAGTTGTTTTACCTGCTGGGCTGTCCCAAGGAGCAGATCTGCAAACTCTGCTGTTGCCCAGCCCAGAGGTGCAGATGTGATGGAGAGAAGGACACTGACCCTGTAAGAGAGAAGCAAAGGGCTCAGAGAAGAAGATTGACCTCCACGGGATGGCTCAGCACTGCCCGTGGCCGGAGCTGGGCCTTGCTGAGGGCGCAGATGGACAGGACTTCAGGCCAGACTCAGCTCCTTGCCCAGCACACAGAAATCTGACATGGGGGTATGGGGTGGGGTGTCTGGGTAAGATCCCCAAGTGCCTGCTTGCACTGTGCTGGATGTCAGGAGACTGTCCTGATCCAGGCAGGCTTTGGGGTGTTTCAGCTTCCAGGATCAGCTGCTGCCAGTACCATTGTAGGGAGGAGTCAGGCAGAGGCACACAGCTGCTGAACTAATCCCTCCCACCCCCCTGATGACTTCAAACTCTATCTGTCCATCTGCTCCATCTACACTCAGATTGTGTCCTCTGAGAGGCCCCAAAGCCCCACCAAGGGACACAAAAATGATCAGGAGGTTGGAACAGCCCTGCTACAAGGGCAGGATGAAGGAGCTGGGGGTGTTCAGCCTGGAGAAGAGAAGGCTCTGGGGAGACCTAATAGTGACATTCCAGTACCTGAAGGGACTACAAGAAGGATGGAGAGAGACTGTTTCAAAAGGCCTGCAGGGACAGGACCAGGGCCAATGGCTTCAAAGAGAGCAGAGCACATTGAGATTGGATGTGAGGAACAAGTTCTGCACCAGGAGGCTGCTGGAACACTGCAACAAGTTGCCCAGGGAGGCTAGACAGGGCTCTGGGCAACCTGATCTAGTGGATGATGTCCCTGCTGAGTGGAGGGGGGCTTGGAGTGGATGAACTTTGCAGGTCACTTCCAACCCAAACCAGTGTGATTCCAGGAGAAGGAGCTGCCCCAGCCCCCTGGCAAGCTGAGCCTTCAAACTGTGCAGTGTAGGGGAATCCACCACTGCCCTTGGGAGTTACAAAACGAAGACAGAACAAAATGCTCTCTTCTAACGAATCATAGTTGATATCAAGAGAAAAGTCACCTGCACCAGAACACCTCTGGGACATACAAACTGTGGATTAGACTCAACCATCACAGCTCTAATATTAACTTACAGAAACCCCATGTTGGTTAGTGTGGGGTTTAAACCCGTGAAAATATGCTGTCCTTCTTAGACTGACTTGAAGGCACCCTCAGCCAGTTTACCACAAAAATAGGGGAGGGGCTTTGGCTCCACGCCCCAGGCTCCTGCAACACCCTGGCCCCATGGCTTCTGACCTTGCTTCCTGTCAGTAGAGCTGACAAAAGCTCTGCACAGCTCTCAGCCTGCAGGCAGAGAGCAAAAGCTCCTCCTGCCCTGAGCCTTTCTGTGTTCAGGGAACCCTGAGAGGAATTGGAAATGAGTCAGGAAACCATTAGGGAGTATTTATGCCAAAAGAGATTGGAGGGCACACAGGGGTTTGATGCAGCCAGCAGAGGGGGCCGGGGCCAGGCCCTGCAGGGCACCAATGGCTCCGGTTGCTAACAGAGCAGCAGCCAGGGGGCCTGCAGCTGCCCCTAGCAGGGGGATTCAGCAGAACAAGCAACCTCCAAACACACCCACCCCTCCTGTGCCCCACTGATGGCCCCAGAACCGCACAGACCCCTCCCACAACAGCACAGACACCACCCACAGACCCTACACCCCTCCCCCGTGCCCCACAGCTACCCCTAGAGCCACCCAGACCCCCTCCCCAGAACTGCCCAGACCACCTCCAACACCAGAGACCCCCTCCCCAGCTACCCACAGCCCAACAGAGGTTGCCAGAATCACACAGACCCCTCCAGACCTGCACAGAGCCCCTCTCAGAAGCCCAGGACTCCCCACTCCAAACCTCATGCCCCCTCCCCACACAACAGCCACACAGAGGCTCCCCCAGCACCACCAACTCCTACTGCTACAGGCATTAGATCACACAGGTAAGTCTATGGACAAGGCTAGGTATTTGGAGGAGGAGAGGTACTAGGAATATGTATCAGAGTCAGTATGAGGAGCCAAGTGTGTACTGCAGAACAGAGCAGCAAAGTCATTTCTGAACCTGACCTTACAGCTCTGGTAAACTCTTCCAAGCATTTCATAACAGGCAGCAGTAGGCCAGAGGAAGCAGCTCATCATCAGGATGATAAAGGAGCTCCTTAGCAAGCACCACATAAAGGAAAGAATCTGTTGAAGGCTAGGGGCTATGACACCTGGCAAGAAGGCCACTGAAGGCCAAGCAGCCAAAGCAGTTCAGAGGTACAAGGTGAAAAGCACAGCTGTGAGGAAGACAACTTGCTTTGTCCCAGCACCCCTACTCCCCACCACCAGCTGGCTTCCCGCAGGCACAGAAGGAAGGAACGCTGGGGAGGGACAATGCCAATGGCTTCTGAGAACTAATTGTCCTAACCCCCCATTTAGTGGGATGGGAATGACCCTGTGTGGTTGGTTGGACACTACACAAACCCCTCAGTGGCACTGCGCGGTGTGCAGGCTCGGGGCAGCAATGCCTCAGCCCCCCAGGGCCCCCATCCCCCCCTCAGGATCCCCCCTCAGCCAGACACACTCCCTCAGCCCCCGGCAGCCGGCACCAAGGGGACACAGAGCAGGAGGAGAGCTCGGGGCAGCCCCTGGGGCTTGGCTCAGGAGCTGCTGGGGTACAGCAGTGCTCCGTGAGGCTATGGGATGGGGGCTGGGATAGGGGAGGGGAAGGTCCTGGGGCTGGGGAGGGGCAGTCTGGGGGGGCTCTGCTGGGGGCTCTGGGGTTGGGATCCCTTGGGGCTGGGGGTTGCAGACAGGACCCTTTTGGGGACATCCTGTGGCAGGGCCTGGGGGTCTGGAGCATTTGGGGCTTGCATGGGGCCTGGCTGACCCTGGCACTCAGGGTGGGGCAGGAGCCACCCGGGCACCACAGGCCCCTGATGTGTCCCCAGCTGTGCCCCCACCCAGCAGCAGCTGCAGGAGGGGCTGGGGGTGCATCCTCCCCCTCCAGCCAGGACAACAAAGGCTCAAGGCCAAGGGAGAGAAGCAGAAGCTGGCAGCCAGCAAAGACAGCCTGGGGGGGCTGGGAGCTCAGGGGGAGCTGTGGGTTTGGGGTGAGGCTGACACCTCCTTAACCTCCCTGCCCAGCTCTGCAGAAGGCCCAGCACCAGGGGCAGGCACTGTGCTGCCAGCCCAAGGGCTGAGGCAGGAGCACCCCTGGCTGCTGGCCCAGCACAGCCAGCTGCAGGCACTGGCAGGCTGGGGGGGGACAAAGCCCTGAGCCCCCCGGACAGCCTCCCCCAACTCCCTGTGCCCTCCCAGGCAGCCCACGCTGCACCCTGCCACAAGCAGGAGGAGCCAGGGCCCAGCCCAAAATGCCCCAGGGAAAGCACACCAGCAGCCTGAGAGCTCCAAATCCTCCCTGGGACCCTCAGTTACCCTCCTGCACCCCAAGACTATCCCCAAGGAACCCAGGATGTCCCCAGAGGAGTCCCCAGATGGAGCTGAGGGAAGAACAGGAGGCTACTAAAACGCTGCTGCCCCATCTCTCTTCTTCCCCCCTAGTCAGGAAGGGCTCAAAACAGTGCTGCTAAGGCCCTGCTGCTCAGAACCCCTCCAGACCCCCCCGGCCTGGGGTGGGGTCCTTTCCCACCACCTGGAGCTTGGAGACCATTTTCACTGCCTCTGGGACACTTTTGGGGTGCCAGGGGTGTCCCTGAGGGTCCCAGGCAGCATTTTGGGGTCCTAGGCTGGTTTTGGTTCCCGGGAGGGCAGCTCAGGCTCCTGGCTTCTCACTTGGCTGTGCTGGGGGAACATTCTGAGCTGCGGGGGGCATTCTGGGCTGTGCCTTTGCTCCTCCTGCTTGGGGCAGGAGCCAGCCTGGGCTGCCCAGGGGGGCACAGGGAGGCTGTTCGGGGCTTCAGGGCTGGAGCTCCCCCCACACTCTCCCGCTCCCCGCAGCTGGCCGTGCTGGGGCAGCAGGGAAAGCATCAAAGTCTCCTGGAGCCTCCCGGGGCCTGCTTGCTGCCCTCCATGCAGCGCCCCGGGGGCCTGGCCGCGCCCTGCCGCCTGCTGCCCGAGGCCTGGCCGGAGGCGCCCAGCGCGGCCTGCGGCCACACAGCCTCAGCAGCGCCGCAGGAGGCTGCGGCAGCCAGGGGCAGCCGGGCCCCACCGACCCCCACCCGGCCCCAGGGGAGCCGGAGCCCAGCCACAGCTTTCCCCCGAGCGTCCCAAAGCATCCAGGCTGCAGCCCTCAGCCCCAGGGGATCGCAACCCCGAGCCCAGGCTGCCTCCCTCCGCCCCAGGGCTGCCCCCGCCCCGGCCAGACAAAGGCGGCGCAGAGCAGGAGCCCGAGGGACGGCTCGCAGCTCAGGAAGCTGCCGACCGCCGGCCCCGGCAGGCTCCCGGGGCCTGGCCGAGCAGAGGCCGCAGCGGCCGAGGCTCCCCCCCGGCCCCCACAAGGCTCCAAGGCCTCAGCTCCCGCCGCGGCCCCGGGGCTCAACCATCTCGCAGCGTGCTCCGGGGCCCGCCCAGCCCCTGCCCCGCGCCGCTCCGCTCCCGCCGCCCTCAGCGCTCCCCGGCCCCTGCCGCACCTCACCAGCCGGCAGCCGCCGCTCGCCCGCCAGCACCTCCGGCGCTTCTCCCGCGCTGCGGCACCGCTGCCGCTCCCCACGGGGCAGCACCAATGGCGGCCGCGGCCGGCAGCGGCAGCTCCTCGCTGTGCCTCGGCAGCGCCCAGGGGGAGGAGCTGCCGCGCTCCCGGCGCCTCCGATTGGCTGTTGCGCCCAGCTGTGGGCGGAACTTCCTGACGCGCGGCCGCCGCATGCGGAATGGCCGGCCCGGGGGCTCCAGCGCAGCGCTCTCTGCTCGCCCAGGCCCCAGGAGCCTGCCCGGGCCGGCGCTCGGCAGCTTCCTCTGCTCCCAGCTCGGCTTCGGCCTCCTGCTCTGCGTCCCCGCTGTCTCGGCTGCCAGCTGGGGTGAGGTGAGGGAGTCTCTGGGGCTGAGCTGCGGATCCTGGGGGACGGTGGGGATTGCCTGGGGCTGCCGCGGGGGTCCTTGAGTTGGGATCGAGATCCCCTGGAGCTGAGGAGGGGATCCCGAGGTGGGGATCGGAATGGCCGGGGGCTGAGGGTTGTGTCGTGGCGATCAGGGAGCGGGGTGTGCGGGCTCGGGCTGGTGAAGGGCTGGGGTAGGGGTGTCTGGGGGTGGGGTTCCAGGGGGAATCATGGTGGGGGTTGGGCTGGGGGCTCCTGGGGACATCCCCGAGGGGCTGTGTGGGGCGGGGGAGTAGGGGAGTGGGTGGCGTCTGTGCTGTTGTGGGAGGGGTGGCTGCTGCCTGTGGGGCTGGAGGCTGGGTGTGTTTGGGGTTCCTTGTGCCTGTGCTGTGGTGGGCTGCAGCTGGGCTTTGGCCTGCTGTGTCCCAGTGGTGGCCAGGGGCTGGCCCTGTGTCCCTCTGCTCCCTGCTGCCCTGGCAGCAGAGCTGAGCTGGAGCAGCACTGTGGGGCCTGCTGTGGCCAGGAGAGGTGGTGGGCAGCGTGGGGGCTGGCTCGCAGCAGAGGCTCCCGTGTGGGGGTGTGGGGGAGCCCTGGGGGCTTGGAGCCTTTGTGCCGGCAGCTGCCGGGCGGCTGCTGTGCTCCAGGGCAGCGCCTTGCTTCCCTGCAGGAGCTGCTGCAGCAGGTGGCAGAATTGCAGCAGCTGCTGGTGTGGGAAGGGCCAGGGCCTGCCCCTGCTGCCCTCTGCTGGCCTTGGCCTTAGCCTGTGAGCAGGGCTGGAGGTGGCCCCTGGGCACAGCCCCGTGTGGGGCAGGCTGGAGGTGCAGCAGTGCTGGGGGGAGGGGCAGGCTGCAGGCTGCTGTGCTCTGGCACAGCCTTTGCCCGAGCTGGGCGCTGCCCCCAGCCAGGATTGGTCCCTGTTGCTGTTCTGGCAGAGGAGAGGGCCCCAGTGGCAGCCTGCAGCAGAGGAGAGAGGGTTCAGGGGGTGCTGGGTGGGCTCTGGCAGCACCAGGCCTGTCTCCTCCTGCCCCACAGCCCCTGCCAGAGCTGTGCCCATGCAGAGAAGGGCTGTGCTCAGGTGCCCTCCCCTGTGCAGGTGAAGCCCTTTGCGAGGGCTTGGCTGTGCCAGGCCTTGTGCCAGGGCTGCCTGGCCTGCTCTCAGGCACAGGGCTGGGCACAGGTCTCTGCAGGTCTTTGTGTGCCAGCTGGGGTCTGGCTTTGTCCCTGCCCTCAGGAAGCCCAAGCCCTGTGCCCAGCTTGCCCTCAGCACCGCAGTGCCCTTTTGGTTCCTTTGGGATAGTTTTGGGGTGCAGGAGGGTAACTGAGGGTCCCAGGGAGGATTTGGAGCTCTCAGGCTGCTGGTGTGCTTTCCCTGGGGCATTTTGGGCTGGGCCCTGGCTCCTCCTGCTTGTGGCAGGGTCCAGCGTGGGCTGCCTGGGGGGGCACAGGGAGTTGGGGGAGGCTGTCCGGGGGGGTTCAGGGCTTTATCTCCCCCCAGCCTGCCAGTGCCTGCAGCTGGCTGTGCTGGGCCAGCAGCCAGGGGTGCTCCTGCCTCAGCCCTTGGGCTGGCAGCACAGTGCCTGCCCCTGGTGCTGGGCCTTCTGCAGAGCTGGGCAGGGAGGTTAAGGAGGTGTCAGCCTCACCCCAAACCCACAGCCCCCCCTAAGTCCCCCTCCCAGCCCCCCCAGGCTGTCTTTGCTGGCTGCCAGCTTCTGCTTCTCTCCCTTGGCCTTGAGCCTTTGTTGTCCTGGCTGGAGGGGGAGGATGCATCCCCAGCCCCTCCTGCAGCTGCTGCTGGGTGGGGGCACATCTGGGGCCTGTGGTGCCCCGGTGGCTCCTGCCCCACCCAGAGCGCCAGAGTCAGCCAGGCCCCATGCAAGCCCCCCCAGCCCCCCCCAGCCCCTGCCACAGGATTTCCCCCCTGAGCCCCAAAGGGTCCTGACTGCAACCCCCAGCCCCAAGGGATCCCAGCCATCAGCAGACCCCCCAGGCTCGAGCAGAGCAGAGTAGTGTCCGGGCAGCCCCTGGGGCATGCTGAGAGCCTTTCCCTGCTGGGCCCCAGGGCTACTCAGGGCTGGAATCCAAAGAGGCCAAGTGGTGTGCTACCAGAGACATTGCTAATGCATTTTTCTCTATTCCCATAGCAGAGGAATGCAGGCCTCAGTTTGCCTTCACCTGGAGAGGAGTCCAGTACACCTTCAACAGATTGCCAGTGGGCTGGATCCACAGCTCAAGCATCTGTCATGCAGTGATCCACGATGCTCTGGAGAAAGGCAGTGCTCCAGAACACATCCAGTTCATCGATGATATCATCGTCTGGGGTAAAACTGCTGAGGAAGTCATTGTGAAAGGTAACAAAATCATTGACATTCTTCTGAATGCAGGTTTTGCCATCAAGTGAGACAAGGTGAAAGGACCTACCACAGAGATTCAGTTTCTGGAAGTGTGGTGGCAGGATGGATGCCGACACATTCCAGTGGATGTGGTAAATAGAGTCCCTACCATGGCAAATCCCATGAACAAGCAAGAGACCCTACGTTTCTTGGGGATAGTGGGATTTTGGAGACTGCACATTCCTGGATACAGTCAGATTATGAAACCTCTGTATGATGTGACTCGAAAGAGAAACAGTTTCCACTGGGGACCTGAACAACAAGCAGCCTTTGACCAGATAAAGCAAGAGGTAGTTCAAGCAATGGGTCTGGGACCTGTCCGAGATGGTCCAGACATTAAGAACATTTTGTACACGGCTGCAAGTGACAATGGTCCAACCTGGTGCTTGTGGCAAAAAGCTCCAGGTGAGACACATGGAAGACCTCTTGGTTTCTGGAGTTGAGGTTACAGAGGTTCAGAGGCTAATTATACTCCAAGAGAGAAAGAGATTCCAGCTGCCTATGAAGGAGTAAAAGCAGCTTCTGAAGTGATTGGAACTGAATCACAATTTCTCTCAGCTCCCAGATTACCAGTTTTGAATTGGATGTTCAAAGGCAAAGGCTCCACACCACATCATGCCACAGATTCCACCTGGTCCAAGTGGATGGCTCTGATAACACAGAGAGCTGAAATGGGAAATTTTGAGAGACCTGCTCTGGTGGAGGCGATCTCAAGTTGGCCTGAAGGCATCAACTGTGCTAAACCTCCAGAGGAGAAAGTAACTCGTGCTGAGGAAGCTCCTCCTTACAATGACCTTTCTGATGATGAAAAGAAATATGCTTTGTTCACAGACAGTTCCTGTTGTCTTGTTGGAAACAAGCGAAGGTGGAAGTCTGCAGTGTGGAGTCCAACACGCCAAGTTGCAGAGGCGAAGGATGGAGAAAGAGAATCCAGTCAGTTCGCAGAGGTAAAAGCTGTCCAGCTAGCTCGACGTGGCTGAATGTGAGAGATGGCCAAAGCTTGATCTCTACACCGACTCCTGGATGGTAGCCAATGCTCTGTGGGGTTGGCTAAAGAACTGGAAAAAGAATGGTTGGCAGAGAAAAGGAAACTGATTCGGGCAGCTGACCTGTGGCAGGACATTGCTGATGGAGTTGAGAGAATTGCAGTGAAGGTGAGGCACATTGATGCTCACATTCCTAAGAGCAAAGCTACTGAGGAACAACAACACAACCATCAGGCAGATCTAGCTGACAGAGTTTCTCAAGTAGACATGGACTCTGATCTTGATCTCAACTGGAAACACCGAGGTGAGATATTCTTAGCTCAGTGGGCTCATGATTTGTCAGGACATCAAGGCAGAGATGCAACATATCAATGGGCTCGTGACAGATCCATAGACATTTCCATGGATGCTATCACACAAGTCATCCATGACTGTGACATTTGTGCTGCTATTAAGCAGGCAAAGCAAATGAAGCCCTTGTGGTATGGTGACAGATGGCCCAAGTACAAGTATGGTGAAGCTTGGCAGATTGACTGCATCACTACCACGTTCTCGTTCTGGGAAGTGATACGTGCTTACTATGGTGGAGGCAAACACTGGATGGTTGGAATCTTAACCAGTTCCACTTGCAACTGAACCTAACACCATTCTTGGTCTGGAGAGACAAACCCTGTGGAGACATGGAACTCCAGAGAGGATTGAGTCAGACAATGGAACTCATTTCAAAGCCAATCTTGTAAAGAACTGGGCCATAAAGCATGGCATTGAGTGGATATTCCATATCCCTACTATGCACCAGCTGCAGGGAAGATTGAATGCTACAATGGTTTGTTGAAGACCACTCTTAAAGCCATGGGGGGTGGATCTTTGAAAAACTGGGAAAAACATTTAGCCCAAGCAACCTGGCTGGTGAATAGTAGAGGTTCAGTGAACCGAGCTGGACCTGCACATTCAGAACTGCTACAGAAAGTAGAAGGTGATAGAGTTCCTGTTGTTAGAGAAAAGAATCTGTTAGGTAAAACTGTTTGGGTATTTTCTCCCTCAGGAGAGGCTAAACCTATCCGAGGGGTGGTTTCAGCTGAAGGTCCGGGTCACACTTATTGGGTAATGCAAGAGAATGGTGAAATTCAGTGTATTCCACAAAGGAATTTAACTTTAGCTGAGAGAGTTTAATTTCAGAGTGTTGTACAGATACACTGTGCCCAAAGGAAGAATCCATGAGGAATCTACGGCGCACGAACCCTGAGAACCCTGAGAGCCCTGAGTCAGCTGAGAGTCCCTGATTCCTTTCTTCACTTCATCTGCGAGGAGACAAACTGTTTTCTGGTTTCTTGTTTCCTAATTTTCTTGGACTTCTGAATCATCTACATCTGAGGATAGCTGGAATGGGCTACGAACTTTACTTATGAATTGCAGATATTGCTTTCAATTAGATGGACAGTGCTAACAGCCAATGAAATTGTTTAGAAGGGGTGGATTGTGACAGTTTTAGGGTGTGCCTTTAAGAAAAAGGACAGCTACAGAATTCTGTAGCTGAAATGTTTAGGTGTAGAAAGGGAAACAAAGATAATTCTAAATTAATTTCATTGGCAGATCTGTAGCCTGTAACTTTTAAGAACTTACAGTCTGTGTTCAGTCTTTTTCTTCTGTTCTTGGCTGGAGTGCATGTTGGTGACCTTGGACCGATGAGATAAGAGCCTAACTTCCCTAACAAAGCTTTGCACGAACAAAATTTCCCTTAATACCCATTTCGTTCTTCCCCCGTTTTTCTGCCTAGTTAGCTGTAGTGGTTTGAGTCTTAACTGGGAGTTAAAAGCCCAAATGGGGAAAAGGCTGATAATCTCTTCCCCACTCCCTCCCCCCCCACCTCCTCTTTCCAAACAGAGAGGGAAAGAAAAAGGGGTAAGGAGCAAATCCACTAAACAACAATCTGGAGTCAGTTTGGAAGTAGAGAGGCAAAGAATTTTTCTTTAAATTATATATATAAATATATATATGACAATAACAGGAAAAGTTCACAAAGGCAAGCAACAAGAGTGGATGGGAGTGGGACAGAAAAGAATAATACAAAACCCGTCTTTCTCTGAGGAGGCGCGGAGGCAGCAGGGAAAAGGATCAGGTCCTGCCACATGGCTGAGGAGCAGGAGGCAAGCTGCAGTAGCTCTAATCCAGCAGAAGCAGGAGCCAAAAGGAGATCCAACAGCTATGATGTCCTGCTTTTTATACCCTAGCTGGGCAGGGAGGGGGGAGTGGAACAGACTCAGCTTTCCCAGGGGAAACGCCCTGCAGGGAGGGTAAAGTACCCGCAAGCCCTCCAGCCTGCTTTGTTCTTTTGTAATCAGAAAAAGGTGTTAACCTACCACATTAGCTTAACAAGTAAGGGGGAGAGAGGGGTTTTGGAGGAACCCAGGGGGCAATTCTCCTCAGGAGAATCTGCGTTACGTTCTTTCCTGTATGTTTGTGTATATACTGTAAATACTGCATATTGTGTATATATTCATTGCATTTCATTCTGCTTGTAACATACAGCTTCTCATTTATGTTTATGTTACACAGAGCTCTTCTGAAATGTCTGCACACAGAAAAAGTCCCAAATCATTCAAATGGGAAGAGAGCCATTGACCTCTGAACTTCCAAACAACTTTGAAGGAAGATGTCTCCAAACTTCTTTTATTACAATTCCTCCTCCCTGATAACTTCTTATTTGTTCAGTACCACCAGTACCACTATTTCGCTCTGATCAGCTGCTATCACCTTTATTGTTGCCAGGACCACTCCTGGCACTGTTGCCATTATCTACTCTTATGACTTTAAAGCATTTATCCTGTATTATCCACTCCACCCCATATCATTCCTTTCAGGATTTATTATTACTTAGATCTCATTATAATTATTAATTACCATATTGTATGCTAATTAATGACCAATTACCTTATTCTATCATAATTACTGCCTGCTTATAATATTTGATTAGAATTAACTATTATTTAAAATATTTTATTATAATGAACTAACAAATGCCCCCAGCATTTGGGCTTGTCTGAAACAAAAGCAAACAATACAGGAGTTTGGGAACTTTGGTTGCTTATTGACTCAACTGGGCAATGGACAGGCTTTTGTTTAGCCCAGGGAGACCCAAAGCATTGGGGAAGAGACAGACAAACCCTGGCAAAGCTCAGCCCAGCTCCAGTGGCAGTTCTGGCAGTGCCAACTCATCACTGTAATTATTCTCATCACCACTAACTGGTGTTTAGAAGGGCAGGAGGTTTTTGTTCCTGCTGGAGCCCCCAGCCTTGGAGAAATTCAGTCAAGAAAAGGGAGATTTTGGTTCAGTCTGGTGCAAAGCCCATCTCGGGGGTCACAACTGCCCCAACAGAATGAGTATGGCACTATTTGTGCCTGTCCTCCAGTGTGGGCCTGTCACTGGCATGAGTATGGCAGTGCTTGGTAAGATGAGACTTCTGGGTGAACCTCTTGCCACAGTCACAGCAGGTGAAGGGCTTCTCACCAGTGTGGGTGCGTTGATGCCTGGTCAGGTTGCTGCTTGTGTGGAAACTCTTGCCACAGTCGGCACAGCCATATGGCTTCTCACCACTGTGGATGAGTTGGTGCTGGATGAATTGGGAGCTTGTGGTGAAGCTCTTGCCACACTCTGCACAAGGGAACAGCTTCTCTCCAGTGTGGATACGGCGATGGATGGTGAGGGTGGAGCTGTTTTTGAAGTTCTTGCCGCAGTCATCACAAGTGAAGGCTTTCTTGCTGGTGCAGACACGACGGTGCCTTGTGAGGGAGGACCTGGCAGCAAATCTTTTCTTGAAGTCCCCACGCACAAAGCGTTTCTCTCCAGTATGAGTGCGGCGGTGGTTGTTCAGGGTGGAGCTGAAGCTAAAACTCTTGCCACAGTCAGTACAGGTGAAGGGCTTCTCTCCAGTATGGATACGGCGGTGAATGTTCAGGTTGGAGCTGCGGTTGAAGGTCTTGCCGCAGTCGGCGCAGCTGTACGGCTTCTCTCCAGTGTGGATGAGGCGGTGACGGATGAGAGTGGAGCTGAAGCTGAAGCTCTTGCCACAGTCAGCACAGGGGAACAACTTCTCTCCAGTGTGGATACGGCGGTGGATGGCGAGGGTGGAGCTGCTTTTGTAGCTCTTGCCACAGTCAGCACAGCTGTAGGGCTTCTCACTGCTGTGAATGAGTTGGTGCCGGATGAATGTGGAGTGCTGGGTAAAAGTCTTACCACACTCTGAACACGGGAACAGCTTTTCTCTGGTGTGGACATGGGCACTCTCGGTGAAGCTAGAGTTGCGTTTGAAACTCTTGCCACAGGCATCAGAAGTGAAGAGCTTCTCACCAGTGTGCACACGAAGATGCATCGTGAGAGATGACTTGTCAGCGAATCTCTTATTGCAGTCACCACACACAAAGGGCTTCTCTCCACTGTGGGTGCGGTGGTGCCGGGCAAGGTGAGTGCTGCGGTTGAAACTCTTGCCACAGTTGGCACAGCCATATGGCTTCTCACCACTGTGGATGAGTTGGTGACGGATAAATGTGGAGCTGTTGGTGAAGCTCTTGCCGCACTCTGCACAGGGGAACAGTTTCTCTCCGGTGTGGATACGGCGGTGGATGGTGAGGGTGGAGCTGGATTTGAAGCTCTTGCCACAGTCATCACATGTGAAGGACTTCTCACTGTTGTGCATGTGCAGGTGCTTCCTGAGAGAGGATTTGTCAGGAAATCTCTTATTACAGTCGCCACACACAAAGGACTTCTCACAAGTGTGGGTGTGGGGGTGGTTGGTCAGGGTGGAGCTGCTGTTAACACTCTGGTTGCAGTCACTGCAGGTGGAAGGCTTCTCACCAGTGTGGATCACATTGTGCCTGGTGAGGTTTGAGTTCCAGCTGAAGCTCTGGCCACAGTCACAACAGATGAAGGACCAGGTGCCAGGGTGAGGGCAGTGGTGCTTCCCTGGCTCTGAGCCACACTCAGGGCACTGATTCAGCTGCTTGGGTAGCACAGAGGGGGATGCCATGGCTTCATCCTCCTCTTCCTCTCCCTCATCCTGGTCATCTTCATAGTCATTCTCCACACACTCATCATCATAGTCATCATTCCCCTCATCACCCTCCATGTTGTTCTCTTTCTCCTTCTCCTCTTCCTCAGGGCTGCCATATGTCTGCTCCATCTTGTTTTCTGGGTGCTGCTTCTCAACTCTTGTTTGGGTCCTTCTGTGAGGCCATGCTGGTGGGCAAAGGAATCACCTCAGTGCCCTATGGAAGATGGAAACACTTCAGCCCAAGAGCTCAGGTGCTGAGATCCTGCCCTGCTCAGAACAGCCCCCAACAGCAAACACCTCCCAACACTCAGGTTTTGGCTATGACATGCAATGAGGAGGGACCTTTAAAGCCACAGTTATTGCCATGGTGGGGGAGTCAAACCTCTACTACCTGTGCTGAGACCCTGGTTTCCTGGGCTGGGGGTGCTGAGACACCCTGGGACTAACAGATTAGTCTCATCCTCCCTGTTCCCAGGCCTGGCAGCATTGGCAGTGTGGTTCCTGGCCCAGGCTGTGCCTTTCAATCTCTCCTGCTTCAGACAACAGAGACAGCAGTGCTGACTCTCACAAACAAACCTCACCTGCCTGGGAGGCCCTAGACTCCCACCACAGATGATGGCACTCAGGGTCCCTAGAAGGCTGAAATGTGTTGGGCAGGAGGCTCTGGAGGAGGTTGGGAGGTGCCACAGGAGTCAGTTGGGGGCCAGGGTCCCGCTATTGTCCCAGTCTGAGTTTTTCACCTGCTGGGCTGTCCCAAGGAGCAGATGTGCAAACTCTGCTGTTGCCCAGCCCAGAGGTGCAGATGTGATGGAGAGAAAACGACATGGACCCTGCAGGAGAGAAGCAAAGGGCTCAGAGCAGAGGACTGACCTCCAAGGGATGGATCATCACCATGGCCCTACACCAGAGCTGGGCCTTGATGAGGGCACAGTAGATGGACAGGGCTCCTGGAGATGGGAGGGCTTCAGGCCAGACTCAGCTCATTCCCCAGCACACAGAAATCTGCAGGGCAGCATCACAAGAGAGCTGCCTCCAGCCAGCCACTCCCAGGCTTCTACTGCAGCTGTCTCTTACAGCACTCTCACTGTAGGCCCAGGTCTCTTCCTTGGCCCTGCCCACAGACTACTTTAGGTGTTCCACACCTTTCAAAAATGCTGCACAAGTCTCACAACGACCTGAAAAAAAAAAATCACCAAAACATCTTCAAATACTCTCCAAAAGTCATTAAATTCTGAGACTACTCATTGTGTGGAGATTTTAATGACTCTCTGAGCTTCTTTGAGCCTTCCTCACCCTTCAAAAATGCTACAGGAGGCTTAAAACTGCCTGAAAAATCATCAGCATCTGCTCAGGAATCTAAAAGACACATCACAAATGGAAGAGAGTTCTTTGGCCCTCAAATCTCTTCAAAAAATAGCTACAAGATTCAGAAAAATTTCTAAAGTCATTAAAATAGCTTCAAAACTCCCAAAAACTAATTTTGAAGAGACCTCAATGAATTTCGAGGCCTAAGAGTTCAACACCCTCCAAAAATGCTGCACAAGGCTCACAACCACCTGCAGAATCATCCAAATCTCTTCCCAAACTGTCCAGAGCACTTCAGAACTCATTCAGATCTCTTCAGAACTCTTCCAACTAATTTCAAAGACAGTTTGGGGAGGTTTTAGCCTTCTTCAACACTTCTTCAACACTGAAAAAATGCTTAAAATTGCCTGAAAAGAAACCAACACCAAAATCTCTTCTTAACTCTTAAAAACTCTGCAGAAACAAAGACAATCTCTTCAGACCTCTGAGAACTAACGCTGTCAGAATGTTCATGAGTTTCTGACCTGATTTAAGCCTTCAACACCCTAGAAAAAGGCTGAAACAGGCTAAAAATAGCATTGAAAATCATCAGCCTCTCTTTCAACTTCTTAAAGACAGCTAAAAAAAAAATTAAAATCTATTGCAAACTCCCAGAAGTTCCCAAAACCACCCAAAGAGGCTTTGGGATCTCTCTTGAGATGGTTGGAGAGCTTGAAAGGAGTTTTGGGTTCTCAAAACTCTCCAAGTATGGCCAAAAAATCATCCAAATGTCTTCAAAACTCCTCCAAACATCTTCAGAAGTCAATAAACCTCTTCAGGACAGTTCAAAGCCTCTGGAAATGTCATGAAATTTTCTGACAAACTCTTAACAACTGAAAGGAGTTTTGATATTGATCTCTTTGTGCTAATCTCTTCAGAGTAATGGGAGATTTACCTACAGGAAACCAAGGGAGGGAAGCGGCATGACAGGACCTGAACCAAGGGAGGGAAGCGGCATGACAGGACCTGAAGTAAGGGAGGGAGGCGGCAGGACAGGACCTGAAGCAAGGGAAGGAGGCGGCAGGACAGGACCTGAAGCAAGGGAGGGAGGCGGCAGGACAGGACCTGAAGCAAGGGAGGGAAGCGGCAAGACAGGACCTGAAGCAACGGAGGGAGGCAGCAGGACAGGACCTGAAGCAAGGGAGGGAAGGAGCATAACAGGATCTGAACCAAGGGAAGGAAGCAGCAGAACAAGATCTGAAGCAAGGGGGGAAAGCAGCAGGACAAGAACTGAAGGAAGGGAGGGAAGCAGCATGACAGGAACTGAAGGAAGGGAGGGAAGAGGCAGGACAGAAACTGAAGCAAAGGAGGGAAGAGGCAGGACAGGAACTGAAGTGAGGGAAGGGAGCCACAGTATCAGGAACTAAAGGAATTTATAGAAACCAAGAGATCTGAGGGACTGGACTGGATCCTGATGCTCATCCATCTGTGAACTGATAGAGGGGAAGACAGGAACCTTGTTTGTGTATTTAGAAGCCAGAGGGCTCCTTGGTATGCAGAAAAGAAGCAGTGAAGCAGCAGTGCAATGCTGAGGAGCAGGCAATGCTTATCTAAGACCATGTGCACATAACAGGAAACAGGCCAGGGGCAGCCCAGCTCCTTCCTGCAGGTGAGAGCAGAAGAACAGGAAAACAACAACCAGAAGAGCAGAGGTGGAAAGGAAGAATGCAACCACGAGGAAGAGCCTCCCAAGCCTACTGCCAGAAGACACTGCCAGGTGTGGACAAGAGCAGCTGAATGTAAACGAGCAGGAACCAGCATGAAGATGGAGCAGCTCAGTGTGCACTAACTGTGTACAACTTGTGTGCAGGCACAGAGCTGAGGAGGAAATCTTCCCTCATGTCCAGGGCTGCTCACAAACTGTTACAGAAGGCAACTGAGCAGTCTGGGCTGCTGAGCTTGTCTATTTCTTTGTATCATTCAAGAGCCAAATAAATCCCTTCAGAACTGTTCAAAACCTCTGGAGCTATCATGAAAATCTCTGACAAACTCTCAACAACTAATTCTGGAGAGATCTCAGTGAGTCTCTTGGCTGACTGATCCAGTTGGCAGGCTTCAAAACCACTTCAAGAGCTTTCAAACAGCCTTACAAATCATCAGCACCTCTTTAAAACTCTCCCAGCCTTCAACAAACTCATCAAAACCATTCACAACTCTTACAACTTCCTCCACCCCAAGATGCATTCAGATCTCTTCCCTGATGTTACTGCAGAGTCTTTCATCACTTAGGGTTCCCAAAGCTCTTCCAAGATCCCTGAAAAATCATCAAACCTTTCCACATTCCACAAAGCCTCTTGAAGACTTTGCAAAAGTCCTCAAAATCTCTTTAAAGCTCTCAAAAGCTCACTGGGAAGAGATTTTAAGGAGTTCTTTGTCCCAGCCCTAGCCCTGCCGTGCAGCCAGAGCCAAGCTGGCACCACCCTGGCAAACTCCACCTTCTGGCAGTGCCCCGAGTAGCCCTGGGGCCCAGCAGGGGAAGGCTCTCAGCATGCCCCGGGGGCTGCCCAGACACTGCCCTGCCCTGCTCGAGCCTGGGGGTCTGCTGAGGGCTGGGATCCCTTGGGGCTGGGGGTTGCAGTCAGGACCCTTTGGGGCTCAGGGGGGAAATCCTGTGGCAGGGGCCGGGGGGGTCTGGAGCATTTGGGGCTTGCATGCGGCCTGGCTGACCCTGGCACTCTGGGTGGGGCAGGAGCCACGTGGGCACGACAGGCCCCTGATGTGTCCCCAGCTGTGCCCCCACCCAGCAGCAGCTGCAGGAGGGGCTGGGGGTGCATCCTCCCCCTCCAGCCAGGACAACAAAGGCTCAAGGCCAAGGGAGAGAAGCAGAAGCTGGCAGCCAGCAAAGACAGCCTGGGGGGGCTGGGAGCTCGGGGGAAGCTGTGGGTTTGGGGTGAGGCTGACACCTCCTTAACCCCCCCTGCCCAGCTCTGCAGAAGGCCCAGCACCAGGGGCAGGCACTGTGCTGCCAGCCCAAGGGCTGAGGCAGGAGCACCCCTGGCTGCTGGCCCAGCACAGCCAGCTGCAGGCACTGGCAGGCTGGGGGGGGATAAAGCCCTGAACCCCCCAGCCAGCCTCCCCCAACTCCCTGTGCCCCCCCGGGCAGCCCACGATGGACCCTGCCACAAGCAGGAGGAGCCAGGGCCCAGCCCAAAATGCCCCCAGGGAAAGCACACCAGCAGCCTGAGAGCTCCAAATCCTCCCTGGGACCCTCAGTTACCCTCCTGCACCCCAAGACTATCCCAAAGGAACCAAAAGGGCACTGCGGTGCTGAGGGCAAGCTGGGCACAGGGCTTGGGCTTCCTGAGGGCAGGGACAAAGCCAGACCCCAGCTAGGCACACAGAGACCTGCAGAGAGCTGTGCCCAGCCCTGTGCCTGAGGGCAGGCCGAGGCACCCCTGGCACAAGGCAGGGCACCTGAGCAGAGCCCTTCTCTGCATGGGCACAGCTCTGGCAGGGGCTGTGGGGCAGGAGAAGCCAGGCCTGGTACTGCCAGAGCCCACCCAGCACCCCCTGAACCCTCTCTCCTCTGCTGCAGGCTGCCACTGGGGCCCTCTCCTCTGCCAGGACAGCAACAGGGACCAATCCTGGCTGGGGGCAGCGCCCAGCTCGGGCAAAGGCTGTGCCAGAGCACAGCAGCCTGCAGCCTGCCCCTCCCCCCAGCACTGCTGCACCTCCAGCCTGCCCCACACGGGGCTGTGCCCAGGGGGCACCTCCAGCCCTGTTCACAGGCTAAGGCCAAGGCCAGCACAGGGCGGCAGGGGCCACGACACGACACAACCCTCAGCCCCCGGCCATTCCGATCCCCACCTCGGGATCCCCTCCTCAGCTCCAGGGGATCTCGATCCCAACTCAAGGACCCCCGCGGCAGCCCCACGCAATCCCCACCGCCCCCCAGGATCCGCAGCTCAGCCCCAGAGACTCCCTCACCTCACCCCAGCTGGCAGCCGAGACAGCGGGGACGCAGAGCAGGAGCCCGAAGCCGAGCTGGGAGCAGAGGAAGCTGCCGAGCGCCGGCCCGGGCAGGCTCCTGGGGCCTGGGCGAGCAGAGAGCGCTGCGCTGGAGCCCCCGGGCCGGCCCTTCCGCATGCGGCGGCCGAGTGTCAGGAAGTTCCGCCCACAGCTGGGCGCAACAGCCAATCGGAGGCGCCGGGAGCGCGGCAGCTCCTCCCCCCTGGGCGCTGCCGAGGCACAGCGAGGAGCTGCCGCTGCCGGCCGCGGCCGCCATTGGTGCTGCCCCGTGGGGAGCGGCAGCGGTGCCGCAGCGCGGGAGAAGCGCCGGAGGTGCTGGCGGGCGAGCGGCGGCTGCCGGCTGGTGAGGTGCGGCAGGGGCCGGGGAGCGCTGAGGGCGGCGGGAGCGGAGCGGCGCGGGGCAGGGGCTGGGCGGGCCCCGGAGCACGCTGCGAGATGGTTGAGCCCCGGGGCCGCGGCGGGAGCTGAGGCCTTGGAGCCTTGTGGGGGCCGGGGGGGAGCCTCGGCCGCTGCGGCCTCTGCTCGGCCAGGCCCCGGGAGCCTGCCGGGGCCGGCGGTCGGCAGCTTCCTGAGCTGCGAGCCGTCCCTCGGGCTCCTGCTCTGCGCCGCCTTTGTCTGGCCGGGGCCGGGGGCAGCCCTGGGGCGGAGGGAGGCAGCCTGGGCTCGGGGTTGCGATCCCCTGGGGCTGAGGGCTGCAGCCTGGATGCTTTGGGACGCTCGGGGGAAAGCTGTGGCTGGGCTCCGGCCCCTGGGGCCGGGTGGGGGTCGGTGGGGCCCGGCTGCCCCTGGCTGCCGCAGCCTCCTGCGGCGCTGCTGAGGCTGTGTGGCCGCAGGCCGCGCTGGGCGCCTCCGGCCAGGCCTCGGGCAGCAGGCGGCAGGGCGCGGCCAGGCCCCCCCCGGGGGCGCTGCATGGAGGGCAGCAAGCAGGCCCCGGGGAGGCTCCAGGAGACTTTGATGCTTTCCCTGCTGCCCCAGCACGGCCAGCTGCGGGGAGCGGGAGAGTGTGGGGGGAGTTCCAGCCCTGAAGCCCCGAACAGCCTCCCTGTGCCCCCTGGGCAGCCCAGGCTGGCCCGTGCCCCAAGCAGGAGGAGCAAAGCACAGCCCAGAATGCCCCCTGCAGCTCAGAATGTTCCCCCAGCACAGCCAAGTGAGAAGCCAGGAGCCTGAGCTGCCCTCCCGGGAACCAAAACCAGCCTAGGACCCCAAAATGCTGCCTGGGACCCTCAGGGACACCCCTGGCACCCTAAAAGTGTCCCAGAGGCAGTGAAAATGGTCTCCAAGCTCCAGGTGGTGGGAAAGGACCCCACCCCAGGCCGGGGGGGTCTGGAGGAGTTCTGAGCAGCAGGGCCTTAGCAGCACTGTTTTGAGCCCTTCCTGACTAGGGGGGAAGAAGAGAGATGGGGCAGCAGCGTTTTAGTAGCCTCCTGTTCTTCCCTCAGCTCCATCTGGGGACTCCTCTGGGGACATCCTGGGTTCCTTGGGGATAGTCTTGGGGTGCAGGAGGGTAACTGAGGGTCCCAGGGAGGATTTGGAGCTCTCAGGCTGCTGGTGTGCTTTCCCTGGGGGCATTTTGGGCTGGGCCCTGGCTCCTCCTGCTTGTGGCAGGGTGCAGCGTGGGCTGCCTGGGAGGGCACAGGGAGTTGGGGGAGGCTGTCCGGGGGGCTCAGGGCTTTGTCCCCCCCCAGCCTGCCAGTGCCTGCAGCTGGCTGTGCTGGGCCAGCAGCCAGGGGTGCTCCTGCCTCAGCCCTTGGGCTGGCAGCACAGTGCCTGCCCCTGGTGCTGGGCCTTCTGCAGAGCTGGGCAGGGAGGTTAAGGAGGTTTCAGCCTCACCCCAAACCCACAGCTCCCCCCGAGCTCCCAGCCCCCCCAGGCTGTCTTTGCTGGCTGCCAGCTTCTGCTTCTCTCCCTTGGCCTTGAGCCTTTGTTGTCCTGGCTGGAGGGGGAGGATGCATCCCCAGCCCCTCCTGCAGCTGCTCCTGGGTGGGGGCACAGCTGGGGACACATCAGGGGCCTGTGGTGCCCGGGTGGCTCCTGCCCCACCCTGAGTGCCAGGGTCAGCCAGGCCCCATGCAAGCCCCAAATGCTCCAGACCCCCCCAGCCCCTGCCACAGGATTTCCCCCCTGAGCCCCAAAGGGTCCTGACTGCAACCCCCAGCCCCAAGGGATCCCAAACCCAGAGACCCCAGCAGAGCCCCCCCAGACTGCCCCTCCCCAGCCCCAGGACCTTCCCCTCCCCTATCCCAGCCCCCATCCCATAGCCTCACGGAGCACTGCTGTACCCCAGCAGCTCCTGAGCCAAGCCCCAGGGGCTGCCCCGAGCTCTCCTCCTGCTCTGTGTCCCCTTGGTGCCGGCTGCCAGGGGGTGAGGGAGTGTGTCTGGCTGAGGGGGGATCCTGAGGGGGGGATGGGGGCCCTGGGGGGCTGAGGCATTGCTGCCCCGAGCCTGCACACCGCGCAGTGCCACTGAGGGGTTTGTGTAGTGTCCAACCAACCACACAGGGTCATTCCCATCCCACTAAATGGGGGGTTAGGACAATTAGTTCTCAGAAGCCATTGGCATTGTCCCTCCCCAGCGTTCCTTCCTTCTGTGCCTGCGGGAAGCCAGCTGGTGGTGGGGAGTAGGGGTGCTGGGACGAAGCAAGTTGTCTTCCTCACAGCTGTGCTTTTCACCTTGTACCTCTGAACTGCTTTGGCTGCTTGGCCTTCAGTTGCCTTCTTGCCAGGTGTCATAGGCCCTAGCCTTCAACAGATTCTTTCCTTTATGTGGTGCTTGCTAAGGAGCTCCTTTATCATCCTGATGATGAGCTGCTTCCTCTGGCCTACTGCTGCCTGTTATGAAATGCTTGGAAGAGTTTACCAGAGCTGCAAGGTCAGGTTCAGAAATGACTTTGCTGCTCTGTTCTGCAGTACACACTTGGCTCCTCATACTGACTCTGATACATATACCTAGTACCTCTCCTCCTCCAAATACCTAGCCTTGTCCCTAGACTTACCTGTGTGACCTAATGCCTGTAGCAGTAGGAGTTGGTGGTGCTGAGGGAGCCTCTGTGTGGCTGTTGTGTGGGGAGGGGGCATGAGGTTTGGAGTGGGGAGTCCTGGGCTTCCGAGAGGGGCTCTGTGCAGGTCTGGAGGGGTCTGTGTGATTCTGGCAACCTCTGTTGGGCTGCTGGGGTAGCTGGTGGGAGGGGTCTCAGTTCTGGGGTGTTGGAGCAACCTCTGTGGTTTGGGCAGTTCTGGGAGTCCTGGGGGGGTCTGGGTGGCTCTAGGGGTAGCTGTGGGGCATGGGGGGGGGTGTAGGGTCTGTGGGTGGTGTCTGTGCTGTTGTGGGAGGGGTCTGTGCGGTTCTGGGGCCATCAGTGGGGCACAGGAGGGGTGGGTGTGTTTGGAGGTTGCTTGTTCTGCTGAATCCCCCTGCTAGGGGCAGCTGCAGGCCCCCCTGGCTGCTGCTCTGTTAGCAACCGGAGCCATTGGTGCCCTGCAGGGCCTGGCCCCAGCCCCCTCTGCTGGCTGCATCAAACCCCTGTGTGCCCTCCAATCTCTTTTGGCATAAATACTCCCTAATGGTTTCCTGACTCATTTCCAATTCCTCTCAGGGTTCCCTGAACACAGAAAGGCTCAGGGCAGGAGGAGCTTTTGCTCTCTGCCTGCAGGCTGAGAGCTGTGCAGAGCTTTTGTCAGCTCTGCTGGCAGGAAGCAAGGTCAGAAGCCGTGGGGCCAGGGTGTTGCAGGAGCCTGGGGCGTGGAGCCAAAGCCCCTCCCCTATTTCTCACTCGTGTTCTGTAACTCCTCCCCCTGCTGCCCATGCACACAGCCCGCTCAGGGGCTCGCACGCCCCCTGCCCAGCAATAGCCTTCCTCATCTTCATCTCCCTCAGCTCTGTTAGCAGTCAGGCGAGAGCTTGAAGGTCTTTTGCGGCCATCCCAGGATGTCAACACCTTCCTGTCCCCCCTCGGTTTCATAGCCAAAGGGGCTACAGACAGAGGTTGTCCCTTCCCCTTAGCATGCAGCTGGGAGCTTCTGGGCTCCCACCAAGCGTTGCCTGGCACCCCTGGGCAGCGGGGCACAAACACCAATTGTTCCCAGGCAGCCCTTGGCAGCTGGCTGTTTCTAATCAAACCCCAATTAATTCTCCCCTGCTACAAATGGGAGAGAGTCCTGTTGGGAGAGTTTTTCCCCTCTGGGATTATAGCTTTCACTTGGAATTCCCTGGGATTACTCCCAGCAGTGCTGTCACATGGAGCCTTTTTGGGTTAGTTTGCGGTGTCCTGAGAGCGCACAACGGAGGTGAGACTTGGAAAGAGAAATGCTGAGAAGGAAGCTTCAGGGCTCTTGGGTGGCAAAGCTGTCTGGGTGTGGATCCGAGCTGTGGAGTGTAGGAGAGCCTTCAGGGCCTTGTTCTCTTGATGGAGATGTGGACAGAGGAACTGCTGCTCCCAGAAGAGGGTTTCAAGTAGGTTAAAACTCAACTCCTGTGCATGGATTTGTGGGGGGAAGTGTTTGTCTTCTTGTGGCCAACTCAGCCTTTCCTTCTGCAGTAGGAGAGTGACAGCCTGGGCTTTTCAATCCCTGGGGCACTGGGCACCCTCTGGGCTGGTGTTCTTCTCTAGAGCTTTGCAGCCCAGCTCCAGGTCTGCTGTTGCTTGAAGGTCCTGATGGTTGTTTTGTGCAGCCCCAGGTGTTGGCTTGGTCTCCTGGATCAGTTTGGTCCTTCCTCTTTTCACCCTTCAGTTTCAGAATCTGACCACACTTTGAAGCTTTTGCTCCAATGGTTTCTCTCCTGCCAGCATTCTGTGTTCCCTCCTGGAGTGCTGTGTCCAGTTCTGGTGCCCCCAAGATTTTGAGCTGTTGGAGGGAATTCAGAGGAGGCCACAGGGGTGGTGGGAGGGCTGGGGCACCTCCCCTCTGGGGGTGGGCTGGAAGAGTTGTGGCTGTTGAGACTGGAGAGGAGAAGGCTCCTGGGAGAGCTTGGAGCAGCCTTGTGGTACCTGCTGGGGGCTGTGGGAGAGCTGGGGAGGGACTTTTGTCAGGGGCTTGTAGTGATGGGACAAGGGGGAATGGATTGAGGCTTGAGGAGGGCAGATTTGGAGTGGAGCTTGGGAGGAAATTGTTTGGAGTGGGGGTGGTGAGACCCTGGAGCAGGTTGCCCAGGGAGGTGCTGGCTGCCCCCTCCCTGGAGGTGTTGAGGGGCAGGCTGGATGAGGGCTTGAGCAGCTTGGTCTGGTGGAAGGTGTCCCTGCCCAAGGCAGCGGGGGTGGAGCTGGCTGATGTTTGGGGTCCCTTCCAGCCCAAACCATTCTCTGAATCCTTGGGTTTGCACACTTAGCAGAGCTTCAATGAATGAAACTTGAAATAAGCAAAGCTGTGAAACTGCTTTGGGGCTCCAGAACTGGACACAGAGCTCCAGGTGTGGTCTCACCAGAGTGGGGCAGAGGGGCAGAATCACCTCCCTGGCGCTGCTGGCCACACTTCTCTGGCTGCAGCCCAGGATGTGATTGGCTGTCTGGGCTGCAAATGCTCCCTGCTGGCTCCTGTTGAGCTTGTCCTCCAGCAGCACCTCCAGGTCCTTTTCTTCAGGGCTGCTATCCAGCCAGTCCCTGCCCAGCCTGTATCAGTGCCTGGGATTGCCCTGACCCAGCTGCAGGACCTTGCACTTGGTCTTGTTGAATGTCATGAGGTTGGCTTGGACCCAGCTCAGCAGCCTGTCCAGGTCCCTCTGGATGGATCCCTTCTCTCCAGTGTGTCTGCTGCCCCACACAGCCTGGTGTCATTGGCAAACTGGCTGAGGGTGCCTTCAAGTCAGTCTGAGAAGGACAGCATATTTTCACAGGTTTCAACCCCACACTAACCAACATGGGGTTTCTGTAAGTTAATTTTAGAGCTGTGATGGTTGAGTCTAATCCACAGTTTGTATGTCCCAGAGGTGTTCTGGTGCAGGTGACTTTTCTCTCTGTTATCAACTTTGAAGTTTGAAGTCAGCAGGGGGGTGGGAAGGATTAGTTCAGCAGCTGCGTGGCTCTGCCTGACTCCTCCCTAAAATGTACTGGCAGCAGCTGATCCTGGAAGCTGAAACACCCCAAATCCTGCCTGGATCAGTATGGGACGCAGATTGGAGTCAATACAGCTGACCAATATGATCGAGTATTGTTCCAGTCTTGCAGGCCTGTGGTGCAGGGCTGTGGTGCGAGTATAGCACAGTAAAGTAAAGCTACGAAGAAGAAGAGAAAGGAAAGGCAGAAGTGTGTAGCAATAGAACTTGGCAGGGCTTCATTGATTCCCTATGAGTGACCACACATCACACTGTTACAGATTATTGGTCCAGCTACTAACAACATGCAAGGTTTGTTGGTGCAGGTGCATGTCCTGTTGTCCCAAGATAACTTCCTATGTTTATAGATACCAGTGTCCTGTTTTAGTTACATGCTGCAGGCACAGCACTGTTTTGGTAAACTGCTAGCTGGCTCTGCACTTATGCTGAGCATGGCCTACCACCATGTCAGGCTCTAGGCCTGCACTGCCAGGTTGCTCACAGTGCTCGTTGCTGGCATTGCCACAAATCCCCCTTTTTGTTTTTGTGAGCAATCTGGTCATGGGAGTCGTTCTCATCCCATACAAGATGCTACTGCAAACACAGAAGCAAGCAAGGTAAAGCTGAGCTGTGTAGCAAAAGCAAGAGTTCTGTAGTGCAGCTTGTCTAACAGACTGATGTAGCCCATACAAGGCACAAAGCTTAAGTTGAACTAGTTACAATGCTCTACAGAGCTGGCATAATACATGGTCAAAGATAACAGACATTGTAAAGAAGAACTTAGATCTTAATAGTTCTGATCTTTACATTTCACTCCTCTTATTGACAGAGAAGATTTGATTATGCCTGAATGCATTGCACCCAGAGATCGAGGCACAAATGCAATCCTTAGCACTGTCTTTTACAGTCTGCTTTAGGATTATGTTGCATCTTTATTTTCTCTAGGATGGTCAAAAATCATGAATTGCTTAATGGGAGCAAGATTTCTTTAACCTGTAAAGGTAGATCTGGCCAGGCTCTAGCTTCACAGACAACACTTGCAGGCAAGCAGCAAGAGCAAAAAGAGCTTCATTGCTTTGCCCAATATAAAACTACACATGATAATGTGTTTTTGCTCATCCTAGTAATTCTGATCTCTTAATGTCCACACAACAGTTAAGCAGTCACGACACTCAGTGATAAGTTAGATGCTTTCTGTCGACATCTTGGTCTATTGTGACGGTCGTTGCAGTCAGTACTAAGCAGGTTTGCTGATTGTCATTTTCATGACAGTTGTGCCGTGTTCATGCTGTCTTGTGCTGAGAGGGTTGCAGCACTTTGCAAAGTTGATGTTTCTAGGGTTGATGTCCCTAGGATCACAGCATTTCTAGGGTTACCATGAGCTAATTTTTTTGCTCTGGGGTATTCTCTCTTTTCCCCTTTTTTTTTGTTAATAATCTCTACTAAGCTAAATGTAAAGATGAAACTTTATCTCTAGGATGTCTCCATTCAGAGGCACATTTCGTTAAGAAGAGAGAATACAAAGTTACCAAGCAACCATAATATTCAGTCCTAATTCACATCTTCTGATTGATGCTTGTGATCCCAGATTATCATGACAGTTACCGTGATCGATGTTCGACTGCATGGGAAATGCTTCTTCCTCATGGTCTTGATTCTTCTGCCATTGTTTATTGCGATGATTGCAGTTGGCAGAAAAGAAGGCTCGAGGTGACCTGATGGTGGCCACCCAGTATCTGAAGAGAGCCTACATTCGTCATTGGAATGGGTTGCCCAGGGAGGTGGTTGAGTCATCGACCCTGGAGGCGTTCAAGAGGAGATTGGATGTGGCACTTGGTGCCATGGTCTAGTCATGGGGTCTGTGTTGATAGGTTGGACTCGATGATCCTCGAGGTCCTTTCCAACCTAAGTGATACTGTGATACAAGAATGCTGGGGAGGGACTTCCTAGCATGTCAGGAAATGACAGCACTAGGGAGAATGGAACAAGGCTGGGGATGGGAAGATTCAGGCTGGATGTGAGGAAGAAATTCTTCACCGTGAAAGTGGTGAAGCCCTGGCATGGGTTGTCCAGGGAGGTGGCCGAGGCCCCATGCCTGCAGGTGTTTAAGACCAGGCTGGACAAGGCTCTAGCCTGCCTGATCCAGTGTGAGGTGTCCCTGCCCATGGCAGTGGTTGGAACCAAATGATCCTTGCGGTCCTTTCCAACCCTGACTCATTCCACGAGTCTATGATTCCACAGATCTTGTAACTAGTTTTGACTGGGTTTTGTTTGGTTTTAATGTGAGCTATTTTAAAATTTTTAATTAATTTTCTGTTTCATTTTTTAATATTTTTAAATCTCCTTTTAATAGATCTGTTTCAGTTTGTTTCAATTTTGTGATATATATATATTTATTTTTCTATTTTTTTCACTATTTTTACGTTTCCAACTGTTTTTGTTTAATTTTTTAAAGTTATTTTCATTTTTTTTTTGTAACTTTTTTTTTCTTTTTAAGTCTACTTTGAGTAGTTTTTTATTTTTAATTTTGTTTCTTTTTTTCTTTTATTTTTCATTTTTTAGTTATGATTTTCTATTCTGAATTTACTAATTATTTGTATATGTTTAATGTTATTACTTTTAATCTATATTTTTTGTTGACTCTCTAATTCATTTTTTCATTTTGGGGTTTTAATTAGTTTTTATGCCTTTTTAATGTACAGATTTTTTTCCTTCCTTGCATTTTTTTATCTGCATTTTTTTAATTATTTTTTGTTAACTTTTTTTTTTTGTTTGTTAATTTTAATCTAAGTTTGGTTGGTTTTTTTTCTAATTTTTTGTTCTTTTTGTATTTTATTTTAATTCTTTAAAATTTTATTATTTTTTCTAACTTAATTTTTGTCATTTTTTCATTTACCTTCTTTATCATAATTTTTATTTTGTTATTGTAATTTTTTTAATCTGTATTTTAATTTGTTCTAATCAATTTTTGGGGGGGTCAGAGTGGCTGGAGAGCGCCCAGGCAGAGAGGGACCTGGGGGTGCTGGTTGATGGTAGGATGAGCATGAGCCTGCAGTGTGCCCAATGGCCAATGGCATCATGGCCTGCCTTAAGAACAGTGTGGCCAGCAGGAGCAGGGAGGTCATTCTGCCCCTGTACACTGCACTGGTTAGGCCACACCTCGAGTACTGTGTCCAGTTCTGGGCCCCTCAGTTTAGGAAGGAGGTTGACTTGCTGGAACGAATCCAGAGAAGGGCAACGAAGTTGGTGAGGGGCTTGGAACACAAGCCCTATGAGAAGAGGCTGAAGGAGCTGGGGTTGCTTAGCCTGGAAAAGAAGAGGCTCAGGGGTGACCTTATCACTCTCTACAACTACCTGAAGGGGGGGTTGTAGACAGGCAGAGGTTGGTCTCTTCTCCCAGGCAGCCAGCACCAGAACAAGAGGACACAGTGTCAGGGTGCGCCGGGGAGGTTCAGGCTGGAGGTCAGGAGGAAGTTTTACACAGAGAGAGTGATTGCCCATTGGAATGGGCTGCCCGGGGAGGTGGTGGAGTCGCTGTCACTGGAGGTGTTCAGGAGGAGACTTGACAGGGTGCTTGGTTACATGGGTTAGTTGATTAGGTGGTGTTGGGTGATAGGTTGGATGCGATGATCTTGAAGGTCTCTTCCAACCTGGTTTATTCTATTCTATTCTATTTTTTATTTTCAATTTCTTTTTCTATCGTTGTAATTTCTATTTTTTATCTAGTGTTTAATCTTTTATTTTTTGATCATATATTCTTTATTGTAATTATTCTTTATTTTGCATGTTTAGTTTATTTAATCTATTTTCTATTTTGATTTTTGCTTTCTTCTATTTTTTTAACCTTTTCCATTAATTGTTTTTTTATTATAATTTTTCATTTTAATTTTCTTGATTTTTTTTCTTTTTATAGATTTTTTCTTTGTTTTAATCTAGTAGTCTTGATAATCCTTATTTTTATTTTTTGCTAACAATTCTTATGGTTTTTGTTAATAGCTACCCTTCTTGGTTTTCAGGTATTTAACAAGCTTACTGATGGGAACTGTCTGGGATTCTCAGCTGTGTCTTGTAGAGGCAAGAGTGGTCAATGTAAGCATTGGCATTTCAGTCTGGTGGAACTTACTGGGTTGAGTCCCATGACAGATACTACCAAAAGATTTAAAAACAACAAAGTGAAAACACTGGAAACCAACCCATTTTTAGAGGCAGCTCTGGCTTCCAGCCCTATTACAAGTGCACTCACACACATCAATAAAACTGCAAGCAATGCAGACAGCATCTGCTCATTTACCTGAATTCTCCCTGCTGCAAGACCATTCCACGGACTGCCCCACGGCAACCTGCTGGATCTTCAGCAGCAGAAACTCACCCCTATGGGCCTACAAACAGGCTCCAGCGTGGGGAAGGCTGGTGAGCAGTTTCACCAAGTAGAATTACTGGCTCTCAACAGGGTCTCAGCAATATTTATGTTTTATAGACTAACTTACACTTGAAATAAATGTGAATTTTGTTCTCCATATTTTTAATCCTTTCCCGTGCTAGCCGAGTTCCTTTTGCTGCTAAGGCAGTGACTGGATGTGGAATACTTAGTGACCAACCCCCCAAGGCTGACATAGCTAAGTAGTCCTGGAAACACTCTCCCTTCTGTCCTTTCCCTTTCAATATCATTAGCTCTGTGCTAAGGCTTGTCCCTGCGCATTTGGCTGTTCCCTCATGGCTGAGCCAGGTATTACTCCATAGGTAGCCAACACTTTTGTTTGGGTGGGTTGGATTGGTTGATGGGTTGGACGCGATGATCTTGAAGGTCTCTTCCAACCTGGTTTGGTTTATGCTAAATAAAGGTTTATGCTATTCTGTGTTAGTAATCCTTATGATTTTTTAGTGTGTCATATTTTGTTTTTATTGTTGCTCTTCTTTTTTTATTATTCTGCTATTTAGTACTCTATCTTTTCTATCCAGAGTTTTTGCACTTTTTGTTACATATTTCTATATTTAATTTTTTTTTCATTGCACTTGTTACCTTTTTGTTTACCATTTTTTTTTCTATGTTTTGTGGGGTTTTTTTCTAGCCTATGTCTAAGAAGGAAATATAAAGACATTACCTTAGCTAAGGAATACTTTTTTAAACGAATACCTATTCACTACAAACCTTAACTATATTAGATCAGGACAGTCTCCTGACATCCAGCACAGCGCAAGCAGGCACTTGGGGATCTTAACCAGACACCCCACCCCATACCCCATGTCAGGAGTCACCTGAGGTCTCTCTCTCTTGTCCCATTTCAACAATTCCTGCATGAGGTGGCTGCAGGGTCCCTACCCACCCCTCATCTGTAACCCTTCCCCCTGGGCTTGATGTTCTTTCAGTCCTCCAGCTCATTCCAGCCTTTAGTCTCAGGGACCTTCCATTCTCCTGCTTTCAGTCCACTGCTTTAGATGCTTCCTCAGCCACAACATTCTCCACTCCACCCTTCCAGCTGCAATGGCAGTGGAGCTGTAGGGCACAGGGCCATGGGATGGCAAAGCCACCGGGGACATGGATGGGCTGGGAATGGTCAGGCAGGAATTAGGCCTTGTAGGGATTGGCCTTTAATGTGCCACAAGACCTTGTCCCCCACAGAAAGGGGCAGGATCAAGGGCCCACGTGGTGAACGTGTGCAGGAAATAGCAGAATCAGGCAGCATTTCAGGAGATAAAAGGAGACTCCTCCTGCATCACAGTGAGGGCTGAGCAGATTTTGCAAGAAGCTGACCAAGTCCTTTCCCCTTTCTTGCAGCTGCAAGAATCATGAACATCCCTTTCTTTGTGTCCTCAGGGCTTCACTGAGCTTCTGTTGAGGAGTGGTCAGCACAGAGGTGGCCCTGGACAGAGTCCTGGTGGCAGGAGGTGCCTGCAGAGCAGAACTGAATAAAGAGTGGGCTGGAGTGGGGTCTGTGGTCAAGGCCAGGAAGGAGAGCTGAGTCCAAAGCAAGAGCTGCTGTAAGACACAGCTGCAGCAGAGGCCTGGGAGTGGCTGGCTGGAGGCAGCTCTCTTGTGGTGCCACCCTGCAGATTTCTGTGTGCTGGGCAAGGAGCTGAGTCGGGCCTGAAGTCCTGTCCATCTGCGCCCTCAGCAAGGCCCAGCTCCGGCCACGGGCAGTGCTGAGCCATCCCCTGGAGGTCAATCTTCTTCTCTGAGCCCTTTGCTTCTCTCTTACAGGGTCAGTGTCCTTCTCTCCATCACATCTGCACCTCTGGGCTGGGCAACAGCAGAGTTTGCAGATCTGCTCCTTGGGACAGCCCAGCAGGTAAAACAACTCAGACTGGGACAACAGAGGGACCCCAGCCCCCGACTGACTCCTGTGGCACCTGCCAACCTCCTCCAAAGCTTTCTACCTACCACATCTCACTCAGTGGGAGCTCTGACTGATGTCAGCTGTGGTGGGAGTCTGGAGCTCCACCAGGCTGATGAGGATCAGTTGTGAGCGTCAGCACTGCTGCCTCTATTGTCTGAAGCAGGAGAGACTGAAAGGCACAGCCTGGGCCAGAAACCACTCTGCCAGTGCTAGCAGGCTTGGGAACAAGGAGGATTAGACTGCTGTGTAAGTCCTGGGGTGTCCCATCACTCCCAGCCCGGGAAGCCAGGGTCTCAGCACAGGTAGTAGAGGTTTGACTCCCCCACCATGGCTGGGGCTGGGGCTTTGGTGTTCCTGTCTATTGCTTGCCATAGCCAAATATTGGGTGCTGGGAGGTGTTGACTGTTGAGGGCTGTTCTGAGCAGGACAGGATCTCAGGGTTTGAGCTCCTGCAGTCAGGTGCTTCCGTCTTCCCTAGGGAAGTGACCTCTTCCCCAACCAGCATAGCCTCAGAGAAGGACCCAGACAAGAGCTGGGAGGAGAACAACAACCCAGAGACCAAAACGGAGCAGCCATATTGCAGCCCCAAGGAAAGGGAGGAAGAGGACAAGATGGAGGATGATGACTATGAGGACAATCACTATGACAACAATGATGATGATGGGCCTGAAAATGAAAATGACCAGGATGACAAAGAGAAGGAGGAGGAGAAGGTATATGAGGAGAAAGCACCTGCAGCCCGGTCAGTGCCACCCAAGCAGCTGAATCAGTGCCCACAGTGTGGGCAGAGCTTCCCATCTGGCTCAGAGCCAGTGCAGCACTGCTGCCCCCACCCTGGCACCTGGCCCCTCATCTGTGGTGATTGTGGCAAGAGCTTCAAAACCAGCTCCAACCTCACCATCCACCGCCGTATCCACACCGGAGAGAAGTTGTTCCCCTGTGCAGAGTGCGGCAAGAGCTTCACCAAAAGCTCCCTATACATCCGTCACCGCCTCATCCACAGCAGTGAGAAGCCGTTTAGCTGTGCCGACTGTGGCAAGAGTTTCAACTGCAGCTCCAATCTGAACATTCACCGCCGTATCCACACCGGAGAGAACTTGTTCCCCTGTGCTGACTGTGGCAAGAGCTTCACCACACGCTCTCAATTAATCCAGCATCAACTCATCCACAGCGGTGAGAAGCCGTACGGCTGTGCCGACTGCGGTAAGAGCTTCAAAACCAGCTCCACTCTCATCCGTCACCGCCTCATCCACAGCAGTGAGAAGCCGTTCAGCTGTGCCGACTGTGGCAAGAATTTCAACCGCAACTCCACCCTGAATGTTCACCGCCGCATCCACACTGGAGAGAAGCCGTACAGCTGTGCCTACTGCAGTAAGAGTTTCAACACCAGCTCCAGCCTGAATTGTCACCGCCGCATCCACACTGGAGGGGAGCCATACAGCTGTGCTGTCTGTGGCAAGAGTTTCAACTACAGGACCTCCCTGTATAGTCACCGTCGTGTGCACAATGGAGAGGCGCCGTACAGCTGCGCCGACTGTGGCAAGACCTTCAACGACAGGAGGTCCCTGAATATTCACCGTTGTATGCACAATGGAGAGGCGCTGTACAGCTGTGCCGACTGTGGCAAGACCTTTGTCTACAGGTCTGAACTGAACGTTCACTGCCGTATCCACACTGGCGAGAGGCTGTTCCCCTGCAATGACTGTGGCAAGAGCTTCAAGCACAGCTCCACCCTTGCCATCCACCGCCGTATCCACACTGGAGAGAACTTGTTCCCCTGTGCTGACTGTGGCAAGAGCTTCACCACAAGCTACCAATTCATCCAGCATCAACTCACCCACAGCGGTGAGAAGCCGTACGGCTGTGCTGACTGTGGCAAGACTTTCAACAGCAGCTCCAGCCTGAATGCTCACCGCCGTATCCACACCGGAGAGAAACCCTTTACCTGTGCCAACTGTGGCAAGAGTTTCACCCACAGATCCTCACTCATCCAGCACCAACTCAAGCACAGTGGTGAGGAACCATACCGCTGTGCCAACTGTGGCAAGAGTTTCAACAGCAGCTCCAAGCTGAACATTCACCACTGCATCCACACTTGAGAGAAGCTGTACAGCTGTGCCAACTGTGGCAAGAATTTCAACAGCAGCTCCAAGCTGAACATTCACCGCCATATCCACACTGGTGAGAGGCTGTTCCCCTGCGCCGACTGTGGAAAGAATTTCAACAGCAGCTCCAACCTGAGCATTCACTGCTGTAACCACACTTCAGAGAAGCCGTACAGCTGTGCCAACTGCAGCAAGAGTTTCAACAGCAGCTCCAATCTGAGCATTCAACACCACATCCACACTTCAGAGAAGCCATACAGCTGTGCCGACTGCAGCAAGAGTTTCAACAGCAGCTCCAACCTGAACATTCACCACTGAATCCACACTGGTGAGAGGCTGTTCCCCTGCGCCGACTGTGGCAAGAGCTTCACCACGAGCAGCAACCCGAGCATTCACTGCCGCACCTACACTGGTGAGAAGCCCTTCACCTGCCGTGACTGCGGCAAGAGGTTCACCCAGAAGTCTCATCTTACCAAGCACTGCCATACTCATGCCAGTGATAGGCCCACACTGGGGGACAGGCGCAAATAGTGCCACACTCATTCTGTTGGGGCTGTCGTGACTTCTGAGAGGGGCTTTGCAATAGTCTGAACCAAAATCTCCTTTTCTTGACTGAATTTCTCCAAGGCTGGGGGCTCCAGCAGGAACAAAAACCTCCTGCCCTTCTAAACACCAGTTAGTGGTGATGAGAATAATTACAGTGATGAGTTGGCACTGCCAGAACTGCCACTGGAGCTGGGCTGAGCTTTGCCAGGGTTCATCTGTCTCTTCCCCAATGCTTTGGATCTCCCTGGGCTAACCAAAAACCTGTCCATTGCCCAGTTGAGTCAATAAGCAACCAAAGTTCCCAAACTCCTGTATTGTTTGCTTTTGTTTCAGACAAGCCCAAATGCTGGGGGCATTAGTTAGTTCATTATAATAAAATATTTTAAATAATAGTTAATTCTAATCAAATGTTATAAGCAGGCAGTAATTATGATGGAATAGGGTAATTGGCCATTAATTAGCATACAATATGGTAATTAATAATTATAATGAGATCTAAGTAATAATAAATCCTGAAAGGAATGATATGGGGTGGAGTGGATAATACAGGATAAATGCTTTGAAGTCATAAGAGTAGATAATGGCAATAGTGCCAGGAGTGGTCCTGGCAATAATAAAGGTGATAGCAGCTGATCAGAGCAAAATAGTGGTACTGGTGGTACTGAACAAATAAGAAGTTATTGGGGTGGAGGAATTGTAATAAAAGACGTTTGGAGACATCTTCCTTCAAAGTTGTTTGGAAGTTCAGAGGTCAATGGTTCTCTTCTCATTTGAATGATTTGGGACTTTCTCTGTGTGCAGACATTTCGGAAGAGCTCTGTGTAACATAAACTCGTTCTTGCCTAGGAAAGGCAAGGAGATTTCTAAGTGTAGGAAAGGGATGTGCTTGTGTTTTATCACCTATGGATCCTCAGTGGATAGCAGCAGGGAAAGTCAAGTCCTGTCCTGAACTGGTGTGGTGAATGATGCTTATGTCCAAAATTATGTCCCCAGTATTGTCATTACAGGTCTGCTCAAACCTTCTCTTCCCCTCCCTTCTGGAGTGAGGGGATTTTGGTGCCAAATTAACAACAGGACATGGTATCCGCGAGTCCAGGTAAACAACCTGCCTGGGCATGTTTGCCACCTCTGTGGTAAACAAAGTTCACACGATTTACTCGTGCTTGCCTCGTTCACAACGCATGCTTATACTGTGTTTTGTAAACCACCACACCATTGGTTAATTACTCTGTTTACAAAGTTGCTCAATGGACCAGTATTCATTGTGGCAAATGTTCAGTAGGGGTTCTTTTGGTAAGCAAGTGCCCATGTCCCATATTCGTGCTCGTGTTTGCCCCATGCACTGTGTTGCCAACGGCCTGCTTTGCTCAGGGCTAGAACAAGTGTTCCCGAGCGCTTTGCTGCCAACTGCTGCCACTTGCCTGGCACACAGCTATTGCCTAGCTATGGACGATGCCACACTGTGTGTCAGCCCCACAAACCATACCCCATGTCCCAAGGACAGAGCCAGCCATCACCTGACCCGTCGCCGAATGAGGGAATCGCTGTAGCCCATGTAGACCACCTGTCCTGGGCTGCTACAGCCCCTGAGTGGGGACATCGCTTCGTCCAGACCAGCAGCCATCCTGGCTGAACCTTGTGAGCCTCAGAGCTAGTCACACTCCTGCCTCACAGAGAAGGCATTTTGCTGTGCCCTGTTAACCTTGGCAGCAAGACTTCTCCCCCGAGCAGGAAGCCTTTCTCATGTAACCTGCCCCACAGGTTGAGCTCCAAAAGTTTCTTAGAAGGCACCAGAACCTTATACTCAGACTGGGAGGTGCAAGGCACCTGCATCAGTACCATCTAGCTCCATGCTCTGCTGAGATGTTTAGAAGAGAAATGAGAGAGAGAGAGAGGGGAGAGGCAACCAGACCCAACTCGGAAGACTGAACACAGACTGTAAGTTCTTAAAAGTTACAGGCTACAGATCTGCCAATGAAATTCATTTAGAATTATCTTTGTTTTCCTTTTTACACCTAAACATTTCAGCTACAGAATTCTGTAGCTGTCCTTTTCCTTAAAGGGACAGCCTAAAACTGTCACAATCCACCCCTTCTAAACAATTTCATTGGCTGTTAGCACTGTCCATCTAATTGAAAGCAATATCTGCAATTCATAAGTAAAGTTCGTAGCCCATTCCGGCTATCCTCAGATGTAGATGATTCAGAAGTCCAAGAAAATTAGGAAACAATTTCATCAGAAAGGTCATTGTAAGTGGAGCTTCCTCAGCACAAGTTACTCTCTCCTCTGGAGGTTTAGCACAGTTGATGCCTTCAGGCCAACTTGAGCTCACCTCCACCAGACCAGGTCTCTCAAAATTTCCCATTTCAGCTCTCTGTGTTATCAGAGCCATCCACTTGGACCAGGTGGAATATGTGGCATGATGTGGTGTGGAACCTTTCCCTATGAACATCCAATTCAAAACTGGTAGTCTGGGAGCGAAAAGAAATTGTGATTCAGTTCCAATCACTTCAGAAGCTGCTTTTACTCCTTCATAGGCAGCTAGAATCTCTTTCTCTGTTGCAGCATAATTAGCCTCTGAACCTCTGTAACCTCAACTCCAGAAACCAAGAGGTCGTCCACGTGTCTCACCTGGAGCTTTTTGCCACAAGCACCAGGTTGGACCATTGTCACTTGCAGCCATGTACAAAATGTTCTTATTCTCTGGACCATCTTGGACAGGTCCCAGACCCATTGCTTGAACTACCTCTTGCTTTATCTGGTCAAAGGCTGCTTGTTGTTCAGGTCCCCAGTGGAAACTGTTTCTCTTTTGAGCCACATCATACAGAGGTTTCACAATCTGACTGTATCCAGGAATGTGCAGTCTCCAAAATCCCACTATCCCCAAGAAACGTAGGGTCTCTTGCTTGTTCGTGGGATTTGCCATGGTAGAGACTCTATTTACCACATCCACTGGAATGTGTCGGCGTCCATCCTGCCATCGCACTCCCACAAACTGAATCTCTGTGGTAGGTCCTTTCACCTTGTCTCGTTTGATGGCAAAACCTGCATTCAGAAGAATGTCAATGATTTTCTTACCTTTCTCGAAGACTTCCTCAGCAGTTTTACCCCAGATGATGATATCATTGATGAACTGGATGTGTTCTGGAGCACCGCCTTTCTCCAGAGCATCGTGGATTACTGCATGACAGATGCTGGAGCTGTGGATCCAGCCCACTGGCAATCTGTTGAAGGTGTACTGGATTCCTCTCCAGGTGAAGGCAAACTGAGGCCTGCATTCCTCTGCTATGGGAATAGAGAAAAATGCATTAGCAATGTCTCTGGTAGCATACCACTTGGCCACTTTGGATTCCAGCTCATACTGGAGTTCCATCATGTCTGGTACTGCTGCACTCATAGGCGGAGTTACTTCATTCAGGGCTCGGAAGTCGACTGTCAGACGCCAGTCTCCATTCTGCTTCCACACAGGCCACACTGGACTGTTGAAAGGTGAATGAGTTTTGCTGATGACTTTCTGACTTCTCCAACTGACGAATCAGATTCTGAATGGGCAACAAAGAGTCACAGTTGGTTCTGTATTCTCTGTGATGCACAGTCTGAGCAGCAACCGGCAGTTTAATGTCTGATATCGTATGTTGTCCCACAACTGCAGATTCATCAGAAAGCTCAGGTCTAACAGATAGCTTCAGGTTTTGTCCATCAATTTCTACAGAAGCTACTCCCAAAGCCCATTGGTAACCCTTAGGGTCTTTGAAATGCCCTTCTCTCAGAAAATCAATTCCCAAAATACAAGGTGTGTCAGGTCTGGTCACCACAGGAGGCTTCTGCCACCGTTTATCAGTTAAACTTGTATCAACTTCTACCTTAGCTAACTCTTGAGATCCACCAGTGACTCCCAGAATAGTTATATGCTCAGATCCCTGATAATTCAATGGCATTATGGTGCACTAAGCAGGACAGGAAAAGAATCAAGGGAGGGAAGCAGCACCTCCCTGGGCAGCTGAACCAAGGGCGGGAAGCAGCACCTCCCTGGGCAGCTGAACCAAGGGCGGGAAGCAGCACCTCCCTGGGCAGCTGAACCAAGGGCGGGAAGCAGCACCTCCCTGGGCAGCTGAACCAAGGGCGGGAAGCAGCACCTCCCTGGGCAGCTGAACCAAGGGAGGGAAGCAGCACCACAGCACCTGAACCAAGGGAGGGAAGCAGCACCACAGCACCTGAACCAAGGGAGGGAAGCAGCACCACAGCACCTGAACCAAGGGAGGGAAGCAGCACCACAGAACTGAACCAAGGGAGGGAAGCAGCACCACAGCAGCTGAACCCAGGGAGGGGAGCCACAGTACCAGGAACTAAAGGAATTTAAGGAAACCAAGAGATCTGAGGTACAGGGCTTGGATCCAGATATGCTTCTCACTTGTGAACTGAAAGAGGGGACAATGCAATGCTGAGGGGCAGGCAATGCTTATCTAAGACCATGTACACATAACAGGAAACAGGCCAGGGGCAGCCCAGCTCCTTCCTGCAGGTGAGAGCAGAAGAACAGGAAAACAACAACCAGAAGAGCAGAGGTGGAAAGGAAGAATGCAACCACGAGGAAGAGCCTCCCAAGCCTACTGCCAGAAGACACTGCCAGGTGTGGACAAGAGCAGCTGAATGTAAACGAGCAGGAACCAGCATGAAGATGGAGCAGCTCAGTGTGCACTAACTGTGTACAACTTGTGTGCAGGCACAGAGCTGAGGAGGCAGGGGCTGTGGGGCAGGAGGAGCCAGGCCAGCAGCTGCTGCAATTCTGCCACCTGCTGCAGCAGCTCCTGCACGGAAGCAAGGCGCTGCCCTGGAGCACAGCAGCCGCCCGGCAGCTGCCGGCACAAAGGCTCCAAGCCCCCAGGGCTCCCCCACACCCCCCCACGGGAGCCTCTGCTGCGAGCCAGCCCCCATGCTGCCCACCACCTCTCCTGGCCACAGCAGCCCCCACAGCGCCGCTGCAGCTCAGCTCTGCTGCCAGGGCAGCAGGGAGCAGAGGGACACAGGGCCAGGGACACAGGGCCAGCCCCCTGCAGCCCACCACTGGCTCCGCCTGCAACACAGCAGCAGCCAAAGGGGGCCTGCAGCTGCCCCTAGCAGGGGGATTCAGCAGCACAGCAGCACAAGGAACCCCCAAACACACCCAGCCCTCCCCAGCCCCACCGATGGCCCCACCGCCGCACACCCCTCCCACAACAGCACAGACGCCACCCACTCACCCTACACACCTCCCCTGTGCCCCACACAGCCCCTCGCATGTCCCCACGAGCCCCCAGCCCAACCCCCACCGATGATTCCCCTGGGACCCCACAGAGGCTCCCCCGAGCCCCACCGACCCCTACCCCACAAACCCTTCACCAGCCCGAGCCCGCACACCCCGCTCCCTGATCCCCACGCCACGACACAACCCTCAGCCCCCGGCCATTCCGATCCCCACCTCGGGATCCCCTCCTCAGCTCCAGGGGATCTCGATCCCAACTCAAGGACCCCCGCGGCAGCCCCACGCAATCCCCACCGCCCCCCAGGATCCGCAGCTCAGCCCCAGAGACTCCCTCACCTCACCCCAGCTGGCAGCCGGGACAGCGGGGACGCAGAGCAGGAGGCCGAAGCCGAGCTGGGAGCAGAGGAAGCTGCCGAGCGCCGGCCCGGGCAGGCTCCTGGGGCCTGGGCAAGCAGAGAGCGCTGCGCTGGAGCCCCCGGGCCGGCCCTTCCGCATGCGGCGGGCGCGTGTCAGGAAGTTCCGCCCACAGCTGGGCGCAACAGCCAATGGGAGGCGCCGGGAGCGCGGCAGCTCCTCCCCCTGGGCGCTGCCGAGGCACAGCGAGGAGCTGCCGCTGCCGGCCGCGGCCGCCATTGGTGCTGCCCCGTGGGGAGCGGCAGCGGTGCCGCAGCGCGGGAGAAGCGCCGGAGGTGCTGGCGGGCGAGCGGCGGCTGCCGGCTGGTGAGGTGCGGCAGGGGCCGGGGAGCGCTGAGGGCGGCGGGAGCGGAGCGGCGCGGGGCAGGGGCTGGGCGGGCCCCGGAGCACGCTGCGAGATGGTTGAGCCCCGGGGCCGCGGCGGGAGCTGAGGCCTTGGAGCCTTGTGGGGGCCGGGGGGGAGCCTCGGCCGCTGCGGCCTCTGCTCGGCCAGGCCCCGGGAGCCTGCCGGGGCCGGCGGTCGGCAGCTTCCTGAGCTGCGAGCCGTCCCTCGGGCTCCTGCTCTGCGCCGCCTTTGTCTGGCCGGGGCCGGGGGCAGCCCTGGGGCGGAGGGAGGCAGCCTGGGCTCGGGGTTGCGATCCCCTGGGGCTGAGGGCTGCAGCCTGGATGCTTTGGGACGCTCGGGGGAAAGCTGTGGCTGGGCTCCGGCTCCCCTGGGGCCGGGTGGGGGTCGGTGGGGCCCGGCTGCCCCTGGCTGCCGCAGCCTCCTGCGGCGCTGCTGAGGCTGTGTGGCCGCAGGCCGCGCTGGGCGCCTCCGGCCAGGCCTCGGGCAGCAGGCGGCAGGGCGCGGCCAGGTCCCCCCCGGGGGCGCTGCATGGAGGGCAGCAAGCAGGCCCCGGGGAGGCTCCAGGAGACTTTGATGCTTTCCCTGCTGCCCCAGCACGGCCAGCTGCGGGGAGCGGGAGAGTGTGGGGGGAGTTCCAGCCCTGAAGCCCCGAACAGCCTCCCTGTGCCCCCCTGGGCAGCCCAGGCTGGCCCCTGCCCCAAGCAGGAGGAGCAAAGGCACAGCCCAGAATGCCCCCCGCAGCTCAGAATGTTCCCCCAGCACAGCCAAGTGAGAAGCCAGGAGCCTGAGCTGCCCTCCCGGGAACCAAAACCAGCCTAGGACCCCAAAATGCTGCCTGGGACCCTCAGGGACACCCCTGGCACCCCAAAAGTGTCCCAGAGGCAGTGAAAATGGTCTCCAAGCTCCAGGTGGTGGGAAAGGACCCCACCCCAGGCCCAGCCCCCAGCAGAGCCCCCAGCCCCAGGACCTTCCCCTCCCCTATCCCAGCCCCCATCCCATAGCCTCACGGAGCACTGCTGTACCCCAGCAGCTCCTGAGCCAAGCCCCAGGGGCTGCCCCGAGCTCTCCTCCTGCTCTGTGTCCCCTTGGTGCCGGCTGCCAGGGGGTGAGGGAGTGTGTCTGGCTGAGGGAGGATCCTGAGGGGGGGATGGGGGCCCTGGGGGGCTGAGGCATTGCTGCCCCGAGCCTGCACACCGCGCAGTGCCACTGAGGGGTTTGTGTAGTGTCCAACCAACCACACAGGGTCATTCCCATCCCACTAAATGGGGGGTTAGGACAATTAGTTCTCAGAAGCCATTGGCATTGTCCCTCCCCAGCGTTCCTTCCTTCTGTGCCTGCGGGAAGCCAGCTGGTGGTGGGGAGTAGGGGTGCTGGGACAAAGCAAGTTGTCTTCCTCACAGCTGTGCTTTTCACCTTGTACCTCTGAACTGCTTTGGCTGCTTGGCCTTCAGTGGCCTTCTTGCCAGGTGTCATAGCCCCTAGCCTTCAACAGATTCTTTCCTTTATGTGGTGCTTGCTAAGGAGCTCCTTTATCATCCTGATGATGAGCTGCTTCCTCTGGCCTACTGCTGCCTGTTATGAAATGCTTGGAAGAGTTTACCAGAGCTGTAAGGTCAGGTTCAGAAATGACTTTGCTGCTCTGTTCTACATTACACACTTGGCTCCTCATACTGACTCTGATACATATTCCTAGTACCTCTCCTCCTCCGAATACCTAGCCTTGTCCCTAGACTTACCTGTGTGATCTAATGCCTGTAGCAGTAGGAGTTGGTGGTGCTGGGGGAGCCTCTGTGTGGCTGTTGTGTGGGGAGGGGGCATGAGGTTTGGAGTGGGGAGTCCTGGGCTTCCGAGAGGGGCTCTGTGCAGGTCTGGAGGGGTCTGTGTGATTCTGGCAACCTCTGTTGGGCTGTGGGTAGCTGGGGAGGTGTTCTCTGGTGTTGGCGGTGGTCTGGGCAGTTCTGGGGAGGGGGTCTGGGTGGTTGTAGGGGTAGCTGTGGGGCACGGGGGAGGGGTGTAGGGTCTGTGGGTGGTGTCTGTGCTGTTGTGGGAGGGGTCTGTGCGGTTCTGGGGCCATCAGTGGGGCACAGGAGGGGTGGGTGTGTTTGGAGGTTGCTTGTGTTACCGAATCCCCCTGCTAGGGGCAGCTGCAGGCCCCCCTGGCTGCTGCTCTGTTAGCAACCGGAGCCATTGGTGCCCTGCAGGGCCTGGCCCCGGCCCCCTCTGCTGGCTGCATCAAACCCCTGTGTGCCCTCCAATCTCTTTTGGCATAAATACTCCCTAATGGTTTCCTGACTTATTTCCAATTCCTCTCAGGGTTCCCTGAACACAGAAAGGCTCAGGGCAGGAAGAGCTTTTGCTCTCTGCCTGCAGGCTGAGAGCTGTGCAGAGCTTTTGTCAGCTCTGCTGGCAGGAAGCAAGGTCAGAAGCCATGGGGCCAGGGTGTTGCAGGAGCCTGGGGCGTGGAGCCAAAGCCCCTCCCCTATTTCTCACTCGTGTTCTGTAACTCCTCCCCCTGCTGCCCATGCACACAGCCCGCTCAGGGGCTCGCACGCCCCCTGCCCAGCAATAGCCTTCCTCATCTTCATCTCCCTCAGCTCTGTTAGCAGTCAGGCGAGAGCTTGAAGGTCTTTTGCGGCCATCCCAGGATGTCAACACCTTCCTGTCCCCCCTCGGTTTCATAGCCAAAGGGGCTACAGACAGAGGTTGTCCCTTCCCCTTAGCATGCAGCTGGGAGCTTCTGGGCTCCCACCAAGCGTTGCCTGGCACCCCTGGGCAGCGGGGCACAAACACCAATTGTTCCCAGGCAGCCCTTGGCAGCTGGCTGTTTCTAATCAAACCCCAATTAATTCTCCCCTGCTACAAATGGGAGAGAGTCCTGTTGGGAGAGTTTTTCCCCTCTGGGATTATAGCTTTCACTTGGAATTCCCTGGGATTACTCCCAGCAGTGCTGTCACATGGAGCCTTTTTGGGTTAGTTTGCAGTGTCCTGAGAGCGCACAACGGAGGTGAGACTTGGAAAGAGAAGTGCTGAGAAGGAAGCTTCAGGGCTCCTGGGTGGCAAAGCTGTCTGGGTGTGGATCCGAGCTGTGGAGTGTAGGAGAGCCTTCAGGGCCTTGTTCTCTTGATGGAGATGTGGACAGAGGAACTGCTGCTCCCAGAAGAGGGTTTCAAGTAGGTTAAAACTCAACTCCTGTGCATGGATTTGTGGGGGGAAGTGTTTGTCGTCTTGTGGCCAACTCAGCCTTTCCTTCTGCAGTAGGAGAGTGACAGCCTGGGCTTTTCAATCCCTGGGGCACTGGGCACCCTCTGGGCTGGTGTTCTTCTCTAGAGCTTTGCAGCCCAGCTCCAGGTCTGCTGTTGCTTGAAAGTCCTGATGGTTGTTTTGTGCAGCCCCAGGTGTTGGCTCGGTCTCCTGGATCAGTTTGGTCCTTCCTCTTTTCACCCTTCAGTTTCAGAATCTGACCACACTTTGAAGCTTTTGCTCCAATGGTTTCTCTCCTGCCAGCATTCTGTGTTCCCTCCTGGAGTGCTGTGTCCAGTTCTGGTGCCCCCAAGATTTTGAGCTGTTGGAGGGAATTCAGAGGAGGCCACAGGGGTGGTGGGAGGGCTGGGGCACCTCCCCTCTGGGGGTGGGCTGGAAGAGTTGTGGCTGTTGAGACTGGAGAGGAGAAGGCTCCTGGGAGAGCTTGGAGCAGCCTTGTGGTACCTGCTGGGGGCTGTGGGAGAGCTGGGGAGGGACTTTTGTCAGGGGCTTGTAGTGATGGGACAAGGGGGAATGGATTGAGGCTTGAGGAGGGCTGATGTTTGGGGTCCCTTCCAGCCCAAACCATTCTCTGAATCCTTGGGTTTGCACACTTAGCAGAGCTTCAATGAATGAAACTTGAAATAAGCAAAGCTGTGAAACTGCTTTGGGGCTCCAGAACTGGACACAGAGCTCCAGGTGTGGTCTCACCAGAGTGGGGCAGAGGGGCAGAATCACCTCCCTGGCGCTGCTGGCCACACTTCTCTGGCTGCAGCCCAGGATGTGATTGGCTGTCTGGGCTGCAAGTGCTCACTGCTGGCTCCTGTTGAGCTTCTCCTCCAGCAGCACCCCCAGGTCTTTTTCTTCAGGGCTGCTATCCAGCCAGTCCCTGCCCAGCCTGTATCAGTGCCTGGGATTGCCCTGACCCAGCTGCAGGACCTTGCACTTGGTCTTGTTGAATGTCATGAGGTTGGCTTGGACCCAGCTCAGCAGCCTGTCCAGGTCCCTCTGGATGGATCCCTTCTCTCCAGTGTGTCTGCTGCCCCACACAGCCTGGTGTCATTGGCAAACTGGCTGAGGGTGCCTTCAAGTCAGTCTGAGAAGGACAGCATATTTTCACAGGTTTCAACCCCACACTAACCAACATGGGGTTTCTGTAAGTTAATTTTAGAGCTGTGATGGTTGAGTCTAATCCACAGTTTGTACGTCCCAGAGGTGTTCTGGTGCAGGTGACTTTTCTCTCTGACATCAACTATGATTTGTTAGAAGAGAACATTTATTCTGTCTTCATTTTGTATCTCCAAAGGGCATTGGTGGATTCCCCTACACTGCACAGTTTGAAGGCTCAGCTTGCCAGGGGGCTGGGGCAGCTCATCTCAACTCCACTGTTATCTAGAAAGGTTGGAGCAGATGACCCTTGGGGTCCCTTCCAGCCTGGCATTCTGTGCTGACAGAGCTGTGTTGATGTTTTTTAGGGCAGTTGAATACCACCTTAAGCATTTTTGAAGAGTGCCAAAGACACAGCTAAGCCTAGAAACTCACTCATCTCTCTTTAGGATGAGCTCTTCAGAGCTTTATGAGCTTTCAATGAATTTGGCAGAGGTTTTGATGACTTTTGAAGGGATTTTGGTGACTTTTTCTCAAGCAGTTTTAAACCTTTTTAAGGATCCTTCTCCTGAACCTCTCCCATCTCCTGTCCATCTGCTGTGCCCCTATCAGAGCCCAGCTCTTGTGTGGGGACATGGGCAGTGCTGAGTCAGTGCTCTCCTGAGCCCTTTGCTTCTCTCTTGCAGGGCTGGTGTCCTGTCTCCATCACATCTGCACCTCTGGGCTGAGGAAACGCAATTTGCAGATCTGCCCCTTTGGACAGCCCAGCAGATAAAATACTCAGACTGGGGCAACAGTCAGACCCCAGTCCCCCACTGACTCCTGTGGAACCTCCCAATCTCCTCCAGAGCCTTCTGCCTACCACATTTCACTCTGGGAAGTCTGAATGACATCAGCAGTTCTTGGAGTCTGCCCCCACCCCCCAGGCAGGTGAGGGTCCTTTGTGAGGGCCTGCACTCCTGTCTCTGTTGTCTGAAGCAGCAGAGATTGAAAGGCACAGCCTGGGCCAGGAACCACTCTACCAGTGCTGCCAGGCTTGGGAAAAGGGGGATGAGACTGCTCTGTAAGTGCTGGGATGTCAACAGCCCTAGCACAGGAACCCAGGATCTCAGCACAGGTAGTAGAGGTCTGACTGCACCACCATGGCAGTAAGCGGGGCATTGAGGGTCCCTCCTCATTCCTTGTTGTAGCCAAAAATTGGGTGTTGGGAGGTGTTGGCTGTTGGGGCTGTCCTAAGCAGGGCAGGATGTCCGGGTTTGAGCTCCTGCAGTCAGGTGCTTCCATTTTCCATTGGCCACAGCAGTGACCTCTTCCCCCACCAGCATAGCCTCAGAGAAAGACCCAGACAAGAGCTGGGAAGAGAAGCAGCACCCAGAGAACAAATAGGAGCAGCCATATAGTTGCCCTAAGGAAGAGGAGGAGAAAGAGGACAATATGGAGAGTATGACTATGACAATGATGAGTATGAGGTGGAGGAGGATGAAAATGAAGATGACCAGGCTGAGGAGGAGGAGGAGGTGAAGGAGTATAGAATAGAACAGAAAAAACCAGATTGGAAGAGACCTTCAAGATCATCGCATCCAACCTATCACCCAACACCGCCTAATCAACTAACCCATGTAACCAAGCACCCTGCCAAGTCTCCTCCTGAACACCTCCAGTGACAGCGACTCCACCACCTCCCCGGGCAGCCCATTCCAATGGGCAATCACTCTCTCTGTGTAAAACTTCCTCCTGACCTCCAGCTTGAACTTCCCCTGGCGCAGCCTGAGACTGTGTCCTCTTGTTCTGGTGCTGGCTGCCTGGGAGAAGAGACCAACCTCTGCCTGTTTACAACCCCCCTTCAGGTAGTTGTAGAGAGTGATAAGGTCACCCCTGAGTCTCCTCCTCTCCAGGCTAAGCAGCCCCAGCTCCCTGAGTCTCTCCTCATAGGGCTTGTGTTCCAAGCCCCTCACCAACTTCGTTGCCCTTCTTTGGATTCGTTCCAGCAAGTCAACCTCCTTCCTAAACTGAGGGGCCCAGAACTGGACACAGTACTCGAGGTGTGGCCTAACCAGTGCAGTGTACAGGGGCAGAATGACCTCCCTGCTCCTGCTGGCCACACTGTTCTTAATGCAGGCCAGGATGCCATTGGCCCTCCTGGCCACCTGGGCACACTGCAGGCTCATGTTCATCCTACCATCAACCAGCACCCCCAGGTCCCTCTCTGCCTGGCTGCTCTCCAGCCACTCTGCCCCCAGCCTGTAGCACTGCATGGGGTTGTTGTGGCCAATGTGCAGAACCTGGCACTTGGATGTGTTAAATCTCATGCCATTGGACTCTGCCCATCTGTCCAGCCTGTCGAGGTCTCTCTGCAAAGTCTCTCTAGCAGATCAACTCCTGTCCCCAGCTTGGTGTCATCAGCAAATTTACTGATGATGGACTCAATGCCCTCATCCAGATCATCAGTAAAGATGTTAAAGAGGATGGGGCCCAGCACTGATCCCTGGGGGACTCCACTACTGACTGGCTGCCAGCTGGCTGTGGCACCATTCACCACCACTCTCTGGGTTCGGCCATCCAGCCAGTTCCTAACCCAGCTCATAGTGCTGCTGTCCAAGCCATGGGCTGACAGCTTGGCCAGGAGTTTGCTATGGGGGATGGTGTCAAAGGCCTTGCTGAAGTCCAGGTAAACTACATCCACAGGCCTCCCCACATCCACCAGACGGAGGAGGATGAAGTAATGGCAGCCCCCTCTGTGCTTCCCAAGTTCTGTCTTCATTTTGTAACTCCCAAGGGCAGTGGTGGATTCCCCTACACTGCACAGTTTGAAGGCTCAGCTTCCTAGGGGGCTGGGGCAGCTCCTCCTCCTCCTAGAATCACACTGGTTTGGGTTGGAAGTGACCTGCAAAGTTCATCCACTCCAAGCCCCCCTGCACTCAGCAGGGACATCGTCCACTAGATCAGGTTGCCCTGAGGTCTGTCCAGCCTCACCTTGAAGATCTCCAGGCGTGGGCCCACAACCACCTCCCTGGGCAACTTGTTGCAGTGTTCCAGCAGCCTCCTGGTGCAGAACTTCTTCCTCACATCTCCCCGATCATTTTTGTGTCCCTTGGTGGGGCTTTGGGGCCTCTCAGAGGACACAATCTGAGTGTAGATGGAGCAGATGGACAGATGGAGTTTGAAGTCATCAGGGGGGTGGGAGGGATTAGTTCAGCAGCTGCGAGGCTCTGCCTGACTCCTCCCTACAATGGTACTGGCAGCAGCTGATCCTGGAAGCTGAAACACCCCAAAGCCTGCCTGGATCAGGACAGTCTCCTGACATCCAGCACAGCGCAAGCAGGCACTTGGGGATCTTACCCAGACACCCCACCCCATACCCCCATGTCAGGAGTCACCTGAGGTCTCTCTCTCTTGTCCCATTTCAACAATTCCTGCATGAGGTGGCTGCAGGGTCCCTTCCCACCCCTCATCTGTAACCCTTCCCCCTGGGCTTGATGTTCTTTCAGTCCTCCAGCTCATTCCAGCCTTTAGTCTCAGGGACCTTCTATTCTCCTGCTTTCAGTCCACTGCTTTAGATGCTTCCTCAGCCACAACATTCTCCACTCCACCCTTCCAGCTGCAGTGGCAGTGGAGCTTTGGGACACAGGGCCATGGGATGGCAAAGCCACCGGGGACATGGATGGGCTGGGAATGGTCAGGCAGGAATTAGGCCTTGTGGGGATTGGCCTTTAATGTGCCACAAGACCTTGTCCCCCACAGAAAGGGGCAGGATCAATGGCCCACGTGGTGAATGTGTGCAGGAAATAGCAGAATCAGGCAGCATTTCAGGACATAAAAGGAGACTCCTCCTTCATCACAGTGAGGGCTGAGCAAGAAGCTGACCAAGTCCTTTCCCCTTTCCTGCATGTGCAGGAATCATGAACATCCCTTTCTTTGTGTCCTCAGGGCTTCACTGAGCTTCTGTTGAGGAGTGGTCAGCACAGAGGTGGCCCTGGACAGGGTCCTGGTGGCAGGAGGTGCCTGCAGGGCAGAAGCAAATACAGAGTGGGCTGGAGTGGGGTCTGTGGTCAGGGCCAGGAAGGAGAGCTGAGTCCAAAGCAAGAGCTGCTGTAAGACACAGCTGCAGCAGAGGCCTGGGAGTGGCTGGCTGGAGGCAGCTCTCTTGTGGTGCCACCCTGCAGATTTCTGTGTGCTGGGCAAGGAGCTGAGTCTGGCCTGAAGTCCTGTCCATCTGCGCCCTCAGCAAGGCCCAGCTCCGGCCACGGGCAGTGCTGAGCCATCCCTTGGAGGTCAATCTTCTTCTCTGAGCCCTTTGCTTCTCTCTTACAGGGTCAGTGTCCTTCTCTCCATCACATCTGCACCTCTGGGCTGGGCAACAGCAGAGTTTGCAGATCTGCTCCTTGGGACAGCCCAGCAGGTAAAACAACTCAGACTGGGACAACAGAGGGACCCCAGCCCCCGACTGACTCCTGTGGCACCTGCCAACCTCCTCCAAAGCTTTCTACCTACCACATCTCACTCAGTGGGAGCTCTGACTGATGTCAGCTGTGGTGGGAGTCTGGAGCTCCACCAGGCTGATGAGGATCAGTTGTGAGCGTCAGCACTGCTGCCTCTATTGTCTGAAGCAGGAGAGACTGAAAGGCACAGCCTGGGCCAGAAACCACTCTGCCAGTGCTAGCAGGCTTGGGAACAAGGAGGATTAGACTGCTGTGTAAGTCCTGGGGTGTCCCATCACTCCCAGCCCGGGAAGCCAGGGTCTCAGCACAGGTAGTCGTTTGACTCCCCCAACATGGCTGGGGCTGGGGCTTTGGTGTTCCTGTCTATTGCTTGCCATAGCCAAATATTGGGTGCTGGGAGGTGTTGACTGTTGAGGGCTGTTCTGAGCAGGGCAAGATCTCAGGGTTTGAGCTCCTGCAGTCAGGTGCTTCCATCTTCCCTAGGGAAGTGACCTCTTCCCCAACCAGCATAGCCTCAGAGAAGGACCCAGACAAGAGCTGGGAGAAGAACAACCCAGAGACCAAAATGGAGCAGCCATATCACAATCCCAAGGAAGAGGAGGAAGAGAACAAGATGGAAGGTGATGACTATGAGGACAATCGCTATGACAACGATGATGATGATGGGCATGAAAATGAAAATGACCAGGATGACAAAGAGGAGGAGGAGAAGGTATATGAGGGGAAAGCACCTGCAGCCCCTTTAGTGCCACCCAAGCAGCTGAATCAGTGCCCACAGTGTGGGCAGAGCTTCCCATCTGGCTCAGAGGCAGTGCAGCACTGCTGCCCCCACCCTGGCACCTGGCCCCTCATCTGTGGTGATTGTGGCAAGAGCTTCAAAACCAGCTCCACCCTCAACATCCACCGCCGTATCCACACCGGAGAGAAGTTGTTCCCCTGTGCAGAGTGCGGCAAGAGCTTCACCACAAGCTACCAATTCATCCAGCACCAACTCATCCACAGTGGTGAGAAGCCGTACGGCTGTGCCGACTGCGGCAAGACTTTCAACCGCAGCTCCCACCTGAGTGCTCATCGCCGTATCCACACCGGAGAGAATCTGTTCGTCTGTGCAGAGTGTGGCAAGAGCTTCACCACAAGCTACCAATTCAGCCAGCATAAATTCATCCACAGCGGTGAGAAGCCGTACGGCTGTGCCGACTGTGGTAAGTGTTTCAACCGCAAGTACAACCTGAACATTCACCGCCGTATCCACACTGGAGAGAAGCCCTTCACCTGTGCCAACTGTGGCAAGAGTTTCAACGACAGGAGCTCCCTGAATAGTCACCGTCGTATGCACAATGGAGAGGCGCCGTACAGCTGCGCCGACTGTGGCAAGACCTTTAACTACAGGAGTTCCCTGAATAGTCACCGTCGTATGCACAATGGAGAAGCGCCGTACAGCTGCACCGACTGTGGCAAGACCTTCAACTACAGGAGCTCCCTAAATAGTCACCGTCGTATGCACAATGGAGAGGCGCCATACAGCTGCACCGACTGTAGCAACACCTTCAACTACAGGTCTGACCTGAACATTCACCGCCGTATCCATACAGGAGAGAGGCTGTTCCCCTGTGCCGACTGTGACAAGTGCTTCACCAAGAGCACCAGCCTGAGCATTCACCGCCTTGTCCACACTGGTGAGAGACTGTTCCCCTGCGCCGACTGTGGCAAGAGCTTCAAGCACAGCTCCACACTTGCGGTCCACCGCCGTATCCACACTGGAGAGAAGTTGTTCCCCTGTGCTGACTGTGGCAAGAGCTTCACCACAAGTTACCAATTCATCCAGCACCAACTCATCCACAGCAGCGAGAAGCTGTACGGCTGTGCTGACTGCGGCAAGACCTTCAACCGTAGCTCCACACTCGCCATCCACCGCCGTATCCACACCGGAGAGAAGCTGTTCCCCTGTGCAGAGTGCGGCAAGAGCTTCACCACAAGCTCCCAATTCATCCGGCACCAACTCATCCACAGCGGTGAGAAGCCGTACAGCTGTACTGACTGCAGCAAGACTTTCAACTGCAGCTCCCACCTGAATACTCATCGCCGTATTCACACTGGAGAGAAGCCGTACAGCTGTGCAAAGTGCAGCAAGAGCTTCACCACGAGGTCAGCATTTATGCGTCACCAACGTATCCACAGCTGTGAGAAGCTGTACAGCTGTGCTGACTGTGGCAAGAGCTTCAGGGTCAGCTCTGCTCTCATCCGTCACCGCCACCTCCACACTGGTGAGAAGCCGTACAGCTGCGCTGACTGTGGTAAGACCTTCAACCGTATCTCCGAGCTGAACATTCACCGCCGTATCCACACCGGAGAGAATCTGTTCCCCTGTGCAGAGTGTGGCAAGAGCTTCAACACAAGCTACCAATTCATCCAGCACCAACTCATCCATAGTGGTGAGAAGCCGTACAGCTGTGCTGACTGTGGCAAGACTTTCAACCGCAGCTCCCACCTGATTACTCATCGCCGCATCCACACTGGAGAGAAGCCCTTCACCTGTGCAGAGTGTGGCAAGAGCTTCACCACGAGGTCATCATTTATCCGTCACCAACCCATCCACAGCAGTGAGAAACTGTACAAGTGTGCCGACTGCGGCAAGAGTTACAATAGCAGCTCGTACCTGAATATTCACCGCCGCATCCACACTAGAGAGAAGCTGTACAGCTGTGCCGACTGCGGCAAGAGTTTCAACAGCCGCTCGTACCTGAATATTCACCGCCGTATCCACACTGGAGAGAAGCCGTATAGCTGTGCCGACTGCGGCAAGAGTTTCAACAGCAGATCCAACCTGAACATTCACCGCCGTAGCCACACTGGTGAGAGGCTGTTCCCCTGTGCCGACTGCGGCAAGAGTTTCAAATGCAGCTACTACCTGAACATTCACCGCCGTATCCACACTGGACAAAGGCTGTTTCCCTGCACTGACTGTGGCAAGATCTTCACTATGAGCAACAACCTGAGCATTCACCGCCGCACCCACACTGGTGAGAAGCCCTTCACCTGCCGTGACTGTGGCAAGAGCTTCACCCAGAAGTGTAATCTTACCAAGCACTGCCGTACTCATGCCAGTGACAAGCCAACACTGGGGGACAGGCACAAATAGTGCCACACTCATTCTGTTCAGGCAGTCGTGACTCTCGAGAGGAGCTTTGCAACAGACAACCAAAATCTCCTTTCTTTCACTGAATTTCTCCAAGTCTGGGGGCTCCAGCAGGAACAAAAACCTGCCCTTCTAAACACCAATTAGTGGTGATGAGAATAATTACAGTGATGAGTTGGCACTGCCAGAACTGCCACTGGAGCTGGGCTGAGCTTTGCCAAGGTTTGTCTGTCTCTTCCCCAATGCTTTGTGTCTCCCTGGCTACTCAGAGGTGGAAGACTGTGCTCTCTGCACCCACCAAAATGGTGTGGCAGTGTGAAGGTTTAAGTCTCCAACCACATAAAGCACAGCTAGACTCAGTCAGAGAAGCAAATTAGAAGCCCCCCAGGTTCCTCCAAAACCCCTCTCCCCCCCTTACTTGTTAAGCTAACTAGACAGAAAAACGGGGAAAGAAAGAAATGGCTATTAAGGGAAATTTCATTAGTGCAAAGCTTTGTTAGGGTAGTTAGGTTCTTATCTCATCGGTCCAAGATCAGCGACATGCACTCCGGCCAAGAACAGAAGAAAAAGACTGAACACAGACTGTAAGTTCTTAAAAGTAACAGGCTACAGATCTGCCAATTAAATCCATTTAGAATTATCTTTGCTTTCCTTTTTACACCTAAACATTTCAGCTACAGAATTCTGTAGCTGTCCTTTTTCTTAAAAGCACAGCCTAAAACTGTCACAATCCACTCCTTCTAAACAATTTCATTGGCTGTTAGCACTGTCCATCTAATTGAAATCAATATCTGCAATTTATAAGTAAAGTTCGTAGCCCATTCCAGCTATCCTCAGATGTAGATGATTCAGAAGTCCAAGAAAATTAGGAAACAAGAAACCAGAAAACAGTTTGTCTCCTCGCAGATGAAGTGAAGAAAGGAATCAGGGACTCAGCTGACTCAGGGCTCTCAGGGTTCTCAGGGTTTGTGCACTGTAGATTCCTCATGGATTCTTCCTTTGGGCACAGTGTATCTGTACAACACTCTAAAATTAAACTCTCTCAGCTAAAGTTAAATTCCTTTGTGGAATACACTGAATTTCACCATTCTCTTGCATTACCCAATAAGTGTGACCCGGACCTTCAGCTGAAACCACCCCTTGGACAGGTTTAGCCTCTCCTGGGGGAGAAAAGACCCAAACAGTTTTACCTAACAGATTCTTTAACAACATGAACTCTATCACCTTCTACTTTCTGTAGCAGTTCTGAATGTGCAGGTCCAGCTCGGTTCACTGAACCTCTACTATTCACCAGCCAGGTTGCTTGTGCTAAATGTTTTTCCCAGTTTTTCTAAGATCCAACCCCATGGCTTTAAGAGTGGTCTTCAACAAACCACTGTAGCATTCAATCTTCCCTGCAGCTGGTGCATAGTAGGGAATATGGAATATCCACTCAATACCATGCTCTGTGGCCCAGTTCTTTACAAGATTGGTTTTGAAATGATTTCCCTTGACTCAATCCTCTCTGGAGTTCCATGTCTCCACAGGGTTTGTCTCTCCAGACCGAGAATGGTGTTAGGTTCAGTTGCATGTGGAACTGGGTAAGATTCCAACCATCCAGTGTTGGCCTCTACCATAGTAAGCACGTATTGCTTACCAGAACGAGAACGTGGTAGAGTGATGTAGTCAATCTGCCAAGCTTCACCATACTTGTACTTGGGCCATCTGTCACCATACCAGCTTTGCCTGCTTAATAGCAGCACAAATGTCACAGTCATGGATGACTTGTGTGATAGCATCCATGGAAATGTCCATGGATCTGTCATGAGCCCACTGGTAGGTTGCATCTCTGCCTTGATGTCCTGACGAATCATGAGCCCACTGAGCTAAGAATATCTCACCTCAGTGTTTCCAGTTGAGATCAAGATCAGAGTCCATGTCTACTTGAGAAACTCTTGCAGCTAAATCTGCCTGATGGTTGTGTTGTTGTTCCTCAGTAGCTTTGCTCTTAGGAATGTGAGCATCAATGTGCCTCACCTTCACTGCAATTCTCTCAACTCCATCAGCAATGTCCTGCCACAGGTCAGCTGCCCGAATCAGTTTCCTTTTCTCTGCCAACCATTCTTTTTCCAGTTCTTTAGCCAACCCCACAGAGCATTGGCTACCATCCATGAGTTGGTGTAGAGATCAAGCTTTGGCCATCTCTCACGTTCAGCCACGTCGAGCTAGCTGGACAGCTTTTACCTCTGCAACTGACTGGATTCTCCTTCTCCATCCTTTGCCTCTGCAACTCGGCGTGTTGGACTCCACACGTGTTGGTGTCTCAAAATTTCCCATTTCAGCTCTCTGTGTTATCAGAGCCATCCACTTGGACCAGGTGGAATATGTGGCATGATGTGGTGTGGAACCTTTGCCTTTGAACATCCAATTCAAAACTGGTAGTCTGGGAGCTAAGAGAAATTGTGATTCAGTTCCAATCACTTCAGAAGCTGCTTTTACTCCTTCATAGGCACCTGGAATCTCTTTCTCTCTTGGAGTATAATTAGCCTCTGAACCTCTGTAATCTCGACTCCAGAAACCAAGAGGTCTTCCACGTGTCTCACCTGGAGCTCTTGCCACAAGCACCAGGTTGGACCATTGTCACTTGCAGCCATGTACAAAATGTTCTAAATGTCTGGACCATCTCGGACAGGTCCCAGACCCATTGCTTGAACTACCTCTTGCTTTATCTGGTCAAAGGCTGCTTGTTGTTCAGGTCCCCAGTGGAAACTGTTTCTCTTTCAAGTCACATCATACAGAGGTTTCACAATCTGACTGTATTCAGGAATGTGCAGTCTCCAAAATCCCACTGTCCCCAAGAAACGTAGGGTTTCTTGCTTGTTCGTGGGATTTGCCATGGTAGGGACTCTATTTACCACATCCACTGGAATGTGTCGGCGTCCATCCTGCCACCGCACTCCCACAAACTGAATCTCTGTGGTAGGTCCTTTCACCTTGTCTCACTCAATGGCCAAACAGCTCTCAAGAGAACGTCAATGATTTTGTTACCTTTCTCAAAGACTTCTTCAGCAGTTTTAGCCCCAGACGATGAACTGGATGTGTTCTGGAGCACCGCCTTTCTCCAGGGCATCGTGGATCACTGCATGACAGATGCTTGAGCTGTGGATCCAGCCCACTGGCAATCTGTTGAAGGTGTACTGGATTCCTCTCCAGGTGAAGGCAAACTGAGGCCTGCATTCCTCTGCTATGGGAATAGAGAAAAATGCATTAGCAATGTCTCTGGTAGCATACCACTTGGCCACTTTGGATTCCAGCTCATACTGGAGTTCTATCATGTCTGGTACTGCTGCACTCATAGGCGGAGTTACTTCATTAAGGGCTCGGAAGTCGACTGTCAGATGCCAGTCTCCATTCTGCTTCCGCACAGGCCACACTGGACTGTTGAAAGGTGAATGAGTTTTGCTGATGACTTTCTGACTTCTCCAACTGACGAATCAGATTCTGAATGGGCAACAAAGAGTCACAGTTGGTTCTGTATTCTCTGTGATGCACAGTCTGAGAAGCAACCGGCAATTTAATGTCTGTTACTTTGTGTTGTCCCACAACTGCAGATTCATCAGAAAGCTCAGGTCTAACAGATAGCTTCAGGTTTTGTCCATCAATTTCTACAGAAGCTACTCCCAAAGCCCATTGGTAACCCTTAGGGTCTTTGAAATGCCCTTCTCTCAGAAAATCAATTCCCAAAATACAAGGTGTGTCAGGTCTGGTCACCACAGGAGGCTTCTGCCACCGTTTATCAGTTAAACTTGTATCAACTTCTACCTTAGCTAACTCTTGAGATCCACCAGTGACTCCCAGAATAGTTATATGCTCAGATCCCTGATAATTCAATGGTATTATGGTGCACTGAGCAGGACAGGAAAAGAACCAAGGGAGGGAAGCAGCACCACAGGAACTGAATCAAGGGAGGGAAGCAGCACCACAGCAGCTGAACCAAGGGAGGGAAGCAGCACCACAGCAGCTGAACCAAGGGAGGGAAGCAGCACCACAGCAGCTGAACCAAGGGAGGGAAGCAGCACCACAGGAACTGAACCAAGGGAGGGAAGCAGCACAACAGGAACTGAACCAAGGGAGGGAAGCAGCACAACAGCAACTGAACCAAGGGAAGGAAGCAGCACCACAGCAGCTGAACCAAGGGAGGGAAGCAGCACCACAGGAACTGAACCAAGGGAGGGAAGCAGCACAACAGGAACTGAACCAAGGGAGGGAAGCAGCACAACAGGAACTGAACCAAGGGAGGGAAGCAGCACAACAGCAACTGAACCAAGGGAGGGAAGGAAGCAGCACAACAGCAGCTGAACCAAGGGAGGGAAGCAGCACCACAGCACCTGAACCAAGGGAGGGGAGCCACAGTACCAGAAGAACAGGAAAACAACAACCAGAAGAGCAGAGGTGGAAAGGAAGAATGCAACCACGAGGAAGAGCCTCCCAAGCCTACTGCCAGAAGACACTGCCAGGTGTGGACAAGAGCAGCTGAATGTAAACGAGCAGGAACCAGCATGAGGATGGAGCAGCTCAGTGTGCACTAACTGTGTACAACTTGTGTGCAGGCACAGAGCTGAGGAGGAAATCTTCCCTCATGTCCAGGGCTGCTCACAAACTGTTACAGAAGGCAACTGAGCAGTCTGGGCTGCTGAGCTTGTCTATTTCTTTGTATCATTCAAGAGCCAATAAATCCCTTCAGAACTGTTCAAAACCTCTGGAGCTATCATGAAAATCTCTGACAAACTCTCAACAACTAATTCTGGAGAGATCTCAGTGAGTCTCTCGGCTGACTGATCTAGTTGGCAGGCTTCAAAACCACTTCAAGAGCTTTCAAACAGCCTTACAAATCATCAGCACCTCTTTAAAACTCTCCCAGCCTTCAACAAACTCATCAAAACCATTCACAACTCTTACAACTTCCTCCAACCACCCCAAGAGGCATTCAGATCTCTTCCCTGATGTTACTGCAGAGTCTTTCATCACTTAGGGTTCCCAAAGCTCTTCCAAGGTCCCTGAAAAATCATCAAAACCTTTCCACATTCCGCAAAGCCTCTTGAAGACTTTGCAAAAGTCCTCAAGATCTCTTTAAAGCTCTCAAAAGCTCACTGGGAAGAGATTTTGAGGATTACTTAGATCTCATTGTAATTATTAATTACCATACTGTATGCTAATCAATGACCAATTACCCTATTCTGTCATAATTATTGCTTGCTTATAACATTTTATTAGAAATACTTATGACTTAAAACATTTTATTATAATTAACTAACAAATGCCTGCTGAGGGCAAGCTGGGCACAGGGCTTGGGCTTCCTGAGGGCAAGGACAAAGCCAGACCCCAGCTGGGCACACAGAGACCTGCAGAGACCGTGCCCAGCCCTGGCATAAGGCCTGGCACAGCCAAGCCCTCGCAAAGGGCTTCACCTGCACAGGGGAGGGCACCTGAGCAGAGCCCTTCTCTGCATGGGCACAGCTCTGGCAGGGGCTGTGGGGCAGAAGGAGCCATGCCTGCTGCTGCCAGAGCCCACCAAGCACCCCCTGAACCCTCTCTCCTCTGCTGCAGGCTGCCACTGGGGCCCTCTCCTCTGCCAGGACAGCAACAGGGACCAATCCTGGCTGGGGGCAGCGCCCAGCTCGGGCAAAGGCTGTGCCAGAGCACAGCAGCCTGCAGCCTGCCCCTCCCCCCAGCACTGCTGCACCTCCAGCCTGCCCCACACGGGGCTGTGCCCAGGGGGCACCTCCAGCCCTGCTTACAGGCTAAGGCCAAGGCCAGCACAGGGCGGCAGGGGCCACGACACGACACAACCCTCAGCCCCCGGCCATTCCGATCCCCACCTCGGGATCCCCTCCTCAGCTCCAGGGGATCTCGATCCCAACTCAAGGACCCCCGCGGCAGCCCCACGCAATCCCCACCGCCCCCCAGGATCCGCAGCTCAGCCCCAGAGACTCCCTCACCTCACCCCAGCTGGCAGCCGAGACAGCGGGGACGCAGAGCAGGAGGCCGAAGCCGAGCTGGGAGCAGAGGAAGCTGCCGAGCGCCGGCCCGGGCAGGCTCCTGGGGCCTGGGCGAGCAGAGAGCGCTGCGCTGGAGCCCCCGGGCCGGCCCTTCCGCATGCGGCGGGCGCGTGTCAGGAAGTTCCGCCCACAGCTGGGCGCAACAGCCAATGGGAGGCGCCGGGAGCGCGGCAGCTCCTCCCCCTGGGCGCTGCCGAGGCACAGCGAGGGGCTGGCGCTGCCGGCCGCGGCCGCCATTGGTGCTGCCCCGTGGGGAGCGGCAGCGGTGCCGCAGCGCGGGAGAAGCGCCGGAGGTGCTGGCGGGCGAGCGGCGGCTGCCGGCTGGTGAGGTGCGGCAGGGGCCGGGGAGCGCTGAGGGCGGCGGGAGCGGAGCGGCGCGGGGCAGGGGCTGGGCGGGCCCCGGAGCACGCTGCGAGATGGTTGAGCCCCGGGGCCGCGGCGGGAGCTGAGGCCTTGGAGCCTTGTGGGGGCCGGGGGGGAGCCTCGGCCGCTGCGGCCTCTGCTCGGCCAGGCCCCGGCAGCCTGCCGGGGCCGGCGGTCGGCAGCTTCCTGAGCTGCGAGCCGTCCCTCGGGCTCCTGCTCTGCGCCGCCTTTGTCTGGCCGGGGCGGGGGGCAGCCCTGGGGCGGAGGGAGGCAGCCTGGGCTCGGGGTTGCGATCCCCTGGGGCTGAGGGCTGCAGCCTGGATGCTTTGGGACGCTCGGGGGAAAGCTGTGGCTGGGCTCCGGATCCCCTGGGGCCGGGTGGGGGTCGGTGGGGCCCGGCTGCCCCTGGCTGCCGCAGCCTCCTGCGGCGCTGCTGAGGCTGTGTGGCCGCAGGCCGCGCTGGGCGCCTCCGGCCAGGCCTCGGGCAGCAGGCGGCAGGGCGCGGCCAGGCCCCCCCCGGGGGCGCTGCATGGAGGGCAGCAAGCAGGCCCCGGGGAGGCTCCAGGAGACTTTGATGCTTTCCCTGCTGCCCCAGCACGGCCAGCTGCGGGGAGCGGGAGAGTGTGGGGGGAGTTCCAGCCCTGAAGCCCCGAACAGCCTCCCTGTGCCCCCCTGGGCAGCCCAGGCTGGCCCCTGCCCCAAGCAGGAGGAGCAAAGGCACAGCCCAGAATGCCCCCCGCAGCTCAGAATGTTCCCCCAGCACAGCCAAGTGAGAAGCCAGGAGCCTGAGCTGCCCTCCCGGGAACCAAAACCAGCCTAGGACCCCAAAATGCTGCCTGGGACCCTCAGGGACACCCCTGGCACCCCAAAAGTGTCCCAGAGGCAGTGAAAATGGTCTCCAAGCTCCAGGTGGTGGGAAAGGACCCCACCCCAGGCCGGGGGGGTCTGGAGGAGTTCTGAGCAGCAGGGCCTTAGCAGCACTGTTTTGAGCCCTTCCTGACTAGGGGGGAAGAAGAGAGATGGGGCAGCAGCGTTTTAGTAGCCTCCTGTTCTTCCCTCAGCTCCATCTGGGGACTCCTCTGGGGACATCCTGGGTTCCTTGGGGATAGTCTTGGGGTGCAGGAGGGTAACTGAGGGTCCCAGGGAGGATTTGGAGCTCTCAGGCTGCTGGTGTGCTTTCCCTGGGGCATTTTGGGCTGGGCCCTGGCTCCTCCTGCTTGTGGCAGGGTGCAGCGTGGGCTGCCTGGGGGGGCACAGGGAGTTGGGGGAGGCTGTCCGGGGGGCTCAGGGCTTTGTCCCCCCCCAGCCTGCCAGTGCCTGCAGCTGGCTGTGCTGGGCCAGCAGCCAGGGGTGCTCCTGCCTCAGCCCTTGGTCTGGCAGCACAGTGCCTGCCCCTGGTGCTGGGCCTTCTGCAGAGCTGGGCAGGGAGGTTAAGGAGGTGTCAGCCTCACCCCAAACCCACAGCTCCCCCCGAGCTCCCAGCCCCCCCAGGCTGTCTTTGCTGGCTGCCAGCTTCTGCTTCTCTCCCTTGGCCTTGAGCCTTTGTTGTCCTGGCTGGAGGGGGAGGATGCATCCCCAGACCCTCCTGCAGCTGCTGCTGGGTGGGGGCACAGCTGGGGACACATCAGGGGCCTGTGGTGCCCGGGTGGCTCCTGCCCCACCCAGAGTGCCAGGGTCAGCCAGGCCCCATGCAAGCCCCAAATGCTCCAGACCCCCCCAGCCCCTGCCACAGGATTTCCCCCCTGAGCCCCAAAGGGTCCTGACTGCAACCCCCAGCCCCAAGGGATCCCAACCCCAGAGCCCCCCCCCCCAGACTGCCCCTCCCCAGCCCCAGGACCTTCCCCTCCCCTATCCCAGCCCCCATCCCATAGCCTCACGGAGCACTGCTGTACCCCAGCAGCTCCTGAGCCAAGCCCCAGGGGCTGCCCCGAGCTCTCCTCCTGCTCTGTGTCCCCTTGGTGCCGGCTGCCGGGGGGTGAGGGAGTGTGTCTGGCCGAGGGGGGATCCTGAGGGGGGGATGGGGGCCCTGGGGGGCTGAGGCATTGCTGCCCCGAGCCTGCACACCACGCAGTGCCACTGAGGGGTTTGTGTAGTGTCCAACCAACCACACAGGGTCATTCCCATCCCACTAAATGGGGGGTTAGGACAATTAGTTCTCAGAAGCCATTGGCATTGTCCCTCCCCAGCGTTCCTTCCTTCTGTGCCTGTGGGAAGCCAGCTGGTGGTGGGGAGTAGGGGTGCTGGGACGAAGCAAGTTGTCTTCCTCACAGCTGTGCTTTTCACCTTGTACTTCTGAACTGCTTTGGCTGCTTGGCCTTCAGTGGCCTTCTTGCCAGGTGTCATAGCCCCTAGCCTTCAACAGATTCTTTCCTTTATGTGGTGCTTGCTAAGGAGCTCCTTTATCATCCTGATGATGAGCTGCTTCCTCTGGCCTACTGCTGCCTGTTATGAAATGCTTGGAAGAGTTTACCAGAGCTGCAAGGTCAGGTTCAGAAATGACTTTGCTGCTCTGTTCTGCAGTACACACTTGGCTCCTCATACTGACTCTGATACATATTCCTAGTACCTCTCCTCCTCCAAATACCTAGCCTTGTCCCTAGACTTACCTGTGTGATCTAATGCCTGTAGCAGTAGGAGTTGGTGGTGCTGGGGGAGCCTCTGTGTGGCTGTTGTGTGGGGAGGGGGCATGAGGTTTGGAGTGGGGAGTCCTGGGCTTCCAAGAGGGGCTCTGTGCAGGTCTTTATTAGGATAAACCTTTATTAGAATAAACCAAACCAGGTTGGAAGAGACCTTCAAGATCATCGTGTCCAACCCATCAACCAACCCGACCCACCCAAACAGCTAACCCATGGCACCAAGCACCCCATCAAGTCTCCTTCTGAACACCTTCAATGACGGCGACTCCACCACCTCCCCGGGCAACCCATTCCATAGCGCAATCACTCTTTCTGTATAGAACTTCTTCCTAACATCCAACCTGAACCTCCCCTGGCGCAGCCTGAGACTGTGTCCTCTTGTTCTGGTACTGGCTGCCTGGGAGAAGAGACCAACCTCTGCCTGTCTACAACCTCCCTTCAGGTAGTTGTAGAGAGTGATAAGGTCTCCCCTGAGTCTCCTCTTCTCCAGGCTGAGCAACCCCAGCTCCCTCAGCCTCTCCTCATTAGGGCTTGTGTTCCATACCCCTCACCAACTTTGTTGCTCTTCTCTGGACTCGTTCCAGCAAGTCAACCTCCTTCCTAAACTGAGGGGCCCAGAACTGGACACAGTACTCGAGGTGCGGCCTATCCAATGCAGTATACAGGGGCAGAATGACCTCCCTGCTCCTGCTGGCCACACTGTTCTTAATGCAGGCCAGGATGCCATTGGCCCTCTTGGCTGCCTGGGCACACTGCAGGCTCATGTTCATCCTACCATCAACCAGCACCCCCAGGTCCCTCTCTGCCTGGCTGCTCTCCAGCCACTCTGACACCAGCCTGTAGCACTGCATGGGGTTGTGGCCAATGTGCAGAACCCGGCACTTGGATGTGTTCAATCTCATGCAGTTGGATTCTGCCCATCTGTCCAGCCTGTCGAGGTCCCTCTGCAAAGCCTCTCTACCCTCCAGCAGATCAACTCTTTCCCCCAGCTTGGTGTCATCAGCAAATTTACTGATGATGGACTCAATGCCCTCATCCAGATCATCAATAAAGATGTTAAAGAGGATGGGGCCCAGCACTGATCCTTGGGGCACACCACTAGTGACTGGCTACCTGCTGGATGTGGCACCATTCACCACCACTCTCTGGGCTCAGCCCTCCAGCCAGTTCCTAACCCATCGCAGTGTGCTCCCGTCCAAGCCATGGGCTGACAGCTTGGCCAGCAGTTTGCTATGGGGGACGGTATCAAACGCCTTGCTGAGGTCCAGGTAGACTACATCCACAGGCCTCCCCACATCCACCAGGTGGGTCACCTGATCATAGAAGGAGATTAGGTTGGTCAGGCAGGACCTGCCCTTCCTAAATCCATGCTGGCTAGGCCTGATCCCTTGGCCATCCTGTAAGTGTTGTGTTATTGCACTCAGGATGACCTGTTCCGTGATCTTGCCTGGCACTGAGGTCAGGCTGACAGGCCTGTAATTCCCTGGCTCATCCAACTGGCCCTTCTTGTGGATGGGTACCACGCTGGCCAGCTCCCAGTCCTCTGGGACCTCGCCAGTGAGCCAGGACTGCTGGAAAATTATGGAGAATGGCTTGGCCAGCTCATCTGCCAGCTCTCTCAGCACCCTAGGATGAATCCCATCTGGTCCCATGGACTTGTGGGAATCCAAGCTGCTAAGGAGAGTTCCAACCACCTCCTCATGGAACATAGGGAAACTGTGCAGCTCCCTGGCTCCTTCTGCCAGCTCTGCAGGCCAGCTGTCAGGAAGACGTTCTGCCCTTCTAGCAAAAATTGAGGCAAAGAAGGTGTTAAGTATCTCTGCCTTTTCCTCATCCTTTGTTACAATGTTCCCCTCCGTATCCACCAAGGAGTGGAGGTTGTCCTTTCCCTTCCTCTTACTATTAATGTATTTATAGAAGGACTTTTTGTTGTCCTTCACAGTAGAGGCCAGTTTAAGCTCCAAGTGTGCTTTTGCCTCCCTAGTTTTCTTCCTACAAGACCTAGCAACATCCTTAAGCATCCTGTGGGTTGCCTCCCCTCTCTTCCAAAGGTGATACACCCTCTTTTTTTCCCTCAGTTCCATTAAAAGTTCATTAACCATCCAGGCTGGCCGTCTGCCCCGGCGGCTCATCTTCCGGCACATTGGCACAGCCTGTCCCTGAGCCTTCAACAATTCTTCATTGAAGTAGGTCCAGATCTCCTGGACCCCTTTGTTTTTAAGGGCTTTATCCCAAGGAACCCTCTGAATTAGTTCCTTGAGTAACCCAAAGTCTGCCCTCCGGAAGTCCAGAGTGGAGGTCTTCTTGCCGCCCCTCTTGGCTTGACCAAAAACCGAGAATTCAATTATCTCGTGGTCACTGGACCCCAAACACCCTCCAGCCACCACATCACCCACCAGTCCTTCCCTGTTGGTGAAGAGGAGGTCAAGCATAGCCTTGCCCCTGGTAGGTTCTCGCAGCACCTGGGATAAGAAGCTGTCCTCCATGCATTCTAAGAACCTTCTAGACTGTCTCCTCTCTGCCGTGTTGAGTTCCCAGCAGATGTCAGGCAGGTTGAAGTCGCCCATGAGAACAAGGTCCGGAGATCTTGAGACAGCCCTAAGCTGCCTATAGAATGCTTCGTCAACATCTTCCTCCTGGTTGGGTGGTCTATAACAGACTCCAACCAGGGTGTCTGCCCTGCTGGTCTTCCCTCTGATTCTTACCCACAAGCATTCAACCCGATCGTCCCTAATCTCCATCTCAATGGCATCTAGTGCCTTCTTGATGTAAAGGGCCACCCCTCTACCCCTTCTTCCTCGCCTGTCTCTCCTGAAGAGCTTATAACCGTCAATTGCAGTGCTCCAGTCATGTGAGTCGTCCCACCACGTCTCTGTGATGGCAACTACATCATAATTTTCCTGCTGCATCAAGGCTTCCAGCTCCTCCTGTTTGTTACCCATGCTTTGTGCATTAGTGTACATGCACTTCAGCTGGGCTGCTGGTTTCACCTCCGACTCTAGCTTGTCGCCCCCAGACTCTTGTCTGAGAGGACTATTTTCAGCCCCTTCCCCCTCCGAAAATAGTTTAAAGCCCTGTCGATGAGACCTGCCAATTCCCTTCCCAGGATCTTTTTATCTTTGGGGGACAGTCTGTTCTCATATACAGTGGTCTTTCCCCTTCTCTGGGACAGATGTACTCCATCTGTTGCCAGCTGGCCTGGTGCAGTAGAAAGTTTCCCAATATCAAAAAAACCAAAATTCTTTTGACTGCACCAGCCTCTAAGCCACTTGTTAACTATAGCTGCTGACCTGTTCCTTACTGTATTCCCTTCTGCAGTTAAGGGTATGCATGAAAAAATTATTTGTGCCCCTGACCCCTCAACCAGGTCTGGAGGGGGCTGTGTGATTCTGGCAACCTCTGTTGGGCTGTGGCTAGCTGGGGAGGGGGTCTCTGGTGTTGGAGGTGGTTTGGGCAGTTTGGGGGGGTCTGGCTGGCTCTAGGGGTAGCTGTGGGGCACGGGGGAGGGGTGTAGGGTCAGTGGGTGGTGTCTGTGCTGTTGTGGGAGGGGTCTGTGCGGTTCTGGGGCCATCAGTGGGGCACAGGAGGGGTGGGTGTGTTTGGAGGTTGCTTGTTCTGCTGAATCCCCCTGCTAGGGGCTGCTGCAGGTCCCCCTGGCTGCTGCTCTGTTAGCAACCGGAGCCATTGGTGCCCTGCAGGGCCTGGCCCCAGCCCCCTCTGCTGGCTGCATCAAACCCCTGTGTGCCCTCCAATCTCTTTTGGCATAAATACTCCCTAATGGTTTCCTGACTCATTTCCAATTCCTCTCAGGGTTCCCTGAACACAGAAAGGCTCAGGGCAGGAGGAGCTTTTGCTCTCTGCCTGCAGGCTGAGAGCTGTGCAGAGCTTTTGTCAGCTCTGCTGGCAGGAAGCAAGGTCAGAAGCCGTGGGGCCAGGGTGTTGCAGGAGCCTGGGGCGTGGAGCCAAAGCCCCTCCCCTATTTCTCACTCGTGTTCTGTAACTCCTCCCCCTGCTGCCCATGCACACAGCCTGCTCAGGGGCTCGCACGCCCCCTGCCCAGCAATAGCCTTCCTCATCTTCATCTCCCTCAGCTCTGTTAGCAGTCAGGTGAGAGCTTGAAGGTCTTTTGCGGCCATCCCAGGATGTCAACACCTTCCTGTCCCCCCTCGGTTTCATAGCCAAAGGGGCTACAGACAGAGGTTGTCTCTTCCCCTTAGCATGCAGCTGGGAGCTTCTGGGCTCCCACCAAGCGTTGCCTGGCACCCCTGGGCAGCGGGGCACAAACACCAATTGTTCCCAGGCAGCCCTTGGCAGCTGGCTGTTTCTAATCAAACCCCAATTAATTCTCCCCTGCTACAAATGGGAGAGAGTCCTGTTGGGAGAGTTTTTCCCCTCTGGGGTTATAGCTTTCACTTGGAATTCCCTGGGATTACTCCCAGCAGTGCTGTCACATGGAGCCTTTTTGGGTTAGTTTGCGGTGTCCTGAGAGCGCACAACGGAGGTGAGACTTGGAAAGAGAAGTGCTGAGAAGGAAGCTTCAGGGCTCCTGGGTGGCAAAGCTGTCTGGGTGTGGATCCGAGCTGTGGAGTGTAGGAGAGCCTTCAGGGCCTTGTTCTCTTGATGGAGATGTGGACAGAGGAACTCCTGCTCCCAGAAGAGGGTTTCAAGTAGGTTAAAACTCAACTCCTGTGCATGGATTTGTGGGGGGAAGTGTTTGTCTTCTTGTGGCCAACTCAGCCTTTCCTTCTGCAGTAGGAGAGTGACAGCCTGGGCTTTTCAATCCCTGGGGCACTGGGCACCCTCTGGGCTGGTGTTCTTCTCTAGAGCTTTGCAGCCCAGCTCCAGGTCTGCTGTTGCTTGAAGGTCCTGATGGTTGTTTTGTGCAGCCCCAGGTGTTGGCTCGGTCTCCTGGATCAGTTTGGTCCTTCCTCTTTTCACCCTTCAGTTTCAGAATCTGACCACACTTTGAAGCTTTTGCTCCAATGGTTTCTCTCCTGCCAGCATTCTGTGTTCCCTCCTGGAGTGCTGTGTCCAGTTCTGGTGCCCCCAAGATTTTGAGCTGTTGGAGGGAATTCAGAGGAGGCCACAGGGGTGGTGGGAGGGCTGGGGCACCTCCCCTCTGGGGGTGGGCTGGAAGAGTTGTGGCTGTTGAGACTGGGGAGGAGAAGGCTCCTGGGAGAGCTTGGAGCAGCCTTGTGGTACCTGCTGGGGGCTGTGGGAGAGCTGGGGAGGGACTTTTGTTAGGGGCTTGTAGTGATGGGACAAGGGGGAATGGATTGAAGCTTGAGGAGGGCAGATTTGGAGTGGAGCTTGGGAGGAAATTGTTTGGAGTGGGGGTGGTGAGACCGTGGAGCAGGTTGCCCAGGGAGGTGCTGGCTGCCCCCTCCCTGGAGGTGTTGAGGGGCAGGTTGGATGAGGGCTTGAGCAGCTTGGTCTGGTGGAAGGTGTCCCTGCCCAAGGCAGGGGGGGTGGAGCTGGCTGATGTTTGGGGTCCCTTCCAGCCCAAACCATTCTCTGAATCCTTGGATTTGCACACTTAGCAGAGCTTCAATGAATGAAACTTGAAATAAGCAAAGCTGTGAAACTGCTTTGGGGCTCCAGAACTGGACACAGAGCTCCAGGTGTGGTCTCACCAGAGTGGGGCAGAGGGGCAGAATCACCTCCCTGGCGCTGCTGGCCACACTTCTCTGGCTGCAGCCCAGGATGTGATTGGCTGTCTGGGCTGCAAGTGCTCACTGCTGGCTCCTGTTGAGCTTCTCCTCCAGCAGCACCTCCAGGTCCTTTTCTTCAGGGCTGCTATCCAGCCAGTCCCTGCCCAGCCTGTATCAGTGCCTGGGATTGCCCTGACCCAGCTGCAGGACCTTGCACTTGGTCTTGTTGAACATCATGAGGTTGGCTTGGGCCCAGCTCAGCAGCCTGTCCAGGTCCCTCTGGATGGATCCCTTCTCTCCAGTGTGTCTGCTGCCCCACACAGCCTGGTGTCATTGGCAAACTGGCTGAGGGTGCCTTCAAGTCAGTCTGAGAAGGACAGCATATTTTCACAGGTTTCAACCCCACACTAACCAACATGGGGTTTCTGTAAGTTAATTTTAGAGCTGTGATGGTTGAGTCTAATCCACAGTTTGTATGTCCCAGAGGTGTTCTGGTGCAGGTGACTTTTCTCTCTGACATCAACTATGATTTGTTACAAGAGAGCATTTATTCTGTCTTCATTTTGTAACTCCCAGTGGCAGTGGTGGATTCCCCTACACTGCACAGTTTGAAGGCTCAGTTTGCCAGGGGGCTGGGGCAGCTCCTCCTCCTCCTAGAATCACACTGGTTTGGGTTGGAAGTGACCTGCAAAGTTCATCCACTCCAAGCCCCCCTGCACTCAGCAGGGACATCGTCCACTGGATCAGGTTGCCCTGAGGTCTGTCCAGCCTCACCTTGAAGATCTCCAGGGGTGGGGCCACAACCACCTCTCTGAGCAACTTTTTGCAGTGTTCCAGCAGCCTCCTGGTGCAGAACTTACTCCTCACATCCAATCTCAATGTACTCTGCTCTCTTTGAAGCCATTGGCCCTGGTCCTGTCCCTGCAGGCCTTTGGAAATAGTCTCTCTCCTTCTTGTAGTCCCTTCAGGTACTGGAAGGTCACTATTAGGTCTTCCCAGAGCCTTCTCTTCTCCAGGCTGAACACCCACCAGCTCCCTCAGCTTGTCCTTGTAGCAGGGCTGTTCCAACCCCCTGATCATTTTTGTGTCCCTTGGTGGGGCTTTGGGGCCTCTCAGAGGACACAATCTGAGTGTAGATGGAGCAGATGGACAGATGGAGTTTGAAGTCATCAGGGGGGTGGGAGGGGTTAGTTCAGCAGCTGCGAGGCTCTGCCTGACTCCTCCCTACAATGGTACTGGCAGCAGCTGATCCTGGAAGCTGAAACACCCCAAAGCCTGCCTGGATCAGGACAGTCTCCTGACATCCAGCACAGCGCAAGCAGGCACTTGGGGATCTTACCCAGACACCCCACCCCATACCCCCATGTCAGGAGTCACCTGAGGTCTCTCTCTCTTGTCCCATTTCAACAATTCCTGCATGAGGTGGCTGCAGGGTCCCTACCCACCCCTCATCTGTAACCCTTCCCCCTGGGCTTGATGTTCTTTCAGTCCTCCAGCTCATTCCAGCCTTTAGTCTCAGGGACCTTCCATTCTCCTGCTTTCAGTCCACTGCTTTAGATGCTTCCTCAGCCACAACATTCTCCACTCCACCCTTCCAGCTGCAGTGGCAGTGGAGCTGTGGGACACAGGGCCATGGGATGGCAAAGCCACCGGGGACATGGATGGGCTGGGAATGGTCAGGCAGGAATTAGGCCTTGTGGGGTTTGGCCTTTAATGTGCCACAAGACCTTGTCCCCCACAGAAAGGGGCAGGATCAATGGCCCACGTGGTGAATGTGTGCAGGAAATAGCAGAATCAGGCAGCATTTCAGGAGATAAAAGGAGACTCCTCCTTCATCACAGTGAGGGCTGAGCAAGAAGCTGACCAAGTCCTTTCCCCTTTCCTGCATGTGCAGGAATCATGAACATCCCTTTCTTTGTGTCCTCAGGGCTTCACTGAGCTTCTGTTGAGGAGTGGTCAGCACAGAGGTGGCCCTGGACAGGGTCCTGGTGGCAGGAGGTGCCTGCAGAGCAGAACCAAATACAGAGTGGGCTGGAGTGGGGTCTGTGGTCAGGGCCAGGAAGGAGAGCTGAGTCCAAAGCAAGAGCTGCTGTAAGACACAGCTGCAGCAGAGGCCTGGGAGTGGCTGGCTGGAGGCTGCTCTCTTGTGGTGCCTCCCTGCAGATTTCTGTGTGCTGGGCAAGGAGCTGAGTCTGACCTGAAGTCTTGTCCATCTGCGCCCTCAGCAAGGCCCAGCTCCGGCCACGGGCAGTGCTGAGCCATCCCCTGGAGGTCAATCTTCTTCTCTGAGCCCTTTGCTTCTCTCTTACAGGGTCAGTGTCCTTCTCTCCATCACATCTGCACCTCTGGGCTGGGCAACAGCAGAGTTTGCAGATCTGCTCCTTGGGACAGCCCAGCAGGTAAAACAACTCAGACTGGGACAACAGAGGGACCCCAGCCCCCGACTGACTCCTGTGGCACCTCCCAACCTCCTCCAAAGCTTTCTACCTACCACATCTCACTCAGTGGGAGCTCTGACTGATGTCAGCTGTGGTGGGAGTCTGGAGCCCCACCAGGCTGATGAGGGTCTGTTGTGAAGTCAGCACTGCTACCTCTATTGTCTGAAGCAGGAGAGACTGAAAGGCACAGCCTGGGCCAGAAACCACTCTGCCAGTGCTAGCAGGCTTGGGAACAAGGAGGATGAGACTGCTGTGTCATCACTCCCAGCCCAGGAAGCCAGGGTCTCAGCACAGGTAGTAGAGGTTTGACTCCCCCACCATGGCTGGGGCTGGGGCTTTGGTGTTCCTGTCTATTGCTTGCCATAGCCAAATATTGGGTGCTGGGAGGTGTTGACTGTTGAGGGCTGTTCTGAGCAGGGCAGGATCTCAGGGTTTGAGCTCCTGCAGTCAGGTGCTTCCATCTTCCCTAGGGAAGTGACCTCTTCCCCAACCAGCATAGCCTCAGAGAAGGACCCAGACAAGAGCTGGGAGGAGAAGAACAACCCAGAGACTAAAATGGAGCAGCTCTATCACATCCCCAAGGAAGAGGAGGAAGAGGACAAGATGGAAGGTGATGACTATGAGGACAATCACTATGACAGCGATGATGATGATGGGCATGAAAATGAAAATAACCAGGATGACAAAGAGGAGGAGGAGAAGGTATATGAGGAGAAAGCACCTGCAGCCCCATCAGTGCCACCCAAGCAGCTGAATCAGTGCCCACAGTGTGGGCAGAGCTTCCCATCTGGCTCAGAGGCAGTGCAGCACTGCTGCCCACACCCTGGCACCTGGCCCCTCATCTGTGGTGATTGTGGCAAAAGCTTTAAAACCAGCTCCACCCTCACCATCCACCGCCATATCCACACTGGAGAGAAGCTTTTCCCCTGTGCAGAGTGCGGCAAGAGCTTCACCACAAGCTCCCAATTCATCCAGCACCAACTCATCCACAGTGGTGAGAAGCCATACGGCTGTGCCGATTGCGGCAAGACTTTCAACCGCAGCACCCACCTGAATGCTCATCGCCATATCCACACCAGAGACAAGCTGTTCCCCTGTGCAGAGTGCGGCAAGAGCTTCACCAAGAGGACCAGCCTGAGCATTCACCGCCTTGTCCACACTGCTGAGAAGCTGTTCCCGTGTGCCAACTGTGGCAAGAGCTTCAAGCACAGCTCCACTCTTGCCATCCACCGCCGTATCCACACTGGAGAGAAGTTGTTCCCTTGTGCAGTGTGCGGCAAGAGCTTCACCACAAGCTCCCAATTCATCCAGCACCAACTCATCCACAGTGGTGAGAAGCCGTACGGCTGTGCCGACTGCGGCAAGACTTTCAACCGCAGCACCCACCTGAATGCTCATCGCCATATCCACACCGGAGACAAGCTGTTCCCCTGTGCAGAGTGTGGCAAGAGCTTCACCAAGAGGACCAGCCTGAGCATTCACCGCCTTGTCCACACTGCTGAGAGGCTGTTCCCATGTGCCAACTGTGGCAAGAGCTTCAAGCACAGCTCCACCCTTGCCATCCACCGCCGTATCCACACTGGAGAGAAGTTGTTCCCCTGTGCAGAGTGTGGCAAGAACTTCACCACAAGCTCCCAATTTATCCGGCACCAACTCATCCACAGCGGTGAGAAGCCGTATGGCTGTGCTGACTGTGGCAAGACCTTCAACCGTAGCTCCACACTCGCCATCCACCGCCGTATCCACACCGGAGAGAATCTGTTCCCCTGTGCAGAGTGCGGCAAGAGCTTCACCACAAGCTCCCAATTCATCCGGCACCAACTCATCCACAGCGGTGAGAAGCCATATGGCTGTGCTGACTGCAGCAAGACATTCAACTGCAGCTCCCACTTGAATGCTCATCGCCTTATCCACACTGGAGAGAAGCCCTTCACCTGTGCAGAGTGCGGCAAGGGCTTCACCACGAGGTCAGCATTTATGCGTCACCAACACATCCACAGCCGTGAGAAGCTGTACAGCTGTACTGACTGTGGCAAGAGCTTCAGGGTCAGCTCTGCTCTCATCCGCCACTGCCACCTCCACACTGGTGAGAAGCCGTACAGCTGTGCTGACTGTGGCAAGACCTTCAACTGTATCGCCAAGCTGAACATTCACCGCCGTATCCACACTGGAGAGAATCTGTTCCCCTGTGCAGAGTGTGGCAAGAGCTTCACCACAAGCTCCCAATTCATCCAGCACCAACTCATCCACAGCGGTGAGAAGCCGTACAGCTGTGCTGACTGTGGCAAGACTTTCAACCGCAGCTCCCACCTGATTACTCATCGCCGCATCCACACTGGAGAGAAGCCCTTCACCTGTGCAGAGTGTGGCAAGAGCTTCACCGCGAGGTCATCATTTATCCGTCACCAACCCATCCACAGCAGTGAGAAGCCGTACAGGTGTGCTGACTGTGGCAAGAGTTTCAATAGCAGCTCGTACCTGAATATTCACCGCCGCATCCACACTAGAGAGAAGCTGTACAGCTGTGCCGACTGCGGCAAGAGTTTCAACAGCCGCTCGTACCTGAATATTCACCGCCGCATCCACACTGGAGAGAAGCCGTACAGCTGTGCCAACTGCGGCAAGAGTTTCAAAAGCATATCCAACCTGAACAGTCACCGCCGTATCCACAGTGGTGAGAGACTGTTCCCCTGTGCCGACTGTGGCAAGAGTTTCAAATGCAGCTACTACCTGAACATTCACCGCCGTATCCACACTGGAGAGAGGCTCTTCCCCTGCACCGAGTGTGGCAAGATCTTCACTCTGAGCAGCAACCTGAGCAATCACCGCCGCACCCACACTGGTGAGAGGCCCTTCACCTGCCGTGACTGTGGCAAGAGGTTCACCCAGAAGTGTAATCTTACCAAGCACTGCCGTAGTCATGCCAGTGATAGGCCCACACTGGGGGACAGGCACAAATAGTGCCACACTCATTCTGTTGGGGCAGTCGTGACTCCCAAGAGGGGCTATGCAACAGACAACCAAAATCTCCCTTCTGTCACTGAATTTCTCCAAGGCTGGGGGCTCCAGCAGGAACAAAAGCCTCCTGCCCTTCTAAACACCAATTCATGGTGATGAGAATAATTACAGTGATGAGTTGGAACTACCAGAACTGCCACTGGAGCTTTGGGTCTCCCTGGCTACCCGGAGGTGGAAGACGGTGCTCTCTGTACCCACCAAAATGGTGTGGCAGTGTGAAGGTTTAATTCTCCCACCACATAAAGCACAGATAGACTCAGTCAGAAAAGCGAATGAGAAGCTGGAGTTTACAAACAGGATGAAATACAATAAAAATATACACTATGCAGTATTTACAGTATATACACAAGCATAGAGACAACAGTGCCAGGTGTGGACAACAGCAGCTGAATGTAAATGAGCAGGAACCAGCATGAGGATGGAGCAGCTCAGTGTGCACCGTGTACAACTTGTGTGCAGGCACAGAGGTGAGGAGGCAGGGGCTGTGGGGCAGGAGGAGCCATGCCTGGTACTGCCAGAGCCCACCCAGCACCCCCTGAACCCTCTCTCCTCTGCTGCAGGCTGCCACTGGGGCCCTCTCCTCTGCCAGGACAGCAACAGGGACCAATCCTGGCTGGGGGCAGCGCCCAGCTGGGGCAAAGGCTGTGCCAGAGCACAGCAGCCTGCAGCCTGCCCCTCCCCCCAGCACTGCTGCACCTCCAGCCTGCCCCACACAGGGCTGTGCCCAGGGGGCACCTCCAGCCCTGCTCACAGGCTAAGGCCAAGGCCAGCACAGGGCAGCAGGGGCAGGCCCTGGCCCTTCCCACACCAGCAGCTGCTGCAATTCTGCCACCTGCTGCAGCAGCTCCTGCAGGGAAGCAAGGCGCTGCCCTGGAGCACAGCAGCCGCCCGGCAGCTGCCGGCACAAAGGCTCCAAGCCCCCAGGGCTCCCCCACACCCCCACACGGGAGCCTCTGCTGCGAGCCAGCCCCCATGCTGCCCACCACCTCTCCTGGCCACAGCAGCCCCCACAGTGCTGCTGCAGCTCAGCTCTGCTGCCAGGGCAGCAGGGAGCAGAGGGACACAGGGCCAGCCCCCTGCAGCCCACCACTGGCTCCGCCTGCAACACAGCAGCAGCCAAAGGGGGCCTGCAGCTGCCCCTAGCAGGGGGATTCAGCAGCACAGCAGCACAAGGAACCCCCAAACACACCCAGCCCTCCCCAGCCCCACCGATGGCCCCACAGCCGCACACCCCTCCCACAACAGCACAGACGCCACCCACTCACCCTACACACCTCCCCTGTGCCCCACACAGCCCCTCGCATGTCCCCACGAGCCCCCAGCCCAACCCCCACCGATGATTCCCCCTGGAACCCTACAGAGGCTCCCCCAAGCCCCACCGACCCCTACCCCACAAACCCTTCACCAACCCGAGCCCGCACACCCCGCTCCCTGATCCCCACGCCACGACACAACCCTCAGCCCCCGGCCATTCCGATCCCCACCTCGGGATCCCCTCCTCAGCTCCAGGGGATCTCGATCCCAACTCAAGGACCCCCGTGGGAGCTCCAGGGAATCCCCACTGCACCCCCAGGATCCACAGCTCAGCCCCAGAGACTCCCTCACCTCACCCCAGCTGGCAGCCGAGACAACGGGGACGCAGAGCAGGAGGCCAAAGCCGAGCTGGGAGCAGAGGAAGCTGCCGAGCGCCGGCCCGGGCAGGCTCCTGGGGCCTGGGCGAGCAGAGAGAGCTGCGCTGGAGCCCCCGGGCCGGCCCTTCCGCATGCGGCGGCCGCATGTCAGGAAGTTCGCCCACAGCTGGGCGCAACAGCCAATCGGAGGCGCTGGGAGCGCGGCAGCTCCTCCCCCTGGGCACTGCCGAGGCACAGCGAGGAGCTGCCGCTGCCGGCCACGGCCGCCATTGGTGCTGCCCCGTGGGGAGCGGCAGCGGTGCCGCAGCGCGGGAGAAGCGCCGGAGGTGCTGGCGGGCGAGCGGCGGCTGCCGGCTGGTGAGGTGCGGCAGGGGCCGGGGAGCGCTGAGGGCGGCGGGAGCGGAGTGGCGCGGGGCAGGGGCTGGGCGGGCCCCGGAGCACGCTGTGAGATGGTTGAGCCCCGGGGCCACGGTGGGAGCTGAGGCCTTGGAGCCTTGTGGGGGCCCAAACAGCCTCCCTGCACCCCCTGTGCCCCCCTGGGCAGCCCAGGCTGGCCCCTGCCCCAAGCAGGAAGAGCAAAGGCACAGCCCAGAATGCCCCCTGCAGCTCAGAATGTTCCCGGAAACCAAAACCAGCCTAGGACCCCAAAATGCTGCCTGGGACCCTCAGGGACACCCCTGGCACCCCAAAAGTGTCCCAGAGGCAGTGAAAATGGTCTCCAAGCTCCAGCTGGTGGGAAAGGACCCCACCCCAGGACAGGGGGGTCTGTAGGGATTCTGAGCAGCAGGGCCATAGCAGCACTGTTTTGAGCCCTTCCTGATTAGGGGTCCCCCCTCCCAGCCCCCTCAGACTGTCTTTGCTGGCTGCCAGCTTCTGCTTCTCTCCCTTGGCCTTCAGCCTTTGTTGTCCTGGCTGGAGGGGGAGTATGCATCCCCAACCCCTCCTGCAGCTGCTGCTGGGTGGGGGCACAGCTGGGGACACATCAGGGGCCTGTCGTGCCCGCGTGGCTCCTGCCCCACCCTGGTCACCGGGGGCCAGGGTCAGCCAGGCCCCATGCAAGCCCCAAATGCTCCAGACCCCCCCAGCCCCTGCCACAGGATTTCCCCCCTGAGCCCCAAAGGGTCCTGACTGCAACCCCCAGCCCCAAGTGATCCTAACCCCACAGCCCCCAGCAGAACCCCTCCAGACTGCCCCTCCCCAACCCCACAGACCAGCCCCAGCCCCACGATTTTCCCCTCCCCTATCCCAGCCCCCATCCCATAGCCTCACGGAGCACTGCTGTACCCCAGCAGCTCCTGAGCCAAGCCCCAGGGGCTGCCCCGAGCTCTCCTCCTGCTCTGTGTCCCCTTGGTGCCGGCTGCCAGGGGGTGAGGGAGTGTGTCTGGCTGAGGGAGGATCCTGAGGGGGGGATGGGGGCCCTGGGGGGCTGAGGCATTGCTGCCCCGAGCCTGCACACCGCGCAGTGCCACTGAGGGGTTTGTGTAGTGTCCAACCAACCACACAGGGTCATTCCCATCCCACTAAATGGGGGGTTAGGACAATTAGTTCTCAGAAGCCATTGGCATTGTCCCTCCCCAGCGTTCCTTCCTTCTGTGCCTGCGGGAAGCCAGCTGGTGGTGGGGAGTAGGGGTGCTGGGACGAAGCAAGTTGTCTTCCTCACAGCTGTGCTTTTCACCTTGTACCTCTGAACTGCTTTGGCTGCTGGGCCTTCAGTGGCCTTCTTGCCAGGTGTCATAGGCCCTAGCCTTCAACAGATTCTTTCCTTTATGTGGTGCTTGCTAAGGAGCTCCTTTATCATCCTCTGGCCTACTGCTGCCTGTTATGAAATGCTTGGAAGAGTTTACCAGAGCTGTAAGGTCAGGTTCAGAAATGACTTTGCTGCTCTGTTCTGCAGTACACACTTGGCTCCTCATACTGACTCTGATACATATACCTAGTACCTCTCCTCCTCCAAATACCTAGCCTTGTCCCTAGACTTACCTATGTGACCTAATGCCTGTAGCAGTAGGAGTTGGTGGTGCTGGGGGAGCCTCTGTGTGGCGGTTGTGTGGGGAGGGGGCATGAGGTTTGGAGTGGGGAGTCCTGGGCTTCTGAGAGGGGCTCTGTGCAGGTCTGGAGGGGTCTGTGTGATTCTGGCAACCTCTGTTGGGCTGTGGCTAGCTTGGGAGGGGGTCTCTGGTGTTGGAGGTGGTTTGGGCAGTTTGGGGGGGTCTGGGTGGCTCTAGGGGTAGCTGTGGGGCACGGGGGAGGGGTGTAGGGTCTGTGGGTGGTGTCTGTGCTGTTGTGGGAGGGGTCTGTGCAGTTCTGGGGCCATCAGTGGGGCACAGGAGGGGTGGGTGTGTTTGGAGGTTGCTTGTGTTACCGAATCCCCCTGCTAGGGGCTGCTGCAGGCCCCCCTGGCTGCTGCTCTGTTAGCAACCGGAGCCATTGGTGCCCTGCAGGGCCTGGCCCCAGCCCCCTCTGCTGGCTGCATCAAACCCCTGTGTGCCCTCCAATCTCTTTTGGCATAAATACTCCCTAATGGTTTCCTGACTCATTTCCAATTCCTCTCAGGGTTCCCTGAACACAGAAAGGCTCAGGGCAGGAGGAGCTTTTGCTCTCTGCCTGCAGGCTGAGAGCTGTGCAGAGCTTTTGTCAGCTCTGCTGGCAGGAAGCAAGGTCAGAAGCCATGGGGCCAGGGCGTTGCAGGAGCCTGGGGCGTGGAGCCAAAGCCCCTCCCCTATTTCTCACTCGTGTTCTGTAACTCCTCCCCCTGCTGCCCATGCACACAGCCCGCTCAGGGGCTCGCACGCCCCCTGCCCAGCAATAGCCTTCCTCATCTTCATCTCCCTCAGCTCTGTTAGCAGTCAGGCGAGAGCTTGAAGGTCTTTTGCGGCCATCCCAGGATGTCAACACCTTCCTGTCCTCCCTCGGTTTCATAGCCAAACGGGCTACAGACAGAGGTTGTCCCTTCCCCTTAGCATGCAGCTGGGAGCTTCTGGGCTCCCACCAAGCGTTGCCTGGCACCCCTGGGCAGCGGGGCACAAACACCAATTGTTCCCAGGCAGCCCTTGGCAGCTGGCTGTTTCTAATCAAACCCCAATTAATTCTCCCCTGCTACAAATGGGAGAGAGTCCTGTTGGGAGGGTTTTTCCCCTCTGGGGTTATAGCTTTCACTTGGAATTCCCTGGGATTACTCCCAGCAGTGCTGTCACATGGAGCCTTTTTGGGTTAGTTTGCGGTGTCCTGAGAGCGCACAACGGAGGTGAGACTTGGAAAGAGAAGTGCTGAGAAGGAAGCTTCAGGGCTCCTGGGTGGCAAAGCTGTCTGGGTGTGGATCCGAGCTGTGGAGTGTAGGAGAGCCTTCAGGGCCTTGTTCTCTTGATGGAGATGTGGACAGAGGAACTCCTGCTCCCAGAAGAGGGTTTCAGGTAGGTTAAAACTCAACTCCTGTGCATGGATTTGTGGGGGGAAGTGTTTGTCTTCTTGTGGCCAACTCAGCCTTTCCTTCTGCAGTAGGAGAGTGACAGCCTGGGCTTTTCAATCCCTGGGGCACTGGGCACCCTCTGGGCTGGTGTTCTTCTCTAGAGCTTTGCAGCCCAGCTCCAGGTCTGCTGTTGCTTGAAGGTCCTGATGGTTGTTTTGTGCAGCCCCAGGTGTTGGCTCGGTCTCCTGGATCAGTTTGGTCCTTCCTCTTTTCACCCTTCAGTTTCAGAATCTGACCACACTTTGAAGCTTTTGCTCCAATGGTTTCTCTCCTGCCAGCATTCTGTGTTCCCTCCTGGAGTGCTGTGTCCAGTTCTGGTGCCCCCAAGATTTTGAGCTGTTGGAGGGAATTCAGAGGAGGCCACAGGGGTGGTGGGAGGGCTGGGGCACCTCCCTCTGGGGGTGGGCTGGAAGAGTTGTGGCTGTTGAGACTGGGGAGGAGAAGGCTCCTGGGAGAGCTTGGAGCAGCCTTGTGGTACCTGCTGGGGGCTGTGGGAGAGCTGGGGAGGGACTTTTGTCAGGGGCTTGTAGTGATGGGACAAGGGGGAATGGATTGAAGCTTGAGGAGGGCAGATTTGGAGTGGAGCTTGGGAGGAAATTGTTTGGAGTGGGGGTGGTGAGACCGTGGAGCAGGTTGCCCAGGGAGGTGCTGGCTGCCCCCTCCCTGGAGGTGTTGAGGGGCAGGTTGGATGAGGGCTTGAGCAGCTTGGTCTGGTGGAAGGTGTCCCTGCCCGTGGTAGGGGGGGTGGAGCTGGCTGATGTTTGGGGTCCCTTCCAGCCCAAACCATTCTCTGAATCCTTGGGTTTGCACACTTAGCAGAGCTTCAATGAATGAAACTTGAAATAAGCAAAGCTGTGAAACTGCTTTGGGGCTCCAGAACTGGACACAGAGCTCCAGGTGTGGTCTCACCAGAGTGGGGCAGAGGGGCAGAATCACCTCCCTGGCGCTGCTGGCCACACTTCTCTGGCTGCAGCCCAGGATGTGATTGGCTGTCTGGGCTGCAAGTGCTCACTGCTGGCTCCTGTTGAGCTTCTCCTCCAGCAGCACCCCCAGGTCTTTTTCTTCAGGGCTGCTATCCAGCCAGTCCCTGCCCAGCCTGTATCAGTGCCTGGGATTGCCCTGACCCAGCTGCAGGACCTTGCACTTGGTCTTGTTGAACATCATGAGGTTGGCTTGGGCCCAGCTCAGCAGCCTGTCGAGGTCCCTCTGGATGGATCCCTTCTCTCCAGTGTGTCTGCTGCCCCACACAGCCTGGTGTCATTGGCAAACTGGCTGAGGGTGCCCTCAAGTCAGTCTAAGAAAGACAGCATATTTTCACAGGTTTCAACCCCACACTAACCAACATGGGGTTTCTGTAAGTTAATTTTAGAGCTGTGATGGTTGAGTCTAATCCACAGTTTGTACGTCCCAGAGGTGTTCTGGTGCAGGTGACTTTTCTCTCTGATATCAACTATGGTTTGTTAGAAGAGAACATTTTGTTCTGTCTTCATTTTGTAACTCCCAATGGCAGTGGTGGATTCCCCTACACTGCACAGTTCCAGCCTGGCATTCTATGCTGACAGAGCTGTGTTGATGTTTTTTAGGGCAGCTGAATACCACCTTAAGCATTTTTGAAGAGTGCCAAAGACACAGCTAAGCCTAGAAACTCACTCATCTCTCTTTAGGATGAGCTCTTCAGAGCTTTATGAGCTTTCAATGAATTTGGCAGAGGTTTTGATGACTTTTGAAGGGATTTTGGTGACTTTTTCTCAAGCAGTTTTAAACCTTTTTAAGGATCCTTCTCCTGAACCTCTCCCATCTCCTGAAGCCCTGTCCATCTGCTGTGCTCCTTTCAGAGCCCAGCTTTTGTGTGGGGACATGGGCAGTGCTGAGTCAGTGCTCTCCTGAGCCCTTTGCTTCTCTCTTGCAGGGCTGGTGTCCTGTCTCCATCACATCTGCACCTCTGGGCTGAGGAAACACAATTTGCAGATCTGCCTCTTTGGACAGCCCAGCAGATAAAATACTCAGACTGGGGCAACAGTCAGACCCCAGTCCCCCACTGATTCCTGTGGAACCTCCCAATCTCCTCCAGAGCCTTCTGGTTAACACGTTTCAATGTGGGAAGTCTGAATGAGATCAGCAGTTCTTGGAGTCTGCCCCCACCCCCCAGGCAGGTGAGGGTCCTTTGTGAGGGCCTGCACTCCTGTCTCTGTTGTCTGAAGCAGCAGAGATTGAAAGGCACAGCCTGGGCCAGGAACCACTCTACCAGTGCTGCCAGGCTTGGGAAAAGGGGGATGAGACTGCTCTGTAAGTGCTGGGATGTCAACAGCCCTAGCACAGGAACCCAGGATCTCAGCACAGGTAGTAGAGGTCTGACTGCACCACCATGGCAGTAAGTGGGGCATTGAGGGTCCCTCCTCATTCCTTGTTGTAGCCAAAAATTGGGTGTTGGGAGGTATTGGCTGTTGGGGCTGTCCTAAGCAGGGCAGGATGTCCGGGTTTGAGCTCCTGCAGTCAGGTGCTTCCATTTTCCATTGGCCACAGCAGTGACCTCTTCCCCCACCAGCATAGCCTCAGAGAAAGACCCAGACAAGAGCTGGGAAGAGAAGCAGCACCCAGAGGACAAATTGGAGCAGCCATATAGTTGCCCTAAGGAAGAGAAGGAGAAAGAATACAGTATGGAGAGTGATGACTGTGACAATTATGCGTATGAGGTGCAGGAGGATGAAAACGAAGATGACCAGGCTGAGGAAGAGGAGGAAGTGAAGGACTATGAGGAGGAGGATGAAGTAATGGCAGCCCCAAGCGACTGAAACAGTGCCCAGACTGTGGGCAGAGCTTCCCCCCTGCCTCAGAGCCAGTGCAGCACCACTGCCCCCACCCTGGCAACCAGCCCTTCGTCTGTGGTGACTGCGGCAAGAGATTCAAACACAGCTCCACCCTCACCATCCACTGTCGTATCCACACTGGAGAGAAGCTGTTCCCTTGTGCAGAGTGTAGCAAGAGCTTCACCGAGAGCTCCAAATTCATCCAGCACCAACTCATCCACAGTGGTGAGAAGCCATACGGCTGTGCCAACTGTGGCAACAGCTTCAACTCCAGCTCCACTCTGAGCAAGCACCGCCGCACTCATACTGGAGAGAAACCCTATGCATGTGGTGATTGCCATAAGATATTTGCTGCTAAGTCCTCTCTCAGTGTGCACCTGCATGTCCATACCAGTGAGAAGCCCTTCACTTGTGACAACTGTGGCAAGAGCTTCAAACACAGATCCACCCTCACCATCCACCGCCGTATCCACACCGGAGAGAAGCTGTACCCCTGTGCAGAGTGCAGTAAGATCTTCACTTGGAGCTCCAAACTCATCCAACACCAACTCATCCACACTGGTGAGAAGCCATACAGCTGTGCCGACTGTGGCAAGAGCTTCAACTCCAGCTCCACCCTGAGCAAGCACCACCACATTCACACTGGAGAGAAACTTTTTGAGTGTGGTGACTGCAATAGGAGATTCGTTGCCAAGTCCTCTCTCAGGATGCATCTTCGTGTGCACACCTGTGAGAAGCCTTTCAGTTGTGGTGACTGTGGCAAGAGATTCAAACACAGCTCCACCCTCACCACCCACCGCCGTATCCACACTGGAGAGAAGCTGTTCCCCTGTGCAGAGTGCGGCAAGATCTTCACCACGAGCTCCAGACTAATCCAGCACCAACTCATCCACAGCAGTGAAAAGCCATACAGCTGTGCCGGCTGTGGCAAGAGCTTCACCTGCAGTGACGCCATGGTTAGGCACCGCCGCATCCACACTGGTGAGAAGCCCTTTGTGTGTGGTGACTGCAATAAGAGATTTACTGACAGATCCTCTCTCTGGGTGCACCTTCATGCCCACAGCTGTGAGAAGCCCTTCACTTGTGATGACTGTGGCAAGACCTTCAAACACAGCTCCACCCTGACTGTCCACCGCCGCATCCACACTGGAGAAAAGCTGTTCCCTTGCGCAGTGCGGCAAGAGTTTCACCAAGAGCTCAAGATTCATCCAGCACAGCCTCATTCACAGTGGTGAGAAGCCATACAGCTGTGCTGACTGTGGCAAGCGCTTCAACTGTAACTCGATGCTGACCAAGCACCGCCACACTCATACTGGAGAGAAACCCTTTGTGTGTGGTGACTGCAATAAGAGATTTGCTGACAAGTCTCTCTCAGCATGCACCTTCATGTCCATACCAGTGAGAAGCCCTTCACTTGTGACGACTGTGGTAAGAGATTTAAAAACAGCCCCACCCTCACCATCCATCGCCATATCCACACTGGAGAAAAGCTGTTCCCCTGTGCAGAGTGCGGCAAGAGCTTCACCCAGAGATCCAGACTCATCAGGCACCAACTCATCCACACTGGTGAGAAGCCATACGGCTGTGTTGACTGCAGCAAAAGCTTCAGTGACAGCTCCAACCTGGCTGTGCACCGCCTCACCCACACTGGTGAGAAGCCCTTCACCTGCTGTGACTGCAGCAAGAGATTCACCCAGAAGTCTCAGCTCACTAAGCATTGCCATACTCATGCCAGTGACAGGCCCACACTGGAGGACAGGCACAAATAGTGCCACACTCATTCTGTTGGGGTAGTCATGACTCCCAAGAGGGGCTTTGCAACAGATAACCAAAATCTCTTTTCTTTCACTGAATTTCTCCAAGGCTGGGGTCTCCAGCAGGAACAAAAACCTCCTGCCCTTCTAAACACCAATTAGTGGTGATGAGAATAATTACAGTGATGAGTTGGCACTGCCAGAACTGCCATTGGAGCTGGGCTGAGCTTTGCCAGGGTTTGTCTGTCTCTTCCCCAATGCTTTGGGTCTCCTGGGCTAAACAAAAGCCTGTCCATTGCCCAGTTAAGTCAATAAGCAACCAAAGTTCCCAAACTCCTGTATTGTTTGCTTTTGTTTCAGACAAGCCCAAATGCTGGGGGCATTTGTTAGTTCATTATAATAAAATATTTTAAGTAATAGTTAATTCTAATCAAATGTTATAAGCAGGCAGTAATTATGATAGAATAGGTAATTGGTCATTAATTAGCATACAATATGGTAATTAATAATTATAATGAGATCTAGGTAATAATAAATCCTGAAAGGAATTATATGGGGTGGAGTGGATAACACAGGATAAATGCTTTGAAGTCATAGGAGTAGATAATGGCAATAGTGCCAGGAGTAGTCCTGGCAATAATATAGGTGATAGCAGCTGATCAGAGTGAAATAGTGGTACTGGTACTGAACAAATAAGAAGTTATCAGGGTGGAGGAATTGTAATAAAAGAAGTTTGGAGGCATTTTCCTTTGGAGAAGGTGTTTGGAAGTTCAGAGGTCAATGGCTCTCTTCCCATTTGAATGATTTGGGACTTTTTCTGTGTGCAGACATTTCAGAAGAGCTCTGTGTAACATAAACTCATTCTTGCTTTTCTTCAGAGGTTAATTCAGTGACTTGATTTGAACATAGGTTTTGGGTGTTAGTATAAGTCAAGAAATTAGAACAAATGCATTGCAGAATGGTTTTGGTCTTTTCTTTGTATTAGTGCTTTAGGATAAGGATTATGCTGGGGAAAAAAAAAAGGGGATGGGGGGCGGAATTTTCTGGTGCATCCCAGAGAGAGCTTTGGCCTAGGAAAGGCCAGGAGATTTGTTAGTGCAGGAAAGGGATGTGCTTGTGTTTTATCACCTACAGGTCCTCAGTGGATAGCAGCAAGGGAAGTCAAGCCCTGTCATGACCTGGAAAGCTCAGTTCTACAACTCTGTACTGAAAACACCTCAGCTGCCAAAGCAGGAATCAATGCAGAGGTGAAACACCACTACAAACACCACAGCCAAATGAAGGCTAACTCCTGACCTAAGCCTTTTCATGATGACTGCCCTGCTGAATTGAGATTTACAGAACTGACCTGAGCCTGATTGCCTGTGAATGAACCCAGAGGACATCTGAATTAGGACTGACTACCATGATTGCCCAGTTATTGTGTGATTAGGGAGGATGTTCCCAGGGGTGGTTGTGTTACCTCACCAGAATATCATAGTTAAGTAATAATCTGAAATGACTACATCTAAACAATTGGTTTAGTGGCTTAAATTTCAGAGGGTGGATTTTTATAGCTGTAAGGAAAGTAACAACTTTGTTGCTTGCATCTATGTTATGAATCCTTTGGTTGATGATTACATATATGCCAAAAGCAGGATGCATAAATCATCAGTGCCTTAATTGTCTAAGGTGTTGTACAAAAGAAAGAAAGGGGAGATGTTGCAGCCACTCTTCTGCAAGCAGGAGCTGGGACACATGCGGCATGCATAGGAATGAGAAATACTTTCCAGCTGACCAATTACAGGCTGCAAAGAGCAAAACAAGGACAACATCCTGACATGTTGGCCCCTTTGATTGGAGCATGCTGTAGTTGGTACACATGGCTGGATGCTACTGGCTAGCTGGGTCAGTATGAGAGATGAAGGAAGGATATAACTCAGGTACTTGGGGCAGTAGATATTGGGTTAGAGAATTCGGTTAGGGATTTAGGCTGGGGCATCAGTTTAGGGATGCTGCTAAGGATATACTCAGGTCTTCTGCTAGCTGCTGTTAAGGGCTTCTGGGACTTCTGTAAGTGGGACTCTAAGTCTCTAATGCTGGGGATTCCACAAGGCCATAATAAAGGGCTACTGAGAGCACTTCAGAGAAAGGCTGCTCTCTGCATGTCTAGAATCTCCATGGTTCTTGCTTTGCGAGCGCACACATGGAGGCTCTGGCTTGTAGATCTGCTGCCTCGTGGCTGCAGCAGACACTTAGAACCGCCAAAAGATTCAGGCAAGTTCTTTCCACAACTGGTAGGCTTACCAACGGGGTTCAGTCCCTTTAAGACATGGTGGCAACATGTTCCTACTGGCAGGACTGGAGATAGGACACTAAGTTGTAGTGAAGTGAAGCAAAGGAATCTTTGCAGGTTTCTGGGTAAACTGAGGCACACTTTCACTTCCCAGGTAGCAGGCTTCTCTCTGGACTACAAACAAAGGCAGGGCACATGCACAAAGATAGTATTTATAACATGCTCAAGGTTGGAGCTGGGTGTTCTGAGCAGCTGAGGAACCCTGGGGAACACCTGCAGGTTCCTGCAGGGAACACCTGTTGGTTCCTCTGTCAGGGAACTCTGGCTTTAGAGACAAAGCCACCTTTGAACTGGGCACCAGCTGCAGCTCTCAGCAGTGCCCAGCCACACAGCAAGGGCCTGCAGCTTCGTCCCGATCCAGGTGGAGAGAGAGCTGCCAGTAACACAGCTTCTCAGCTCTGGTTGTGGCATCCCCAGGTTCCAAGCACAGCCTCACCATCAGCCTGTGCGAGAGGAACACAGCCCCCATCAGAATCTCCCGGGGTCAGGGGACAAACAATAGCATTCCACAAAGCAAACAAGGGAAGGCTCTTTGCCACCCCCATTATTCCCATCAGAGGCTTTCTGCTTATCTAACTGCTCTGTTGGAGTCTACACTGACAGAAACTTCAGCTCCTAGGGAAAAGCTGGGACTGAACAACTTCCTTTGCAGCCTCTCCCTTCTGACTGACAGAGATCAAACTCTGCCTGGAGCCTGCACAAGCCGAGCAGAAGGAGATCCCCTGCCAGGCTGCAGGGTGAGGCTGCACCGTCGCCAGCACCCATGCTGAGGGAAGGCCCTGGGAGCACTAGGAAGGGAATTTGGAGTTTCTGGGAGCACTGTGACGGAGGTCACTGGGTATTACTGGGAGTACTGGGAGACACAGGGAGGACACCAAGGTGTTACTGGGAGCAATTGTGGAGACATTAAGAGCGCTGGGAGGGACAGGGAGGACACTGGTAGTGCTGGGAAGCAGATTTGGGGGTTACTTGAAGTAGTGGGAGGAACTGGGAGTATTCTGGGGCCTTACTGGCATCACTGGGAGGAGTTGGGAAACACCGGGAGGGACTGGGAGGTCACAGGGAGCCCTGGGAAGGGATTTTGGAATTACTGGGAGCACAATTTGGGGGTATCTAAAGGTTTCTGGGGGCATGTAGAGGTATCTGGGGGGATCTGGAGGGTTTCCTGTGGTCTCCCAGGGGCATCTTAGGAGGGTCCCAAATGAGTTGGGGGGTGTCTCAGTGTGGTTTTGGGGTCTCAGTGTGGTTTCCCCCTCTTTATCCAGAGTCTTCAGTGGAATTGTGGGGTCTTAGATGTTCAGGTCTTGCAGCATTTGGGGGCAGGGGGAGGTCTCACTCTGGTGTTCATTGTCCCCCCCACATGAGGAAATGGCCTCAAGTCGTATCAGAGGATGTTTAGGTTGGATATTAAAGTAGCTTCTTCACTGAAAGGTTCTCAAACACTGCAAGAGGTTCCCCAGGGAAGTGGTTGAATCCCCACCCCTGCAGTTGCTTAAAAGACAGAGATGTAGTGCTGCAGGACAGGGTTTGGCACCGGACTTGGTAGAGTTTGTGAGCTGTTGGACTCCAGAATCTGAAAGGTCTTTTCCAACCCAAACAATTCTAGTATTCTATAGAACACTCACCTGGAGACAAGCTGATGAGCAACTTCCCTCTGATGAAAAGCTTCTGGAGAGGGTCACCACCCTCACTAAGTCAGCACAGGAAAACCAGGTCCCTGCTGAATGAGTGCTCCTGAAGCCTGGCTGGCATGGGCACAAAAATGCAGGCAGAGGTGAGCAAAATCACACCAACATTACCAAGAAATAAGACTTTCTTTCCCATTCAAAGCTTCCACCAGCAGGGAAGGAGCATTCCCAGTTCCCATTAAATGCAATCAGCCTCACCAAGCTTGTTCACCAGGGCAGAAATGAATTATGGTGCGGTGTGGTGTGACCGTTTGAGGCTGTGCCTTTAAGAAAGGGACAGTGCTGGGACACTCTGGCTGACTGTTTTGTAAACAAAAGACAGGTCTAAACTAATTTCATTGGCAGATTGGTAGAATGCAGTTTTAAGTTTAGTGCAGCTGGATTTTTTCCTCAGTTCGTTCCTTTCCTTCTACCTTCCAGCTTGTCTGCTTCTGGGCTCCTAACCAGAACGACCTTGGACACCAGATAAGCAACTAATCCTACTAATAGGCCTACTAGAATTCTGCTTTATTAATAACTGCTTTTTATTTTGTTCCCTCTCTTTCTAACCCTCTTGTGGCAATGCCAGCGACGAGCAGTGTGAGCAATCTGGCAGTGCAGGCCTAGAGCCTGACATGGTGGCAGGCCATGTTCAGCATAAATGCAGAGCCAGCTAGCAGTGTAGCAAAACAGTGCTGTGCCTGCAGCATGTAACTAAAACAAGACACTGGTAGCTATAAACATGGACAGTTATCTTGGGACAACAGGACATGCACCTGCATCAACAACCTCGTTGTGTCATTAGTAGTTGGACCAATAATCTGTAATATCACAGTATCACAGTATAACTTAGGTTGGAAAGGACCTCGAGGATCATAGAGTCCAACCTATCAACACAGACCCCATGACTAGACCATGGCACCAAGTGCCATATCCAATCTCCTCTTGAACGCCTCCAGGGACAATGACTCAACCACCTCCCTGGGCAACCCGTTCCAATGGCGAATGACTCGCTCGGTGAAGAACTTCCTCCTCACCTCGAGTCTAAACCTCCCCTGGTGCAGCTTGAGACTGTGTCCCCTAATAGTGCAATGTGTGGTCACTCATAGGGAACCAATGGAGCTATGCCAACAGGGCACTCCGAGTTTATATAAGTTCTACAACAGTTGTCTTGCTACGCACTTCTGCCTTTCCTGTCTCCTGTTTCTTCTTCACTTTACTGTGCTATACTTGCACCTCAGGCCTGCACCATCAGCCTGCAACACTGGAACAATAAAGGAACAATACTCGATCATATTGGTCAGCCGTATTGATTCCTATCTCCGTCGTCTACACCCTCTTTGGGGAAAAAAAGGGAGGTAGGGGAGAGAAGGGGGTACAGGGGGAGGGAACCCTCCTCTGTCCAGAGGAGGGAATTTTATTCCTGTATTCTTGGTTTTTTACTTTGCTGTATATTTCTGTATATATGTTGTAAATACTGTATATTGTGTACATAGCTTGCATTTACCACATTGCTTGTAAAATGTAGCATTCCTTCCACTTCTCCAGCTGAGTTAGCTGTGGGGTTATTTTCCCTTTGTAGGGGAGAAAAAGCTTAGGCCTTCTCTCTCAAACCACCACATCTGGTTTCAGCTGTCAACTATTTCTGTGTTGAAAAGGACAGCTTAAACTCACAGAAGTCACTTGGTGGGTTGTGTGAGAGGTTCCTGCAGAGCTCAGGCCTCTGAGCCTTCTCTACAGCTGTGCTTAGCCCCAAATCAGAGAGTTTCACAGGACCCTAAAAACAAATTACGAAGAAATAAAATCAAGGAACACACTTCAGAAAGATTGTGCTTGGAAAAGAAGTTTAGCAACTGCACAGCCTTCTGAGGCCATGGCAGACTTGCACAGAGATACTCAGAGCACCACTCTGCATGGCATCAGCTGCAGACCGTGGGGTTTCAAGCACAGGCACTTCAGAATCACAGAATCAACCAGGTTGGAAAAGACCTTTGAGATCATCAAGTCCAACCTATCACCCAGCACCTTCTGATCAACTAAACCATGGCACCAAGTGCCTCATCCAGGCTCTTCCTAAAGACCTCCAGGGATGGTGACTCTACCACCTCCCTGGGCAGCCCATTCCAATGGGTAATCACTCTCTCTGTGTAGAATTTCTTCCTAACATCCAACCTGAACCTCCCCTGGTGCAGCTTGAGACTCTGTCCTCTTGTTCTGGTGCTGCTTGCCTGGGAGAAGAGACCAACCCCCACCTGGCTACAGCCTCCCCTCAGGTAGTTGCAGAGAGCAAGGAGAGAGCCTCCTCTTCTCCAGGCTAAGCAACCCCAGCTCCCTCAGCCTCTCCTCACAGGGCTGTGCTCCAGACCCCTCCCCAGCTTTGTTGCCCTTCTCTGGACACATTCACACACACACTACTTACCCTCACATCCAGCAGAAGGCTCTCTGACTTAATATCCCTGTGGATGACTCCCAGCTGGTGAACAGCATCTGTGCCCAACACAGTTTCAGGCCTGTAAAACTGTGTCTCCTCTTCTGATAAGATATCTTTCTTCATTAGTGAGGTCATCCTGTCACCTAAGCAGAGAGAAGAAAATGCAGCTGTGAAATCAGAACACTTGGATCAGGAGACTCATTCTGTGTGAAACCCCAGGAGAATCCAAACCTAACCTTGCAGCTGGCCTTACAGCTCCTCTGCCAGCAGTGTGCCCAGGCAGCCAAGAGGGCCAATGGCATCTTGGCCTGCATCAGGAACAGTGTGGCCAGCAGGAGCAGGGAGGTCATTCTGCCCCTGTACACTGCACTGGTTAGGCCACACCTTGAGTCCTATGTCCAGTTCTGGGCCCCTCAGTTTAGGAAAGATGTTGATTTACTGGAACATGTCCAGAAAAGGGCAACAAAGCTGGGGAGGGATCTGGAGCACAGCCCTGGGAGGAGAGGCTGAGGTAGCTGGGGTTGCTTAGCCTGGAGAAGAGGAGGCTCAGGGGAGACCTTTTTGCTCTCTACAACTACCTGAAGGGAGGTTGTAGACAGGTGGGGGTTGGTCTCTTCTCCCAGGCAGCCAGTACCAGAACAAGAGGACACAGTCTCAAGCTGTGCCAGGGGAGTTTTAGGCTGGAGATTAGGAAGAAATTCTACACAGAGAATTTTACACAGAGAGAGTGATTGCCCATTGGAATGTGCTGCCCAGGGAGGTGATGGAGTCACCATCATCGGAGGTGTTTAGAAGGAGACTGGATGGGGTGCTTGGTGCCATGGGTTAGTTGATTAGATGGTGTTGGATGATAGGTTGGACTCGATGATCTCAAAGGTCTCTTCCAACCTGGTCTATCCTATCCTATCCTATCCTATCCTATCCTATCCTATCCTATCCTATCCTATCCTATCCTATCCTATCCTATCCTACTCTACAACAGAGGAGAGGCAGGGGGGTCATTTCAAAGTCTTTAAACATATCAATTAATACAATCCTTCACTACCCAGATGAAAATGAGAGGTTTTTCCCCGGATCGCCTCACACTCATACTTACATTTTGAAAGATTTTCAGATCCCCACAGCCGCCCCCACCGCTTGCCCGCCCCTTCCCCGCAGCCCCCCGCCGCTTATCCGCCAGACCCCGCCGCCACTTATCCGCCGGAGCGCGCTGTCCGCCGCCGCTTATCCGCCAGAGCGCGCTGTCCGCCGCCGCTTATCCGCCAGAGCCTGCCGCCCCGCGCCGCTTGCCCTCCCCTTCCCCGCCGCCCCGCGCCGCTTGCCCGCCCCTTCCCCGCAGCCCCCCGCCGCTTGCCCTCCCCTTCCCCGTCGCCCCGCGCCGCTTGCCCTCCCCTTCCCCGCCGCCCCGCGCCGCTTGCCCGCCGCCGCTTATCCGCCGGAGCCCGCCGCCCCGCGCCGCTTGCCCCTTCCCCGCCGCCCCCGCCGCTTGCCCGCGCTTCCCCGCCGCCCCGCGCCGCTTGCCCGCCCCTTCCCCGCAGCCCCCCGCCGCTTGCCCGCCGCCGCTTATCCGCCGCCCGCCCCGCGCCGCTTGCCCGCCCCTTCCCCGCCGCCCCGCGCCGCTTGCCCGCCCCTTCCCCGCCGCCCCGCGCCGCTTGCCCGCCCCTTCCCCGCCGCCCCCGCCGCTTGCCCGCCCCTTCCCCGCAGCCCCCCGCCGCTTGCCCGCCGCCGCTTATCCGCCAGAGCCTGCCGCCCCGCGCCGCTTGCCCGCCCCTTCCCCGCCGCCCCGCGCCGCTTGCCCGCCCCTTCCCCGCAGCCCCCCGCCGCTTGCCCGCCGCCGCTTATCCGCCGGAGCCCGCCGCCCCTCGCCGCTTGCCCGCCCCCTCCCCGTCGCCCCCGCCCCTTCCCGCCGCCCCGCCCCGCTTGCCCGCCCCTCCCCGTCGCCCCCGCCCCTTCCCCGCCGCCCCGCGCCGCCCCGCCCCTCCCCGTGCCCCTTCCCGCCCCGCCGCTGCCGCTTGCCTCCGCCCCCCCACCGCGGATCCACGGCAGAGTCCTGCAGCTGCCACAGAACAGCTCCCGAGAGCAGCAGAGGCTGGCACTGACCTGGCGCGGAGCAGGGAGCGCTGGCAGGCGCCATGCTGCTCACGGCGGACTCGGCGGGGGGGAGGGCAGGCGGAGCCGGCGTGGGGAGGTCTTAGTCTCCCCAGACCCGTTTGCGTGTCCCCAGGCTCCCTTTACCACCCGTTAAACCCCTTTAGGTGCCCCCAGCTCGCCTTTAGATGCCAGAAGAGACATGGTGGGGGGTCCCGGGGCTGCAGGGACACCGCAAACCGGCGTGAGACCTCTCCAAATCCTGCCGGACCCCAAAACCTGAAACCCCACAGAGACCCCTAACCCTCACGGCCCCCCTGATCCCCCAGCTCCTTCGGAACCCTCCAGAGGCCCCCCAGAAGCCCCCAGGAGACCCTCCAGAGGCCCCCAGACACCTCTAGGTGCCCACAAAGCCCCTCTAGACGCCCCAGAATACCTTTCCCTGCCTCCAAAGCCCCCTCGGAGACCACTCACACCCTTAGCAGCAGGAGGCAGCAAGCAGTACCCGGCCGTGCCCACAAGGCGGCAGCAGTGAGCGGCAGAGCCCGCGGCGCTAGGGACGCTGACACCCCAGCAACGCCGCGCGGCAGCCCAGACGCTGTGGGGACCTGACACAGAGACCCCAAAACCACACTCAGACACACACCCCCAGCCCCAAACTCCTTCGGGACCCTCCAGAGACCCTCCCGGGAGCCCCTAGGAGACCCTCCAGAGGCCCCCAGACATCTCTAGATACCCCCAGAACCCTTCAGATGCCCCCAAATTCCCCTTTCATACCCCCAGACCCACTTTAGATGACAGCAGACCCCCAGCGCTCAGCAGGTCCGGGGCTTCTCCTGCCCCGTGCCTGGGGAGCAGCTCAGCCAGGCTCCCCGCAGAGCTTTCTGTCCGTTCAAAGGGGAAAACAGCACACCACAGACACACACGAAAGACAATCCACTGTTTTGATTGAGAGAGCCACAGCTGATACTCCTGTTCCTGGTTCAAACCCACCGCCCCACCCATCCCCTGTGGCTCTGCTCAGGGTGTGCTTTTCTCTTCTGGAAGCCTTTCTAGGTAACAGAGGAGATACGGGGGGGAGGGAGAGGGGGTGTCATGTCAAAGCCTTTCTGCACTCAAATCACTGCCATTCTGCACTCTCTCGATAAACAGCACAGCTTTTCCTCTGCTGGAACACCTCACACTCACACTTCTCCAGGGCTTTCCGTCCCCTCCAAGAACGTTCAGGCATTTCAAACGTGCAGGGCTGCAAGCAGCCTTCTGGGGAGGCTGCCGCTGCCCGCACCCCTCCCTCCCTGCTCCTCTGCTGCATCCTCACCCACCCCCACGTGGCATCACGGAAGGAAAGGGAGAGGCAGCTGAGGGACTGCTCTCCCTTTCTTTTTATCACCCCGAGCCGGGGACAGCCTTCCAGGTAAGACCTGCAGCTTCAGCACGCAGCTGAGCTTTGCTCTCATCAGTTGAACCCTTCGGTGGTTTCAGGTTTCTGAGCCTGTGTCGGCACAAGTCCTTGTCGGGGCACGGCAAACAGAGACTAACCTTCCACCTTCCTTCTGCCCAAGAGGTCCGGGTTCAGGTAGTGATAGGACTAGGGGGAATGGAATGAAGCTGGAGGTGGGGAGATTCAGGCTGGAGGTGAGGAGGAGGCTCTTCCCCATGAGAGTGGTGAAACCCTGGAATGGGTTGTCCAGGGAGGTGGTTGAGGCCCCGTCCCTGGGGGTGTTTAAGGCCAGGCTGGATGAGGCTCTGGCCAGCCTGATCTAGTGTGGGGTGGCCCTGCCCATGGCAGGGGGGTTGGAACTAGATGATCCTTGTGGTCCCTTCCAACCCTGAATGATACTATGATACTAAGCAACCCCATCTCCCTCAGCCGCTCCTCACAGGGCACCCCTGGCCCTGCGGAGGCTTCCCACTTCAGCTCGACTCACCCAAGCGGCACAGGGCGCCGGGATGGGCAGCCCGGGCGATGGAGCTGGGCATGCAAAGCGGCGGCCAGCGCTGCCGCACGACCCCGCTTGCTGAGGGCTGGAGCCGCCGCTGGCATCGCAAAGCGCCCGGGATGCCAGGGCCTGACTTACAGGGCAGCCCTGGCCCCGAAGGCCCACGGAGGCTCCTCTCCGCTGCAGGGGCATCTCGACCCACGCCCTGCCAGCGGGGTGGGCACCCCACACAGGCTGCCAGCAGAGCACAAAGGCACTCGGACCCCGACACACACACCCCCCCACGAGGTGGGGTCCCTCCTTGAACCTCCTGCCGGGGGCAGTGGCACCCACCAAGGAATTTCCTCCCTGTTTAATGACTATCTCCACACTTCATTTCCCCATTTCAAACCCCTCTGTGGCTCTTGCTTTTTGTTCTTGAGCCCCTTTACCCAGCACAGAGGAGATACAGGGTGGGGGGCAGTTAAAAAGAACATAGATCTCTTTTTTACATCTAAATTAGGATCCAGATCAATCTGAGAGCTTTTGCTCTCTTGGAGCACTTCACTCGAGCCCACCTGGGGCTGCTCATTCTAACAGCAATGAGGGTCAGCTGCTTGTCCTTTACGAGGCTTTTATGGGCTTGGTTCGACCTTGCTGGAACATGAAGCTGACAACCGACATCACTACCGTGGCTGTGCAGCACCAGTGGGGCTGCAGGACTGGATCCACCCTCTAAAGACCCCTCCCGACCCCTCCCGATCTCCGCAGACCCTTCCCAAGCTCAACAGACCCCTGCAGACCCCTCCCGACCCCTCCTGATCTCTGCAGACCCTTCCCAAGCTCAACAGACCCCTGCAGACCCCTCCAGGCCCCCTCCTGATCTCTGCAGACCCTTCCCAAGCTCAACAGACCCCTCAACATCTCTGCAGACCCTTCCCAAGCTTAGCAGACCCCTCCCGACCCCTCCTGATCTCTGCAGACCCTTCCCAAGCTCAACAGACCCCTGCAGACCCCTCCCGACCCCTCCTGATCTCTGCAGACCCTTCCCAAGCTCAACAGACCCCTGCAGACCCCTCCCGACCCCTCCTGATCTCTGCAGACCCTTCCCAAGCTCAACAGACCCCTGCAGACCCCTCCCGATCTCTGCAGACCCCTCCCGATCTCTGCAGACCCTTCCCAAGCTCAACAGACCCCTGCAGACCCCTCCCGATCTCTGCAGACCCTTCCCTCAACAGACCCCTGATCGATCTCTGCAGACCCTTCCCAAGCTCAACCCTCCCCTGCAGACCCCCCAAGCCCAACAGACCCCTCCCGATCTCTGCAGACCCTTCCCAAGTTCAACAGACCCCTGCAGACCCCTCCCGATCTCTGCAGACCCTTCCCGATCTCTGCAGACCCTTCCCAAGCCCAACAGACCCCTGCAGACCCCTCCCGATGTCTGCAGACCCTTCCCAAGCTCAGCAGACTCCTGCAGACCCCTCCCGATGTCTGCAGACCCTTCCCAAGCTCAACAGACCCCTGCAGACCCCTCCCGACCCCTCCTGATCTCTGCAGACCCTTCCCAAGCTCAACAGACCCCTCCCGATGTCTGCAGACCCTTCCCAAGTTCAACAGACCCCTGCAGACCCCTCCCGATCTCTGCAGACCCTTCCCAAGCCCAACAGATCCCTGCAGACCCTTCCCGATCTCTGCAGACCCTTCCCAAGCCCAACAGATCCCTGCAGACCCTTCCCGATCTCTGCAGACCCTTCCCAAGCTCAGCAGACCCCTGCAGACCCTTCCCGATCTCTGCAGACCCTTCCCGATCTCTGCAGACCCTTCCCAAGCTCAACAGACCCCTGCAGACCCCTCCCGACCCCTCCAGGCCTCACCCACCTTGGGCTACTTGGACCCCTGAGATCCCCCCAATTTCATCGTGGGACCCCTGGGTGCCCTCCTGCCCTGGGGATGCTTGGACCCCTGAGACACACCCCTCCAGTATCATCCTGGCACACCCCCCCCATTCATCAAGGGTGCCTGGATCCCCAAGAACCCCCCAACTTTGGATGCCCAGACCCCTAGGACCCCTCAATGTCAAGCTGGCACCTCTGGGTGCCCCTTACCCATGGGGAGGTGCCTGGACCGCTGGATCCCCTTTTTTGGGGGGGCTGTCATCGGGAGGGGTTCCCAAATCCCTGGATCCCTCTCTGCCCATCCCCCACTTTTCGGGTGCGTGCGGAAAAGTTGGGGGTGGTGTCAGCAGTGACGTCATCACACCGCACATCCCCCCTCCCCCCCGGCCATGACTCAGAGCTAAGGAACCCTGCGGCCGCCCAAGCCCCGCCCCTCTCTTCTACCCCGCCAAAGCGGACCCCAAGAATGAGGGGGGGGCTCATCCTATAGCCCCCTCATCTATAGGTTCCGAGGGGTGCGTGGGTGTCCCCCTTTACCCCTCACAGATCCCCCCCATGCCCTGGAGATTCCCTCCCGCCCTAAAAAGGCACCTGGGAGGTTCCGGGGTTGTGCAACGTGGGAAAAATCCCTGACGTCATCTAGGGGGAATGGGAGGGGGGGTGGGGGAGGGGAGGGTGCCGGGGGAGAGGGGACAGGAAACTATAGGAGCCATAGGGGAAGGGGGGCTCTGGGAGGTGATGAGGAGGGGTAGGTAGGGACCCCCTTTTCAGCTCCCCCCACCCCAATTCCATAGACAAGATCTGAACAGCCCCTATAGAGGCCCTACAGGGAGCCTAGAGAACCCCTATAGCGCCCCCTATGCCCCCCTATAGCGCCCCATATGACCCCCCTATAGCTCCCCATATGCCCCCCCTATAGCCCTCAATAACCCCCTCTCATGTCCCCATGTACCTCTATGCAGACCCTAGGGACTCCCTTGTAGACCACTTTACCCCCCTAGAGCGCCCCTGTGTCACCCTGTACCCCCCCATAGACCCCTATAGCTCCCCATATATCCCCCTATAGCCACCTATAGACCTCTGTGTCTCCATGTGCCTCACTATAGAGCTCCGTATGCTCCCCTACACCCCGCTACAGCCCTCCTGTAGCCCCTTATACTGCCCCATATACCCCCAATACCCCTATAGACCCCACAATACCCCCATAGACCCCCAATACACCCCCACAGACCCCTACACACCCGTACAGAGCCCCTTACACCCCCTGTAGCCCCCCTATACCCCCCTGTAGATCTCCTTGTAACCCCCATGCACTACCTCCCCAGCACACCCCCCCCCCGCTGCTATGGGCGTAGCCATGCCGGCTAAGCCTCGCCTCTTCCCAGTCTCAACCAATAGGAGTCGAGAGTAGGCGTGGCCATGCCCTGGTGGGCGGAGCTTCGGGGGCGCCCTTTAAAAGCGGGGCCGGGGGGGCGCTGCCTGTTTTCCGCTATGTCCTTAACCATGACCGCGGCGGCGGCGACGGCAGCGACGTGTCCGGCCCGGATTTGGGGTTCCCCTGAGGGGTTTCCCGTCGGAATCGTCCCCTCCCCACCTCGTCACTTCACCTTCGAACCCCTCGTAAAGTCCAAAGAGCCCCCCAGGCCCCGCCGCCGGCATCGCCGAGTTCTGTACCCCCCAGCTGTAAGTACCCAGCGACCCCGAGGGGGCTGTGAGCGAGGAGGGGGGTCCCTCCCGGAGGAATCCCTCCCAAACACGAATCTGGGGCCCCTCTCGAACTTTAGGTGTCCCCCCCCGAACTTCTGGGTCCCTCCTGGATGTCCCCGAAATTTGGATCCCCGCTGAGCTCTGGGTCCCCTTCTGGCTGTGTCCCGCTCCCAGATTGGGTCCCCCCCTGAACTCTGGGTCCCTTCCTGGGTGTATGTGTCCGTCCCCCCTTCTTCCCCACCCCCAATTTGGGTCTCCCTCCTGGGTGTCTGTCCCCCTCAATTTGGGTCCCTTCCTGGGTGCATCCCCCTCTAAAGTTGGGTCCCCTCCTCAACCTCTGTGTCCCCTCGGGAGGGCAGGATGTGCCCCATTTCCTGGTAGGGGGTGAGTCACTTCCCCACCCCACTTCCTGCCTGAGTCACCCCCAGGTCATGCCTGCGGGGGGGCCGGGGGACACCTGGGCTTCAATTTCCTGCTCCCGGGCAGTTTTTATGCCTCTTGTGGGGGGGTTATTTGCCCACATTTGCCCCTTTTCACCCCTTTTTCTTTGTGTGCCCCCCCTCAGGTTCGCCGAGCCCCCCCCACCGAGGAACCCAACGTGGCCAAGAGACTCCTGGTGCTGCTTTTGGTGGTGGTGGGCACCCAAATCTACAACACCCCAGCAGACACCACCCCTGAGGTGACCTCTGTGGTTGTGGAGGCACCAGCAGCGCCCATGGGGACGGCAGGAGCACCCCAGGTGGCACCAGCAGCACCCACGGGGACGGCAGGAGCACCCCAGGTGGCACCAGCAGCGCCCATGGGGACGGCAGGAGCACCCCACAATGGCACGACTCTGTGTGCCACCCACTGAGGGCCACCCTAGGACGTTCAGCCTGCCCTCAGGATGGCACCCAAAGGTGTCACCTCCCCCTTGGGGTGGCAGCCTGCTGTGCCACTCAGAGTTGTGCCTGACAGGATGGAGTTGGAGCTCGGTACCTAGGGGTGTCGCTCACCTCGACTTTGGGGTGCCACTCACCCACAGCCAGCACCCATGGGTGCCACTCACCTCCACTTTGAGGGTGCCATCGAGCACCCCAAGGTGCCCAGCCCCCCCTGGGTGCCTCTCACTCTGCACTTAGCACCCATGGGTGCTCCTACCTCGCCTTCACCCAAGTTTGGGGGTGCTGCTAACCTCATCCCCTCCCCTCCCCCCCCATTATTTATTAATGATATTTATTAATTTATTTATTTATTTGGGCTGGATTCAGCCAATTTTGGGGCTATTTAAAAGTGCTGATTTTTAACCTGAGGTCTCTCAGAGTCTTTCTTGGAGCGTCGCAGGGTTAGGGGAGGGGTTCCCTGGGTACCCCAAAACCTCCCACCCAGACCCCCCCCCTCTGCCCTCTGAAAGGGGGAGGATTTTAAGTGGATTTTGTGGGCTTTCAACACAAAATTCCAGCCTGGGAAGAAAAAGCCTCAGTTGGAGGCAACAAATGATGGTTTCTGGGCCAAAAGTCCTGATTTGGGGGCAGAAATCCTGAGGGGCAGAAAATTGGGGGGCAAAATCCTCCTTCTGGGGCACGAAATCCTCAATTCTGGACAAGAAATCCTCATGTTTGGGGCACAAAATTCTCATTTTGGGCGGAATGTCCTCATTTGGGGGCAGAAAATCCTCATTGAGGGGGCACAAACCCCTCATTTTTGGTCAGTACATCCTAATTTGGGGTCTAAAATGCTGGCTTGTGGGCAGAACCCCTGCATTGTGGGGCCAAAAATCCTCAGTGTGGGGCCAAAAATCCTCATTTGTGGGCAGAACCTCCCTCACTTGGGGCAGAACCCCTTCAGTTTGGGGCCCTAGATCCCCAGTTTGGGGCCCTAGATCCTGTTTGGGACAAAAACTCCTCAGTTTGGGGCCAAAAATCCTCACTTGGGGCCAAAAATCCTCATTTGTGGGCAGAACCCCTTAATTTTGGGACCCTAGATCCTCAGTTTGGGGCCCTAGATCCTGTTTGGGACAAAAACTCCTCAGTTTGGGGCCAAAACTCCTCAGTTTGGGGCCAAAAATCCTCATTTGGGGCCAAAAATCCTCATTTGTGGGCAGAACCTCCATCACTTGGGGCAGAACCCCTTCATTTTGGGGCCCAAATCCTCAGTTTGGAGCCCTAGATCCTGTTTGGGACAAAAACTCCTCAGTTTGGGGCCAAAATCCTCAGTTTTGGGGCCAAAATCCTCATTTGTGGGCAGAACCTCCATCACTTGGGGCAGAACCCCTTCATTTTGGGACCCTAGATCCTCAGTGTGGGGGCCTAAAATCCTCATTTGGGGCCAAAAATCCTCATTTGTGGGCAGAACCTCCCTCACTTGGGGCAGAACCTCTTCATTTTGGGGCCCTAGATCCTCAGTTTGGGGCCCTAGATCCTCAGTTTGGGGCCAAAAATCCTCATTTGTGGGCAGAACCTCCATCACTTGGGGCAGAACCCCTTCATTTTGGGGCCCTAGATCCTCACTGTGGGGGCCTAAAATCCTCATTTGGGGCCAAAATCCTCAGTTTGGGGCCAAAAACCTCATTTGTGGGCAGAACCTCCATCACTTGGGGCAGAACCCCTTCATTTTGGGGCCCTAGATCCTCAGTTTGGGGCCAAAAATCCTCATTTGTGGGCAGAACCTCCCTTGCTTGGGGCAGAACCTCTTCATTTTGGGGCCCTAGATCCTCAGTTTGGAGCCCTAGATCCTCAGTTTGGGGCCAAAAATCCTCATTTGTGGGCAGAACCTCCATCACTTGGGGCAGAACCCCTTCATTTTGGGACCCTAGATCCTCACTGTGGGGGCCAAAATCCTCATTTGGGGCCAAAACTCCTCATGTTTGGGCCAAAAATCCTCATTTGGGGCAGAACCCCCTCACTTTGGGGCCTAAGCCCGTCATTTGGTGCCAAAATGCCTCATTTTGGGGGCTGAGCACCTCCATTTAGGACCCCAAAGTCCTCACTTTTCGCCTCACAGGGACACAAGAAACCACCACCGAAGACTCCAAGGTAACAAAACCACCCCCAAAAAAGGTCTTGTTTTAAAAACAAACAAAAAAAACCCCAAACAAAAGAGTGAAACCAACTCGATTTTGGCTCCCATTTGGGGGACACTTCACAGTCCATCTTGGGGTTTTGTTTTTTGTAACAGCACCAGGGACCCAAAATTGGGTTTTCTTGCCCCGTAATGGCACTTGGGGAGCACCATCGCCGCTGAAACTAAGACCAACACAAGACACACAACAGCAGTGAAAAAACAAAAAGACAATTTTGGGGACCACCCCCCTCACACACCCCCCACCCCCGATTTAGTCTCCCCCAAAACCCAGCAGAAAAATGAGGGGAAAACCCCAAAATTGTCCTTTTTTTGCCCCATTTTTTGGACCAGCTCCCAACGAGGACGGGCCAGGCTCAAACTCAGCATGGGGTGGGGAAGGGAGGGGGGGAAGCAGCTTCATTAAGTCACTTTAATTAGGTGGGAAATTAACGAATTGCCTCTTTCTGCCCCAAAATTGAAGGGTGGGGAGGTGGCACTCTGCCCTCCCCGTGCCACAGAGCTGCTGGGCTGGTGAGGGGACATCTGCGGTGAAAAAGTGGGAATTTGGTTAAAAGGGTTAAGAATTTCAGGAAGGAGGCCTCTGGCTCTTCATTAAATCATTAATTAGCCACCAAAGATGAAGGGCTGCAGGTAGGAACAGCTGCCCCCAACCCAGGGATGGTCCTCGAGGCCACCTCCACTTGGGTGTCGGGTGAGGGGCTGGGGCACGGTGGGAGGAGGAGGGACCCACGGCGCAAGGAGGACTTCTCCATCCCCTCCTTAGCTCCTTAACGACCTCAGTTAATGAGGGACGGGGTCTGTGCCCCCGAGCCCGGGGCCGAGGAGAAGGAGGGGTGGGGGAAGCCTCGGCTGGGGAAGGAGAGGGCCCAGGGCAGGTCCAGCCCCGGGATGGGCAAGGCCGAGGGGGACGCCGGGAAGGAACCCAAGGGCGGCAAGGAGGTGGCCGAAGCGCCCAAGGGCGGGGAGAAGGTGGCACCAGGGAAGGTTCCCGAGGGGCTGGCGACCGCGGCGGCGGCTTTGGGCTTGTCCCCGGCGTGGGTCCGTTGGTGGCGGTTGAGGTGTGAGCTGCGGCTGAAGCATTTGCCGCACTGGGGGCACTTGTAGGGCTTCTCCCCGGTGTGGACACGGTGGTGGATGGTGAGCTCCGAGCGCTGGATGAAGCTCTTGCCGCACTCGGGGCACTGGTAGGGCTTCTCTCCCAGGTGGGTCCGTTGGTGAGTGATGAGGTTGGAGGAGACGCTAAAGCGCTTGCCGCACTCGGGGCACCTGTAGGGCTTCTCCCCGGTGTGCATCCGGCGGTGGATGGTCAGGTCGGACTTCTGGATGAAGCTCTTGCCACAGTCGCCGCAAGAGTAGGGCTTCTCCCCAGTGTGGATCCTCCGGTGCTTAACCAAGGCTGAACGTTGACCAAAACCCTTCCCACACTCCCCACACTTGTAGGGTTTCTCCGGCGGCACCTCTGGGGACGTTTCGCCCTCGCCGGCATCCGGTTCCCTGCCACAATCCAAGCACTGCTGCCCAGCAGGACGCAACCCCATGGCTCCCCCGCCACTGCCACCACCACAACCACCATCACCACAACCACCATCACCACCACAGTTCTTGCCACAATCAGGACATTTAGGTGACGGCACCATGGTTCCACCATCACCACCACCATCACCACCTCCACCACCATCACCACCACTGTTTTTGCCACAATCAGAGCATTTTGCTGACGACCCCAAGGTTCCACCACCTCCACAACCACCACCACCACCACATTTCTTGCCACAATCAGAACATTTCGGTGCTGACCCCAGGCCTCCACCACCATGAGAACGTTGATGCTTCACCAAAGCAGCTCCTTGACCAAAACATCTGCCGCACTGAGAGCACTGGAAGAGTCGACCGTGCCGGTGAGCGGCCAGGAAGCCAGCCAGGTGCTCTGGGCAGCGGTAGGAGGCCCTCTCTGCCAGGTGGATCTTCTGGTGCCGGTCAAGGTGGGAGCTGACGCTGAAGCTCTTCCCGCACTCAGTGCAGGTGTAAGGCCTCTCACCGGTGTGAACGCGTTGGTGACGCTCCAGGTCCGACCTCTGGATGAAGCCTTTGCCGCAGTCCCCGCAGGCGAAAGGCCTCTCCCCGGTGTGGATGCGACGATGCTGGGTTAGGTTAGAGCCGCGGCTGAAGCTCTTTCCGCAGTCCCCGCAGCGGTGAGGCCGCTCCCCGCTGTGGGTCTTGAGGTGCTTCACCAGAGCCGAGCGCTGGGCGAAGCTCTTACCGCACTGAGGGCAGCGGTGGGGAGGTGGAGGAGCCTCGCCGGCGGGTTGGCGATGGCGAGGAGGAGGAGGAGGGGGTCGGCTGGGAGGGGGGCCCGGGCCGCCAGCGTGGACGCGGCGGTGGCGGTCGAGGTGGGAGCTGACGCTGAAGCGTTTGCCGCAGGCGCCGCAGGGGTAGGGCCGCTCCCCGGTGTGGACCCGGCGGTGGCGCTCCAGGTCAGAGCGCTGGATGAAGCCTTTGCCGCAGTCGCCGCAGCGGTGAGGCCGCTCCCCGGTGTGGATGCGTCGATGCTGGGCCAGGTTGGAGCCGCGGCTGAAGGCTTTGCCGCAGTCCAGGCAGCGGTGAGGTTTGGCATCATCTCCACCAACACCAGCGCCACCAACACCGTGGTTGGGTTGCCGGCACCGCCGTGGCTTCAAGGAGTTCTGGGAGCAGCCCCTCAGCTTGCACTCGGTACAGCCAGGGGGTGTCGATGGTGGGGGTGGTGCTGTGGTCACTGAGGTCTTCTTGGTGGTGGTGGTACCAGGAAGGGTCTCTCCATGCTGGTTGGTCTGGGTGGTGTCATCCAGCGTTGGTTCTTCGACTTCCTGGGGGGTTGGGTCCTCCTCGGTGCCGCTGCCGGTGGTGGGACCTGGAGTGTAGTGGGAAATGGTGAGAGCCAGGCTAGTAGGAGAACTCTCCTGGTAGGAGACCTTCTCTGGCTTGAGAACTTCTCCCACCAGACCCTCCCCCAGCACAAGACCTCCTCCTCCTCCTCGGGTGGTCCCTCCCCAACTTTACCTCCATCCTTGGCTGTCCTCTTCCGTCCTCGCCGTCTCCCACCTTGGCCTTGCTCCCTCACCAGCTCCCTCAGCATCTTCTCCACCTGGCTCCTGCCAGCGGTCTGCAGGATGAGGCCCAGCTGGCGCCGCAGGTCGGGGCTCACTGCTGGGCCCCCACCGTCAGTGGCACCGGCACCAGATGCTGGAGGTGGCACCAGAGGAGGCTCCGTGGGGCCTTGCTCGGCCTCGGCCTCAGCCCCTGGAGTAAAATGGATGTCAGAAACCCCCAAATCCCAGGGATTCCCCCCAAAAGCTCTGGGATTCGCCCCAATACCCCCCCAAAAATTCACCCAGGTTTCAGTCCCAAAAACCCAGTAATTCCACCCCATTTGGGGGTTCCCCAAATCCCAGGAACTCACCCCAATTTTGGAGACCCCTCCCATTTTGAACCCTCCACCCCAAATGCCCCCCCCTCAAATTCACCCAGATTTCAGTCCTAACTCCCCCTGAAATGACCCCAAGACCCCACAAATGATCCTAAGCCCCCCCCAGAATGACCCCAACCCCCTCAAAATGGTTCCCAAATCACCCCAAATTTTTAGGGGGTCCCCAAATCCCCCCAGGGATTTCACCCCAATTTTGGGGCACCCCCCCTTTTCCCCCCCAAGCTCACCTGCCAGCCCCCGCCGGCGATGGGACTCGGCAAAGGCGGTGATCCGGGGCCAGCTGATGGCAATTTCCTCGGCTGAAGGAGTTTTGGGGGTCCCCTCAGCACCAAGATTCCCCCCAGGCATCCTCTACAGACCCCCGTTTCCACCCCTGCGCCCCAAAACCCCTTCCAGTTTGGGCTGAAACTCTCCAGATTTGGGCAAAAAGAGTTTCAGACTCATGAAAAAAGTGGGGGGTACACCCCCCCCCACACACACACCCCCCCCAAAATCACCACATTTGGGGGTGCCCCAAAAAGCATGGAGAGGGTACCACAAGGTGACCCCCTCCTCAAATTAGCCAACCCCCCCAAAATTACCTCATCCCCCCAAAAGCAGCCCCAGAACACCCCAAAAATTACCCCAAACCCCCCCAAATAAACATAAGCCCCCCAAATGACCCCCCAAAAGTGGCCCCAGAACACCCCAAAAACAATCCCACCCCCCAAACAAAAAGCCCCCCAAATGACCCCCAAAATGAACCCCCCAAAAGTGGCCCCAGAACACCCCAAAAACAATCCCACCCCCAAACAAAAAGCCCCCAAATGACCCCAAAATGAACCCCCAAAAGTGGCCTCAGAACACTCCCAAAACCCCACCCCCAAATAAACATAAGCCCCTCAAATGACCCCAGGCCCCAAAATTACCCCAAACCCCCAAATGACCCCAAGCCCCCCAGAACTGACCCCAAACCCTCCCCAAATGACAAAAGCAATCCCCCCCAAAAGCCCTCAGAATTTGGGGGGTCCCTTACCCAAGGAAATCACATTCTCATAATTCTCCTGCATGGTGGCCCCCAAAAAATTGTGGGGGGGGGACACACACAAACAAAGAGGAGATCTCAAGGTCCCTTTTTTTTGGGGGTGGTCTCCCAAAAGTCTAATCCCTGCAACAACAAAAGAGGAAACATCCCCCAAAATCCCTTAGCACCCAAAGATCTGCCCCTTGTCCCTGTGGAGGGGTTCTGGGGGACACGGTTTGGGGGGGAGGGGGGTTTGCACCCTAATTCCCTGTGGCTGATTTGGGGGGGGGCTCACAAGGCGGTGCCCCCCATTTTTTGGGGGTGCCCAGGGTGTGCTCACATAGCTTTTAAAGTACCCAGGGGTTGCTCTCTTCATTTTGGGGGTACCCAGGGGATGTATCCCAGTTTTGCAGGTCCCCAGCAGCTGCCCACCCATTTTTGGGGGTCTCCAGGGGCTCCTCACCCACATTTTGGGGTGCCCAGAGGGCGCACCACTCATCTTTGGGGGTACCCAGAGCTCTACCCCACTTTTGGGGCACCCAGACACTGTCCACCCATTTTTGGGGGTGCCCAGGTGGTGCTCCCCTCATTTTGGAGGTCCCACGCGGCTGCCCACCCATTCTGGGGGTCCCCAGCTTCTGCCTACTCACTTCTGGGGGCACCCCTTGGCTGCCCGCTCAGTTTTGGGGGTGCCCACTGGGTGTTCCCCTGGTTTGGGGGTTCCCCAGGGGCTGTACCCGAGTTCTGAGGGTCCCCAGGTGCAGCCCACCCATTTTGGGGGTCACCCCGATGCTGCATCCCATTTTTGGGAGGGGATCTCCACCTTCAGCCCCCACAGCCCCCAACCCCCCTCCCCTTTTTTGTTTTGCGGTGCCCACCCCCATTCCCCCCACCCCCTCCTCCCTCCCCGTGGAGAATTTGGGGGGGTGGGAATGTTTGGCGGAGGGGATTTTGGGGTGCCGGGGGTTGGGGCGGGACCCCCTCCTGTTACCTGCAGTTTTGGGGGTCCGGGATTGAGGGAGGCACAGCCCCGGGGTCCCCTCCGCAGGGCTCCGGGGAGGCTCCGCGGCCAGCAGCGGTCCCGGTGGAGGCTCCGCTGTGACCCGGATACAGAGAACGCTGCGGCCGCCTCCTGCCCCCTTCGTCCTCCTCCTCCTCCTCCCCCTTCCTCCATCCCTCCTCCTTTTTCATCGCTCCTCCTCCTCCTCCTCCTTTATACCTCCTCTTCCATTCCTCTTCGTCCACCTCCGTTCTTCTTCCATCCCTCCTCCTCCTTTACCTCTCCTCCTTCATCGCTCCGTCTCCCCCTTCTTCTCCTCTTCATCCTCCTCCATCCCTCCTCCTCCTCTATATCTTTCTTCCTCCATCCCTCCTCCCCCATCCTTCCTCCATCCTTCATCCTTCCTACTCCTCCATCCTTCCTCCTCCTCTATCCCTCCTTCATCGCTCCTTCTCCTCTTCCTCCATCCCTCCTCCTCCTCCATCCTTCCTTCATCCCTCATCCTTCTTCATCCCTCCTCCTTCTTCATCCCTCCTCCTCTTCTTCCTCCTCCCCCTTCTTCCCTTTTATCCTTCCTCCTTCATCACTCCTTCTCCTCCCATCCCTCCTCCTCCTCCATCCTTCCTCCTCCTCTATCCCTCCTTCATCGCTCCTTCTCCTCTTCCTCCATCCCTCCTCCTCCTCCATCCTTCCTTCATCCCTCATCCTTCTTCATTCCTCCTCCTTCTTCATCCCTCCTCCTCTTCTTCCTCCTCCCCCTTCTTCCCTTTTATCCTTCCTCCTTCATCACTCCTTCTCCTCCCATCCCTCCTCCTCCTCCATCCTTCCTCTTCCCCCTTCCTCCTTCTATCCCTCCTCCTTCATCACTCCTCCTCTTCTTCCATCCCTCCTCCTTCATCCCTCATCCTCTATCCCTCCTCCTCCTCCATCCTTCATCTCTGCTCCTCCTTCATCCCTCCTTCCCCCTTCCTCCACCCCTCCTCATTGTCCTGTCTCATTTCTCCTTCTCCCCCTTCCTCCTCCTCCTCTATCCCTCCTCCTTCATCATTCCTCTTACTGCTCCTCCTCCATCCCTCCTTCGCCACCTTCCTCCTCTTCCATCCTTCCTCCATCCCTCCTGCTCTTCCTCCATCCCTTGTTCTCCATGGAGAACCTTCCCAGACCCAGTGGAGCAGAAGATCTCCCTCCATGGAGATTCTCTTGGACCAGATGAAGGCAGGAGGAGTTTGGGGACGGGACCTTTGAGAGCATGGAGGTGGACACCAGGGCTAGGAGAAGACAGGGAAGCCCCAACCTGTCCCACCCCAGCTGGTGGTGACTCAGCACCACTCAACCACTGAAGGTCCACTCTCCCTGGGATTAGGTGGGGCAGGGGTGGTTTTTCTTGGACATCCCACCTCCACAGCTGGCCAGAGGAGAGTTGAGGTTGCAGCTCCTCCAAGGAGAAGCAGGAGGCATCTCCCAAGCTTTGGACTAGGTCTACGTTTATTCACACTACAAACACAGCTTCTGCTCACCCAAAGATGGACCACAAAGGACCAAAGCCACCAAGAAACCTCCTAGGAGATGTGTGGCCCCCTCCCATCCTTCAAGGTCACCTCCCCCCCACCCCACCTCACAACTTTCATCAGCTGCAGATAATGCTCTCTGTGGTCTCCTGGTGGCTTCCTTCCAGCCATGGGTGCTGCTGCCTTCTCCTCACCACCCATGGGTTCCCACCACCACAGGGGTTGCTCCATCAGCCCATGAGGAGCTTCTCAGGGATATCTCAGGATGAAACCAACCCTTGTCCCATCTCCTGTCCTCCAACCCCTCCCACCACGCTGGGTTCCTCCAGGCCTTGGTGGGTTCCTGGTTGAATAAATACAAATAAATAGAGGAAACAAAACCACCCAAGGGTCACCAAAGGGTGGCCAAAGCAGCTAGAGGTAGACACCTGGGACTCGTTCCTCACCAACAAAGACCACATCTTGGCCTTGGTTTGCCCCTAGATGGTGGCACGTGGTTGATGGTGGCCCCAGGATCCACACATGCTTGGGAGAAGGTTTAACCTCTGGGTCTTGGTCAGGGTGGAGAAGGTAGGACAGGCAAGGGATGAAGCCACCTCAGATGTTCCTCCCTGGTGGCTCCTCAGCTTCTCAGCACCATCTTCCAATGTCCACCACGGTGGCTTCTCCTGGGCTAGGTGTGGAGAAGGAGCTGGTGGCATCTCCTGCATCTTCAACCCCATCCTGTTCTCCTCTGGTATCTTCCCAACTTTTAACACCCAACGAGGTGGCTTCTCCTGCACCACACACGGAAAAGGAGCACAGCTGGGTTGTCCTGAGGTCCTCTGGCAGGTTTAGGTCCAGTCTTCTTGAGAGGACCACCCCAGCTCCATCATCTCCATCTTCATCCTCCTCTATCTACCCTACCTTCCTACTCTACCCTACAGAAACAACGTCCTCAGGACCAGGCTTGGTGCCGCCACTGAGAAGACACCGACCAGCTTGGCACCACCCACGCCACAGTGGGGATGGAAGCCACCAACAGCATGGTGGAGGTGGAGGTGGAGGTGGGGTGGTCAACCCCGTGGTGGTGTCCAACCATCACCATCCTTCTGCTGGTTAACACAGTGCAAGCTTTGGTGCTGGCTTCTCTGGTGGCTCCTCATCACCATGGGTTCAGAGATGCCAATGGTGGGACCGGACTCCAAACCCTCAGCCACAACGTGGCCGTGGAAATGGTCCCACCACCACCATCCCACCCCTTCGCCAGTCAATGTGGTGTCAACTTCTGAGGTGGCTTCTGGGGTGGCTTCTCATCACCGTCGGTGCAGAGGTGGCAATGAAGGTAGAACCTGGCTGCAGGAATGGTACCACCACCACCATCTTCCCACAGATCTTCAATGAGGCATCACCCTCTGTGGTGGCTTCTCTGCTGGTTCCTCACCACCAGGGGTCCAGAGATGGCTATGAAGGTGGGACCCAGCCACGGTGAGGGTCCCACCACCACCACCCCCCACCCCTTAACATGGCGTCCCCTTCTGCGGTGCCTTCTGCGGTGCCTTGTCCGCCGCCTCCTCGTCCCCATGGGTCCGGAGATGCCGATGCAGGTGGGACCTGACTCCAAACCTCCTCCCGCACCTGGGACACACGAAGGGCTTCTCCCCCACCGTGTGGCTCCTCCTGTGCTTGGCCAGGGCTGAGCTGTCGGCAAAGGCTTTGCCGCAGTCGGTGCAGGGGTGCCGGGGGCCAGCGTGGCTGCGCCGGTGCTTGTGGAAGTGCAGGGTGCTGTTGAAGCTCTTGCCACAGTCGGGGCAGACGTGGGGCTGGCCTCCGGCGTGGGTCCTTTGGTGTCGGTAGAGGTGAGAGGTCCTCCCGAAGCGCTTCCCGCAGTCCCCGCACTGGTAGGGACGCTCTCCGGTGTGGATCCGTTGGTGCCGCTCCCAGTGGGAGCTCCAGGAGAAGCTCTTCCCGCAGTCACCGCACCGGTAGGGCTTCTCCACGCCGCCTCCGCCACCACCACCAGCACCACCACCAGCACCGGCAGCACCGTGGAGGCTCCTCCTGTGCCTGAGGTACTGAGCGCGGGCGCCGAAGGCTTTGCCGCACTCCTCGCACCGGAAAGGTCCGTCCCCGAGGTGCAGCCACTGGTGCTTGACCAGCGCTGGTCCGTCCCCGAAGCTCTTCCTGCACAGGGTGCACTTGAAGGGCCGCTGCCCGCTGTGGGTCCTCTGGTGGCGGTTGAAGTGCAGGGTGCTGCCGAAGCTCCTGCCGCAGTAGGTGCAGATGTAGGAGCGGCTGCCAGCGTGGCTCCGCTGGTGCCGGTAGAGGTGAGAGCTCCTGCTGAAGGCCTTGCCGCACTCGGGGCACTCGTAGGGCTTCTCCCCGGTGTGGACGCGCTGGTGGCGGTCAAAGTGTGAGCTCCAGCTGAAGCTCTTCCCGCAGTGGGAGCACTGGAAGGGCAGGCGGCCGGTGTGCAGCCGCTGGTGGGTCACCAGCTCCTTGTTGCGGCGGAAGGTTTGGCCGCACTCCTGGCAGTGGTAAGGGAAGCCACGAGGGGAGGAGGAGGAGGAGGAGGAGGAGGATGGCGGCGGTGGCGGCGGAGCCGCCGAACGCTGCTGGTGGGCGCGCTGGTGGCGGTAAAGGTTCGAGCTGACGTTGAAGCTCTTGCCGCAGTGGTGGCAGACGAAAGGCTTCTCCCCGGTGTGAGTCCTCCGGTGCTTGCTGAAGTGAGAGCTGCAGCTGAAGCTCTTGCCGCAGTCCCCGCACTCATAGGTCTTCTGGAGGACGATGATGCTCTTGAAGTTGGAGAAGACGCCACCCGCGGTGCCAGCAGCGCCTCCTGGAGGGCCTTTGCCGGCGCGGCGCCCGGCGGGAGCGGCCGGGGAGTCGATTTGCTGCACCACTGTCCAGCGCAGGGTCTCGTGGCCAGGGCTGCGCTGGCAGGGAGAAGCCTCCACCTGGTGACCCAGCAGGGCGCTGGTGTCCAGCTCAACGATCTCGGGGTCGCCGGTGCCTGGGGCATCCAGCTTGGGGTCACTTGGGGTTCCTGGGGCAAGGAAAGAGGAGGAGACAGAGGGCAACCTCCATTAGGCCTCCCGTGGGAGCACCAAGGAGGTTGGGCTGGTGGAAGCCACAACTCTGAGGTCCTCAGCGCGTCCACAGCCGAGGGACCTGGGCCTTGGATTTTGCTGGGGACACAGCAAGATCTCATGTCCACGGGGGGGTCTCCATCTCCATCCCCTTCTCAAAGCCATGAGGACCCTCTTCCACCCATCTCCACACTTACTATGCATGGCTGAAGGCTCGTAGTTGTCCTCCTCCTCCTCCCCCTTGAAGAACACCATCTGCTCCATCTCTGTGTCCTCCCAGGGGTCCATGGTCCCCTTCCTGGTGCTGCAGGGACCTTGGAAAGCCCAGAAGATTCCATCACCACCCCGAAGCCACCTCAGAAGCATCACCAGGGGAGCTTGGGGAAGTTTGGAGGCCACCAGGATAGTGGCTGCAGGCCCAGCTTGATGGAGAAGTGGGGTTGGGGTCCCTGATCTCCAACCAAGGTGGTGCAGGGCAAAGATGATTCCTTGGCCTCCTCCATCCCTGACGTCCCACCAAGGTGGTCTGAGGAGGAGCAGATCCCTCCACACTCCGCCATCCATGCTCCTCTCCATGGTGGGATGGGAGACAGAAGACCCCCTGGTCTCCCACCCTCATGAGGAGACCTCCTGGTTCCTGATGTCCCACCAGGGTGGGGTGGGATGGAGAAGCATACACACCCACCCCAGTCCCTGATGGCCACCAAGGTATAAATGGGACAGAGGGGATCCCCCCAGCCCAAATTCTCTCCCCCCAGCCCAAATTGTCTTCTCCCCAGGGATGAACAAGACCCTCCCCCCAGGTCCCCATCCCAGGCCCCCCAGTTCCATACTGGGCAGAGGGGATTTCCCCCAGCCCTGAAGTCCCCCCAGGCCCAAACTGGACCCCCCCCAGCTCCCCATTCTGGACCCATTCTGGACCCATTCTGGACAGAGGGGACCCCCCCAGCCCCAAAGTCCTCCTAGGCCAAAACCGGACCCCCTCCCAGTTCCATACTGGACAGAAGGGACTCCACTCAGCCCCAATTCCCCCACCCAGCAATAAACGAGAACCCCTCCAGGCTCTCATCCCAGTCCCACACTGGACAGAAACGACTCCCCCAGCCCCAAATTCTATCCCCCAAGCCTCAACCCGGACGCCCTCAGCCCCTATTCCGGACCCTTCTCCCCCAGCCCCAAATCCCCCAGTTCCATACTGGTTTCCCTTATTCCCCCGACCCCAAGGACAAAGCCGGGTGGCACCAAGCCCCCCGCTTTTTTTCCTTGCTCCCCATCCTCCCCTCTTAACCCTACCCCAACCCCAGCCCGGGGCGGGGGGAGGGGGGGGGTGTCTTCATTCATCCACCGTCCCCCTTCCCCCCCTCCCTTAGCATTTACCTTCCACTCCCTTTGTGTATTTTAAAGGGAAGGAGGCACAACAAAGGCAGCTCCGCTCCTTCTTCGTTTTTTGTCTTGGGGGGGGGGTCTCCCCCCCCCAAATTTCTTCAGCTCGCGGCTGTAGCCCCCCCCCCCTCTTTTTTTTTCCCCACCCCCCTCTTCCCTTTCCTGCCCCCTCCTCGCTCCCAGTACGCACCAGTAAACTCCAGCCCCTTCCTGTGTGTGTTCGGCTTCACCCATCCGGACGTGCAACAACCGCCCCCCTCCCCCTTTTAATTCTCTTTCCCAACCCCCTCCCACCCCCTCCCCAATTTTTTTATCCCCCCACTTCCATCTCTTCCTCCACCCCCACCCCCGCTTTGTTTTCCCCCTCCCTAAAAATTCTCATTTGAAACCAGCGCCGACGCAGCCCCAGCAGTAACAGGTAATGGGGACCCCCTCCCCTCCCTCCTCCCCCACCACCACCCGGCCTGGTTGTTTTTAACTGGGGAGGAGGGGGTTGGAGCTGACCGCACCCATTGCTTCCCCCTGCATCCCCATCCCTACCCCAGGGTTGTTAATTTGGGAGGGGGGCTTCGGTGGAGCCTTTTTGAACCCACCCCATCCCCACCCCCGCCAAGTCGGTTTTCGTCCCGCTCCGTTCCTCTTCATCCCTCCCCCGCCGTTTTCAGCCGAAGAAGCCCCCTCAAAATAACACCCCCCAGCATGCACCCCTCCCTTAAATCCCCAATTAGCTCCCCCCCACCATTTCCTGCCCTCCTCCCCAAATCTCCACCCCCCCCCCCTTATTTTTCCCCTTTAAACCCTCTTGCAAAACAAGCCCCCCCTTAAAGTCCCATTTACCCCCACCCCGATTTGGGGGCAGATTTGGGGGGGGGGTATTTTGGGGGCGTCTTTCTTGAGGGGTTGGGGGGTGCTACATGGGGGAGGGTCTTTTGGGTGGGTATTTTCTATAGGGTCAATGTTTGGGGGGATTTTGGAGGGGTTCTTTTTTTTGGGGGGGTCCCTTCCATCGGGGAGGAGCTCCCCAGTACCGAGGAAGTCAACTGGGGGTGGGGGGGGAAGTTGGTGTCCATCCAGGCTGACACTGGGGCAACCCAGGCTGGTCCTCAGGTCCAAGTGGTCATAATGGGGAGGGGGTCTCCTAATTTTGGGCTGTGGAGCCCCCTCAGTTCTGGACCTGGTTTCTCTTGCAGGGACCAAGGACCCCCCCCCACCAAAAAGAAAGAAAAAGAACCCACCCCCCCCGCCAAGGTCTGGAAAGTGAACGTGGAGGAGATGCAGGAGAGCTACGAGAGCGTCATCTCCTTGGGTGAGGGTCTTCAACCCACCCCCCAACCCCCCTCCCCCAACACTTAGCCCTGGGGACCTTCATCCCATTGACCTCCTCCATGGATCCAACCTGCCCAGATCCCTCTGGAGCTCCTCACCCAGGGCTCCAACCTGCCCAGATCCCTCTGGAGCGCCTCACCCATGGCTCCAACCTGCCCAGACCCCTCTGGAGCTCCTCACCCATGGCTCCAACCTTGCCCAGATCCCTCTGGAGCTCCTCACCCATGGCTCCAACCTGCCCAGACCCCCTGGAGCTCCTCACCCATGGCTCCAACCTTGCCCAGATCCCTCTGGAGCTCCTCACCCATGGCTCCAACCTGCCCAGATCCCTCTGGAGCTCCTCACCCAGGGCTCCAACCTGCCCAGACCCCTCTGCTCCTCACCCCCAGATCCTCTGGAGCTCCTCACCCAGGGCTCCAACCTGCCCAGACCCCTCTGCAGCTCCTCACCCATGGCTCCAACCTTGCCCAGATCCCTCTGGAGCTCCTCACCCATGGCTCCAACCTTGCCCAGATCCCTCTGGAGCTCCTCACCCAGGGCTCCAACCTGCCCAGACCCCTCTGGAGCTCCTCACCCATGGCTCCAACCTTGCCCAGATCCCTCTGGAGCTCCTCACCCATGGCTCCAACCTGCCCAGACCCCTCTGGAGCTCCTCACCCAGGGCTCCAACCTTGCCCAGTCACATCCCTCTGGAGCTCCTCACCCATGGCTCCAACCTGCCCAGATCCCTCTGGAGCGCCTCACCCATGGCTCCCTTGCCCAGATCCCTCTCCCTCACCCTGGACCTGCCCAGATCCCTCTGGAGCTCCTCACCCATGGCTCCAACCTGCCCAGACCCCTCTGGAGCTCCTCACCCAGGGCTCCAACCTTGGTCACATCCCTCTGGAGCCCCTCACCCATGGATCCAACCTTGGCCAGACCCCTCTGGAGCTCTTCGCCCATGACTCCAAGTCCCTCTGGAGCTCCTCCAGCCCTCCAGCATTCCAACTCCCCCCCAACCTGGTGTCACCTCCATCCCCAGACCATTGATCAAGACATTGACCAGGTCCCAAATGGAACTCTTCCTCCAGCTGTGGGGTCCTGGGCCATCCTTATCCTGTTTGGACAAGTTTTGGGGTGAAACCAACCCTAACTTGTCCCCAACCTTCTCCTACAGCCGAGGAGATCGCCATCAGTTGGCCACGGATCACCGCCTTCGCCGAATCCCACCGCAGGAGGGGCTTGAGCACCGGTGAGACACCCAATGTGGTGCTGGAGATGACCAGGAGCATGGTTGGGAGGCAACTGAGTGATGGGGTGATGGTGGGAAGCAGCTGGAGCACCATGATGTGGTCAGCCAATGGTTGGGTTTTGGTGGTGGGACCTCACCTCGACCTCCATTTCTCCTTTGGGGTTGGTGATGACCAGAAGCTCGGTTTGGAGGCCACCAAACCATGGGGTGATGGTGGGAAGCAGCTGGAGATAGGTCCCCATGGTGCTGGGAGGGATGTGGTCAACCAAGAGTTGGTGAGACTACACCTTGAGCTCCATTTCTGCTCCTAGACGATGCCTTGTTGAGCGAGAACGAAGAGGAGGAGCCCCCGGCAGGCGAGCTGGAGAAGGTGGACGCCCAAACCGCCACACCAGCTGGCAAAGCCAAAATCCCCAACCCCACCAGCGTGGAGGTGACCAAACCCGGTGGTGAGAACCTTCAGAAACCAACCAAGCAGGCAAGAAAGCCCTCGGGGAAACCCCAAGGCAAATCTTCTCGCGGTGGCTTCAAGAAGTTCTCCGGCAGGGCCTTGCTGGCTCCCGGCCGCTGCCACGACTGCGGCAAAGCTTTGGCCTTTGGCTCGACCTTCTCCAAGCGCCGCCGGGGAGCCGAAAGGCCTCACAAATGTCCTGAGTGTGGGAAGTGCTTCAGGCTGAGCTCCACCCTCATCACACACCAGCGGCGCCACGCCGCCGAGAAGCCCTTCCGGTGCCCTGATTGCGGCAAGAGCTTCAGCGTCGGCTCGGCCTTCATCCAGCACCAGCGCGGCCACCTTGGCGCCGCCGCCGCCCCAACCCCCTGCCAGTGTGGGGTCTGTGGGAAGAGCTTCCCGGCCAGCTCCAGTTTGGTGAAGCATCAGAAGCTCCACCTGGAGGAGAAGCCTTACAAGTGTGGGGACTGTGGGAAGGGCTTCAACTGGAATTCCCACCTGGAACGGCACCGTCGGATCCACACCGGGGAGAAGCCCTTCACGTGCCCGGAGTGTGGGAAGAGCTTCTCCTGGAGCTCCCACCTGGACCGGCACCGCCGGACCCACCTGGGGAGCAGCGTGGGCTCCTCCTGTCGGTGCTCCAGCTGTGGTCACTCCCCACCGCCGAGACCCCTGCCGCTGCCGACAGCGGCTGGAGAAGCTTCCAAAGCTGAAGAGAAACCTTGGAAGTGCGGAGAGTGCGGGAAGGGCTTTGCCAAGAGCTCGGCACTGGCCAAGCACCGGCGTGGCCACAGTGGGGACAAGCCCCACAAGTGTGGGGAGTGTGGGAAGAGCTTTGGGTTGCCCACAGCCTTGGTCCAGCACCAACGGAGTCACGCCGTGGGCAAACCCTTCCAGTGTGGGGACTGCGGGAAGAGCTTCTCCTGGAGCTCCCACCTGGACCGGCACCGCCGGATCCACATGGGGGAGAAGCCTTTCCGGTGTGGGGATTGTGGGAAGAGCTTCTCCCAGAGCTCCCACCTGGAGAGGCACCACCGTGTCCACGCCGCCGCATCTCCCACCGGTGGCAGCGGCGCCACGGAGCAACCTTCCCAGTGCAGCGACTGCGGGAAGAGCTTCCTGGCGTCCGCCAAGCGCCGGAGGCTGCTGAGCGCCACCTCGAAGTGCAGTGACTGTGGGAAGAGCTTCTTGTGGGTGCCCCGAGCCAGACCTGCCCCTCAAGAGAAGACCCAAAAGTGCTGTGAATGTGGGAAGGACTTCACTTCCAAGCTGGAGAACGTCAAGCACCAAGGCACCCAGACTGGGAGAAGCCCTACGGCTGCCCCGAGTGCGGGAAGAGCTTGGGCAGAACTCGGCCCTGGTCAAGCACCGCCGGATGCACACCGGGGAGAAGCCTTTCAAGTGTGGGGAGTGTGGTAAGAGCTTCAGCGTCAGGTCCAACCTGATCAAGCACCAGAGGACGCACCTGGGGGAGAAGCCCTACAAGTGCCCCGACTGCGGCAAAGGCTTCATCCAGAAGTCCGACCTGACCAAGCACCGCCGGATGCACACCGGGGAGAAGCCCTACGAGTGCCGGGAGTGCGGCAAGCGCTTCAGCGTCTCCTCCAACCTCATCAAGCACCAACGTATCCACCTGGGGGAGAAGCCCTACCAGTGCCCCGAGTGTGGCAAGAGCTTCATCCAGCGCTCGGAGCTCACCATCCACCACCGCGTCCACACCGGGGAGAAGCCCTACAAGTGCCCCCAGTGCGGCAAATGCTTCAGCCGCAGCTCACACCTCAACCGCCACCAACGGACCCACACCGGGGACAAGCCCAAAGCCGCCGCCGCGGTCGCCAGCCCCTCGGGAACCTTCCCCGGTGCCACCTTCTCCCCGCCCTTGGGCGCTTCGGCCACCTCCTTGCCGCCCTTGGGTTCCTTCCCGGCGTCCCCCTCGGCCTTGCCCATCCCGGGGCTGGACCTGCCCTGGGCCCTCTCCTTCCCCAGCCGAGGCTTCCCCACCCTCCTTCTCCTCGGCCCCGGGCTCGGGGGCACAGACCCCGTCCCTCATTAACTGAGGTCGTTAAGGAGCTAAGGAGGGGACGGAGAAGTCCTCCTTGCGCCGTGGGTCCCTCCTCCTCCCACCGTGCCCCAGCCCCTCACCCGACACCCAAGTGGAGGTGGCCTCGAGGACTCAGCATTGGTTGACCTCATGTTCCCCATTGATGGAGATCCACCTCCACCTCCACCTCCACACGGAGCCCACGGATGGTGATCCACCTCCACATGGATCCCACGGATGGGGATCCACCTCCACACGGTTCCCATGGATGGGGATCCACCTCCTCATGGAGCCCACAGATGGGGATCCACCTCCACACGGATCCCACGGATGGGGATCCACCTCCACCTCCACATGGAGCCCACGGATGGGGATCCACCTCTATCTCCACCTGGATCCCACCTTGATCCCACCTCATTCCTCCATCCCAGAGCCTCCCTGCTCTTTTTCCTTCACTTTTGACCTTTCTGGGGAGCCTTCAGATGGAAGAAAACCGTTTGGGTGGATGTGTGATGTCACTTTTCAGGCATGTCCTGGAAACTGGGGATTCTGAGGGGCTTTTGGGATCCTTTTCCACGTGGATTTGGTAACAAAGTTGTATTTTTGTGGTGAATTTTTTTTTCCCCTTGGATTTTTGGGTTGAAATCCTGCTTTTGTTTTTTTTTAATCCCAGCTTTTCCCCCCTCCCCCTTGTTGTCAGGGGGAGGTGGGGGTAGGGTGGGGAAATAGTGAAGGAAATGACCAGAAATGGTTCAAGATAAAAAAAAAAAATCATCAAAATTTGCCCCCAAAATTATGAAAAATTGGGTGAAAATTATTGAAAATTATCCAAAATTACTGTTAAAATGATGAAAAATCATCTCCAAACCTCTAAAAACCCTCCAGGTGGGACCAAAAGGGTTAAAAGGTCTGAAAACTGCCCAAACTGGTTGTAAAAAAATCCGAGGGGAAATTGTCCTCTTTTGTGTCTTTCTCCGTGTTTCTGGAATCGTGTCTCTTGTGCTGCTTCGCCCCCCAGGTGGTGACCACCTCTGGAGGACCTTCTGGAGGACCCTCAGGGTCACCAGGGCTGGAGGGGGAGGTTTGGGGCGGGGGGGGGGGGGGTCTTGGGGAGGGGTTTTGGGGTCCTTGGAGTCTTTTTTTGGAGTAGAAATAAACTAGAGCAGAACCTTCAGAAGCTTCTCCTGCTGGGCTCTCAGGCCTTCTTCTCCTCCCCTTCCCTCTCCCTCTCCTCTTTCTCCTTGTCCTTTTCTCCCTCTCCTCCTCCTCCTTCACCTTGTCCTTTTCTCCCCTCTCCTCCTCCTCCTCCTGTCCTTTTCCCCCTCTCCTCCTCCTCCTTCTCCTCCTTGTCCTTTTCTCCCTCTTCTCCTCCTCCTCCTCCTCCCTTTTTCCCAGATCCAGAGACCTTTTCCCTGGTGCCAGGGCAGCTTTTCCCAGTCCACCTGATCCTAGGGATGCTCCCGCTGGATCCTGGGGCTGCCCTGCTCAGGACACAGGAGGGGAAATCCAAGGCCCTCACCCCCAATTCCAGGCCCCATCCCAGCTCCCAATCCCAGGAAGATGCCTCCTCAATTAAATTCCCAATCCCCATTAAATCTTCCAGCCTTTTGGGAATGAAATCCCCAAGCTGGGGAATGAAATTCCCTATTTCTGGACAAATTAGCCTATCAATAACTAATCAATCTCTACAACCAGCAACTTTTAGCTCACTTAATGAAATCTGGGGGTAATTCCTTCACTTTTGGGGCATTTTCCCACCCTTAGGGACTCAAATGCCCTCCCAAACCACTCCCAAAAACTGGAATTTGGGGGGGGGATGGGGGTGTAGGGGTGCAACCAGCAACCAAAAAAACACATTTTAGGGGGTGGGGAGGGGACACAAAATCCACTTTATTAACCCCAAACTGGTCCCAGGGGCTGCCTCAAACTGGGGGGGTTTTCATCACAGCCCCCTCCCCATTGAACCCCCAAATTAGGGGGGAAGTCTTCCCCCTCCCAGTTGCCCCATCCCACCCCGCCCCAACTTTAGTGCAATTTGCTCAAAAAAGGGGGAAAGGACCCCCAGAAAGTGGCCTAAAATGGGGAGGGTCTGGGGCAGGGGTGTAAAACCAGGGAGGGGCAGCTTCATTTGCATCTCATTTGCATCTCATTAGCAGCCTCCCGACACACCACCCTCCCCCCCATTAAAGAGGCACCTTCAGGACCTCCCCCACCCAGCATCAACCTGGGGACACCCCCCCAGGTTCTCATGGTGGCATATGGGGGGGCTTGGTGTTGAGGTTCCTCAAGGTGGGGGAGAAGGGTCCTGGGCTGGGACCTTTTCTTGGGTGGGGGAGGAGCTGGGGGTGTGTTCTGGTGGGTCACCACCCCCATGATATCACCTTGGTCACCAAAGGAGCTTCCAACAACTCCCTGGAGCTTCTCCAGGGGGAACCAGGATCACCTTCCACAGCTGAGGTTCCTCAGGATGAGGGAGAAGGCCCTGAGCTGGGACCTTTACTGGGGTGGGGAGGACCTGGAGGTAGGTTTTGGGGGGTCACCACCTCAGTGGTGTCACCTTGGTCATCCAAGGTGCCATCTTGGTCACCAAAGAACTTGCCAGACCTCTAGAAGACTCTACAGGAAGAACCAGGTTCACCTTCTACAGCTGAGGTTCCTCAAGATGAGGGAGAAGGTCCTGAGCTGGGGACCTTTTCGGGGGTCTAGGAGGTCCTGGAGTGGGATTTGCAGGTTGGAGGTCCTAGAGGCTGATGCTCCTGTGGTGCCTGAAGACCCCCTGAGCACCACCTCTTGGTTGCTCTTCCAGTTCCTGGCTGTTGAGGCTGGTGGCGTCCGAGAAGCCCAGGAGATGCTCCACGGAATCGAACTTCTGGAGGTCGGAGGCGATGGTTTGGAGACTCAAGACAGAGATGGTGTCCAGAGGTGGACCTTCAGCACCCAAATGGCTTCCTCTGGCTTCTCCTTCAACATCTTGAGCACCTTCCTGGTGGTGGTGGTGGTGGTGGGGAGCGGCCTCGGCTCCCACGGGGGGAGCCCGGTGCTGGAGGAGGCGCTGGAGGCGCCTGGCGTGGATCTGCTCGCTGATCTCCTCCAGGTTCCGCAGGGCCACCTTGTAGCGAGTCTTGGCCTGGCCCACCAGCTGCTCCAAGGAGGTCACCTTCGACTTGTGCTCCTGAAGGGGCGGCATGCGTCACCGTGGCCACCACGGCCACCACAGTGCCCACCCCAGCCCCCCAGCTCCCCTTCCCTGGAGGCACCTCAAAGCCCCTTCAGATACTTTCTGAGGGCCACGCTTTGGTGACCTTCAAGGTCTTCTCCAACCTTCTCCTTCCAAGACCTTCCTGCTGCTCCTTCACCAAGTCCTGGTGACCCAGCAGAAGGAGGCAATAGCCACGACCAACCCATCCAAGGTACCTCCAGGATCTGGTTGAACTGGGCCTTCAACTCAAAGTAGGGCTTGCTCTTGAGGATGACTCTCTTGAGGGACTTCTGGAGAGCCTGGACCTTGGCCTCGGCCTGCTGGCAGAGCTGGGTGACCCTCTGGTGCTCTCGCTCGCTCCTCAGGCGCTCCTCCTCTGCCTCGTTCACCTGGGGACGAGCCAGAGCCCCTTCAGGATGTGGGGACCTCGGCTGTGGGGTACTTGGCCAAGGAGAACCCAAAATCCCTTCAAGATGTCATGACCTGGCCAGAGGTCATGGCCCAGATGTCCCTCAAAGCCCTTCCCCAACCCGACCAACCTGATCCAGTTGGAGGCGTCCACGACAACACCCTGGGGATGTCCCTCAGCCCCTTCCCCAACCCCTCTGGACCACTGAGCAGAAGACCTCCCAGGCCTGGCTGGGTCCATACCTTGCAGGTGGCATGGTTGAGCATCTCCTGCCAGGTGGGATCCAACCTGTTCTTGTCGGCCATCACCCCCTGCTCGGCCACCAGCACCATCTCGCGGGCGGCGTTGTGCATGCTGACCGCCCGCTCGTAGCGCAGCGCTGCCTTCTGGGTCTCCTGCTGGGCCTGGGGGACATTCAGGTGGTGACCACCCCCCAGACCACCCCCCCCCAGACCATCCTCTCCCAACCACCCCAAGAACCATCCCGTGGGCAGCACTGTGCATGCTGACCGCCCGCTCGTAGCGCAGCGCTGCCTTCTGGGTCTCCCGCTGGGCCTGGGGGACATCCAGGCGGTGACCACCCCCCAGACCACCCTCTCCAACCACCCCAAGAACCACCTCTAGATGTTCCATCTTGGTACCTCCTTGGCCAACCTTCTTGCCTCGTAGTAGGGCCTGGCCCTCTCGATGCAGTTGCCCAGCTGGGAGCCCTCAGCGTTGAGCTTCCGCGCGGACTCGGAGAGGATGCGGCGGTAGGCGGTGCGAGCCTCCTGCGGCGGGGAGCAGCTGATCAGGGCCTGCTCAGCGCCGCCTGGGCCGCCCCAGCCCTCTCAGGACCAGCCAGGGAGCCCTCCAGGAACACCTCAGGACCAGCTCAGCCCCACCAGGGACATCCCAGCCCTCTCAGGACCCCAGAACACCTCCAAGAACATCCTGGTGACTCCCCAGAACAGCCAGGAAGTCCTCCAGGAACACCTCAGGACCACCCCAGCCCCACCAGGACCATCTCAGGACCCCCAGGACCAACCCAGGACCTTCTCAGCCAGGAGAGGGACTGGAGAACCAGTTCAGGACTGGGACACCCATTAGGGACCAGCAAGCACCAGCTAAGGAGCTGGGAACAAGGACTTGGGTTTGGAGCTGGGAGCTGCCCTCACGTCCAGCTGGAGCTCCACGCGATTGATCTCCTCATTGGCCTGGTTCAGGTGCTCCAGCTCCTCCTGGGGGGGGACACAGAGACACTGGGAGCAACAGGGAGGGACTGGAGGGAATACTGAGAGCACTGGGAGGGGAGACTGAGGGCACTGGGGAGGGGAGACTGAGGGCACTGGGGGAGACTGAGGGCCGGGCGGGGGAGACTGAGGCCGGGGCGGGGGAGACTGAGGGCCCGGGGCGGGGAGACTGAGGGCCCGGGGGAGACTGGGCCCGGGGTGGGGGAGACTGAGAGCACTGGGGAGGGAGACTGAGAGCACTGGGGAGGGGAGACTGAGAGCACTGGGGAGGGAGACTGAGGGCCCGGGGTGGGGGGAGACTGAGAGCACTGGGGAGGGAGACTGAGAGCACTGGGGAGGGAGACTGAGAGCACTGGGGAGGGAGACTGAGAGCACTGGGGAGGGGAGACTGAGAGCACTGGGGAGGGAGACTGAGGGCCCGGGGTGGGGGAGGAGAGCACTGGGGAGGAGACTGAGAGCACTGGGGAGGGAGACTGGAGGGCACTGGGGAGGGAGACTGAGGGGGGAGGAGACTGAGGGCCGGGGGAGGGGGACTGAGGGCCGGGGGGGGAGACTGAGGGCCGGGGGAGGAGACTGAGGGCCCGGGGAGGGAGACTGAGGGCACTGGGGAGGGGATACCGAGAGGACTGGGGAGGGATACTGAGAGCACTGGGGAGGGGACACTGAGAGCACTGGGGAGGGACACTGAGGGCACTGGGGAGGGACACTGAGGGCACTGGGGAGGGGAGACTGAGAGCACTGGGAAGGGGACAGTGAGGGCACTGGGGAGGGGACAGTGAGGGCACTGGGGAGGGGACAGTGAGGGCACTGGGGAGGGGACAGTGAGAGCACTGGGAGGGGACAGTGAGGGCACTGGGGAGGGGACAGTGAGGGCACTGGGGAGGGATACCGAGAGCTGCTCCTCACCTGTATGCGGGGGTCCAACTCTTCCTCCTCCTCCTCCTCCTCCTCCTCCTTCTCCACCACTTTTTGGGGGGAGCTCTTGGCTTGCTCCCCTCCCTCCTCTAAAGCCACTCCCCCTTCTTCCTCCTCCCCCCCCAGTTGCCCGGGGGGGGTTTCTCGGCCCCCCTCTCCCCTCCCTCCTCCCTCTGCCCCCCACAATTCAGCATCCCCCATAACAGGACCCCCCCAGGACCCCTCTGAAACTTTGGGGTGTCTTTAATTTTTTTTGGGGGGGAAACATTTCAAGGGGGGGAGCACTTTAGGGTATACCCCCCAAATGTTTTTGGGGGTCCCCCCCTTAATTTACATTGGGGGGGCTTTTCCATTCATTGCAATGGGGGGGGCTCTTGGGGGTTCCCCTCAAATTCTTGGGGTGGGGGAGAGGTGAGGAGGGGGGAGGGGCTCAGCAGAGGCTAAAACTGGGGGTGATGGGGGAAGTGGAAAAGGAGCTGGAAAAGAGAGGACCCACAGTTAATTTCCTGGCCCTGAATCCCAAATCCTGAGCCATCCCCCCCAGATTTTATCCCCTGCCGAATTCCAACCAGTGCCCCCCAAAACCTCACCCCCTGCCCCCAGACCCATCCAGTGCCCCCGAAATCCCCCTCAACACTCCAATTACTCCCCAGTGCCTCCCCCAATCCCTTTCGTTACCCCCAGACGCCCCCTGCCCCCAGAGCCCTCCCAATATGCCCTCAGTGCTCCCCACCTCCCTCTAACGACCCCAAATCGCCCCCAATCCCCTTAATACCCCCACGCCCCCTATTACACCCCAATATTCCTCCTTCTAACTAACCCCCGACCCCCTCAATGCCCCCAAATTCCGCCCCCGCTTCCCTACCCCCTCACCCCCAAATCTCCACTGCCGCCCCCGCCGCACCGTACCCCCAACCCTCGCCTTTTGCCCAACCCCCTCCACCCCAGACCCAATGCCCCCCCGCACATCCCCTCTAGACTCCCCCAAGCCCTCAGAAGCCCCCAAGCCCGCCCCAACCCCGCTGTGCCCCCACCAAGGCGGGGCCGCGGCCTGTGTTTACCTCCCGCTCCTCCACAGCTGCTCCACTTCCGCTCCACACCGGAACCGGAAGTTACCGAGGAGCCAGACACACATACCCACACAGAGAGCGCTCTCTTCCCCCTCCCTTTGCCGTACAACATGGCGGCGCCCAGCGCTTCCTCTCCCAGCGGCCTCCTGCCGTCTCCCCCGCTTCCCGGTGCTGTCTAACAGGCTCGGGAAGGGGGGGGATCGGAGAGGAATCAACGGCCGGGATCCCTCTGGCGCCGCCGTCTTTAAGGCGAGAGGGGGAGCGGGGCGGCGGTGTGGAGGTGTGTGCCGCCATCTTCTTTTACGACGCTGCTGTCGCGCCGCAAGATGGCGGCTGCCGTGCAAGGGCCTCGGCCTCGGTTATAAAGGGGGCGAGGGGGAAATCGGGGGGGGGCAGGGTGGCTTTGGGGGCGGTTATAGACACCGATAGATGCACCGCTGCATAGATGCAGACCCTTCCTTCTTCTCTGTCTTCCATCCCTCCTCCTCCTCCATCCCTCCTCCTCCTCCATCCCTCCTCCTCCTCCTCCATCCCTCCTCCTCCTCCATCCCTCCTCCATCCCTCCTCCTCCTCCATCCTTCCTCCTCCTCCATCCTCCTCCTCCTCCATCCTTCCTCCTCCTCCTCCATCCCTCCTCCTCCTCCTCCTCCTCTCCTCCCCCTCCTCCTCCTCCTCCCTCCTCCTCCTCCTCCTCCTCCTCCATCCTCTCCTCCTCCTCCTCCTCCTCCTCCCTCCTCTCCATCCCCCTCCTCCCCTCCTCCTCCATCCCTCCTCCTCCTCCATCCTTCCTCCTCCATCCTTCCTCCTCCATCCTTCCTCCTCCTCCTCCATCCCTCCTCCTCCTCCCATCCTCCTCCTCCATCCTCCTCCTCCTCCTCCTCCTCCTCCTCCTCCTCCTCCTCCTCCTCTCCTCCTCCTCCTCCTCCTCCATCCCTCCCCTCCTCCTCCTCCTCCTCCTCCATCCTCCTCCTCCTCCTCCTCCTCCTCCATCCCCTCCTCCTCCTCCCTCCTCCTCCTCCCTCCTCCTCCTCCTCCTCCTCCTCCTCCCTCCTCCTCCTCCCTCCTCCCCTCCTCCTCCATCCCTCCTCCTCCTCCTCCTCCTCCATCCTTCCTCCTCCTCCTCCTCCTCCTCCTCCCCTCCTCCTCCCATCCCTCCTCCTCCATCCCTCCTCCTCCATCCATCCCTTCCTCCTCCATTCCTCCTCCTCCTCCATTCCTCCTCCTCCATCCCTCCTCCTCCTCCATCCCTCCTCCTCCATCCCTCCTCCTCCTCCTCCTCCTCCTCCTCCTCCTCCATCCCTCCTCCTCCTCCTCCTCCTCCATCCTCCTCCTCCATCTTCTCCTCCTCCATCCTTCCCTCCCATCCCTCCTCCTCCTCCTCCTCCTCCTCCATCCCTCCCTCCTCCTCCTCCCTCCTCCTCCTCCCCTCCTCCTCCTCTCCATCCCTCCTCCTCCTCCATCCATCCTCTCCTCCTCCTCCATCCATCCTCCTCCTCCATCCCTCCTCCTCCTCCATCCCTCCTCCTCCTCCATCCCTCCTCCTCCATCCTTCCTCCTCCTCCCCCCTCCCTCCTCCTCCCCCCTCCCTCCTGCTCCTCCCTCTCTCCTCTAGCGCCTCCTTGTTCTCCGCCCCGGCCCCAGCTGTGTGCCAGCCGTGCCCAGCGCCGGGGGCAGTCCGTGCTCTCTGCTGCCCGCGGTGGCTCCGGCAGGAGCTCAGCTCCCTGCAGCTCTTCCCAGGCGTGGGCAGCCCGCAGGGAGCCCTCTGCAGGTGGCTGAGGCGCCTGGAGCCCCGGGGGAGCCCTTCCTCTGGAGGCTCTCCAGAGCAGCCTCCGGTGGGACTGGAGGTCGGAGCCGTCCCTGGAGCTCCTCCCGGCCCCGGGGGCAGCGCTGAGGTCCCCCAGGGTGACCTGGAGAAGCTGCTCCACACCATCCCACCAGGACTCCTCAGCTGCCTCTCGCCCAGCTCCTTCCCTTGGGCCCTTCCAGCTCCAAGGAGGAGGATGGAGGGGGGTGGGATGGCCACCAGAGGGGCTGGGGGGTGGGATGGCCACCAGAGGAGCTCAGGGGTGGGATGGCCACCAGAAGGGCTCAGGGGTGGGATGGCCACCAGAGGAGCTCAGGGGTGGGATGGCCACCAGAGGGGCTGGGGGTGGGATGGCCACCAGAGGAGCTCAGGGGTGGGATGGCCACCAGAGGAGCTCAGGGGTGGGATGGCCACCAGAAGGGCTCAGGGGTGGGATGGCCACCAGAGGAGCTCAGGGGTGGGATGGCCACCAGAGGGGCTCAGGGGTGGGATGGCCACCAGAAGGGCTCAGGGGTGGGATGGCCACCAGAGGAGCTCAGGGGTGGGATGGCCACCAGAAGAGCTCAGGGGTGGGATGGCCACCAGAGGGGCTGTGAGGTGGGATGGCCACCAGAGGAGCTCAGGGGTGGGATGGCCACCAGAGGAGCTCAGGGCTGGGATGGCCACCAGAGGAGCTCAGGGGTGGGATGGCCACCAGAGGGGCTGTGAGGTGGGATGGCCACCAGAGGGGCTGTGAGGTGGGATGGCCACCAGAGGAGCTCAGGGGTGGGATGGCCACCAGAGGAGCTCAGGGGTGGGATGGCCACCAGAGGGGCTGTGAGGTGGGATGGCCACCAGAGGGGCTGGGGGTGGGATGGCCACCAGAGGAGCTCAGGGCTGGGATGGCCACCAGAGGGGCTCAGGGGTGGGATGGCCACCAGAGGAGCTCAGGGCTGGGATGGCCACCAGAGGGGCTCAGGGGTGGGATGGCCACCAGAGGGGCTCAGGGGTGGGATGGCCACCAGAGGAGCTCAGGGGTAGGATGGCCACCAGAGGGGCTGTGAGGTGGGATGGCCACCAGAGGAGCTCAGGGGTGGGATGGCCACCAGAGGGGCTGTGAGGTGGGATGGCCACCAGAGGAGCTCAGGGGTGGGATGGCCACCAGAGGAGCTCAGGGGTGGGATGGCCACCAGAGGAGCTCAGAGGTGGGATGGCCACCAGAGGGGCTGGGGGTGGGATGGCCACCAGAGGGGCTCAGAGGTGGGATGGCCACCAGAGGGGCTCAGGGGTGGGATGGCCACCAGAGGGGCTCAGGGGTGGGATGGCCACCAGAGGGGCTGGGGGTGGGATGGCCACCAGAGGAGCTCAGGGGTAGGATGGCCACCAGAGGGGCTCAGAGGTGGGATGGCCACCAGAGGAGCTCAGGGGTGGGATGGCCACCAGAAGGGCTCGGGGGTGGGATGGCCACCAGAGGGGCTCAGGGGTGGGATGGCCACCAGAGGAGCTGGGGGTGGGATGGCCACCAGAGGGGCTGGGGGTGGGATGGCCACCAGAGGAGCTCAGGGGTGGGATGGCCACCAGAGGGGCTGGGGGTGGGATGGCCACCAGAGGAGCTGGGGGTGGGATGGCCACCAGAGGGGCTCAGGGGTGGGATGGCCACCAGAGGAGCTCAGGGGTAGGATGGCCACCAGAGGGGCTCAGAGGTGGGATGGCCACCAGAGGAGCTCAGGGGTGGGATGGCCACCAGAGGGGCTCAGGGGTGGGATGGCCACCAGAGGAGCTCAGGGGTGGGATGGCCACCAGAGGAGCTCAGGGGTGGGATGGCCACCAGAGGGGCTCAGGGGTGGGATGGCCACCAGAGGGGCTCAGGGGTGGGATGGCCACCAGAGGAGCTCAGGGGTAGGATGGCCACCAGAGGGGCTGGGGGTGGGATGGGCACCAGAGGGGCTGGGGGTGGGCAGAGGGTCCTCCAGCTGGTGGTCCATGTGGGTTGGTCCCAGCTGAAGCTGGAGCAGGCCAGGCCAGGCTGCAGCCCCGGGAGCTGCTTGGCTGGAGCCGGGGGCTGATGGGCAGCAGGCAGCTCCCAGCCTGACCTACTTTCCTCCATCCCTGCAGGACATCTCCTGCTCCCTCCACCAGCAGCTCAAGCAGGACCTCTTGGAGGCCACCACCAAGGGTTCCTCAGCAGCTGGAGGCCACCACGAGGAAGCTGCAGGAGAGGAGCTCAGCACCAATCCGGATGGGTGACCCAGTTCAGATGTTTACCAGCAGTGGTGGGGGAGGGGGGAGGGAAGGGGAGGGGGGGAGGGTCCTCTCCAGCTCCTTCTGCTCCTCAGCTTCAAAGGGAGCCAAGCAGGATGGGTGCTGAGCAGCAGGAACAGGGTGCTGAGCTCCAAGGAGAGGCTTCAAGGGGGATGGGTGCTGAGCTCCATGCACAGGGGAGCATTTGGAAGGGTGCTGAGCCCCATGAACAGGCTGCAGGTGGAAGGGTGCTGAGCCCTCTGTGGAGGGTGCACAGGATGGGTGCTGAGCCCCCTGCCCTGGATGGGTGCTGAGCCTTTGTGGGAGCCACTCAGCACTGATCCCCTCCCCAGACCCTCCTCCATTCCCCCTCCCCCCTGGTTCCAGCACCACGGGGGCCAAATCCAGATCCCCACTCCCTGTGGTGCTGCTGCTGCAGGGAGCTGAGGCTGGATCAGAGACCCAGCAGGAGCTGCCTGCCCCCTGCCTGCCCCCTGCCAGCCCCCTGCCTGCCCCCTGCCTGCCCCCTGCCTGCCCCCTGCCTGTCCCCTCCCTGTCCCCTGCCTGTCCCCTCCCTGCCTGCTCCCTGCCTGTCCCCTCCCTGCCAGCCCCCTGCCTGTCCCCTCCCTGCCTGCTCCCTGCCTGCTCCCTCCCCGCCTGTCCCTGCCTACCCTCTGCCCCCTCCCCCTGCCTGCTCCTTGCCTGCTCCCTACCTGCACCCTGCCTGCCACCTGCCCAACCCCTGCCTGCTCCCTGCCTGTCCCCTCCCTGCCTTACCCCCCCCGCCAGCCCCCAGCCTGCTCCTTGCCTGCTCCCTACCTGCACCCTGCCTGCACCCTGCCCACCCTCTGCCAGCCCCCTGCCAGCCCCCCTGCCTGTCCCCTCCCTGCCCCCTCCCTGCCTGCTCCCTGCCTGCACCCTGCCCACCCTCTGCCTGCCCCCTGCCAGCCCCGTGCCAGGCCCCTCCCTGCTCCCTGCCTGCCCCCTCCCTGCCAGCCCCCTGCCTGCACCCTGCCCACCCTCTGCCTGCCCCCTGCCAGCCCCTGCCAGGCCCCTCCCTGCTCCCTGCCTGCCCCCTCCCTGCCAGCTCCCTGCCTGCCCCCTGCCCACCCCCTGCCTGCCCCCTGCCTGCTCATTGCCTGCTCCCTACCTGCACCCTGCCTGCCACCTGCCCAACCCCTGCCTGCTCCCTGCCTGTCCCCTCCCTGCCTTACCCCCCCGCCAGCCCCCTGCCTGCTCCTTGCCTGCTCCCTACCTGCACCCTGCCGGCCCCTGCCCACCCCCTGCCTGCTCCTTGCCTGCTCCCTACCTGCCCCCTGCCCGCCCCTGCCTGCTCCCTGCTTGCCCCCAGCCTCAAATGGCCCCTCCCAGCCGCCCATAACCCATCCAACCCCCGCTTACCTCAGTCCCCCATAGTCCTCCTTCCCAAGCCCCCTCCCCATCCTCCCCGTGCCCCTCAACCGCTCTCCATCCACCCCCCGCCCCGCCCCGCCCCGCCCCGCCGCGGCCCGCCCCTGCGCTCCCTCCCCTTTCTCTGGGCGGAGCCGGGGCCCCTCCCCTCCCCCTCCCCCTTCCATTCCCCTCCCCCTCAATCCCTTCCCCCCTTCCCAAGCCCGGGTCCCTCCCCGTGGTGCTGCATCCCCTCCCCACACCCCACCCCCAAACCTCCATCGCCTCCCCCAGCGCTGGGACCAACCCTCCCCCACACTGCGTACGAGCCCCCTCACCCCCTCCCCCGTTTTAATTCCAGCCCCGGGTTTTCCCATCCCTCCATCTCCGGGAGTTTCCCATCCTCCATCCCGGGCAGCTCCAGCATCAGCCGACCCTCCCCCAGCAACCACCGGGACCCCCAGCTTCATCGTAGCTCCCCCTTAATCATCATCATCATCTCCGTGCCCCCTCCCCCAATTCTCCTCCTCCTCCCCCTTCTCCCCATCCCCCATCTTTGTACCCACCCCTATCTCCCTCACCCCCCCCATTTTGACTCCTCCCCACCCCGGACAAGCCCAGGCCAAGGTAAGACCCCCAAAATATACTAAGGGGTCCCCCGCACTTTGCTGGGCTCCGCTGGGAGGGGAGGATGGGCAGGGAGGGCACTGACCCCACACCCCCTTTTCTGTTGCCGGGGGTGGGGGGGGGAGCCCTCCCTGTTCTTTTCACGTTCCCCCATTTAATCCCCAACCCCTTTAAACGCCTCCCCCATCCCTTCACCCAACCTGAACATGTTGGGAGCCCCCTCCTCATTTTAGGGGACACCCCCGTTTTGACGACCCCCGGCCCCATCTCTGCCTCCATATTGGGACCCCTGGTCCCCCTCCTCTAATTGCAGCCCCCCCAGCCCCTGAGGCCTCCCCCAGCCTGGCCCTTGGAACCCCAAAACTTCCACACCCCCTCCCCCCACAACCCTCCCACATCCTTGGACCCCACCCTCCATCCTCCCCAATTCTGTGACCCCCCCCCATGCCCAATCTTGCCCCCCCCCCCCTTTTGGAGGTGTAATCTGGGGTGCTGGGGGGAGGGTCCCCTCCCCTTAAAGACCCCTCCCTCACAAATCCCATGGGCGCTCCCCTCCCCCGCTCAAGGGGGTCCCGGGTAGAGACTGGGGGGGGACAAAATGGGGCAGGGGGGGAGAAGTTTGGGGGCTCCATGGGGGGAGAGGAGGGTCCCGGGGGGGGAAGGGCGAATAAGGGACCAGGGGGTCCTGTATGGGTCTGAGGGGGGGGGCAATGTGGGGCAGGGAGGGGGGGAAGTTTGGGGGTCTCAGGTTGGGGGGGGGTAATAAAGGCCAGGGAATCCTGCATGGGGCTGGGGGTCCTGGGGTTCCCCCACCCCGTGTCCTCCCAGCTCAGCAGTAACCAAGCAACTGTCTGAGCGCCGCTAATGAGCCCTGATTAGTGCCGGGGTTAATTAACCCGCGGCTGGGATAGGCTGGGATGGCAGAGGGGTGGAAAAAGCTGGGGGGGGGCAACAACATCCCCCCAGGAACACCCCCCCCGGCCCCAATCCCCTCCCCAGGGCAGGGCTGTGGTGCCAAGTGGGGCAGGGTGAGTAAGGAGAGGATGGAGAGAAGGTTTTGGTGATTAAAAGTCGATGGAAAAGGAAAATTAGAAAGGATTTGGGGGGGGGGGAGAAAATGACTGAAATGGAAAGCTTGAAATTGAAATCTGAGACTGAAAAAGGAAATTAACATTCAAACTGAAATTGAGGGTAAAATTCCAATTTGAAACTGAAATTGGGGTTAAGATTCAAAATTCAAGCTGAAATTGAAGTTAAAATTCAAATGTTAAGCTGTAACTGAAGTTAAAATTCAGATTTCAAGCTGAAAATGTAGTTAAAAGTCAAATTTCAAGCTGAAATTGAAGTTAGAATTAAAAAGTCAAGCTGAATTTGAAGTTAAAATTCAAAATTCAAGCTGAAGTTGAAGTAAAAATTCAAATTTTAAGCTGGAATTGATGTTAAAAATCAGATTTCAGGCAGAAATTGAAGTTAAAAGTCAGATTTCAAGCTGTTATTGAAATTAAAAGTCAGATTTCAAGCTGAAATTGAAGTTAAAATTCAAATTTCAAGCTGAAATTGAAGTTAAAAGTCAGATTTCAAGCTGAAGTTAAAAGTCAAAATTCAAGCTGAAATTGATGTTAAAATTCAGATTTCAAGCTGAAATTGAGGTTAAAATTCAAAATTCAAGCTGAAATTGAAGTCAAAATTCAAAGTTAAAGCTGAAATTTAAATTAAAAGTAAAAATTGAAGCTGAAATTGAAGTTAAAATTAATATTTCAAGATTAAATTGAAGTTAAAATTAATATTTCAAGCTGAAATTGAAGTAAAAATTCAGATTTCAAGCAGAAATTGAAGTTAAAAATAACATTTTAAGATGAAATTGAAGTAAAAATTAATATTTCAAGCTGAAATTGAAGTTAGAATTAAAAATTCAAGCTGAAATTGAAGTTAAAATTGAAATTTTAAGCTGAAAATTAAGTTAAAATTCAAATTTCAAGCTGAAATTGAAGTTAAAATTCAGATTTCAGGCTGAAATTGAAGTTAAAATTCAATTTTTAAGGTGAAATTGTAGTTAAAAGTCAGATTTTTAGCTGAAATTTAAGTTAAAAATAAAAATTCAAGCTGAAATTGACGTTAAAATTTTAAGCTGAAAATGAAGTTAAAATTCATATTTCAAGATGAAGTCAAAGTTAAAAGTCATATTTCAAGCTGAAATTGAAGTTAAAATTCAAAGTTAAAGCTGAAATTGAAGTTAAAATTCAGATTTCAAGCTGAAATTGAAGTTAAAATTCACATTTCAGGCTGAAATTGAAGTTAAAATTCAAAGTTAAAGCTGAAATGTAAATTAAAAGTAAAAATTGAAGCTGAAATTGAAGTTAAAATTCAGATTTCAAGCTGAAATTGAAGTAAAAATTAAAATTTCAAGCTGAAATAGTAGTTAAAAGGCAAAACTCAAGCTGAAATTGAAGTTAAAAGTCAAATTTCAAGCTGAAATAGTTAAAAGTAAAATTTCAAGCTGAAATTGATGTTAAAATCACATTTGAAGGTGAAATTGAAGTCAAAATTCATATTTCAAGCTGAAATTGAAGTAAAAATTCAGAATTCAAGCTGAAATTTATGTTAAAATTCAGATTTCAAGCTGAAATTGAAGTAAAAATTCAAAATTCAAGCTGAAATTGAAGTAAAAATTCAAAATTCAAGCTGAAATTGAAGTTAAAATTCATATTTCAAGCTGAAATTGAAGTTAAAATTCAACATTCTAGCTGAAATGGAGATTAAAATTAAAATTTTAAGCTGAAAATTAAGTTAAAATTCACATTTCAAGCTGAAATTGAAGCTAAAAGTCAAAATTCAAGCTGAAATTGAAGTTAAAATTCAAATTTTAAGGTGAAATTGTAGTTAAAAGTCAGCTTTTGAGCTGCAGTTTAAGTTAAAAATCAAAGTTCAAGGTGAAATTGAAGTTAAAATTCAGATTTCAGGCTGAAATTGAGGTTAAAATTCAAAGTTAAAGCTGAAATTTAAATTAAAGGTCAAAATTGAAGCTGAAATTGAAGTTAAAATTCATATTTCAAGCTGAAATTGAGGTTGAAATTCAGATTCCAAGCTGAAATAGGAATTCAAATCTGACACTGAACGTGAAAGGGAAAGTACAATTCAAACTGCAGTCAAAATTCAAACTCAAATTGAGTTTTCAAACTGAAATGGACATTCACATTAAAACATTTTTAAGCCTGGAATGGAAATCCAAGTTGGGAAATGAAGTTAAAAGGGCCACGAAGCTTGAGAAGGGATAACTGCCCCTGGGAAATGAAGTGAAAAGGACAGCAGCAGTGGAAAGCGAAAGAGGAAAATTCATAGCAGGGGTTAAAACTTAGACTCCAAGCTGAGAGCCAAAGTGAAAGTGAAAGGGAAATTTCAGTTAAAGCTCAAAAGGGAAAGGGAAACAAAGGTCCAAATGGAAGTGAAGAGGAAAAGGAACGTTCCAAAGAATCCTAAAATTGCCCTTTGGGAAGGAAAATTGAGCTGAGGGGGAAACACAAAGGAAGCTGAGACCCACTGCACAGGCAGGAAGGGAAAGGGAGAGGAAGGGAACTGACTGCCGGGAAAAATCCCCCCTCGAGTGTGCAGGCTGGGTGCAGGTTGCTCCATGAGTGTGCAAGCTGGGTGCAGCTCCTGTGAGCAACCTGTGTGTAAGCTCCACTGTGAGTCTGCAAGCTGGGTGCAGGTTGCTCCATGAGTGTGCAAGCTGGGTGCAGCTCCTGTGAGCAACCTGTGTGTAAGCTCCACTGTGAGTCTGCAAGCTGGGTGCAGGTTCCTCCATGAGTGTGCAAGGTGGCTGTAGCTCCTGTGAGCAACCTGTGTGTAAGCTCCACTGTGAGTGTGCAAGCTGGGTGTAGGTTCCTCCATGAGTGTGCAAGGTGGCTGTAGCTCCTGTGAGCAACCTGTGTGTAAGCTCCACTGTGAGTCTGCAAGCTGGGTGCAGGTTGCTCCATGAGTGTGCAACCTGAGTGCAGCTCCTGTGAGTAACCTGTGTGTAAGCTCCACTGTGAGTGTAGCTCCTGTGGGTGTGGAAGCTGGGTGCAGCTCCTGTGAGCAACCTGTGTGTAAGCTGCACTGTGGGTGTGCAAGCTGGGTGCAGCTCCTGTGAGCAACCTGTGTGTAAGCTGCACTGTGGGTGTGCAAGCTGGGTGCAGCTCCTGTGAGCAACCTGTGTGTAAGCTGCACTGTGGGTGTGCAAGCTGGGTGCAGCTCCTGTGAGTAAGCTGTGAGTAACCCTCGCCCTGTGCAATCTCCCCACCCCCCCTGCACTCCAGATGCTGCCTCTGCTGCTGCCCCTCCTGGCTCTGAGCGCAGCCCCCAGCAGCTCCAGCTCCATCCACACCAACCTGACCGAAGGTGAGGAGACCTCAGCCGGGGGGGGTGGCCAGGACACCTCCGGGGGGGTCAGGACACCTCCAGGGGGGGTCAGGACATCTCCGGGTGGGGTCAGGACACCTCCGGGTGGGGCCAGGACACCTCAGAGGTGTGATGAGGCCACCCCAGGATGCGATGAGACCCCCTCAGGGGTGCAGTGAGACCCCCTCGGGGTGTTTCTCCCCCCGCTGCCCCCTCTGACCGCCCCCCGGCCCCGCAGGCTGCCAGGTGCTGCACCCGCCCCGGGATGGAGGCATCCGGTACCGGGGGCTGACCCCCGAGGAGGTGCGCAGCGTGCGGCTGCTGCCCTTCGACTACGAGATTGAGTTCGTCTGCAGGCCGGGCCGGGAGCCGCTGGGGCCCAAGGTGCGCAAGTGCCAGCGCGACGGCACCTGGACGGCCATGGCACAGCCCAGCCGCTGCCGTGAGTGCGCCCCCCGGCGACCGGACCCCGCACCAGCAGCATCCCCATCCTCCTCTCCATCCCCATCCTCATCCTTATCATCCTCCTCTCCACCCCCATTCTCCTCTTCCTCCTCCTCCTCCTCTCCATCCCCATCCTCCTCCTCCTCCTCCTCTCCATCCCCATCTTCCTCCTCCTCATTCTCTGCATCCCCATCCTCCTCCTCATCCTCTTCATACCCATCCTCCCCCACCGCATCCTCTCCATCCCCATCCTCCTCCTCCTCATCCTCTCCATCCCCATCCCCATCCTCCTCTTCTTCATCCTCTCCATCCCCATCCCCATCCTCCTCCTCATCCTCTCCATCCCCATCCTCCACTTCCTCATCCTCTCCATCCCCATCCTCCTCCTCATCCTCTCCATCCCCATCCTCCTCCTCATCCTCTGCATCCCCATCCTCCTCCTCATCCACTCCATCCCCATCCTCGTCTCCATCCCCATCCTCTCCACGCCCACCCTCCTCCTGCTCTTCTCCCCACCCCACCATCCTCCTCACCTTCATCGCCATCCCCTCCCCCCACCTCCCCCCTGCCTTCCCCCCGGTGACCTCCGGAGGCTTCTTTGGTGGGCTCCGCGCCCACCTGCCCTCTCCCGCAGTGAGGACCTGTCCCAAGATGCACCTGAGCCTGGAGAACGGCCAGGTGGTGGCGCAGGGCATGGAGAGGGTGCCGGTGGAGGGCAGCTGGGCCGAGTACAGCTGCAACCCAGGCTTCCGGCTGGTGGGCAGCGCCCGCAGCAACTGCACCAAGCTGGGGCGCTGGAGCACCCCCAAGCCCAGCTGCGAGCGTGAGTGGGGCTGGGGGCGGGGCGGGGGCGGGACGGGGGGGGCTGGGAGGGGATTAGGGCTTGGAGGTCCTGGCTGTGCTCTCCTTGGGGTTGGAGGTCCTGGCTGTGCTCTCCCTGGGCTTGGAGGTCCTGGCTGTGCTCTCCCTGGGGGTGGAGGTCTTGGCTGTGCTCTCCTTGGGGTTGGAGGTCCTGGCTGTGCTCTCCCTGGGCTTGGAGGTCCTGGCTGTGCTCTCCTGGGGTGGAGGTCTTGGCTGTGCTCTCCTTGGGGTTGGAGGTCCTGGCTGTGCTCTCCCTGGGCTTGGAGGTCCTGGCTGTGCTCTCCTTGGGGTTGGAGGTCCTGGCTGTGCTCTCCCTGGGCTTGGAGGTCCTGGCTGTGCTCTCCCTGGGCTTGGAGGTCTTGGCTGTGCTCTCCCTGGGCTTGGAGGTCCTGGCTGTGCTCTCCCTGGGCTTGGAGGTCTTGGCTGTGCTCTCCCTGGGCTTGGAGGTCCTGGCTGTGCTCTCCCTGGGGTTGGAGGTCCTGGCTGTGCTCTCTTTGGGGTTGGAGGTCCTGGCTGTGCTCTCCTGGGCTTGGAGGTCCTGGCTGTGCTCTCCCTGGGCTTGGAGGTCCTGGCTGTGCTCTCCCTGGGCTTGGAGGTCCTGGCTGTGCTCTCTTTGGGGTTGGAGGTCCTGGCTGTGCTCTCCTGGGCTTGGAGGTCCTGGCTGTGCTCTCCCTGGGGTTGGAGGTCCTGGCTGTGCTCTCCCTGGGGTTGGAGGTCCTGGCTGTGCTCTCTTTGGGGTTGGAGGTCCTGGCTGTGCTCTCTTTGGGCTTGGAGGTCCTGGCTGTGTTCTCCTTGGGCTTGGAGGTCCTGGCTGTGCTCTCCCTGGGGGTGGAGGTCCTGGCTGTGCTCTCCCTGGGGTTGGAGGTCCTGGCTGTGCTCTCCTGGGGTTGGAGGTCCTGGCTGTGCTCTCCTTGGGGTTGGAGGTCCTGGCTGTGCTCTCCTGGGGTTGGAGGTCCTGGCTGTGCTCTCCTGGGGTTGGAGGTCCTGGCTGTGCTCTCCCTGGGGTTGGAGGTCCTGGCTGTGCTCTCCTTGGGGTTGGAGGTCCTGGCTGTGCTCTCTTTGGGGTTGGAGGTCCTGGCTGTGCTCTCTTTGGGGTTGGAGGTCCTGGCTGTGCCTGGGCTTGGAGGTCTTTGGGGTTGGAGGTCCTGGCTGTGCTCTCCTGGGCTTGGAGGTCCCTGGCTGGGCTTGGAGGTCCTGCTCTCTCCTGGGGTTGGAGGTCCTGGCTGTGCTCTCCCTGGGCTTGGAGGTCCTGGCTGTGCTCTCTTTGGGGTTGGAGGTCCTGGCTGTGCTCTCCTTGGGGTTGGAGGTCCTGGCTGTGCTCTCCTTGGGGTTGGAGGTCCTGGCTGTGCTCTCCTTGGGCTTGGAGGTCCTGGCTGTGCTCTCGTTGGGCTTGGAGGTCCTGGCTGTGCTCTCCTTGGGGTTGGAGGTCCCTGGCTGGGGTTGGAGGTCCTGGCTCTCCTTGGGGTTGGAGGTCCTGGCTGTGCTCTCCTTGGGGTTGGAGGTCCTGGCTGTGCTCTCCTTGGGGTTGGAGGTCCTGGCTGTGCTCTCCTGGGCTTGGAGGTCCTGGCTGTGCTCTCCCTGGGGTTGGAGGTCCTGGCTGTGCTCTCCTGGGCTTGGAGGTCCTGGCTGTGCTCTCCCTGGGGTTGGAGGTCCTGGCTGTGCTCTCCTGGGCTTGGAGGTCCTGGCTGTGCTCTCCCTGGGGTTGGAGGTCCTGGCTGTGCTCTCCTTGGGGTTGGAGGTCCTGGCTGTGCTCTCTTTGGGGTTGGAGGTCCTGGCTGTGCTCTCTTTGGGGTTGGAGGTCCTGGCTGTGCTCTCTTTGGGGTTGGAGGTCCTGGCTGTGCTCTCTTTGGGGTTGGAGGTCCTGGCTGTGCTCTCCTTGGGCTTGGAGGTCCTGGCTGTGCTCTCCCTGGGGTTGGAGGTCCTGGCTGTGCCCTCTTTGGGCTTGGAGGTCCTGGCTGTGCCCTCTTTGGGCTTGGAGGTCCTGGCTGTGCTCTCCCTGGGGTTGGAGGTCCTGGCTGTGCTCTCCTTGGGCTTGGAGGTCCTGGCTGTGCTCTCCTGGGGTTGGAGGTCCTGGCTGTGCTCTCCTGGGCTTGGAGGTCCTGGCTGTGCTCTCCTGGGATTTGAGGTCCTGGCTGTGCTCCCCTTGGGCTTGGAGGTCCTGGCTGTGCTCTCCTTGGGCTTGGAGGTCCTGGCTGTGCTCTCCTGGGGTTGGAGGTCCTGGCTGTGCTCTCCCTGGGGTTGGAGGTCCTGGCTGTGCTCTCTTTGGGGTTGGAGGTCCTGGCTGTGCTCTCCTTGGGGTTGGAGGTCCTGGCTGTGCTCTCCTTGGGGTTGGAGGTCCTGGCTGTGCTCTCTTTGGGGTTGGAGGTCCTGGCTGTGCTCTCCTGGGCTTGGAGGTCCTGGCTGTGCTCTCCTGGGCTTGGAGGTCCTGGCTGTGCTCTCCTGGGGTTGGAGGTCCTGGCTGTGCTCTCCTGGGCTTGGAGGTCCTGGCTGTGCTCTCCCTGGGGTTGGAGGTCCTGGCTGTGCTCTCCTGGGCTTGGAGGTCCTGGCTGTGCTCTCCTGGGGTTGGAGGTCCTGGCTGTGCTCTCCTTGGGGTTGGAGGTCCTGGCTGTGCTCTCCTTGGGGTTGGAGGTCCTGGCTGTGCTCTCTTTGGGGTTGGAGGTCCTGGCTGTGCTCTCTTTGGGGTTGGAGGTCCTGGCTGTGCTCTCTTTGGGCTTGGAGGTCCTGGCTGTGCTCTCTTTGGGCTTGGAGGTCCTGGCTGTGCTCTCTTTGGGGTTGGAGGTCCTGGCTGTGCTCTCCTTGGGGTTGGAGGTCCTGGCTGTGCTCTCCCTGGGGTTGGAGGTCCTGGCTGTGCTCTCCCTGGGGTTGGAGGTCCTGGCTGTGCTCTCCCTGGGGTTGGAGGTCCTGGCTGTGCTCTCCTTGGGGTTGGAGGTCCTGGCTGTGCTCTCCTGGGGTTGGAGGTCCTGGCTGTGCTCTCTTTGGGGTTGGAGGTCCTGGCTGTGCTCTCCCTGGGGTTGGAGGTCCTGGCTGTGCTCTCTTTGGGGTTGGAGGTCCTGGCTGTGCTCTCTTTGGGGTTGGAGGTCCTGGCTGTGCTCTCGTTGGGCTTGGAGGTCCTGGCTGTGGTTTTCTTGGGCTTGGAGGTCCTGGCTGTGGTTTCCTTGGGCTTGGAGGTCCTGGCTGTGGTTTTCTTGGACTTGGAGGTCCTGGCTGTGTTCTTCTTGGGCTTGGAGGTCTGGCTGTGCTCTCCTTGGGGTTGGAGGTCCTGGCTGTGGTTTCCTTGGGGTTGGAGGTCCTGGCTGTGCTCTCCTTGGGCTTGGAGGCCCTGGCTGTGCTCTTCTTGGGCTTGGAGGCCCTGGCTGTGTTCTTCTTGGGCTTGGAGGCCCTGGCTGTGTTCTTCTTGGGCTTGGAGGTCCTGGCTGTGTTCTCCTTGGGGTTGGAGGTCCTGGCTGTGCTCTCCTTGGGCTTGGAGGCCCTGGCTGTGTTCTTCTTGGGCTTGGAGGTCCTGGCTGTGTTCTTCTTGGGCTTGGAGGCCCTGGCTGTGTTCTTCTTGGGCTTGGAGGCCCTGGCTGTGTTCTTCTTGGGCTTGGAGGCCCTGGCTGTGTTCTTCTTGGGCTTGGAGGCCCTGGCTGTGTTCTTCTTGGGCTTGGAGGTCCTGGCTGTGGTTTTCTTGGGCTTGGAGGTCCTGGTTGTGCTCTCCTTGGGCTTGGAGGTCCTGGTTGTGCTCTCCCTGGGGTTGGAGGTCCTGGCTGTGCCCTCTTTGGGCTTGGAGGTCCTGGCTGTGCTCTCCTTGGGGTTGGAGGTCCTGGCTGTGCTCTCCTGGGGTTGGAGGTCCTGGCTGTGCTCTCCTGGGGTTGGAGGTCCTGGCTGTGCTCTCCTTGGGGTTGGAGGTCCTGGCTGTGCTCTCCTGGGCTTGGAGGTCCTGGCTGTGCTCTCCTGGGGTTGGAGGTCCTGGCTGTGCTCTCCTTGGGGTTGGAGGTCCTGGCTGTGCTCTCCCTGGGGTTGGAGGTCCTGGCTGTGCTTTCCCTGGGGTTGGAGGTCCTGGCTGTGTTCTCCTGGGGTTGGAGGTCCTGGCTGTGCTCTCCCTGGGCTTGGAGGTCCTGGCTGTGCTCTCCTGGGCTTGGAGGTCCTGGCTGTGCTCTCCTGGGCTTGGAGGTCCTGGCTGTGCTCTCCCTGGGCTTGGAGGTCCTGGCTGTGCTCTCCCTGGGCTTGGAGGTCCTGGCTGTGCTCTCCTGGGCTTGGAGGTCCTGGCTGTGCTCTCCTGGGGTTGGAGGTCCTGGCTGTGCCCTCTTTGGGGTTGGAGGTCCTGGCTGTGCTCTCCTGGGGTTGGAGGTCCTGGCTGTGCTCTCCTGGGGTTGGAGGTCCTGGCTGTGCTCTCCTGGGCTTGGAGGTCCTGGCTGTGCTCTCCTGGGCTTGGAGGTCCTGGCTGTGGTCTCCATGGAGAGGAGGAGGCTGGGGGTTCCCAGGCCAGGAACTCCTTGGCTGCCCCTGGGTCTGGGGGTGTCTGGGGGGGTTCAGGTGCTGGTGGGGGCAGCACCATGGGGGGTCCAGGTTTGGGGTCTCTTGGGCAAATCAGGTCCTCGGGGGGGTGTCCCTGGGTTTGGGTGTCCCTTGGTTTGGGGGTCCCTGGGGTGGGGGTGGGTTCAGGTCCCCATGGGAAGGTGGTCCCTGGATTTGGGGGGGTCCTTTGGGGGGGTCCTGTGGCGGGGTGTCTCTCTCTGACTGCCTTTCCCCCTCCCCCACAGTTCGTCGCCCCCTCTCAGGTGAGTTGCTCCCTGGGGTGTCCCCCCCCTCCCCTCCCCCCAGTCCCCCCAGCAGCCTCCCCCCCCGGGCCCACCCCCAGTGCCCCCAGTGTGGGGTGGGGACCTTGGGGAGGCAGCCTGGGACCCATCCCCAGCTCTTCCCTGAGGGGAGCCCCCTAAGCCCCCCCCAGCCCCCAAGCCATCCCCAGGCTTCAGGGCAGCCCCCAGTGCCCCTCTCCCTCCTCCTCCAAGCCTTCCTCCCCGCATCCCTCCTCTTCCTCACAGCCTTCACCCTTCCCTCATCCATCCCCCTCCCTCCTTCCCCAGCCTCCCCTTCATCCCTCCTCCTCCTCCTCCCAGCCTTCCTCCCTCCCCTGCCCCCCATCTGTCTTCCTCACTCCCTCCCCCTCCTCCTTCCAGCCTTCCTCCCTCCCCCAGCCCTTCTCCATCCCTCCTCCTCCTCCCAGCCTCCCTCCCTTCCCCCTCCCCCCCTCCTCCTCCTCCTCCCCCGGTTCCCAGCCCTCCCCATCCCCTCCCTCCCCTCGCTCGGCTCCAGCCCTGCTCAATCCCTTCCTCCCCAGTCCTCCCAGTCCTCCATCTTCCCTCTCCCAGTCCCCTGCCGGCTCCCACCCCCACCCCCATCCCCTCCATCTTTCCCTCTCCTCATCCCCTCCGGCTCTTCCCGGCTCCATCCCCTCCGGATCTCTCCGCCCCGCACCCCGCCGGCGCTGCCCTCCCTCTGCTCCTCTCTCCATCTTTCCTCTCCCTGCCCCTCCGGGCTCCCTCCCCCAGCCCCCAGCCCTCTTTATTTCCCCCATTCCCATCCCTCTTGTTTCCCCCAGCCCTTTATTCCCCCCCCTCCCCCCCTCTGTTTCCCATCCCTCTTCTTTCCCAGCCCCATCCTGTTATTTTCCATCCCTGTCCCTCCATCTTTCCTCTTCCCAGCCTCTTCTTTGCCATTCCCTTATTTTTCCTCTCCCCCCCCATCCAGCTATTTTTCTGGACCCCCTCCCTCCATCTCCCCACTCCCCATCCCGTTCTGATCCTGTTCCTTCCCCTCCCCATCCCTCTCCTCTCCTACCCCTGCCTCCATCTCCCCTCTCCCCATCCTGAGCCCCTTTTCCCCCATCCCCTTAACCCCCAGCCCATTATTCCCGGTGCCCCCTCCCGGTATCCCCAGCCCGACACCCCCAGCCCCATTAACCCCCAGCCCATTATCCCCCTCCCGCTATCCCCCACCCCCTCAGCCCCTGCTCATCCCCTCCCTCCCCCCCCCCCCCCCCTCCAGACCATGGCCGCCCCCTCCCCTGCTCCCCCTCTGCCCTCCTTGACCCCCCTGGGGACCATGCCGCTTCCCACGGTGGCCTGGGGGCCGCCGGCGTGGTGCTGGCGGCTGCTGGTGGTGCTGAGCAGCCCCCTGGTGCTGGTGGGCGCAGGGAAGAAGGCCGTCCACGTGGGGGCGCTGTTCCCCATGAGCGGGGGGTGGCCGGGGGGCCAGGCCTGCCTGCCCGCCGTCCGCATGGCCCTGGAGGACATCAACAGCCGCAGAGACATCCTGCCCGACTACGAGCTGCGGCTCATCCACCACGACAGCAAGGTGGGCAGGGGGCAGGAGGGGGCAGGGGGGGGGAGGGGATGGGGCAGGAAGGGGTTCAGGAGGGGAAAGGATGGGGCAGGAGGGGTTCAGGGGCAGGAGGGGGAAGGGATGGGGAAGGAAGGGAGGGGAAGGAGGGGGCAGGAGGGGAAGGATGGGGCAGGAGGGGGCAGGAGGGGAAGGGATGGGGCAGGAAGGTGAAGGGATGGGGGAAGGGATGGGGCAGGAGGGGAAGGGATGGGGCAGGAGGGGTTCAGGAGGGGAAGGGATGGGGAAGGAAGAGGGCAGGAGGGGAAGGGATGGGGCAGGAAGAGGGCAGGAGGGGAAGGGATGGGGCAGGAAGGGAAGGGATGGGGCAGGAGGGGCAGGAGGATGTCAGGAGGAGGTCAGGAGGGGAAGGGATGGGGAAGGAGGGGGTCAGGAGAGCAAGGAATGGGGCAGGAGGGGGTCAAGAGGGGAAGGGATGGGGCAGGAAGGGGTCAAGAGGGGAAGGGAAGGGGCAGGAGGGGAAGGGAAGGGGCAGGAGGGGAAGGGATGGGGCAGGAGGGGAAGGGAAGGGGCAGGAGGGGAAGGGAAGGGGAGGGGAAGGGATGGGGCAGGAGGGGAAGGGAAGGGGCAGGAGGGGGCAGGAAGGGAAGGGATGGGGCAGGAGGGGAAGGGATGGGGAAGGAGGGGGTCAGGAGAGCAAGGAATGGGGCAGAAGGGGGTCAAGAGGGGAAGGGATGGGGCAGGAAGGGGTCAAGAGGGGAAAGGATGGGTCAGGAGGGGAAGGGGCAGAAAGGGGTCAGGAGGGGAAGGGATGGGGCAGGAGGGGAAGGGATGGGGCAGGAGGTCACTGACTCCAAATGCCCCCAAAACCCAACAGCCCCCTCCCCCCAAATCTCCCCCCAGGCTGCCCCCAGCTCACCCAGAGCCCCCCCAAGGCCAGCTCCCCCAGCAGAGCTCAGAGCTGCCCAACACAAACCCACCCCCAGCAACCCCCTCGGACCCCCTGCCCCAAACCACCCCCAAAACGCCAGAACCGCCCCAAACCCCCAGATCCACCCTGAGGAAAGCCACCAGCCCCCACCCCCACCCCTTGGGCCCCCCTCTTTTTCCCCTCCCCCCCCCCCCCGTTGCCATGGCAGCCGCAGGGCTGCCGCTGGGTTCCCCTGGCAACCTCTCCAGGGCTCTGCTTCCGGCCCCTGAATTATTCATGGGCCCCCCCCAGCCCCCCCAGGCTCCCTCCAGCTTCTCCTCTTGGACCTCAAGGACCTTCTGACCTTGAGGGGGGTCCCCCCTCCCCCCCCCAAGTTGGGGTCCTTGAGCTTGGGGGGGGGGGGGCGAGCAGCTAGGCAGAGCGGCTGGGCTGGGGGGTGACCTCGGGGGGGGGTCTGCTCAAGCTTGGGGTCTCTTGTCCCCCTCCCCTCCCCCCCAGTGTGACCCTGGGCAGGCCACCAAGTACCTCTATGAGCTGCTCTACAACGACCCCATCAAGATCATCCTGATGCCAGGCTGCAGCAGCGTCTCCACCCTGGTGGCTGAGGCTGCTCGGATGTGGAACCTCATCGTGGTGAGGAGACAGCCCCTGGGCTCTGGGGGTGGTGAGGAGACAGCCCCTGGGCTCTGGGGGTGAGGAGACAGCCCCTGGGCTCTGGGGGTGGTGAGGAGACAGCCCCTGGGCTCTGGGGGGTGGTGAGGAGACAGCCCCTGGGCTCTGGGGGTGGTGAGGAGACAGCTCCTGGGCTCTGGGGGGGTCTGGGGGTGGTGAGGAGACAGCCCCTGGGCTCTGGGGGTGGTGAGGAGACAGCCCCTGGGCTCTGGGGGTGGTGAGGAGACAGCTCCTGGGCTCTGGGGGTCTGGGGGTGGTGATGAGACAGCCCCTGGGCTCTGGGGGAGTGAGGAGACAGCCCCTGGGCTCTGGGGGTGGTGAGGAGACAGCCCCTGGGCTCTGGAGGGTGGTGAGGAGACAGCCCCTGGGCTCTGTGGGGGTCTGGGGGTGGTGAGGAGACAGCTCCTGGGCTCTGGGGGTGGTGAGGAGTCAGATCCTGGGCTCTGGGGGGTGGTGAGGAGACAGCCCCTGGGCTCTGGGGGTGGTGAGGAGACAGCCCCTGGGCTCTGGGGGGTGGTGAGGAGTCAGATCCTGGGCTCTGGGGGTGGTGGGAGACAGCCCCTGGGCTCTGGGGGTGGTGAGGAGACAGCCCCTGGGCTCTGGGGGGTGGTGAGGAGTCAGATCCTGGGCTCTGGGGGGTGGTGAGGAGACAGCCCCTGGGCTCTGGGGGGTGGTGAGGAGACAGCCCCTGGGCTCTGGGGGGTGGTGAGGAGACAGCCCCTGGGCTCTGTGGGGGCCCTGGGGTGGTGCCCCCTGACCCCTGTGCCCCCGGTGCCCGCAGCTGTCCTACGGCTCCAGCTCTCCGGCGCTCTCCAACCGCCAGCGCTTCCCAACCTTCTTCCGCACTCACCCCTCGGCCACGCTGCACAACCCCACGCGGGTGCAGCTCTTCCGCAAGTGGGGGTGGACCAAGATCGCCACCATCCAGCAGACCACCGAGGTCTTCACCTCGGTACGGCACCACCACCACCATCACCACCACCATCATCACCATCACCACCACCATCATCACCACCAGCACCACCACCAGCACCACCAGCGCCACCATCACTACCACCATCACCAGCACCACCACCACCACCAGCAGCAGCACCACCAGCATCACCACCACCAGCATCACCACCAGCATCATCACCACCACCACCACCAGTATCACCACCATAACCATCACCACCACCATCATCACCACCACCATCATCACCATCACCACCACCATCACCACCACCATCATCACCACCAGCACCACCAGCGCCACCATCACTACCACCATCACCAGCACCACCACCACCACCATCAGCAGCACCACCAGCATCACCACCACCACCACCATCACCACCACCATCATCACCACCACCATCATCACCATCACCACCACCATCACCATCATCACCATCACCACCACCATCACCACCACCATCACCAGCGCCAGCACCACCAGCGCCACCATCACTACCACCATCACCAGCACCACCACCACCACCATCAGCAGCACCACCACCATCACCACCACCAGCATCAGCAGCACCACCACCATCACCACCACCAGCATCACCACCAGCATCATCACCACCACCACCGCCAGTATCACCACCATAACCATCACCACCACCATCACCACCACCACCATCACCACCACCACCACCAGTATCACCACCATAACCATCACCACCACCACCACCACCACCAGTATCACCACCATCACCATCACCATAACTACCACCACCAGCACCACTATCATCATCACCCCCACCATCACCACCACCACTATCATCACCACCACCATCATCACCTCATCTTGGTGCCCTCCATCCTCACCTTGATGCCCTCCAACCCCACCTCGGTGCCCCCCAACCCTCTCATGTCCCCCAGACTCACTCTTCTCTCTCTCTGCCCCCCTCCCCCAGACCCTGGATGACCTGGACCAGAGGGTGAGGGAAGCAGGTCTGGAGATCACCTTCCGCCAGAGCTTCTTCTCCGACCCTGCCGCTCCTGTGCGCAACCTCAAGGTGAGGCCACCAGGACCAGAACCAGCTCCTCAGCACCACCAGGTCCTCAGCATCACCAGGACCAGGTCCTCCTCACCACCAGGTGCCTCCTGGTGAAGCTGGAACCAGGTCCTGCACCCCAAAGGGAGCAGAGACACCCCCCCAAAGGTGCCCAAGTGACCAAGCCACCACTGCATCTCCTGCACCCAGGACCTTCTGGTCCTACTTCAGCAGCCCTATGCAAAGTTATGCAAATGAGGCTTGGTGGGACTGGCCATCCAGGAGCAGAGGTCCCACCCCCAGGGTGCTCTGTGTCCCTGCCTGCAGCGCCAGGACGCCAGGATCATCGTGGGGCTCTTCTACGAGACCGAGGCGCGGAAGGTCTTCTGCGAGGTGAGGCCACAAGGGGGCAGCAGGAGAGGAGGGGGATGGAGGGGAACAGGGGGGATGGATGGATGGATGGAGATGGATGGATGGAGATGGGTGGATGGGTGGAGATGGATGGGTGGATGATGATGGATGGATGGAGATGGATGGATGGATGGAGGTGGATGGATGGAAATGAATGGATGGATGGATGGATGGATGGATGGATGGAGATGGATGGATGGAGGTGGATGGTTGGATGGAGATGGTTGGATGGGTGGAGATGGATGGATGAATGGAGATGGATGGATGGATGGATGGAGGTGGATGGATGGAAATGAATGGATGGATGGATGGATGGAGATGGATGGATGGAGGTGGATGGTTGGATGGAGATGGTTGGATGGGTGGAGATGGATGGATGAATGGAGATGGATGGATGGATGGAGGTGGATGGATGGAAATGAATGGATGGATGGATGGAGATGGATGGATGGAGGTGGATGGTTGGATGGAGATGGTTGGATGGGTGGAGATGGATGGATGAATGGAGATGGATGGATGGATGGAGGTGGATGGATGGAAATGAATGGATGGATGGAGATGGAGGGATGTGGATGGGTGGATGGATGGATGGGGATGGATGGGTGGATGGATGGATGGGGATGGATGGATGGATGGAGGTGGATGGTTGGATGGAGATGGTTGGATGGGTGGAGATGGATGGAGGTGGATGGATGGAGATGGATGGATGGAAATGAATGGATGGATGGAGGTGGATGGATGGATGGAGATGGATGGATGGATGGTGATGGATGGAGATGGATGGTTGGATGGATGGAGATGGATGGATGGATGGAGATGGATGGATGGTTGGAGATGGATGGATGGATGGATGGAGATGGATGGAGATGGATGGATGAATGGATGGAGATGGATGGATGGATGGAGATGGATGGAGATGGATGGATGGATGGATGGAGATGATGGTGATGGCTGGCTCATGGGATGGGGAAGGCTTGTGTGGGTGCCTAAGTTGAAGAACGGCTAAAGTTGCTCAAGGACGGAGAGGCTGGGGGTAGGGGTGGAGGCCGTTGGGGCGGGCTGGGTCAGGCAGGGCGCGGCGGGGACGTGAGCTGGGAGCCTGGCCCTCGGCAGGTGTACAAGGAGAAGCTGTACGGCAAGAAGTACGTCTGGTTCCTGATCGGCTGGTACGCCGACAACTGGTTCCGCATCAAGGACCCCGCCATCAACTGCACCCAGGCCGAGATGGCCGAGGCCGTGGAGGGGCACGTCACCACCGAGATCGTCATGCTCAACCCCGAGAACACCCGCAGCATCTCCAACATGGTGAGGCCTGCCCAGCTCTGCCGAGCCCAGCCCTGCCCTGCCCAGCCCTGCCGAGCCCAGCCCTGCCCTGCCCAGCCCTGCTGAGCCCAGCCCTGCCCTGCCCAGCCCTGCCGAGCCCAGCCCTGCCCTGCCCTGCCCTGCCCTGCCCTGCCCTGCCCTGCTCTGCCCTGCTCTGCCCTGCCCTGCCCAGCCCTGCCCTGCCCAGCCCTGCCCTGCCCTGCCCTGCCCTGCCCTGCCCTGCCCTGCCCAGCCCCTGCCCAGCCCAGCCCTGCCCTGCCCAGCCCTGCCCAGCCCAGCCCTGCCCTGCCCAGCCCTGCCCTGCCCTGCCCAGCCCTGCCCTGCCCTGCCCTGCCCTGCCCTGCCCTGCCCTGCCCTGCCCTGCCCTGCCCTGCTCTGCCCTGCCCTGCCCTGCCCTGCCCTGCCCTGCCCTGCCGAGCCCTGCCCAGCCCTGCCCTGCCCTGCCGAGCCCAGCCCTGCCCTGCCCTGCCGAGCCCTGCCCTGCCCTGCCCTGCTCTGCCCTGCCCTGCCCTGCCCCTGCTCTGCCCTGCCCTGCCCTGCCGAGCCCTGCCGAGCCCTGCCCTGCCGAGCCCAGCCCTGCCCTGCCCTGCCGAGCCCTGCCCTGCCCTGCCGAACCCAGCCCTGCCCTGCCGAGCCCTGCCGAGCCCTGCCCTGCCGAGCCCAGCCCTGCCCTGCCCTGCCGAGCCCTGCCCTGCCCTGCCGAACCCAGCCCTGCCCTGCCGAGCCCTGCCGAGCCCTGCCCTGCCGAGCCCTGCCCTGCCCTGCCCCTGCTCAGCCCTGCCCTGCCCTGCCCAGCCCAGCCCAGCCCTGCCCTGCCCTGCCGAGCCCTGCCCTGCCCTGCCCCTGCTCAGCCCTGCCCTGCCCTGCCCAGCCCAGCCCTGCCCTGCCCTGCCGAGCCCTGCCCTGCCGAGCCCAGCCCTGCCCTGCCCTGCCGAGCCCTGCCCTGCCGAGCCCAGCCCTGCCCTGCCCTGCCGAGCCCTGCCCTGCCGAGCCCTGCCCTGCCGAGCCCAGCCCTGCCCTGCCCTGCCGAGCCCTGCCCTGCCCCTGCTCAGCCCTGCCCAGCCCTGCCCTGCTCAGCCCTGCCCTGCCAAGCCCTGCCCTGCCCTGCCCCTGCTCAGCCCTGCCCTGCCAAGCCCTGCCCCCTGCCCTGCCCTGCCCCTGCTCAGCCCCCTGCCCTGCCCTGCCCTGCCCCTGCTCAGCCCTGCCCCTGCCCTGCCCTGCCCTGCCAAGCCCTGCCCTGCCCTGCCCCTGCTCAGCCCTGCCCTGCCAAGCCCTGCCCTGCCCTGCCCTGCCCAGCCCTGCCCAGCCCTGCCCAGCCCTGCCCTGCCCTGCCCTGCCCTGCCCTGCCCAGCCCAGCCCAGCCCTGCCCAGCCCTGCCCAGCCCTGCCCCTGCCCTGCCCTGCTCAGCCCTGCCCTGCCCTGCCCTACTCTGCCCTGCCCTGCCCAGCCCTGCTCAGCCCTGCCCTGCCCTGCCCCTGCTCAGCCCTGCCCTGCCCCTGCTCAGCCCTGCCCTGCCCTGCTCTACCCTGCCCTGCCCTACCCAGCCCTGCCCTGCCCTGCCCTACCGAGCCCTGCCCTGCTCCTGCCCAGCCTCCTGTGCCCCCTGCTCCCCCGCAGCATCTCCAGCATGGTGGGCACCACGGGCACCTGCCCTGCCCCTGCCCCTCACCACCCCCTTTGCCCTCCTTGCTCCCCCGCAGACCTCCCAGGAGTTCATTGAGAAGCTGCAGAAGAGGCTGGGCAAGAACCCCGAGGAGACAGGGGGCTTCCAGGAGGCTCCCCTGGCCTACGATGCCATCTGGGCCCTGGCCCTGGCCCTCAACAAGACCTCTACAGAGCTGGCCAAGAAGGGGCTGAGGCTGGAGGACTTCAACTACAACAACAAGAACATCACCGACGAGATCTACAGAGCCCTCAACTCCTCGGCCTTCGAGGGGGTCTCGGTGCGTGGGGAGCCCCAGCCCCAGCCCTGCCCCCTGCTGCCCAGCAGCCTGCCCAGCCCCAGCCCCTGCTGCCCAGCCTGGCTGCCCAGCAGCTGCCCAGCCCCAGCCCAGCCCCTGCAGCCCAGCAGCCTGCCCAGCCCCAGCCCCTGCTGCCCAGCCCCAGCCCCTGCTGCCCAGCCCCAGCCCCTGCTGCCCAGCAGCCTGCCCAGCCCCAGCCCCAGCCCCCCTGCAGCCCAGCAGCCTGCCCAGCCCCAGCCCAGCCTGGCCCCTGCTGCCCAGCCCCAGCCCCTGCTGCCCAGCAGCCTGCCCAGCCCCAGCCCCTGCTGCCCAGCCCAGCCCCCTGCAGCCCAGCAGCCTGCCCAGCCCCAGCCCCAGCCCCAGCCTGGCCCCTGCTGCTGCAGCTACCCCCAAGGGTCCCTCATGGTGGAGCTGCAGCTGCCCCCAAGGGTCCCCCCAGGGTGGTGCTGGAGCTGCCCCCAAGGGTACCTCAGGGTGGTGCTGGAGCTGCCCTCAGGGTGGTGCTGGAGCTGCCTTCAAGGTTCCCTCAGGGTGGTGCTGGAGCTACCCCCAAGGGTCCCTCACGGTGGTGCTGGAGCTGCCCCCAAGGGTCCCTCACGGTGGTGCTGGAGCTGCCCCCAAGGGTCCCCCAAGGGTCCCTCAGAGTGGAGCTGGAGCTGCCCTCAAGAGTCCCTCAGGGTGGAGCTGGAGCTGCTCCCAAGGGTCCCTCAGGGTGGAGCTGGAGCTGCCCCCAAGGGTCTCCCAAGGGTCCCTCAGGGTGGAGCTGGAGCTCAAGGGTCTCCTAAGGGTCCTCAGGGTGGAGCTGGAGCTGCCCCAAGGCTTCCCTCCAGGGTCCCTCCATGAGCTACCCCAGCCCCCGCAGAGGCTTGGTTCTGCTGCCTGCTCTTGGTGCTGCTGGCCCTGCTGCTGGTCCTGCTGGTGACCCTGCTGCTGGTCCTGCTGGTGACCCTGCTGCTGGTCCTGCTGCTGGTCCTGCTGCTGGTCCTGCTGCTGGCCAGGTCCCTGACCCCCATCCTCCCCCCAGGGCCACGTCGTGTTCGACGCCAGCGGCTCCCGCATGGCCTGGACCCTCATCGAGCAGCTGCAGGGTGAGTGAGGAGCAGGAGACCTCCCAGGGCCAGCAGGGAGCTGCTGGAGAGCACCCAGCAAAGGGCCACGAAGATGAGGCAGGGCCTGGAGCCCAGAAGGCTCCAGGAGCCACCTGGTGATGGTTCAGGTCACCGAGAAGCGGTGGGAGGTGCCCAGAGGGGCGGTGGAGCCTCCACCTCGGAGCATCCCAACCACCCCCTGCACCCAGCTGCTGCTGAGCAGAAGGCTGCAGCAGCTGGACCTTCAGAAGGCCTTCTCCAGCTGCTCAGCCAGGCTGTGCTCCTGGGGAGGGGGTCTGGGAGCATGGAGCCGGTACCACTTCTCCTTCCCACCATGACCACCACCTCTGGTGCCCTTCCAGGAGGGGTCTACAAGAAGATTGGTTACTATGACAGCACCAAGGACAACCTCTCCTGGTACAACAACGACAAATGGATCGGTGAGGACCCCCAGGCTGCCTCCTGGGGAGGTCCCTGCCCTGCCCAAGGGGCAGAACACCCCCCCCAAGGGTTCAGAAGGTCCTCCTAAGGCTCAAGAAGGTCCCCCAAGGGTTGGGAAGGTCCCCCCAAGGGTTGAGAAGGTCTCCCCAAGGGTTAAGAAGGTCTCCCCAGGGGTTGAGAAAGTCTTCCCAAGGCTCAGGAAGGTCTCCCCAAGGGTTGAGAAGGTCTCCCCCAGGCTCAAGAAGGTTCCTCCAAGGCTCAGGAAGGTCTCCCCAAGGGTTGAGAAGGTCCCCCCCAGGCTCAAGAAAGTTCCTCCAAGGCTCAAGAAGGTCCCCCCAAGGGTTGGAAAGGTCCCCCAAGGGTTGGAAAGGTCCCCCAAGGGTTGAGAAGATCTCCCCAAGGCTCAAGAAGGTTCCCCCCAAGGCTTGAGAAGGTCTCCCCAAGGGTTTTGAAGACCACCTCCTGTAACCTGTGCCCTGGGCTCTGCAGGAGGTGCCCCTCCAGCTGACTACACCAAGGTCATCACCACCTTCAGATTCCTCTCCCAGAAGCTCTTCATCTCTGTCTCAGTGTTGGCTTCCTTGGGCATCCTCCTGGCCATCATCTGCTTGGCCTTCAACATCTACAACGGCCACGTCCGGTCAGTGACCCCCAGCCCCACCACCATCTCCTGGGGAAGGACCCCACCCACCCTCCTCCATGGCTGCCTGGTTGGGGCAAAACAGAGGAGGGCTTAGATGGTCCCAGCTTGAGGGGGCCCTCGGGAGCCCCTCGAGGTGGTGCTGGAGGTCTTAGATGGTCCCAGGGCCTCCTGCCGGTGTTGGCGGTGACCAAGTGGTGGTGCTGGGAGACCTCCAAGCTCCTCAGGAGCTTTGGGTGGCACCAAGGCTTTGGTGGCCTGCACTGCTCACCTCCTGCTGGGCTGGTTGGAGGCTGCAGAGGCAGCAGGGTGGCCTTGGTGAGCCCAGGTCTTCTCCTCAACCTCCACCAGGTACATCCAGAACTCCCAACCCTACCTGAACAACATGACCGCCGTGGGCTGCACCCTGGCCCTGGCTGCAGTCTTCCCCCTGGGCCTGGATGGGTACCACATCGGGCCAGGCCTCTTCCCATTCGTCTGCCAGGTGGGCAGGGGTGGCATGGGGACAACCAGGAGGTGGCAACAGCTGGAGCAGGAAGGGTTGGAGAGAAGCAGGGGGATGGGGAGGCCTGGAGGGGTTGGAGATGCAACCAGGAGATGGGGAGAAGGGAATAGGAAGGGTTGGAGATGATGGAAGCAAGGGATGAGGACAGCTGGAGGAGGAAGGGTTGGAGATGATGGAAGCAAGGGATGAGGACAGCTGGAGGAGGAAGAGTTGGAGATGATGGAAGCAGGGATGAGGACAGCTGGAGGAGGAAGGGTTGGAGATGATGGAAGGGTTGGAGATGATGGAAGGGTTGGAGATGATGGAAGCAAGGGATGAGGACAGCTGGAGGAGGAGGGGTTGGAGATGATGGAAGGGTTGGAGATGATGGAAGCAAGGGATGAGGACAGCTGGAGGAGGAAGGGTTGGAGATGATGGAAGCAAGGGATGAGGACAGCTGGAGGAGGAAGGGTTGGAGATGATGGAAGGAAGGGATGAGCACAGCTGGAGGAGGAAGGGTTGGAGATGATGGAAGGAAGGGATGAGGACAGCTGGAGGAGGAAGGGTTGGAGATGATGGAAGGAAGGGATGAGGACAGCTGGAGGAGGAAGGGTTGGAGATGATGGAAGGGTTGGAGATGATGGAAGGAAGGGATGAGGACAGCTGGAGGAGGAAGGGTTGGAGATGATGGAAGGAAGGGATGAGACACGAAGAGGAAGAGGAAGAGACAGAACCAAGGGCTGGGACAAGCAGAGCAGGAACCATTGGAGGTGGAGCTGTGGACCTCCAAAGAAGTTGACCAAGGGATGTCCTTGAGGTGGGTCCAGCTGGCCCAGGTGGCTCCAGCCAGGTCCTCCCACCCCATGTCCTCCCCCCAGGCCAGGCTGTGGCTGCTGGGCCTGGGCTTCAGCCTGGCCTATGGCAGCATGTTCACCAAGATCTGGTGGGTCCACACCGTCTTCACCAAGAAGGAGGACAAGAAGGAGAAGAGGAAGGTGAGGGCTCGACCCCCTTGGGTGGTGGAGAGGACACCATGGTGGGGAGGGTCTGGTGGCCCCATGGGGTCCTCTCCCCCCAGACTCTGGAGCCTTGGAAGCTCTACGCCACCGTGGGGCTGCTGGTGGGGCTGGACGTGGTCACCTTAATCATCTGGCAGATCGTGGACCCCCTGCACCGCACCATCGAGGTGGGGCACGGCTGGGGGGGCAGGGGGGGCTCCTGAGGAGGTCCTCATGGGGTTGGGTGGTGGTCATGGTGTTGGGGGGCTCCTGAACAGGTCCTCATGGGGTTGGGTGGTGGTCATGGTGTTGGGGGCTGAAGAGGTCCTCATGGGGGGGTGGTGGTCATGGGCTCCTGAGGAGGTCCTCATGGGGTTGGGTGGTTGTCATGGTGTTGGGGGGCTCCTGAAGAGGTCCTCATGGGGTTGGGTGGTGGTCATGGTGTTGGGGGCTCCTGAAGAGGTCCTCATGGGGTTGGGTGGTGGTCATGGTGTTGGGGGGCTCCTAAAGAGGTCCTCATGGGGTTGGGTGGTGGTCATGGTGTTGGGGTGCTCCTGAAGGGGTCCTCATGGTGTTGGGTGGTGCTCATGGTGTTGGGGGGCTCCTGTGGGGTTCCTCATGGTGTTGGGTGGTGGTCATGGTGTTGGGGTGCTCCTGAAGGGGTCCTCATGATGTTGGGGGGTGCTCATGGTGTTGGGGGGCTCCTGAGGATGCCCTCATGGTGTTGGGTGGTGCTCATGGTGTTGGGGGCTCCTGAAGAGGTCCTCATGGTCTTGGGTGGTGGTCATGGTGTTGGGGGGCTCCTAAAGAGGTCCTCATGGGGTTGGGTGGTGGTCATGGTGTTGGGGGGCTCCTGAAGGGGTCCTCATGGTGTTGGGTGGTTGTCATGGTGCTGGGGGACTCCTGAGGAGGTCCTCATGGCGTTGGGGGGCTCCTGAAGGGGTTCTCATGGTGTTGGGTGGTTGTCATGGTGCTGGGGGACTCCTGAGGAGGTCCTCATGGTGTTGGGGGGTGCTCATGGTGTTGGGGAGCTCCTGAAGGGATCCCCATGGTCTTGGGTGGTGGTCATGGTGTTGGGGGGCTCCTGAAGGAGTCCTTATGGGGTTGGGTGGTGGTCATGGTGTCTGGAACCTCTCCACCCCACCCATGTGACCTCCCACCCCCCATGTCCCACCCCTGTGACCCCCAGGAGTTCACCAAGGAGGAGCCCAAGACGGACACCGACGTCTCCATCCTGCCCCAGCTGGAGCACTGCAGCTCCACCAAGATGAACACCTGGCTGGGTGGGCCTGGGGCAGCAGATGGCAGCGGCTGGGGGCACTGGGAGGGATGGGAAGGGTCCTGGGGGACCAAAGGGAGACCCAGGAACCCCAGGGGACTGGGTGGGGAAAGGTCCCTGTCTGACCACCCCTGGTGCCCCTAACCCCAGACCAGGCAGGGAGGTCCCTGTCTGACCACCCCTGGTGCCCCCAGCCCCAGACCAGGCAGGGAGGTCCCTGTCTGACCACCCCTGGTGCCCCCAGCCCCAGACCAGGCAGGGACTGACCACCCCTGGTGCCCCTAACCCCAGACCAGGCAGGGAGGTCCCTGTCTGACCACCCCTGGTGCCCCCAACCCCAGACCAGGCAGGGAGGTCCCTGTCTGACCACCCCTGGTGCCCCCAGCCCCAGACCAGGCAGGGAGGTCCCTGTCTGACCACCCCTGGTGCCCCTAACCCCAGACCAGGCAGGGAGGTCCCTGTCTGACCACCCCTGGTGCCCCTAACCCCAGACCAGGCAGGGAGGTCCCTGTCTGACCACCCCTGGTGCCCCCAGCCCCAGACCAGGCAGGAGGTCCCTGTCTGCGCCCCCAACCCCAGACCAGGCAGGGAGGTCCCTGTCTGACCACCCCTGGCGCCCCCAACCCCAGACCAGGCAGGGAGGTCCCTGTCTGACCACCCCTGGTGCCCCTAACCCCAGACCAGGCAGGGAGGTCCCTGTCTGACCACCCCTGGCGCCCCCAACCCCAGACCAGGCAGGGAGGTCCCTGTCTGACCACCCCTGGTGCCCCCAACCCCAGACCAGGCAGGGAGGTCCCTGCCTGACCACCCCTGGCGCCCCCAGGCCCAGACCAGGTGAGGAGGTCCCCGTGTGACGCCCCCAGGCCCGGAGGTGCCTCTCTGAGCGCCCCCTGGTGCCTCCCCCAGGGATCTTCTACGGCTCCAAGGGGCTGCTGCTGCTGCTGGGCATCTTCCTGGCCTACGAGACCAAGAGCGTCTCCACGGAGAAGATCAACGACCACCGTGCCGTGGGCATGGCCATCTACAACGTGGCAGTGAGGCCTCCCCCAGCGCCCCCCAGCGGCCCCCCGCCCCGGGGCCCGCCCCAGGCCGCCCCCCAGCGGCCCCGGGCCGCCCCCAGCCGCCCCCTGCCCGCCCGCAGGTGCTGTGCCTGATCACGGCCCCGGTCACCATGATCCTCAGCAGCCAGCAGGACGCTGCCTTCGCCTTCGCCTCCCTGGCCGTCGTCTTCTCCTCCTACATCACCTTGGTCGTCCTCTTCGTGCCCAAGGTGGCCCCTGGGCTGGCTGCTGCTGTCCCCTGGGCTGGGTGCTGCTGTCCCCTGGGCTGGCTGCTGTCCCCTGGGCTGGTGCTGTCCCCTGGGCTAGGTGCCATCCCCTGGGCTGGGTGCTGCCCACCCGGATGGGTGCTGTCCCCTGGGCTGGGTGCTGACCCCTGGGCTGGGTGCTGACTCCTGGGCTGGGTGCTGTCCCCTGGGCTGGGTGCTGCTGTCCCCTGGGCTGCGTGCTGTCCCCTGGGCTGCGTGCTGTCCCCTGGGCTGCTGTCCTGTGGGCTGGGTGCTGTCCCCTGGGCTGGGTGCTGACCCCTGGGCTGGCTGCTGTCCCCTGGGCTGGGTGCTGCTGTCCCCTGGGCTGCTGTCCCCTGGGCTGGGTGCTGTCCCCTGGGCTGGGTGCTGCTGTCCCCTGGGCTGCTGTCCCCTGGGCTGGGTGCTGTCCCCTGGGCTGGGTGCTGCTGTCCCCTGGGCTGGCTGCCGTCCCCTGGGCTGGCTGCCGTCCCCTGGGCTGGCTGCTGTCCTCTAGGCTGGGTGCCATTCCCTGGGTTTGGTTTCTCCTGGGCCATTGGAAGCCTTGGGGACCCTTGGGGGTGACCCTTGGGGATGGCCCTGGGGTAGCCCTGGGGTGACCCTTGGTGAATCTGGGTGGCTCTGGGCTGGCCCTGGTGACCTGGGGTGGCCCTTGGTGAACTTGGATGGCCCTGGGGTGGCACTGGGGTGACCCTGGGTGACCTGAGGTGACCCTTGGTGAACTTGGGTGGCCCTGGGGTGGCCCTGGGGTGACTCTGGGTGGCCCTGGGGTGATGCTGGGTGGCCCTGGGGTGGCCCTGGGTGGTGCAGGGTGGCCCTGGGGTGTACCTGGGTGGCCCTGGGGTGACCCCGGGTGGTGCTGGGTGGCCCTGGGGTGACGCTGGGTGGCCCTGGGGTGATGCTGGGTGGCCCTGGGGTGGCCCTGGGTGGTGCAGGGTGGCCCTGGGGTGTACCTGGGTGGCCCTGGGGTGACCCCGGGTGGTGCTGGGTGGCCCTGGGGTGACGCTGGGTGGCCCTGGGGTGATGCTGGGTGACTCTGGGGTGACCCTGGGGTGGCCCCGGGGTGACCCCGGGCGGCCCTGGGTGCCAGATGCGGCGCCTGATCACGCGTGGGGAGTGGCAGTCGGAGCAGCAGGACACCATGAAGACAGGATCCTCCACCAACAACAACGAGGAGGAGAAGTCCAGGCTGCTGGAGAAGGAGAACAGGGAGCTGGAGAAGATCATCGCCGAGGTGGGCTGGGACCCCCTCGAGGCAGGGGGCTGCGGGGGGAGGGGGGCTGGAGACCCCCGAGGTGCGGTGGGGGGGGGTCGGAGGCGCTGGAAGGTCTCCAGGGTGCCCCCAGCGCGGTGGCGCCGCCCTGGCAGGGCCGCCGGGGGCCGCCCTGGGGTCGCGGGGGGCCGGGGGCAGGGGGAAGGGTCTCTCACCGCTGCCCCCTCCCGGCAGAAGGAGGAACGAGTCTCGGAGCTCCGGCAGCAGCTGCAGGACCGGCAGCAGCTCCGCTCCCGGCGCCGCTCCTCCAACCCCGCCCGCGACGCCGACAACCACTTCCCGCCGGGGGTGGGCTCCCCCCCGGCCCCCCCAGCCCCCTTCTACCAACCCAACCTGCCCCTGGTGCGCTGCTTGGTCACCGAGCAGGCCGAGAAGCTCGGCAGGGCCAACTGCGACGGCAGCCGAGTCCACCTGCTCTACAAGTGACCCCCGGGGGAGCCCCGGGGGCGGGGGGCGACGGGGGGGAGGGGCTAATGGACCCAGGGGGGTGGAGCTTCAGCAAGGTGGAGGCCAAAAGTGGGTGGGGTTTGGGTAGGGGGGTGGAGCCTTGGGGTTGAGTGGTGGTGGGTGGCTGCCCAAGCCCAGCACCCTTGGCCCCAGGGTGTCACCTCCACCCCGGCCCCTGGCACCACCACCCCTCCCCTTGGGACACCTCCTGACCAAGACCTCTCCTGCAGCTGTCCCAGCACCCCCCAACCACCTCCAGCTGTCCCAGCACCCCCCAACCACCTCCAGCTCTCCCCTCACCCCACAGCCACCTCCAGCTCTCCCCTCACCCCCCAACCACCTCCAGCTCTCCCCTCCCCCACAGCCACCTCCAGCTCTCCCCTCACCCCACAGCCCCCCACAGCAAACACCTCCAGCTCCCTCACCCCACAGCCACCTCAGCTCTCCCCCACCCCCAACCACCTCCAGCTCTCCCCTCACCCCACAGCCACCTCCAGCTCTCCCCTCACCCCACAGCCACCTCCAGCTCTCCCCTCACCCCACAGCCACCTCCAGCTCTCCCCTCACCCCACAGTCACCTCCAGCTGTCCCCTCACCCCCACCTCCCCCCAGCTGTAGCCAACCTGCCCAGTCCTGCCTTTTCCTCCTCCCCTGTCCCCTGCTGCCCCTCCATGACCTCCCTCCACGTCCCACCCCTGCAGGAGCTCAGCTCCAGCTGTAGCAGAACAACTTCCCCCCCCTCCTCCCTCCCCTTCCCCCCCTCCAGTGGCAGGGTTGTGGTGGTCCCTTGGTGACACTGGTGACAGGAGCAGGCCTGGAGGGGCCTCCTGGGGCTCAGTGTCAGGCTGGAGAGGACAACCTGAGTCTGGGCGAGCTGTGGAGCCCTGTGGCACGTCCAGGGTGGCTGCCAGGCAGGCTGGGGCCAGCTGGGCTGGGCTGGGGGCTGCTGCTGGGCTGGGGGAGCTGCTGCTGGGCTGGGGGAGCTGCTGGGCTGGAGGCTGCTGCAGGGTGCTCCAACAGGAGCCAGCTGTGGGGAGGCTGGGGCACAGCTGGAGAGGCTGGGGGTCAGGTCCCGTCTGGGGGGGTTGGGTCCTCTCCACTGGGTGTGGCCCCCTCGATGAGTGTGGACCTCTCCATGGGTGTGGTCCCCTCAATGGGTGTGGTCCCCTCGATGGGTGTGGTCCTCTCCACGGGTGTGGTCCTCTCCATTGGGTGTGGTCCCCTCGATGGGTGTAGTCCTCTCCATGGGTGTGATCCTCTCCATTGGGTGTGGTCCTCTCCACGGGTGTGGTCCTCTCCATTGGGTGTGGTCCCCTCAATGGGTGTGGTCCCCTCGATGGGTGTGGTCCTCTCCACTGGGTGTGGTCCCCTGGATGGGCAGGGTCCTCTCCACGGGTGTGGTCCACTCCACTGGGTGTGGTCCCCTCAATGGGTGTGGTCCTCTCCATTGGGTGTGGTCCCCTCGATGGGTGTGGTCTTCTCCATGGGTGTGGTCCTCTCCACTGGGTGTGGTCCCCTCAATGGGTGTGGTCCTCTCCACTGGGTGTGGTCCTCTCCATTGGGTGTGGTCCCCTCAATGGGTGTGGTCCTCTCCATTGGGTGTGGTCCCCTCGATGGGTGTGGTCCTCTCCACTGGGTGTGGTCCCCTCAATGGGCGGGGTCCTCTCCACGGGCAGGGTCCTCTCCACAGGTGTGGTCCTCTCCACGGGTGTGGTCCTCTCCACTGGGTGTGGTCCTCTCCACGGGGTGTGGTCCTCTCCACGGGGTGTGGTCCTCCTCGTGCCGACTGTTGTCTGGGCCCTGGCTCCAGGCTGCTCTGTGCTCACAACCAGACCCTGCTGCTTCTCCTCCACAGCTCTGTGTGGTTCTTCACCCCCCCTGCCCCCACCCTGGGACCTCAATCTCCACAGCTGGGCCCAGCCCCCCCCAGGGCCATCCCAGAGCTCATGGGGGGGCTGAGGGGGGATGGAGAGAGCAAGGAGAGGAGGAGGCTGCTCGTGGTGGTCCTGCTCCAGCTGATCCCAGATCCAGCCCCACACTTCCTGGCTCCAGCCCATTCCCAGCTCCAGAGGCTCCCTGCCCCCCTTCCTTTGGCTGCAATCCCAGCCTCCAACCCCCCCTCCCCCCTTCCCTCCTTGTCCCCAAGGTGTCCCCAAGGTGTCCCCACCCGGTGCCAGCCGTCCCGGGGCGCCGCCGATAGGGGCCGGGGCCGGAGCCGTGCCAGGCGCCGCGGCCGGGAGTGGGGGGAAGGGCAGAAAAGGAGGGAGGGAGGGGCAGGGAATAAGAGGTGGGGGGGCAGGGAACTGGAGCCCCTCTGTCACCCCCAAATCCAGGCATTCTGGGGGGATCCCGGGGGCTGTCACTCTGCACCACCAAAATCGGGAGGTTTCAGCCCAAAACTCCAGCACGGGATGGGGGAGGGGTCCGGGGGGTGCCCCTGGGACCTGGGGGTGTCTGGGGGTTGTCCGGGGGGATTTGGGGGTGGCCCTGGGATCTGGGGGTTGTCCGGGGGGGATTTGGGGGTGCCCCATGGATCTGGAGGTTATCCTTGGGGGTGCCCCTGGGATCTGGGGGGTGTCCATGGGGGGATTGGGGGTGGCCCTGGGATCTGGGGGGTGTCCATGGGGGTATTTGGGGGTGGCCCTGGGATCTGGGGGGTGTCTATGGGGATTTGGGGGTGGCCCTGGGATCTGGGGGGTGTCCATGGGGGGATTTGGGGGTGGCCCTGGGATCTGGGGGTTATCCTTGGGGGTGCCCCTGGGATCTGGGGGGTGTCCGTGGGGATTTGGGCGGGATATGGGGGTTATCCTTGGGGGTGCCCCTGGGATCAGGGGGTTGTCCATGGGGGTTTGGGGGTGCCCCTGGGACCAGAGGTGACAAAGCAGCAGCAGGACCCAGCTGGCATCCAACCCATTTAATACAAGGGACAAAAGGGGCTGGTTCTGGGGTCCCCCCAGCCCCCCACAATCGGGTGCTCCCTCCCCCAAGAGCCCCTCCTGCTCCAGGCAGACTTTGGGGTCCTCAGAGCAGCAGAAACTGTCCCCAAGGGCCACCAAGGGGGGGGAGGGTCCATGGGTGGGAGGAGGGGAACAGCTCTGCTATGGTAGGTCTGGGGGGGCTCCCCACATTAATAGGGGGGCCAGCCAGCCCCCCCCCAAGTGCTGTTGGCCCCAGCCCCGCCCTCCCCACAGGCCAGGGGTGGGAGGAAGAAGAGGAAGACCCCGGCCAGGGTTAACCCCCCCCCAACTACCAAAGCCACCCCCAAAGCCCCCGCCCGGGACTGCAACCAGCGCCCCCACAGCCGGGGGGGGGCAGCGCCGCTGGGGGGCGCGCTGGGGGGGTCAGGACGCCCCAGTTCCAAGCTGAGGCTGGCAGCAGGGACCCCTCCCCGGGCGGGGACATACAGCAGCCCCCGGGAGCCATCGAAGCCGACGCGGCCGGAGGGGCCAGGAGGCAGCAGGGGGAGGAGGTCGAGGCGGGTGGGCAAAGCTGGGGGACCCCCGCCGGGGGGCAGGGGGGTGGGACGGCGGCAAAGGGGACAGAGGAGGGTGGGGGGCAGCGAGGGAGGGGTCCCCAGGGCGACCCTGGCCAAGCACTCGAGGCAGAAGCTGTGGCCGCAGCCCAGAGCCTTGGGCAGCTTGAAGAGCCGGTCGTAGGGGGCAAAGCAAACCACGCAGTCCAGGGGGGGCTGCCCCGAGTTTGGGGGGGCCCCCTCGGGGTCCCCCGAGCTTGGGGGGGAGCCCTCGGGGTGCCCCGAGCTTGGGGTGGGCGCAGTGGCCCCGCTGGTGGCCACGGTGGGCACGCTGCTGGCGGCCACAGCTGCCATGGCCCTGCCAGGTGGGAGAGAGCCCAGCAGTGATGGGAGCCGAAAGCGTGTGTCCCCCCCCGGCCCCCCAAACCTTTCCCACCCCCCAAGAGGGTCTCCCAACCCCCACCCCCACCTTGGGGACAACCTCCTCCCCCCTTGGGGACACCCCCCCCCGAGGCAAACCCACCCCCAAAATAACCCTGAAGGCTCCAAGCAGCTCCCTGCAAGCAGCTCCCAGTTCAACCCAGTACCTCCCCCCCAAACCTCCCCCTCCAAACCTGCCCCCAAACCTCCCCCCAACCCTGCCCCCAAACCTGCCCACTCCCCCAAACCTACCCCCAAACCTGCCAACCCCTCCCCAACCTGCCCCCCAACCCTTCCTCCTCCCCACCCCCAACTTTTGAGACACCCCCTTCCTCACCTGCCCCCCCAGCGGTGCCAGCACCCACAGCTCCCCCAGGTGCCACCAGGCTCCGGAAGCTGCCTGCAGGCCACACCCACCCCACGCCCCGCCCACTTCGCTGGGGGGCGGGGTCGACTGCCCTTGGCACACACCACCCCCCCCCCCCAAGGCATTTATGGAGCACCCCCAAAACCCTGCTGTAATTTGAGGGGGGGAGAGGGGAGCCCCCAGCTCCACTTTGGCTGCACTGAGCCCAGTTGTGGGCTGCAGGGGGTGGAGACCCCCCCCAAAATAATTGGGGTACAGTAGAGGACAATGAGGTCATAAGGAGGGAAGGGGGGCACCATGGAGGGAGCCCCAAAACTTGGCCTGGAATGGGGGGGGCACAAACACGAGGTGGAGCCAAGACCCTGGAGCTGCAGAGCTGCTGCTGGGGGGGCAGCTCCCCCACCTCAGTACACACACACCCCCACAAAGCACCCCAAAAGGCTTGCCCCCAGCACCCCAAAAAGGCTTCCCCCACACCCCCAGCACCCCAACAATGACAAAAGCACGGTGGGGGACACTGCAAAGTGACTTCATTTGAGGGGGGAGAGGGGGGAGGTGGCCTCTAACGGTTGGACTTGGCCACCCGCTCCAGCTCATCCTTCTTCTTGATGGCGTAGGAGTTGGAGGAGCCCTGGGAGAGGGGAGAGAGGAGGAGGAAGTGAAGGGTCTGGGGGTGCCGAGGAAGGGGCCTGGGGGTCCCCCAGGGGGCCAGGAGGAGGTGACAAAAGGGGGGAAGGGCTTAGGGCCATCCTCACCTTGGCAGCATTGATCAGCTCGTCGGCCAGGCACTCGGCGATGGTCTTGATGTTGCGGAAGGCAGCTTCACGGGCACCCGTGCACAGCAGCCAGATGGCCTGGGGACAGCCAGGGGGCGCCAGAGGGCCGTTGGGGACAGCCCAGGGGGATGGCAGAGGGGCACTGGGGACAGCCCAGGGGGCGGCAGAGGGACACTGGGGACAGCCCAGGGGGCGGCAGAGGGACACTGGGGACAGCCCAGGGGGCGGCAGAGGGACACTGGGGACAGCCCAGGGGGGCGGCAGAGGGACACTGGGGACAGCCCAGGGGGCGGCAGAGGGGCACTGGGGACAGCCCAGGGGATGGCAGAGGGGGCACTGGGGACACCAAGGGAGAGCTAAGGGGACAGCAAGAGGGGACAGTGGGGACACCCTGGGGACACCGGGGAGAACCCAGGGGACACCAAGAGGGGACATTGGGGACACCCTGGGGATGTCAAAGGCACAGCCAAGGGGACACCAAGAGGCAACATTGGGGACACCCTGAGGACATCAAAGGCAGAGCCAAGGGGACACCAAGAGGAGACAGTGGGGACACCCTGGGGACACCAAGGGAGAGCTAAGGGGACAGCAAGAGAGGACACTAAGGACACCCTGGGGACACCAAGGGAGAGCTAAGGGGACAGCAAGAGGGGACACTGGGGACACCAAGGGAACACCAAGAGAGGACACTAAGGACACCCTGGGGACACCAAGGGAGAGCTAAGGGGACAGCAAGAGAGGACACTAAGGACACCCTGGGGACACCAAGGGAGAGCTAAGGGGACAGCAAGAGGGGACACTGGGGACACCAAGGGAACACCAAGAGAGGACACTAAGGACACCCTGGGGACACCAAGGGAGAGCTAAGGGGACAGCAAGAGAGGACACTGGGGACACCAAGGGAACACCAAGAGAGGACACTAAGGACACCCTGGGGACACCAAGGGAGAGCTAAGGGGACAGCAAGAGGGGACACTGGGGACACCAAGGGAACACCAAGAGAGGACACTAAGGACACCCTGGGGACACCAAGGGAGAGCTAAGAGGACACCAAGAGGGGACACTAAGGACACCCTGGGGACACCAAGGGAGAACCCAGGGGACAGCTAGAGGGGATGGTGGAGCTACCCTAGGGACACCAAGGGAGAGCCAAGGGGACACCAAGGGGACACCAAGGGGACATCAAAAGCAGAGCCGAGGGGACAGCAAGAGGGGACACTGGGGACACCAAGGGAGAGCTAAGAGGACAGCAAGAGGGGACACCAAGAGGGGAGAGTGGAGACAGTGGAGGCCTGGGGACAGCCTGGGGACAGCCTGGCAGAGCGGAGGGGCGGTGGGGGCCGTACCTGGTTGACCCTGCGCAGGGGGGAGACGTCCACGGCCTGCCGGCGCACGGTGCCGGCGCGGCCGATGCGCGTGGAGTCCTCGCGCGGCCCCGAGTTGATGATGGCATTGACCAGCACCTGCAGGGGGTTCTGCGGGACCCCCGCCCCTCAGGGACCCTGCAGGGACCCCCACGGCGACGCCTCCCGGACCCCCAACCCCCTGCAGGGACCCCCACGGCGCCTCCCGGACCCCCAACCCCCTGCAGGGACCCCACGGCGCCTCCCGGACCCCCAACCCCTGCAGGGACCCCCACGGCGCCTCCCGGACCCCCAACCCCCTGCAGGGACCCCCACGGCGCCTCCCGGACCCCCAACCCCCCTGCAGGGACCCCACAGCGCCTCCCGGACCCCCAACCCCCTGCAGGGACCCCAAGGCACCTCGCAGGGCCCCCAAAACTCTCTCCTAAGCCCCCCCAAGCCCCTCCCCAGCTCCCTCCCAGGACCCCTAAACCCAGCTTCTGAGACCCCAAGGCACTTCCTAGGCTCCCAAACCACCTCCCAGGCCCCCAGCCCCCTCGCAGGCCCCCAAACCCCCTCCCAGCTTGCTCCCAGGCCCCCAAGGCACCTTGCAGGACCCCCAAAGCCCCTCCCAAGCCTCCCAAAGCCCCCTTCTAAGACCCCCAAAGCCCTTCCCAACTCCCTCCCAGGCCCCCAGGCCCCTCCCAGGCCCCCCCAAGCCCCTTGTAGCTCCCTCCCAGCTCCCCCAAACCCCCTCCCAGCCCCCTCGCAGGCCCCCAGCCCTCTGGCAAGCCCCTCATAGCCCCCTCCCAGCTCCCCCATCCCCCTGGCAGGACCCCCAAACCCCCTCCTAAGACCCTCAAACCCCCTTGCAGGACCTCCAAACCCCCTCGCAGCCCCCTCCCAGCTCTCCCATCCCCCTGGCAGGACCCCAAACCCCCAGCTCGCTCCCAGCTCCCCATCCCCTTGCAGGCTCCCTAAACCTCCCTCAAGCCCCCTCCCAGCTCCCCCATCCCCCTCCCAGCTCCCCCATCCCCTGGCAGGACCCCCAAACACCCCCAGCTCGCTCCCAGCTCCCTTATCCCCTCCCATCCCCCTGCCAGCTCCCCCATCCCCCTGGCAGGAACCCCAAGCCCCCTCCTAAGACCCCCAAACCCCCTCACAGGACCTCTAAGCCTACTCATTCCCCTGGCAGGACCCCCAACCCGCCCCCCAGCTCGCTCCCAGCTCCCCCATGCCCCTCTGGCCCCCTGCCAGCCCCCCGCACCTCGCCGGTGAGCAGGTGGATGATCTCGAAGGCGTGCTTGACGATGCGCACGGTCATCAGCTTCTTGCCGTTGTTGCGGCCGTGCATCATCATGGAGTTGGTGAGGCGCTCCACGATGGGGCACTGCGCCTTGCGGAAGCGCTTGGCGGCGTAGCGCCCCGCGCTGTGCGGCAGGTACTTGGCGTACTTCTCCTTCACCGCAATGTAGTCCTGCGGGGGCGGCGCCGCGGGCGCTCAGCGGGGGGCGCCAGAGAGCCAGCACCCCCCCGGGGGAAGGGGGAGGAGGAAGGGAAGGAGGGGAGGAAGGGGAAGGAGGAAGGGGAGGGAAGGGGGAGGGGAAGGGGGAAGGGGGGGAGGGGAGGGGAGAGGGGGGGAAGGAGGGGGAGGCAGGGGGAGGAGGGGGAGAGGCTGGGGAGGGGCTGGGGAGGAGAGGGGGAGGGGGAAGGGGCTGGGGAGGGAGATGGGGAAGGGGAGGGGGGGAGGGAGATGGGGAAGGGGCTGGGGAGGGAGATGGGGAAGGGGTTGGGGAAAGGGCTGGGGAGGGGAGCTGGGGAGGGGCTGGGGGAGGGGGCTGGGGAGGAGGGGTGAAAGCGCCCCAGCAAAGCAGTGAGGTGGTTGAGGCCTTGAGGTGGACATCAAGGGCCCAAGGTGGGCATCAGAGAGATCAAGACCCTAAGGGCAGGGTCCAATAGGCATGGAGCTCCTCACCCAGGGCTCCAACCTGCCCAGATCCCTCTGCAGCTTCTCACCCATGGATCCAACCTGCCCAGACCCCTCTGGAGCTCCTCACACGGGGCTCCAACCTGCCCAGACCCCTCTGCAGCTCCTCACCCAGGGCTCCAACCTTGCCCAGATCCCTCTGCAGCTCCTCACCCAGGGCTCCAACCTGCCCAGATCCCTCTGCAGCTTCTCACCCATGGATCCAACCTGCCCAGATCCCTCTGGAGCTCCTCACCCATGGATCCAACCTGCCCAGACCCCTCTGGAGCTCCTCACCCATGGATCCAACCTGCCCAGACCCCTCTGGAGCTCCTCACCCAGGGCTCCAACCTGCCCAGATCCCTCTGGAGCTCCTCACCCATGGCTCCAACCTTGGTAAAATCCCTCTACAGCTCCTTCAACTCAGCTCCCACTCAACCTCCACACATCTTGAGGACTCCTCAGTCCCACTGATGAGGACCCCAAGGAGACCTGGGCCCAGCAGAGGCCCTGGGGCCCAGCCCTGGTGGCTACCTGCAGGGAGATGTCGTTGATCTGGACGTCATCAGTGCTCCACTTGCCAAAGAGTTTGATGTCAGGGGTCTCGGTGACGGCCGGGGCTGTCTCCCAGTCGGTCATGCTGAGGTGGGAACGGGGTGGGGGGAGTGGTGGGGTCACTTGGCTCCTCCCTGCCCTCTTCCCCCTCCCCCCAACCCTCCCATTTGCCCACACAAAGCCTTCCTCCGCCCCCCAAACTCAGCCCTCAGCCCTCCCATCCCTACCTCCGAGCCCCCCGCCTAGGCGTGAGCCCCCCAGCTGCTGCCTCACGACCCCCAGTCCTACCCGAGGCCTCCACACCAGGCCCTGACCCCCCCCCCCCAGGTCCAACCTCGGGACCCTTCATACAGCCCTGAACGCCCTCCCGCCCCAACTCCCACCTCAGAGCCCCACAGCCAGGCCCAACCGCCTCAGATCCTGCCTCAGATCCAAGCCCCCCAGCCCCCACCTCAAGGACTCCCCCACAGGCCTCAGCCCCCCACAGGCCTCAGCCCCCCACAGGCCTCAGCCGCCCACCCCTGCAGGCCTCAGAGCCCGCCCTCACGCCACAGGCCCCCGACCCCCAGCCCCCCCACGCCCCGACCCCCAGCCCCCTCCTCACCCCTCATACACACACCCCCGAGCCCCTCCATCCCTTCCCGAGCCCCGTTTCCCGCCCCAGGCCCGGCCGCCCGCACTCACATGGCAGCGGCTGCGGCGGCTGCGGCGGCTCCGGCACGGCAAAAGGCCCCGCGCGGGGTTTCCCGGGCTCTTATTGCAGGGGCGGCAGGCCCGCTTCCGGTCACGCATGCGCACAACCCCCGCACTGCCGCCCGCCCCGCCCTCCCTGCCGCCTGCGCCTGCGCACGACGAAGCCCCGGCCCCCTCCATGCGCGGCGCGGGCGCAGAGGGCGAGAGCGACGCCGCGGCCGCCATCTTTGCTGAGGGCGTCTGCCCAAACGCTGCCGTGACCCGGCGGGTCCCCGATTCGTCACTCTGCCCCTAGCACCCCCCAGGACTCTGTCCCCACCCGTGGGAGAGTTCGGTGTCCCACGGGTCTTTCCCCACCCAGCCTGGGGGTTTTGGAGTGAAAAGAGGCTGGAAAAGGGTAAAATAAAGCCAGCAATGCAGGCACCCCCCGGGCTGGTCCCCCGTGCCTGGCATCCCTTGATCCCACGTCCCTCGTGCTTGGCATCCCCTGTGCCCGGTGTAGCTGTGCCTGAGCCAAGTGTCCCTTGTGCCTGCCATCCCCTGTGCCCGGTGTAGCTGTGCCTGAGCCAAGTGTCCCTCGTGCCTGCCATCCCCTGTGCCCGGTGTAGCTGTGCCTGAGCCAAGTGTCCCTCATGCTTGGCATCCCCTGTGCCCGGTGTAGCTGTGCCTGAGCCAAGTGTCCCTTGTGCCTGCCATCCCCTGTGCCCGGTGTAGCTGTGCCTGAGCCAAGTGTCCCTCGTGCCTGCCATCCCCTGTGCCCGGTGTAGCTGTGCCTGAGCCAAGTGTCCCTTGTGCCTGCCATCCCCTGTGCCTGAGCCAAGTGTCCCTCGTGCCTGCCATCCCCTGTGCCCAGTGTGCCTTGTGCCCAGCATCTCCCCTGCCCCTCACTCGATGCCCCTCGTGCCCTGGCATCGCTTGTCCCTGGCGCCACCTCCACCCCGCCACTCGTCCCCGGGGCAGCACAGCGTGGGGGAGCTGCCACCAAACCACTCTGCTGTTGTCACCTCCAGGCCACCCTGGAGCGTCTTTATTGTCACCTGGCAGTGCCACCCCGGGGTGACAGAGACACCAGGTGGCATGGAGACCATGGGGGCCGGGGTGCCACCATCCCGGGGGTCCTCAGATGCTGCCTGGAGCGGGGGAACAGTGGGTGGCATAAGGGGTGAGATGTCCCCTGGGGACATGGGGACAGGGGACAAGGGACAGGAGGTTACCTGCAGGGTAGGTGTCTCCAGGGAGCGGAGTGTAACCTGTGAGAGGGAGCAGAGGGGGTCAGGAGGGTCCCTGCCACCCAAGGCCACTGTCCCCATCCCTCTCCACCCCATGTCCCTGTCCCTGTCCCCATCCCTGACCCCTCCATGCTCCTATCCTCCCCATGTCCCTGTCCCTCCATGCCCCTGACCCCATCCCTGTCCCCCAAGCCTTTGTACCCATCCCTGTCCCCCTATGCCCCTGACCCCATCCCTGTCCCCCAAACCTTTGTACCCATCCCTGTCCCCCCATGTCCCTGTCCCCCCATCCCCCTGTCCTCATCCCTGTCACCCCATGCCCCTGTCCCCATCCCTGTCCCCCCAAGCCTTTGTGCCCATCCCTGTCCCCCCAAGCCTTTGTACCCATCCCTGCTCCCCCACGTCCCTGTCCCCCTGCCCACCAGGTGCCGCTGGCCTTGCACAGTACCGCACGGCCCCAGCCACGAAGCAGCTCAGCCCCAGCACCATCAGCAGGGTGGCTGCCGCCACCTTCAGCTTCAGCCCTGGGGACAAGCTAAGCCCTGCCGGGGGCGGGCAGGGGGTGAGCGGTGACACAGGGACACGGGGACCCAGCCGCCCCTCGCGGGGGCTCCCTCAGCCCCTGCCGGCTCACCCCAGTCCTGCAGGAGGGGCCGGTCCAGGCTGGAGTGTTGGACGGCGCAGGTGAAGGTGTCCCCAGGCTCCGGGGTTACCTCCAGGGTCGCCTGGGTCTGGTAGGTCCAGTCCCCGTTGGGGGTGGCGGGGGGCGGGGGGTCGCTGCCCCCGGGTGCCACCAGGTCCCCGTTGCGCAGCCAGGCGATGGTCACCTCGGGGGGGTAGAAGCCCCACACGTAGCAGCGGAGCAGGACAGGGACCCCTGCCCTGGCGGGCGTCAAGGGGACGACCCTGGCATGGGGTGGCACTGGTGACAAGAAGGGGACAGTAGGGAGGGGGAGGGGGCAGCTGTGCCACCCTGTGCCGTGGCCGCGTGTGATGTGCCCACACCAGGTCCCCGTGCCCCATCCCCACACCCCGCCCCCATGCCGTGTCTCCATACCCTCTCCCTGTGCCAGCTCCCTCGTGCCCAGCCCCCTTGTGCAGCCCCCTCCTGCCACCCCCCCTCACGCCAAGCCCCCTCCTTCCCCTTCCCCACCTCCCCTCACCCCTTCGCAGGGCCGTGGACCCCCAGAAGCGAGCCCCCAGCCGCCCGCACGCCCGGCGCCGGCTCTCGGTTCGCTGTCCCCAGGCGGCGGTGCCGTTCAGCACCGAGGCCACCTGCGCCGCCAGCTCCTGCAGCGGTCCCGGGGCGCAGGGCTCGAAGCTGCCGGTGGCAGGGGCGTAGCAGACCAGGGGACCCTTGTTGAAGAGGAGGCTGAGGCCGAAGTCCAGCGCGGAGCCGTTGGAGGCCAGCGGGCAGGAGCTGGACAGCTGCAGCACGAAGGCTCCTGGGGGGGGGGGGGGGGGGGGGGGGGGCATGGGGCGTGGGGGGCACGGAGCTGGGTGGCATGGCCAAGGTCCCGCAGGGCTGAGCCTTCCCCCAGGCCACCCCTGGGGTCCCACAGGACTGAACCCCCCCCAAACTGTCCCCAAGGATCCACAGAGCTGAGCCCCCCACAACCCAGCCCCGGGGTCCCACGGGGCTGAGCTCCCCCTTCCTCCAACTGTCCCCAGGGTCCCATAGAGCAGAGACACCCCCCCAAAAAAAACTGTTGCCAGGGTCCCCTAGGGCTGAGCCTCCCCAAACTGTCCCAAAGGTCCCACAGAACAACTCCCCTCCCCCCTTCCCTCCCCAGTTCCCCACTTCCCCACTTCCCCCTTCCAACCCAAATCCGCAGCCCCCCACAAGTCCTCAGCCCCCACAAGTCCTCAGCCCCCGAGTCGGCAGCCCCCAGTCCGCAGCCCCCCCAGTCCGCAGCCCCCCACCTGCCCCCTGGACACCCAGGGCCAGTCCCAGTATCACCAGCATGATGCGGAGGGATCTAACTGGGGGCGTCCAGCCGCTCCCTGACCCCCCCCTTCCTGCCTCCAGTTCCCCATCCTGCATCCCAGGGCTCTGCCCAGCACCACGCCCGGGGAGTGCTGCGCACCCAATCCGGACCGGCAGCGCTCGGGCGTCACCGGTTGCCGGACTGGGACTCGCTGGCGGCGGCCGGCGCCGGGACGCAGCGCGGGGGTGGCTCCGGCTCGCCCCCGTTTGTCACCGTCCCACTCACACACACCCCCCCCGCCCCGTTGGAGACCCTCCCTCAAGGGTCCGTACTCCCCCTCCCCAACAACCCAGTAACCCCTCTGGCTCCCGACTGGGAGCGCTGGGCGCTGGGGGAGAGCACCGCGGGCAAAGCGACTCGGGGTGGGGACCTGAAAGGTCTTTATTTGGGGAGTGGGAGGCCGAGGAGCGCCCCCGACCCAGTCCGAGGTGGGGGAGGAGGGGGCCTTCAGGGACTGGTCACCAGTGGAGGAACTGGGATGGGGACTGGGAGCTGGAGCAGGACTGGGAGAAGATCCAGGACCAGGAATGGGGGACTGGGACCAGATCCAGACCCAGCACCAGGATAGGGGCTTGGGCCAGATTTGAGACCAGGATCAAGATCAGATCCAGGACCTAGGACTGGAACCAGAACCAAGTCCAAGACTGGATCAAGGACCAGGGTCAGGATCAGAGACAGGATCAGGACCAGAACCAAGTCAGAGACGGGTTCCAAGAGCCGGACAAGAGCCAGGACCAGGACCAAGACCAGGACTAGAACCAAAACCAGGACCAGGACCAAGACCAGGACTAGAATCAAAACCAGCCCCAGGACCAGGACCAAGATCAAGATCAGGACCACAAACAGTGCTCACATAGACACCAACTGCAGGACCAGGAGCAGGAGCAGGAGCTGCCAGGCAGAAGGAGAAGGGTTCAGGTCTTTGTCCCACCTGGTGTCCACAGGGTGCCCCCGGGGTGCCCCTTACCCTGGCAGTAGCAGAAGGTGCCAGCAGAGAAGACCACCAGCCCCAGCCCCACGATGACCACTGCCACCACCACCTTCACCAGCAGCTCTGGGGACAAGCCAGGACCTGTGGGCACAGAAGCCACCAGGCTGAGACCCCGAGGACCCCGAGTGTCCCAGCCAGGTGTCCTGCCCGGGTGGCAGGTGTCCTGCCCGGGTGGCACCTCCCTGCCCCGCGTCCTCACCCCAGTGCTGCCGCAGAGGCTGCTGCAGGCTGCGGTGCTGCACGGAGCAGCTGAAGCTGTCCCCGGGCTGGGCGCTGGCCCTCAGGGTCGCCTGGGTCTGGTAGGTGAAGTCGCCCCTGGGCAGCACCTTGGCAGTGGCAGCGGTGGCCAGCGGGGCCCCGTTGAGCAGCCAGGTGACAGTGACCTCGGGGGGGTAGAAGCCCCAAACGTAGCAGGTCAGGAGGACCCCCCCGGGGGTGGTGGGCAGGGGGTCGGCGACGATGCGGACCTGAGGGGGGACTGGGGTGGGGAGGGGACAGTCAGGTCCCCTTGGGATGGCCCTGACCAATGGCCCCACGCCCTGTCCCCAAGCCCTGCCCCCGTGCCCTGCCCCTGTACCCTGTCCCCATGCCCTGTCCCCACTAAGTGTCCCCAGCGCTGCCCCCGTGCCCTGTCCCCACTCACTGTCCCCAAGCCCTGTCCCCATACCCTGTCCCCACCCAGTGTCCCCACCCAGTGTCCCCAAGCGCTGCCCCCCCTGCCCCTGTGCCCTGCCCCCATATCCTGTCCCCACTCAGTGTCCCCAAGCCCTGCCCCCATGCCCTGCCCCTGTACCCTGTCCCCATACCCTGTCCCCATACCCTGTCCCCACTCAGTGTCCCCACACAGTGTCCCCAAGCCCTGCCCCCGTGCCCTGTCCTCAGTGTCCCCAAGCCCTGCCCCCATGCCCTGTCCCCACTCAGTGTCCCCAAGCCCTGCCCCCGTGCCCTGTCCCCATGCCCTGTCCCCACTCAGTGTCCCCAAGCCCTGCCCCTGCCCTGCCCCCATGCCCTCCCCCACTCAGTGTCCCCCTGCCCCTGTGCCCTGTCCCCATGCCCTCTCCCCACTCAGTGTCCCCAAGCCCTGCCCCTGTGCCCTGCCCCCATGCCCTGCCCCCACTCAGTGTCCCCAAGCCCTGTCCCCGTGCCCTGTCCCCATGCCCTGCCCCCACTCAGTGTCCCCAAGCCCTGTCCCCACGCCCTTTCCCCACTCAGTGTCCCCAAGCCCTGTCCCCATGCCCTGTCCACATGCCCTGCCCCCACTCAGTGTCCCCATGCCCTGTCCCCCCTCAGTGTCCCCAGGCCCCGTCCCCACCCTGTTTCCCGCTGTCCCCCTGCCCTGCCTCACCGCTCCTGCGGGCAGTGGAGCCCCAGAGCTCTGTGCCCAGCTCCTGGCAGGCCCCGAGGCGGCTCTGGGCACGGTGCCCCCAGGCAGGGTCATCGTTCAGGAGCAAGGCCACCACCCAGGCCACCTCCTGGAGCATCCCCTGGGCACAGGGCACGAAGAGCTGGGCCTGGGGCACGAAGCAGACCAGGGGGCTCCTGTCGAAGAGGAGGCTGAGGCTGAAGGCTGGCACGGAGCCGTTGGCAGCCAGGAGGCAGGAGCTGGACACCTGCATCACGAAGGCTCCTGCCGGGGTGGGCATGGGGTGGGTGAGGCCCCCAGGGCTTGGACCTTCTCCATCTCCCACCACACCCAGCCAGGGTGGGCATGGCATGGGGTGGGTGAGGCCCCCAGGGCTTGGACCTTCTCCATCTCCATGTCCCACCACATCCTACCTGTCCCCTGGCAGCTCAGCACCAGTCCCAGTACCCTCAGCAGCCACATGGCCGGCGGTGGGCGAGCTCCAGCCTGTCCCAGGACCATGCCTTCATCTCCACCAGCTTCCTCCTCCTCCTCCTCCTCCTCATACTTGGCCCCAAGGCTCAGCCCCAGCTCCCTGCGTCACCGGCGGTGGGTGAGGCCAAGAGGACTTTGCCCAAGTCTGGGCCTGGCGCCCTGGGAACCACCAGGACCTTGGCCAAGGGGGAAACTGGGGCAGGACACTGGGAATGGCTCTTGGAGCCCTGGGAGGGGACACTGGAGATGCCACCACCATGGGCATGTCCCCACCCTGCCAGTCCCTTCATGCTGGGGACACTGGGGCAGGACACTGGGAATGGCTCTGGGAACCCCAACACCAGCCCCTGGAGGTGCCTCCATGAGGCCACTGCCCACCCTGTCATGGCCTGCTGGGGACAGCAGGGGACATGGGATGGGGATGGAAGAGGACACAAGAGGGGACAGGATGGGGACAGGATGGGGACAGAAGAGGACACAGGAGGGGTCAGGATGGGACAGGATGGGGACAGAAGAGGACACAGGAGGGGTCAGGAGGGGACAGGATGGGGACAGAAGAGGACACAGGAGGGCACAGGAAGGGACAGGATGGGGACAGAAGAGGACACAGGATGGGGACAGGATGGGGACAGGATGGGGACAGAAGAGGACACAGGAGGGGTCAGGATGGGGACAGGATGGGGACAGAAGAGGACACAGGAGGGGTCAGGATGGGGACAGGATGGGGACAGAAGAGGACACAGGAGGGCACAGGATGGGGACAGGAGAAGACAGAAGTGGGACAGAAGAGCACACAGGAGGGGTCAGGAGGGGACAGGATGGGGACAGAAGAGGACACAGGAGGGGTCAGGAGGGGACAGGATGGGGACAGAAGAGGACACAGGAGGGGTCAGGATGGGGACAGGATGGGGACAGAAGAGGACACAGGAGGGCACAGGATGGGGACAGGAGAAGACAGAAGTGGGACAGAAGAGCACACAGGAGGGGTCAGGAGGGGACAGGATGGGGACAGGATGGGGACAGAGCACACAGGAGGGGTCAGGAGGGGACAGGATGGGGACAGAAGAGCACACAGGAGGAGTCAGGAGGGGACAGGATGGGGACAGAAGAGGACACAGGAGGGGTCAGGATGGGGACAGGATGGGGACAGAAGAGGACACAGGAGGGGTCAGGATGGGGACAGAAGAGGACAGGAGAGGGACAGAAGAGGACACAGGAGGGAACAGGATGGGGACAGAAGAGGACACAGGAGGACACAGGAGGGGTCAGGAGAGGACAGGAGGGGGACAGAAGAGGACACAGGAGGACACAGGATAGGGACAGAAGAGGGGACAGGATGGGACAGAAGAGGGCACAGAAGAGGACACAAGAGGGCACAGGACGGGTCAGGAGGGCACAGAAGAGGACACAGGAGGGCACAGGATGGGGACAGAAGAGGGCACAGGAGGGCACAGGAGGGGTTGGGAGGGGAAGAGAAAAGAGGACAGGAAGGGACAAGAGGGGTCAGGAGGGAACATGATGGGGACAGAAGAGGGCACAGAAGAGGACACAAGAGGGCACAGGACGGGTCAGGAGGGCACAGAAGAGGACACAGGAGGGCACAGGATGGGGTCAGGAGGGCACAGAAGAAGACACAGGAGGGCACAGGAGGGGTCAGGAGGGCACAGAAGAGGACACAGGAGGGCACAGGATGGGGTCAGGAGGGCACAGAAGAGGACACCATCTGCAGCCACCCCGAAGGACACTTTATTGCCACCATCTCGGTTCCTCCCCTGAAGCTTCTCCAGGCTCTGCTCCACCCAAGGCTCAGCCTGCTGGAGAGGGACACACATCAGAGGGGGCTCAGGGGTGGTGTGTGTCCCCCACCCCCATCCCCTGGAGGTGCCCCCAGCCCTACCCTGGCCGTTGCGTCTCGCCACCAGCAGCAGGGAGATGCCCAGGATGCCCAGGAGGATGCCCAGGGCCATGGCAGCTCCGCACAGCGCAGTCTCCAGCACCTCGCTCTGGGCAGGAACTGGGGGCACTGGGAAGGCGGTGGGGGGCACCCCGGGTGAGCAGCGACCTCGGTGCCCCCTCTGTGGGCACCGAAGCTCGGCAGCCGCCCTGGTGCCCAGCCCCAGGCCCGCCCCCCCCCCCCAGGCTCACCCCAGTAGGCGACCACGGAGCTGTTGTCCTCCCCGTGGGTCACCAGGCAGCTGACGACGTCGCCGGCCCCGGGGGTGACCTCCAGGTAGGAGAAGAGGACGAAGGCCCCCTCGGCCGTGGGGGTGTAGTGGGTGTGGGTGACCCCCCGGGCCGGGGGCTCCCCGTTGAGCTGCCAGCTGAGCCGCACCGCCGGGGGGAAGATGTTCTCCACCAGGCACACCAAGGTGTTGGCCTGGCCCAGGGCCGGGGGCAGCATGGGGAAGACGGTGACCACCGGGATGCCTGGGGAGGGCAGGAAGGGAGGGGGAGGAGGAGGAGGAGGAGGAGGAGGAGGATGATGAGGAGGAGGAGGATGATGAGGAGGAGGAGGAGAAGGATGAGGAGAAGGAGGAGGAGGATGATGAGAAGGAGGAGGTGGAGTAGGACCTTGGGAAGTCACCCAGGTCATGGCAGAGCAGGCTGGTCATGGTGGAAGGGGTTGGGTGGGAAGGGACCGCGGGAGATGGTGGCCCACGGGTGGGTGGGGGAGGTTTGGTGCCCCCTTCCCCCCGCTGTCACCTACCCTTGGCCTCGGGCAGGATGCCTGTGACCGCCTCGGTGATGGCCCTGAGCAGGTCCTGGCACAGGCTGGCGTCCAGCAGCAGCTCCTCGGGGGTCTCCAGGCCGGGGGGCCAGGGGGGCAGCTGGGGCAGCCTGGGGGTCCAGGAGGACCTCGGGAAGTCGAACCAGAAGAGTTGGTCGGAGTCGAAGGTCAGAGCCAGGCTCAGCGAGGGCGCCCCCGGCTGGCAGGAGAGGACCTCGGCCAGGACGTGGGCAGGGGGCTCTGCGGGCAGGGGGAGGGCAGGGGGGATGGGCAGGGGGAGGGCAGAGGGCGGGCAGGAGGGTGCCCAGCACCACCCTGGCAGCTCCTTGCACAAGTGCACAGCCCGCCCCCCCCCCCCCCCTTCCCGGCCCCTTGCACAAGTGCCCCCTCCTCACCCTCACCCCCCCTCCCCCAGTCCCCTGCACGAGTGCCGTCCCCTCACTACTCCACACCCCCCCCTTGCCCCCCGCCCCCCTGCACAAGCTCTCCCCCCTCCCCTTCCCCCGCTCCGTATCCTACCGTCGGTGACAGCGACCACCGGAGCTCCCCCCCAGAGCAGCGCGGCCCCAGCGGCCGCCAGCAGCGGCAGCAGCACCCCGCAGCCACCCATCCCTGCGCACCCCCCCGGGACTCCCCAACTCCTGTGAGCCCTCCGCCCCCCACCCCGCACCGGCAGCCCCGGAATGCGCCGCACCAATCCCGGGGCGGTGCTGGGAACTGTCACTTGTCACCGGGGACAGAGTCCCGCGGCGGAGCTCGGCTGCGGTGACAGCGCCGGGAGCGAGGTGGCACCGGCGGGGGGAAAACCGACTGGGTGCTGCCGACCGCCCCCCCCCCCGCCCCCCCAAACAGCACCGCGGGGATAGGGGACACCAGAGAGCCCCCTACATTGTTTGGGACCCTTCCCGACCTATGGGGACCCCGCACTTCGTTGGGGATCCCCAATCTCATTGGGGACCTCTCCCACCCTGTGGGCACCCCCCGACTTTGTTGGGGACCCCCCCACACCTCATTGGGACCCCCACTTCAAAGGGCACCCCCCCGCACCTATTACGGCCCTTCCCTCCATCTCATAGGGGATCCCTCACCTTATTGGGGACCCCCCCCACCAATCATTGGGGGCCGCCTGATCTCATGAGGGGATCCCCCTGCACCCCTTATCTCTCTGCACCCCCGTGGGTGCCCCCCTTTAACCCCGTGGGTGCACGCCCCCTGCACCACCCCCCAGCCCCGGGGGTGCAGCCCCCGGGGGTGCAGCCCCCTGAGCGACCCCCGCCGGCCCCGGGCGCACTCCCGCCGCAGCGCCGCAGCAGGCCGGCAGCGCGCATGTCCCTTCCCCTTCCTCCTCTTCCTCTTCCTCCTCCCCGCAGGCAGCCCCGGCGCTAGGACCCTGTGGACATCCCCCTTCCCCCTCCTCCCCGCCCCCTCCCCCGCTTCTCCCGGCGGGCCCCGCCGCGCGAGGCGGGAGGGTGAATGAAGCCGTGGGAAGCCCCGCGAGGGGCACCACGTGACGGCGGGCAGCCAATCGGGGCGCGGGTGACGTAGCGCGCGGCTCCCTTTCCTGCCCTGGGATGTTTTTAATGTTTTTTGGTGTTTTGTTTTTTTTTTCTTTCACCTTTTTTTTTTAACCCCAAAGTAGGGGTTTTGAAGCGGGGGGGAGGGGGACACAGAGCGGGGCAGGATGAAGAGGGCGCAGGGCACGGGGCTCCCTTCAGGTGAGTAACGAGGCGCCGGGGAGGGGGGGGGGGGCGGCGGCCTCGCCCTTTCTTCCCCCCCCCCCCTTCAACAAAGGGAGCTGGCGGGGGGGCGGGAGTCCGCGCGGTCACGTGGCGGGCAGCGCCGTCAATCAACGCCCGGGTTGCGCCCCCGCGGCGCGCTGGCGGCCAATAGGAGGCGAGGACGGCGGTGATGGGCAGGCGGGGCGGGAGGGAGGCGCCGCTTTGTGCGCGGCGGCGGGGGCGGCGGTTTGGGGCGAAAAGCGCCATGTTTGGGTGTTCGCGCGGGGGCGGCGGCGGGCGGGCAGGGCCCCAAGTGCTGTGTCACGGCAAGACCGGAGGGGGGGGGGGTGGGTGGGAAGGTTGCGCAGGGACCCACCCGTGTCCTGCGAGCCTCTTGTGCGGCCCGGATCTGTGGGGGGGGTGGGAAGTAGTGGAGAGGACCCCCCCCCCCCAAGCGCGGGGGGCGAAGGGGTTTGGAGCTTCCTAGCCGTGGTCGGCGCCGTGGGGGTGAGAACCCCACACTGAGGTCGGTGTAGGGGGGGGGGAGGTGTCCGGGTTCGCTGTGGGACACCCCCCCGCCTCCCCCCCCACGTCGAGGGGTGACGGAGCACTCGTGGGTCGAGCGGCACACGGGGCTAGAGGTCACGGCAGCGGCCTGTTCGTGGGGGTTGGAGCCTCCCCGGCGTGTCGTGAGAGGGGCCTAGCGCGGCCTCGGTGTCCGCGGGGACCGGAGGGCGCGGGGGTAGCTTTTGGCGCTTGAGGTGCGGGGGGGGGGGGAGGCGAGGTGAAGCGCGGCCTTCGCGGTGCTCAGCGGGGCGCTGGAGGTCCTTGAGACCCCGGCGAGGGGGTGAGGCTGGGCAAGGGGATCCCTCCCCGGTGTCCGGCACTGCCGGGTGTACCGGGGAGGCGGCGGGGCCTAGCCGGGAGCGCAGCGCTCATTGTCCACCCGCAGCCGGCGCCGCCGCACAAGATGGCGACCGCCGGCGCCGTCTCCCCCCCCTCTCCGCCGCGGGGAGCGCGACAACAACCGCCAACGGTCGGGCCCGCCCCCCACATGACCCCCACATGACCCGCCGACCAATCGGCGCGCAACGAATGGCAGCGCCGGCCAATGGGAGTCGGCACAGCCGGTTTCGTAGGGTGAGGCGCCGGGCGGAAGGGTGGGAGGGGTGGGAGAAGGGGAGTTTGAGTGACGCGCTTCCTGGCCAATGGAAGCGGTGCGGTCATCTTGCCTCCGCCCAATGAGGCCGCGGTGAGGCGGGGCGGGGCGGATAGGTGATGTCAGCGCCACCGCCGGCCAATGACGGGTCGTCTGCTCTCTATATAAGGGCGGCCGGGGGCAGGCCGAGCGGCGCCATTTCGCTGGGACGAAGGACGGAGCGGGTCGGGCCCGGTGAGCGCGGGGGGCGGCCCTAAACCGGATCCATCCTCCACCGGGCGGCCCAACCCCCGCCTCCGCGCTCCCGGAGGGGCTTCGCCGGACCCTCCCCGGCCTCCGTAGCGACCCCTGCCTGCGGCCAGCGGTGAGGGGGGTTCTCCTCTTTCCCCCCTCCCTCTTCCTCTCCCCGCTCCGCTCCCGCCCTCCCCTTCAGGGAGCCAAGATGGAGCCCGGCCGGTGATTTCCCCGGTGCAATCCGCTGTCATCCACCGCCCGGATCGCCGCTGCTCGCTTCATCCCCGGCCTCCGCGGACTCTGCCGACTCTGAGCGACGCGGCCAGGCCTGTATTGATCGGATCGTGCAGGATTTAGGAGCCCGGAGGGGGCTCCGAAGAGGGGACCCCCCCCACAACCCGTTTCCGTACAGCCCGTTCCAATCCCCCGTCACAACAACCGCTCACCGGCCGGCCCCGCTCCTCTTGCACCGCGTCCCCCGCGCTCTCCGCCGCCATTTTCGCCGCTCCTCTTCATGTGAGGGCCGCTGAATGGTCCCGGCCGGAGGATTCGCTGCCGCCGCCGCTTGAGGCCTCGCCCCGCCCGGCCGCGCCCTGCCCGGGGGAGGAGGAGGAGGGGAGGAGGGGGCACCCCGGCTCGTCTGCCCCCTCCCCGTTATCCGGTGATGCGTTGACGGGGGAGGGCCCCCCACCGGGCCGGGACCGCCGAACCTTTCGCCGGGCAAAGTGGGGGGGTCGTCGGAGGAGACGGCGGCGGGAGGAGGAGGAGGAGGAGGCGAAGGCGGCGGAGGACGGCCGGGAGCTCGGGCCGGGCAGGCAGCCGCCGGCATGCTGCAGAATGTGAATCCCCAGAGCAAGTAGGTAGCGGCGAGCGGGGCCGGGGGGGAGCGGAGCTCGGGCCCTGCCTTCCCCGGGGACCTGCGCGGCGGGGGGCAGCCTTCTGCCCCCATCCCCCAGCCGCTGTGGGGCTGGGGGCTCGCTGCCCCCTCCTCACCCTCACCGCCGTGCCGCCGGCAGCCTCCCGTCGCCGTCCTTGGCCCTTGCGGCTGTGCCCTTGCTCCGGGCACGCTCCCTGGGTGGCCGCCGGTGCCAGCTCGGGGCAGAGGGGTGCCCGTCCCGAGCCTCCTTATGGGGGGATGCCCCCCGGGAGCGGCCGTGGCGGGGGTCCCCGGTGTGGGATGGTGCCCCGGGGGGGGGTGTCTTGGCTGTGGTCCTGAGGCGCGGGCTGGGCTTTGCTTTGCCCCCCCACAACTGCAGTCTTATCCCCCCGAAAGCAGTGCCCCCCGCCCGGGGTGTGCGCGCCCCGTGGGTCCCGCCCGGTGTCCCCCGTGGGGGATGTCCCCCAGCCCGGTGTGTGCCCCCCGTGGGTCTCGCCCGGTGTCCCCCGTGGGGGATTCCCCCAGCCCGGTGTGTGCCCCCCGTGGGTCTCGCCCGGTGTCCCCCGTGGGGGATGTCCCCCGCCCGGTGTGTGCCCCCCGTGGGTCTCGCCCGGTGTCCCCCGTGGGGGATTCCCCCAGCCCGGTGTGTGCCCCCCGTGGGTCTCGCCCGGTGTCCCCCGTGGGGGATTCCCCCAGCCCGGTGTGTGCCCCCCGTGGGGTCTCCCCCGGTGCTGGCTGCGGGGGCTGGACGGCGCCGGCCCCGCGGTGGCGGTGGTCTCGGTGTTGCCCCGTGGGTCCCGCCCGCTGTGCGCCCCCCGTGGGGTCCCCCCGCTGCCCCCCGGTGCTGGCCGCGGGCGCTGGACGGCGCCGGCCCCGTGGCGGCGGTCTCGGTGTTGCCATAACGACCTCCAGCTCCTCGCCCGGAGCTGCTGCGGTGGCCTCTGGGCTGTGTCCCCCGCGGCCGGCGGCAGGCTCGGAGCGGCGCTGCCCCGTGGGGGGGGGTCGTGTCCCCGGGGTCCCCATCCCCGAGGCACCCCCAACCCTTCCCAGCCTCGTTTCGGTGGCGACCCCCCCCCGCCCCGTGCTAACTGCCCCTTCCCTCTCCCCTCTCCGCAGGCTGCTGGGGGAGGGCAATGCGGGGCTCCTGGGGCTGGCGCCGGAGTCCACCCCCGGCAAGCGCATCCGCAAGCCCTCGCTGCTCTACGAGGGCTTCGAGAGCCCCACCATGGCCTCGGTGCCGGCCCTGCCGTCGCCGCAGGTCAACCCCCCCCCGCCGGAGGTGTCCAACCCCAAGAAGCCCGGCAGGGTCACCAACCAGCTGCAGTACCTGCACAAGGTGGTGATGAAGGCGCTCTGGAAGCACCAATTCGCCTGGCCCTTCCGCCAGCCGGTGGACGCCGTCAAGCTGGGCCTGCCGGTAACCAGCCCGGGGGGGCGGGGAGGGGGCGGGGGAGGGGGCGCCCGGGGCCTGTGTGAGCGTGGTTGAGTGGTCTCTACTCCCCTCCTCATCCTCGCCAGCCTAGGGCAGGGCTGCTGGAGTCTGCTGCTGGAGACAGGGGCTTGATGGTGCTCAGCTTAGGGGCTCCTTGGCCCCCCAAAGCTGGGGGTCGTTGCAGCTCTTTGGGGTCTGCAGCTTGGGGGCTTGCACAAGTTGAGCTCTTTGGCCTCCCCCCAGGTTGGGGTCTCTGCAACTCAGGGTTCTTTGGCCTCCCCCCAACTTGGGGGTTTGCACAAGTTGAGGTCTTTGGCCTCCCCCTAGGTTGGGGTCTCTGCAACTCGGGGGTTTTTGGTCTCCCCCCAGGTTGGAGGTCTCTGCAACTCAGGGTTCTTTGGCCTTTCCAGCTTAGGGGGATTGAGCTCTTGGGTCTCTCTCCAGGTTGGGGTCTCTGTAACTCAGGGGTCTTTGGTCTCTCCAGCTTGGGGGCTTGCACAAGTTGAGCTCTTTGGCCTCCCCCCAGGTTGGGGGTCTCTGCAACTCGGGGGTCTTTGGCCTCCCCCCAGGTTGGGGGTCTCTGCAACTCGGGGGTCTTTGGCCTCCCCCCAGGTTGGGGGTCTCTGCAACTCGGGGGTCTTTGGCCTCCCCCCAGGTTGGGGGTCTCTGCAACTCGGGGGTCTTTGGCCTCCCCCCAGGTTGGGGGTCTCTGCAACTCGGGGTCTTTGGCCTCCCCCAGGTTGGGGGTCTCTGCAACTCGGGGGTCTTTGGCCTCCCCCCAGGTTGGGGGTCTCTGCAACTCGAGGGTCTTTGGCCTCCCCCCAGGTTGGGGTCTCTGCAACTCAGGGGTCTTTGGTCTCTCTAGCCTGGGGGCTTGCACAAGTTGAGCTCTTTGGCCTCCCCCCAGGTTGGGGTCTCTGTAACTCAGGGGTCTTTGGTCTCCCTCCCCCCAGGTTGGGGTCTCTGTAACTCAGGGGTCTTTGGTCTCTCTAGCTTGGGGGCTTGCACAAGTTGAGCTCTTTGGCCTCCCCCCAGGTTGGGGTCTCTGTAACTCAGGGGTCTTTGGTCTCCCTCCCCCCAGGTTGGGGTCTCTGTAACTCAGGGGTCTTTGGTCTCTCCAGCTTGGGGGTTTGCACAAGTTGAGCTCTTTGGCCTCCCCCCAGGTTTGGGGGTCTCTGCAACTATGGGTTCTTTGGCCTCCCCCCAGGTTGGGGTCTCTGGCCTCCCCCCCAAGGTTGGGGGTCTCTGCAACTCGGGGTTCTTTGGCCTCTCCTCAGGTTGAGGGGGGGTCTTTGGCCTCCCTCCCCCCAAAACTCAGCCCTTGACAGTGCCAGGCCCAGCCCCATCCCCTCCTGGGGACCTTCTCCCCCCCCCAGAGACACAGCCTCAGGTGGTCTTGTTGCCTTTGCTGGTGGCACCCCCCCCAGCTGCAGCCCCCAGCTCTGGGCTGGCCTTGGGGTCCTCCCTCAGCCAGCAGCTGCCACATCCCCTTCTGGTTGTTCCAACCTTCCCTACGCCCCCCTCCCCCCCTCCCCACCCCCTCTCATCCCCCAGGTCTGGCTGAGCATCCTGCAGCCACTCTTGGGAGGTGCCTTGGACCCTTTTCCCCCCCACCTAATCTCTTGTCCCCTGAATGCATCTTTGCAGATCCCATCCATGACCTTGTAGAAGACCATCCTGAGACCCCCAGTTTAGAGGCCAAGCCCCACCTGTGGCGCCCAAGGAGTTAAAGCCCAGAGGTAACTTCCATGCAGGCTTCTTTCTCACCCCCCTCCAGCCCCCTCCCCCCCCCAAAGAAAAGGTCACTTTGAACCCCAAGCACACCCCCCCAAAGGAAAGGTCACTTTGAACCCCAACCCACCCCCCCTTTGAGGGACCCCCAGCCCACAGAGTAGTTTCCACCCCCTTGCCAGGAGCAGATCTGGAGCTGTTTCCATCCCTTCCTCTCCTTCCTTGTGCTTGGCTGAGGACTGAGAGCTGTGTGAGAGCTTGGTGGTGGCCCCGGGTGACCCCGGGGGGAGGAGGAGGAGGCTGTGGGGAGGGTCTGCAAGCTGTGGCCCTGACTGCTGGTGGCTTGTGCCTAGGACTACCACAAGATCATCAAGCAGCCCATGGACATGGGCACCATCAAGAGGCGCCTGGAGAACAACTACTACTGGGGGGCTCCAGAGTGCATGCACGACTTCAACACCATGTTCACCAACTGCTACATCTACAACAAGGTCAGCACCTGCCCAGGGCTGCTCCTGAGGGCCCCCCAGCCCCTTCCCAGGTGGTTCTAGGGCACACCAGGCTCCTCCTGAGCAGCTGCTGGAGCCCCCCAGCCCCTTCCCAGGTGCTTCCAGGGCCCACAAGGCTCCTCCTGAGCAGCTGCTGGAGCCCCCCAGCCCCTTCCCAGGTGGTTCTAGGGCACACCAGGCTCCTCCTGAGCAGCTGCTGGAGCCCCCCAGCCCCTTCCCAGGTGCTTCCAGGGCTCACCAGCCTCCTTCTGAGCAGCTGCTGGAGACCCCCAGCCCCTTCCCAGGTGGTTCTAGGGCACACCAGGCTCCTCCTGGGTAGCTGCTGGAGACCCCCAGCCCCTTCCCAGGTGCTTCCAGGGCCCACAAGGCTCCTCCTGAGCAGCTGCTGGAGCCCCCCAGCCCCTTCCCAGGTGGTTCCAGGGCCCACAAGGCTCCTCCTGAGCAGCTGCTGGAGCCCCCCAGCCCCTTCCCAGGTGGTTCCAGGGCTCACCAGCCTCCTTCTGAGCAGCTGCTGGAGCCCCCCAGCCCCTTCCCAGGTGGTTCTAGGGCACACCAGGCTCCTTCTGAGCAGCTGCTGGAGCCCCCCAGCCCCTTCCCAGGTGCTTCCAGGGCTCACCAGCCTCCTTCTGAGCAGCTGCTGGAGACCCCCAGCCCCTTCCCAGGTGGTTCTAGGGCACACCAGGCTCCTCCTGGGTAGCTGCTGGAGACCCCCAGCCCCTTCCCAGGTGCTTCCAGGGCCCACAAGGCTCCTCCTGAGCAGCTGCTGGAGCCCCCCAGCCCCTTCCCAGGTGGTTCCAGGGCCCACAAGGCTCCTCCTGAGCAGCTGCTGGAGCCCCCCAGCCCCTTCCCAGGTGCTTCCAGGGCTCACCAGCCTCCTTCTGAGCAGCTGCTGGAGACCCCCAGCCCCTTCCCAGGTGCTTCCAGGGCCCACAAGGCTCCTCCTGAGCAGCTGCTGGAGCCCCCCAGCCCCTTCCCAGGTGCTTCCAGGGCTCACCAGCCTCCTTCTGAGCAGCTGCTGGAGCCCCCCAGCCCCTTCCCAGGTGCTTCCAGGGCTCACCAGCCTCCTTCTGAGCAGCTGCTGGAGACCCCCAGCCCCTTCCCAGGTGCTTCCAGGGCCCACAAGGCTCCTCCTGAGCAGCTGCTGGAGCCCCCCAGCCCCTTCCCAGGTGCTTCCAGGGCTCACCAGCCTCCTTCTGAGCAGCTGCTGGAGACCCCCAGCCCCTTCCCAGGTGCTTCCAGGGCCCACAAGGCTCCTCCTGAGCAGCTGCTGGAGCCCCCCAGCCCCTTCCCAGGTGGTTCTAGGGCACACCAGGCTCCTCCTGAGCAGCTGCTGGAGCCCCCCAGCCCCTTCCCAGGTGCTTCCAGGGCTCACCAGCCTCCTTCTGAGCAGCTGCTGGAGCCCCCCAGCCCCTTCCCAGGTGGTTCTAGGGCACACCAGGCTCCTCCTGGGTAGCTGCTGGAGACCCCCAGCCCCTTCCCAGGTGCTTCCAGGGCTCACCAGCCTCCTTCTGAGCAGCTGCTGGAGACCCCCAGCCCCTTCCCAGGTGGTTCTAGGGCACACCAGGCTCCTCCTGGGTAGCTGCTGGAGCCCCAGCCCCTTCCCAGGTGATTCCAGGGCCCCCCAGGCTCCTCCTGAGTGGCTCCTGCAGCTCTTCCCAGCTGGTTATGAGGGGGTTTCTTGTTCTCTGTTGCAGCCCACTGATGATATTGTGCTGATGGCCCAAACCCTGGAGAAGATCTTCCTGCAGAAGGTGGCCCAGATGCCACCAGAGGAGCAGGAGATCGTGGTGCCAGTGGCCAAGAACAGCCATAAGAAGGGAGCCTCCCGTGCAGCAGGTAGGCTGGGGGAGGGGGATGGAGGTGACCTCTGGTGGGGGGAGGTGGTGGTAGGGTTTGGGAAGGAAGGATGGAGGTGATCTCTTGGTGGGGGGAGGGATGGAGATGACCTCTTGGGGGAGGTGGTAGACTGGGGGAGAGATGGAGGTGACCTATAGTGGGGGAAGTGGTAGGCTAGGGGGAGGGATGGAGATGATCTATGGGGAGGGAGGGATGGAGATGATCTATGGGGGAGGGAGGGATGGAGATGATCTCTTGTGGGGGAGGGAGGGATGGAGATGATCTCTTGTGGGGGAGGGAGGGATGGAGATGATCTCTTGTGGGGGGAAGTGGTGGTAGGCTGATGGGGAGGGATGGAGATGACCTGGGGGGGGGGAGGGATGAAGATGATCTCTTGGGGGGGAAGTGGTAGGCTGGAGGGGAGGGATGGAGATGACCTCTTGGTGGAGGGAGGTGGTGGTAGGCTGGGGGGGAGGGGGATGGAGATGACCTCTTGGTGGAGGGAGGTGGTGGTAGGCTGGGGGGGAGGGGGATGGAGATGAGCTCTTGGGGGGGGAAGTGGTTGTAGGCTGGGGGGGAGGGATGGAGATGGTCTCCTGCTGGGGGGTGGGGAGTGGTTTCTGTGCCTCATCTCTCAGGAGGTGCCTGGGGGGTGGCTTCTCTCGGAGCCCTCCCCCCGAGCCCCGACGGCTTCTCCCCAGCGCTCCTGGCGGGGCTGACGGCCGCCCAGCAGGTGCCAGCCGTCTCCTCGGTGTCCCACACCGCCGTCTACAGCCCGGGCCCCGAGATCCCCACCACCATCGTCAACATTCCTCACCCCTCCGTCATCTCCGCCCCGCTCCTCAAGTCCCTGCACCCCGCCGCCCCGCCCGGCCTGCCCGCGCCCACCCCCACCCAGCCCGTGGCCAAGGTCAGGCCCGCAGGGGAGGGGCAGGGGCTGGGGAGGGGCTGGGAACCACCTGGGGAGGGGCTGGTAGGGCTGAGGAGGGGCTGGGAACCGACTGAGGAGGGACTGGGGAGGTTGGGAAGGGGCTGGGAACCAGCTAAGGAGAGACTGGTGAGGCTGGGGAGGGGCTGGGAACCACCTGGGGAGGGCCTGGTAGGGCTGAGGAGGGGCTGGGAACCGACTGAGGAGGGACTGGTGAGGTTGGGAAGGGGCTGGGAACCGGCTAAGGAGAGACTGGTGGGGCTAGGAACCACCTGGGGAGGGGCTGGTGGGGCTGAGGAGGGGCTGGGGAGGCTGGGAACCACCTGGAGAGGGGTTCAGGCCCACCTGGGGAGGGGCTGGGAACCAGCTGAGGAGGGACTAGTGAGGTTGGGAAGGGGCTGGTAGGGCTGGGGAGGGGCTGGGGACCACCTGCAGAGGGCTCGAGGAGAGTCTGGTGAGGCTCAGACCCACCTGGGGAGGGGCTGGGAACCAGCTAAGGAGAGACTGGTGAGGCTGGGGAGGGGCTCAGGCCCACCTAGGGAGGGGCTGGGGAGGGGCTGGAAACCAGCTAAGGAGAGACTGGTGAGGCTGGGGAGGGGCTGGGAAACACCTGGGGAGGGGCTCAGGCCCACCTGGGGAGGGGTTGGTGGGGCTGAGGAGGGGCTGTGAACCACCTGGGGAGGGGATGGAGGGGCTGGGGAGGCTGGGGGGGAAGGGTTCAGGCCCACCTGAGGATGCTGTGGAGGGGCTGGCTGGGAGCCACCTGGGTAGGGGCCAGAGGGGCTGGGGAATGGCTAGGAACCACCGGGGCCAGTGGGGCTGAGGAGGAGCTGGGTGGGAACCACCTAGGGAGGGGATGGTGAGGCTGGTGAGACTGGTGAGGGGCTGGGAGCCACCTGGGGAGGGGTTGGGGAAGTTGGGGAGGGGCTGGGAGCCACCTGGGGAGGGGCTGAGGAGGTTGGGGAGGGGCTGGGAGCCACCTGGGGAGGGGTTGGGGAGGTTGGGGAGGGGCTGGGAGCCACCTGGGGAAGGGTTGGGGAGGTTGGGGAGGGGCTGGGAGCCACCTGGGGAGGGTCTGAGGAGGCTGGGGAGGGTCTGAGGAGGCTGGGGAGGGGCTGGGAACCAGCCGGGGAGGGGCCGGTGGGGGCTGAGCAGCCAGCAGGGGTCCCTCACGCCCCCTCCCCTCCCTCCCTCCCCGCAGAAGAAGGGGGTGAAGCGGAAAGCTGACACCACCACGCCCACCACCACGGCCATCATCGCCACCAGCGCCGAGTCCTCCCCCTGCGGGCCCCTGCCCGAGGCCAAGGCGGCCAAGCTGCCGGCGCGCCGCGAGAGCGGGCGGCCCATCAAGCCCCCCCGCAAGGACCTGCCCGACTCGCAGCAGCACCAGACCTCCAAGAAGGGCAAGCTCTCGGAGCAGCTCAAGTACTGCAACGGCATCCTCAAGGAGCTGCTCTCCAAGAAGCACGCCGCCTACGCCTGGCCCTTCTACAAGCCCGTGGACGCCTCGGCCCTGGGCCTGCACGACTACCACGAGATCATCAAGCACCCCATGGACCTCAGCACCATCAAGGTTGGCCTGGGGGAGGCAGGAGAGGGGCTGTGGGGGGGGGTGAGGTGGTCCTGGGGGGGCGGTGGGAGCCCCTTGGAAGCCGGGTTCTGGAGGTCCGCCTTAACCTGAAGCGCTCCGGGAGGGTACCAGGTCCTGGGGTGGGAGGAGCCCAAGGGAAGGCCCCTCCTGGGGGGCGGTGGTCCCTGGGGGGGGGTCCCAGCTGAGCCCTGCCTGTGCCCCCAGCGCAAGATGGAGAACAGAGACTACCAGGACGCCCAGGAGTTCGCCGCCGACGTCCGGTTGATGTTCTCCAACTGCTACAAGTACAACCCCCCCGACCACGACGTGGTGGCCATGGCCAGGAAGCTGCAGGTGGGGGCTGCCAGCTGCTCCTCCTCCCACCCCCCAGGGGCCTCCTTGGGCTCCTCCCCACCCGAAGTTCCTGTTCTCCACCGCCAGGGGTCTCCCTTCCACCCAGGCTGTCTCTTGGCCCCCACCAAACATCTTCTGCTGGTTCCCCCCTTCCCCCCGGGCTGGCTGGCTCCTGGGCCCTCTCTCCCCCCTTTGCCCCCCAGGCTGGCTGGCTCCTGGGCCCACTCTCCCCCCTTTGCCCCCCAGGCTGGCTGGCTCCTGGGCCCTCTCTCCCCCCTTTGCCCCCAGGCTGGCTGGCTCCTAGGCCCTCTCTCCCCCTTTGCCCCCGGGCCCCGGGCCCTCTCTCCCCCTTTGCCCCCGGGCTGGCTGGCTCCTGGGCCCTCTCTCCCCCTTTGCCCCCCGGGCTGGCTGGCTCCTGGGCCCTCTCTCCCCCCTTTGCCCCCTGGGCTGGCTGGCTCCTGGGCCCTCTCTCCCCCCTTTGCCCCCCGGGCTGGCTGGCTCCTGGGCCCTCTCTCCCCCCTTTGCCCCCCGGGCTGGCTGGCTCCTGGGCCCTCTCTCCCCCCTTTGCCCCCTGGGCTGGCTGGCTCCTGGGCCCTCTCTCCCCCCTTTGCCCCCCAGGCTGGCTGTCTCCTGGGTCCTCTCTCCCCTGCCCCCCGGGCGGTCTCCTCCTGGCCTCCCCCCTTGACCCTCTGCTGCCCCCCAGGACGTCTTCGAGTTCAGCTACGCCAAGATGCCTGATGAGCCGCAGGAGGCCGGCAGCCCCCCCTCAGCGGCCGCCCCCCTGGTCGGGGTCCTCTCCAAGTCCTCCTCTGAGGACTCCTCCAGCGATGAGGATGAGGAGGACGAGGAGGATGAGGACGAGGAGGAGGAGGAGAGCAGCAGCGAGAGCTCCTCGGAGAGCGAGGAGAGCTCGGACTCGGAGGAGGAGAGAGCCAACCGCCTGGCGGAGCTGCAGGAGCAGGTGAGGGCCCCGGGGCCTGCCCGGCGGCGCCCCCCCACCCCGGCCAGAGCGCCCCCCAGCGGCGGCGGCCTGGTGGTGTCCCCCAGGGGGCCGCCTCACCCCCCCGCCATGTCTCCCCCCACAGCTGAGGGCCGTGCACGAGCAGTTGGCTGCCCTCTCACAGGGCCCCGTTTCCAAACCCAAGAAGAAGAGGGAGAAGAAGAAGAAGAAGAAGTCAGAGAAGCACAAAGGCCGAGGAGGGGAGGAGGACCCCCGGGCACGGCAGGGGCAGCTGCGCAAGGCCAAGAAGGCCTCGGCGGGGGCAGGAGCAGGAGGAGGAGGAGGCAGCGGTGGCAGCTCCAAGTGAGTGCTGCTGGCACCCGGGGGGAGGTGCTGGGGTGGCCCTGACCTCCCCCTTCTTTGGGGGAGATCTTGGGGTTGGAACCTTGGGGAGGACCTTTCTTTGGGGGGGGGAGGTCTTGGGGTTGGAACCTTGGGGAGGACCTTTCTTTGGGGGCAGGTCTTGGGGTTGGAACCTGGGGGAGGTCTTGGAGTGGACCTTTCTCCGGGGACAGGTCTTGGGGTTGGACCCTTGGGGAGGACCTTTCTTTGGGGGGGGGGAGGTCTTGGGGTTGGAACCTTGGAGAGGACTTTCTGGGGTGGGAGGAGTCTTGGGGTTGGAACCTTGGGGAGGTCTTGGGGACGACTTTATGGGGTGGGAAGATCTTGGGGTTGGAACCTTGGGCAGATGTTGTAGAGGACCTTTTGGGGTGGGAGGAGTCTTGGGGTTGAAACCTGGGGGAGGCCTTGGGGTTGGAACCTTGGGGAGGACCTTTTGGGGTGGGAGGAGTCTTGGGGTTGGAACCTTGGGGAGATGTTGGGGAGGACCTTTTGGGGTGGGAGGAGTCTTAGGGTTGGAACCTTGGGGAGATGTTGGAGAGGACCTTCTGGGGAGGGAGGAGTCTTAGGGTTGGAACCTTGGGGAGATGTTGGAGAGGACCTTCTGGGGAGGGAGGAGTCTTGGGGTTGGAACCTTGGGGAGATGTTGGAGAGGACCTTCTGGGGAGGGAGGAGTCTTGGGGTTGGAACCTGGGGGAGATGTTGGGGAGGACCTTTTGGGGTGGGAGGAGTCTTGGGGTTGGAACCTGGGGGAGATGTTGGGGAGGACCTTTTGGGGTGGGAGGAGTCTTGGGGTTGGAACCTGGGGGAGATGTTGGGGAGGACCTTCTGGGGAGGGAGGAGTCTTGGGGTTGGAACCTTGGGGAGATGTTGGAGAGGACCTTCTGGGGAGGGAGGAGTCTTGGGGTTGGAACCTGAGGGGGAGGTCTTGGAGAGGACCTTTTGGGGTGGGAGGAGGTTTTAGAGTGTGGAGGTTGTGGGGGGTGGGGGTGGAATCTTGGGGCAGATCTTTGGGGTGGAGGTCTTGGGGGTGGAACCTGGTTTTGGAGGTGAGCCGGGTTGGAGGTCTTGGCAGTTGGGAACCCTGCTGGAGTGATGAAGACCTCAGGGGTGAGCTGCTGAGGGGGCAGCTGGTGGGTGGGCACTCCTGAGCCCCCTTTTTCCCCCCTCTGTGTCCTGTCAGGAGCTCCAAGAAGGCAGCCAAGGCAGCCCTGCCCCCTCCCCCTGCTCTCTACGACTCGGAGGAGGAGGAGGAGAGCAAGCCCATGACCTACGACGAGAAGAGGCAGCTGAGCCTGGACATCAACAAGCTGCCGGGGGAGAAGCTGGGCAGGGTGGTGCACATCATCCAGTCCAGGGAACCCTCCCTGAGGGACTCCAACCCCGAGGAGATTGAGATCGACTTCGAGACGCTGAAGCCCTCCACGCTGCGGGAGCTGGAGCGCTACGTCCTGTCCTGCCTGCGCAAGAAGCCGCGCAAGCCCTACAGCGAGAGTGAGCCCGGGGGAGGCTGCTGGAGGAGCTGGGGAAGGGCTCTGGAGGAGGAGAGGGGAACTGGGGGAAGGCCTCTGGAGGCCTTAGGGGGAGCTGGGGGAGGAGAGGGGAGCCGGGAGGGGGAGGCCCCTGGAGGAGGAGAGGGGAGCCAGGAGGGGGAGGCCGCTGGAGGAGGAGAGGGGAGCTGGGGGGAGGCCTCTGGAGGAGGAGAGGAGAGCCAGGAGGAGGATGCTTGAGGAACTGGAGGGAGGGTGCTGGAGGAGGAGAAGGGAGCCAGGAGGAGGAGGCTGGAGGAGGAGAGGGGAGCCGGGGGGAGGCCCCTGGAGGAGGAGAAGGGAGCCAGGAGGAGGAGAAGGGAGCCAGGAGGAGGAGGCTGGAGGAGGAGAGGGGAGCCAGGAGGAGGAGGCCTCTGGAGGAGGAGAGGGGAGCCAGGAGGAGGAGGCCTCTGGAGGAGGAGAGGGGAGCCAGGAGGAGGAGGCCTCTGGAGGAGGAGAGGGGAGCCAGGAGGAGGAGGCCTCTGGAGGAGGAGAGGGGAGCCAGGAGGAGGAGGCCTCTGGAGGAGGAGAGGGGAGCCAGGAGGGGGAGGCCTCTGGAGGAGGAGAGGGGAGCCAGGAGGGGGAGGCCGCTGGAGGAGGAGAGGGGAGCCAGGAGGAGGAGGCCTCTGGAGGAGGAGAGGGGAGCCAGGAGGGGGAGGCCTCTGGAGGAGGAGAGGAGAGCTGGGGGGAGGCCTTTGGAGGAGGAGAGGGGAGCCGGGAGGCTGGAGGAGGAGAGGGGAACTGGGGGGAGGCCCCTGGAGGAGGAGAGTGGAGCCAGGAGGAGGAGGCTGGAGGAGGAGAGGGGAACTGGGGGGAGGCTTCTGGAGGAGGAGAAGGGAGCCAGGAGGAGGAGGCTTGAGGAGCCGGGGGGGAGGGGGCTGGAGGAGGAGAGGGGAGGTGGAGAGGGGGCTCTGGAGGACCCGAGGGGAGCCAGGGGGAGGTCTCTGGAGCATGTGAGCATGAGTCAGGTTGTGAGGGCATTTTGGGTCAGTTTGGAGGATCTCGAGGTGCGTGGGGGCACCGTGGGTGTCTCTGGGGGGGCCCTGCACGCCCCCTGACCCCCGTGCCTCCCCCCCAGCCCTGAAGAAGCCTGTGGGGAAGACGAAAGAGGAGCTGGCCCTGGAGAAGAAGAGGGAGCTGGAGAAGAGGCTGCAGGACGTCAGCGGCCAGCTCAACTCCACCAAGAAGCCTCCAAAGAAAGGTCAGGCCCTGAGCTTTGAGGAGGTGTGGTGGGGAGGGGGGGGAGGGATGCTTTTAGGGACCCTCCTCCCCCTTTTTAACCCTTTCTGTGCTGCTCTCTGCCCCCCACAGCCAGTGAGAAGCCAGAGTCTGCCCAGCAGGTGGCTGTCTCCCGGCTCAGCGCTTCCAGCTCCAGCTCTGACTCCTCCTCCTCCAGCTCCAGCTCCTCCTCCTCAGACACCAGTGACTCAGACTCTGGTTAAAGGGGGGGAGGGGGCTGCCGGGGGGGGGGAGGGGAGGGGCTGTCTTTTATTTTGGGGTGGAGGAGGAAGATTAATTTTAACCCCAACCCCCTTCCTCCACCCCATCCCCCCCCACCTCCTGCTTCCATCCCCCCCAACTGCAACACCCCCCACACACACACCCACCCCCCCACCCCCAACCAGCTGCCCCCACGGGGCTGAGGCTCTGCAGGACCAGACCCTGCCTGAACTGGACTGAACTGATGGGGGGGGGGAGGGGCCACACACCTCCCACCCCCATAAACACCCAACAGAATGGGGGGAGGGGGGCATGGGGGAGCAGCCCCTCCCTCTCCCCCTCCTTTATATGAGCAATGGACTCTGGGAAAGGAGGAACAGATGGGGAAAGGGATTTGGGGGCCAGTCTTACCCCCATAATGGACTCCTGGGGGAGGGGCAGGGGAATTGGGGGAGGGAAGGGGGGATGTCCCCAAGTGTGGTGTTTACAGGTTTGGTGTTTTTAAGAGGGGGAGGGGCAGGGGGAGGAAATAAGTGTAAAGGGGGGAGAGGTCCTCACCCCTTTCTCTTCCCCTCCCCTCCCCCTCCCCTCCTTTTATTTTCTCCCCCTCCCCTTTTATTTCTCCCCTCCCCTTTTATTTCCTCCCCCTCCCTTTTTATTTTGGGGTTGGTTTTATGGGGTGCTTTTGGGGTTTTTTTTTTTTTTTTTGTTGTGTTTTTGGTTATTTTTGTTGGTTTTGTTGTTTTGGTTTTTTTTTTGCTTTCCCAAGAAGGTTTTTAAGAAAAAAACAATATTAAAAAAAAAAAAAAAAAAAAGGACAAAAAGAAAAAAAAAAAAAAAAAAAAAGATTAAAACCCAAACCAGACCTGAGGGGGAGGGGCCAAGCAGTTTTGGGGGTGTCCCCAAATTATTCTTTCCCCCCTCCCCTCCCCCAGTTTGTAGCTCCCCCCCCCCCCCCAGGGGGAGGCCTTTTAATTTATTTCTGTTGCTGACACAAAGGGGGAGGGGAAGGGGGAGGGGAGAGGGGAAGAGAGAGGGGAGGACCCTTGTACATAACCCAACCCCCTTCCCCCAAATACCCCTCCTCAATCCTCCCCCTCCAAAATACCCCTCCCCAATCCCCCCTTTTCCATTCTCCAAGCAACCAATCAGGGCTCAGCATGTTGGGGGTGGGGGGGGGGGGGGGTTTTTCCCCCTCCCCCTTTGGTTTTTTTTTATGTTGACTGTAAAATTCTGTTGGTTTTCTACTTTTGTTTGGGGGTTCTCTCTGCTCCCCCCAGCACCCCCTTTTTGCCCCCACCTCTTTTGCCCTTCCCCCGTTTTAGCCCTTAGATTCTCCCCCTCCCCCCTTTCATCTTGTCTGGTTCCAAACCCTTTTGATTCTTTAAGGTGTAAATAAAGAAAATATTATTCGAGTTGAGAGGAGGCTGCTGGGGCCTGGGCCTGCTCTTGGCGTGTTCTTAGCGTGTGCTTGGCGTGTTCTTGGCGTGTCCCACGTTAAAAGTGCCTCAGGCCCCCCCACCGGCGGCTCGTAGTGGGGTCAGGAAGGGTTAAGAGGGAGCTGGGAGGTTCCTGAGGTGGCTTTAGCATGTTCTTGATGTGTTCTTGGCATGTTCTTGACATGTTCCACATTGGAGTACAGCAGGCACCCCCCTTTGCTCCACCAGGGTCTTAGAGTGGGGTCAGAAAGGGTTAAGAGGGAGCTGGGAGGTTCTTGGCATGTTCTTGATGTGTTCTTAGCATGTTATTGTCATATCCCGCGTTAAAAGTACCTCAGGCACCCCCACTAGCAGCTTGGAGTGGGGTCAGGAAGGGTTAAGAGGAAGCTGGGAGGTTCTTGGCATGTTCTTGGGGTGGCTTTAGCATGTTCCTGACATGTTCTACATTGGAGTACAGCAGGCACCCCCCTTTGCTCCACCAGGGCCTTCGAGTGGGGTCAGAAAGGGTTAAGAGGGAGCTGGGAGGTTCTTGGGGTGGCTTTAGCATGTTCTTCACGTGTTCTTGACGTGTTTTTGGCATGTTCCCCATTGGAGTACAGCAGGCACCCACCTTGCTCCCAGCAGGGTCTTAGAGTGGGGTCAGGAAGGGTTAAGAGGGAGCTGGGAGGTTCTTGGCGTGTTCTTAGCATGTTATTGGGGTGTTCTTAGCATGTCCTTGATAGTTCCACATTGGAGTACAGCAGGCACCACCCCTTGCTCCACCAGGGCCTTCGAGTGGGGTCAGAAAGGGTTAAGAGGGAGCTGGGAGGACTCTGGCATGTTCTTGGCATGTTCCACATTGGAGTACAGCAGGCACCCCCCCTTTGCTCCACCAGGGTCTTAAAGTGGGGTCAGAAAAGGTTAAGAGAGAGCTGGGAGGTTCTTGGCATGTTCTTAGCATGTTATTGGGGTGTTCTTAGCATGTTCTTGGCATGTTCCACATTGGAGTACAGCAGGCACCACCCCTTGCTCCACCAGGGCCTTCGAGTGGGGTCAGAAAGGGTTAAGAGGGAGCTGGGAGGACTCTGGCATGTTCTTAGCATGTTCTTGACATGTTCCACATTGGAGTACAGCAGGCACCCACCCCTTGCTCCCACCAGGGTCTTAGAGTGGGGTCAGAAAGGGATAAGAGGGAGCTGGGAGGACTCTGGCATGTTCTTAGCATGTTCTTGACATGTTCCCCATTGGAGTACAGCAGGCACCCTCCCTTTGCTCCACCAGGGTCTCAGAGTAGGGTCAGAAAGGGTTAAGAGGGAGCTGGGAGGTTCTTAGCATGTTCTTAGCATGTTATTGGAGTGTTCTTAGCATGTCCTTGACATGTTCCACACTGGAGTACAGCAGGCACCCACCCCTTGCTCCCACCAGGGTCTTAGAGTGGGGTCAGAAAGGGTTAAGAGGGAGCTGGGAGGACTCTGGCATGTTCTTAGCATGTTCTTGACATGTTCCCCATTGGAGTACAGCAGGCACCCCCCCTTTGCTCCACCAGGGTCTTAAAGTGGGGTCAGAAAGGGTTAAGAGAGAGCTGGGAGGTTCTTGGCATGTTCTTAGCATGTTATTGGGGTGTTCTTAGCATGTCCTTGATAGTTCCACATCGGAGTACAGCAGGCACCGCCCCTTGCACCACCAGGGCCTATGAGTGGGGTCAGGAATGGTTAAGAGGGAGCTGGGAGGCCCTTGGGGTGGCTTTAGCATGTTCTTGACGTGTTCTTGGCATGTTCTTGACATTCTTTACATGCTCTTGACATGTTCCACATTGGAGTACAGCAGGCACCCTCCCTTTGCTCCACCAGGGTCTCAGAGTAGGGTCAGAAAGGGTTAAGAGGGAGCTGGGAGGTTCTTAGCATGTTCTTAGCATGTTATTGGGGTGTTCTTAGCATGTCCTTGACATGTTCCACACTGGAGTACAGCAGGCACCGCCCCTTGCTCCAGCAGGGTCTTAGAGTGGGGTCAGAAAGGGTTAAGAGGGAGCTGGGAGGGCTCTGGCATGTTCTTAGCATGTTCTTGACATGTTCCACGTGGGAGTACAGCAGGCACCCACCTTGCTCCCACCAGGGCCTCAGAAAGGGTTAAGAGGGAGCTGGGAGGATCCTGGCATGTTCTTAGCGTGTTATGGAGGTGTTCTTAGCATGTTCTTGGCATGTTCCATGTTGGAGCACAGCAGGCACCCCCCTTGCCCCCTGCAGGGTCTCAGAGTGGGTTAGGAGGGAGCTGCCATGCCCTTGGTGTGTTGTGCCCAGCAGGGTGGGATTCCATGAAGCCCTCCTTGGGGGCTGCTGCCAGGACCCTTCCCCACCGGCCACAGGGGGAGGTGTGGGGAGGGGGAGTGGGCCCCATCCTGCTGGCTCAGCTCCGGAGCGCTGCTGCCCTGGCCCCGGGGTAGGGGAAGCTGCTCCTGGGAAGCCCCTGGCACGGTGCCCGCACAGTTCCCCTGCCCCCACCCCCTCCAGAAGGCAGAGGGGAGGGGCAGGTGGGCACCAGGGGGCTTAGTTACGGGGGGCAGGTGGGCACCAGGGGGCTTAGTTACAGGGGGTGGGCACCAAGGCCCCAGCCCAGGGCAGGTGGGCACCAGGGGGCTTAGTTGGGGGGGGTGGGCACCAAGGCCCCAGCCCAGGGCAGGTGGGCACCAGGGGGCAGTTAGGGGGTGGGCACCAGGGGGCTTAGTTGGGGGGTGGGCACCAAGGCCCCAGCCCAGGGCAGGTGGGCACCAGGGGGCTTAGTTACAGGGGGTGGGCACCAAGGCCCCAGGGCAGGTGGGCACCAGGGGCTTAGTTAGGGGGTGGGCACCAGGGGGCTTAGTTGGGGGGTGGGCCCAAGGCCCCAGCCCAGGGCAGGTGGGCACCAGGGGGCTTAGTTGGGGGTGGGCACCAAGGCCCCAGCCCGGGGCAGGTGGGCACCAGGGGGCTTAGTTACGGGTGGCAGGTGGGCACCAAGGCCCCAGCCCAGGGCAGGTGGGCACCAGGGGGCTTAGGGGGTGGGCACCAGGGGGCTTAGTTGGGGGGGGTGGGCACCAAGGCCCCAGCCCAGGGCAGGTGGGCACCAGGGGGCTTAGTTGGGGGGGGTGGGCACTAAGGCCCCAGCCTGGGGCAGGTGGGCACCAGGGGGCTTAGTTGGGGGGGGTGGGCACCAAGGCCCCAGCCCGGGGCAGGTGGGCACCAGGGGGCTTAGTTGGGGGGGGTGGGCACTAAGGCCCCATCTCGACCCGGGCGAGGTGACACCAGGACCCTCCCCCCAGGTCCTGCTGCTCGGCGAAGCTGCCCTGAGCCTCCCCTGCAGCTCCCTTCCCTTCCCTCCCCTGCTGGAACCGGGGAGGTGCCAGGGGGGTGCCCTGCAGCTGTGCACTCAGAGGGTCTCCACCTCCCCTCCAGACCTCGGCTGTGGTCTCCCCCAGGGGGATGTCGCCCACCTGGACCCCCCCCCAGCCCCGGGGGCGCAAACTGCTGCCTGCTGTAGGTGTTGCTCACCACAGCGCTCTCGGTGCCCCTGAGGAGCTGGCACTCAGCTTTACCAGGGAGACCTCAAGGCAGGGAGAGGGAGACCCCTTCCAGACCCCTCCCCCACCTCCAGCCTGCTCCCAGGCTCCCCTCCCCCGGCCCAGTGCCAGGCAGCTGGCGCAGGAGCGGTCTGATGGGCACCAGGGATGATCTGAGCCATCGAGGTAGGCGCCCTGGGGCCTTCTTAGCTACGGGCAGTGGGCACCGGTGCCCACCGGCTGCTTCCTGCTCCCTGAGGGGCAGTCCTGAGCAGGAGGTGACCACAGGTCCCCCTTCCCCCCCCAGCGCCTGGCAGGTGGCACCTGGGGGACCCAACTGGGGCTGAAGGTGGCAGGGGGCAGCCCCGGGGGTGGCACTTGGTGACAGAGAGGGGCAGGAGGTGGGGGTGGCAGGGGTTAGGGTGGCAGGGGGTGGCTCTGGGGGTGGCACTTGGTGACAGAGGGGGGCAGGAGGTGGGGGTGGCAGGGGTTAGGGTGGCAGGGGGTAGCCCTGGGGCTGGCTTTGAGCTCATCTGAGAGCTGCTCGACAGCAGCCTGGGGGCTGCCAGTGCCCCCAGCAGTGCCCCCAGCACAGCGCCGTTCCCCCCCGCTGCTGACGCAGCAGCAGAGGGCCTGGGGGTGGGGGTGGGTGGCACCGCGCAGCGAGGGCCTTTGCCCCAGGGCTGCCTCTGGGAGCCTGGCAGCGGTGCCCAGTCCGCAGCCAGCCCGGGCAGGCGTCAGCTGTCACCGGGCAGAGCTGCCTCCCGCGGGGCGCCCGGTGCCGCTGTCCCCAAGCCAGAGCACTGCCGGCCCCGGGCCACCCCCCCGGTCCCCTCAACGTGCCCCCTCCCCAGGGGCACCCCCAAGGACACCGCTGCCCCCCTCGGCCCCCTGCCCGGGTGCCCGTCCCTGTCCGTCGGTCCGCTCTCGGGGTGCCGTCGGGCTGCAGCTCTGCCTGGCAACAGCTGAGCCGGCGGCCGGGGCCGGCTCCCACTGGGTGGCACTGGGAGCGCTGGGAGGGGGGGACGGGAGGGGTCCCCCCCGGTTCGCGGCTCCCCAAGCCAGAGCCACCCCCGCGGTGCCCGCAGCAGCCATGGCCGGAGGACGAGGAGGGCTGCTGGCACTGCTGGCACTGCTGAGCCTGCCGGGCGTGGGGGCACGGAGAGGTGGGCGGGGGGAGCCACGGCGGGGGGCGGGGGGAGGAAGGAGGGGGCTTCAAACACCCAGCTGTGGGGTGGGGAGTGACGAGGGGGGGACCCCTCCCCAGGTCTACTTTGACGCACACCCCCCACCCCACCCCCACATTCCATCCAGGACCCCCCTGTACCTCCGGTGGTGGCCTCAGGGTGGGGTCATGGGGGGAGGGGGTCGTGGGGGTGCTGATGATGGAGGGGCTGCGGGGAGGATGATGAAGGGGCTGGCCCGTGGGGAGGAGGATGATGATGGGAGCTCCGTGGGGAGGAGGAGGATGAAGGGCTGCCCTGTGGGAAGAAGGATGATGATGTGAGCTCCGTGGGGAGGAGGAGGATGAAGGGCTGCCCTGTGGGGAGGAGGATGATGATGGGAGCTCCGTGGGGAGGAGGAGGATGAAGGGCTGCCCTGTGGGGAGGAGGATGATGATGGGAGCTCCGTGGGGAGGAGGAGGATGAAGGGCTGCCCTGTGGGGAGGAGGATGATGATGGGAGCTCTGTGGGGAGGAGGAGGATGAAGGGCTGCCCTGTGGGGAGGAGGATGATGATGGGAGCTCCGTGGGGAGGAGGAGGATGAAGGGCTGCCCTGTGGGGAGGAGGATGATGATGGGAGCTCCGTGGGGAGGAGGATGAAGGGCTGCGGGAGGAGGATGATGATGGGAGCTCCGTGGGGAGGAGGATGATGATGGGAGCTGCCCGTGGGGAGGAGGAGGATGAAGGGCTGCCCCGTGGGGAGGAGGAGGATGATGTGAGCTCCAGGGGGAGGAGGATGATGAAGGGCTGCCCCGTGGGGAGGAGGAGGATGATGTGAGCTCCAGGGGGAGGAGGATGATGAAGGGCTGCCCCGTGGGGGGAGGACGCTCCTGGAGCTCCGCGGGGAGGAAGGCCCCAGCTGGGTGGCCCCCAGCAGGCTGCAGCTGCCGCCTGTCCCGGCGCAGAGGGCAGCGTCCTGATCCAGATGGACTTCTTCCAACGGGAGGAGCCGGAGGGAAGCCCGGAGGTGGGCCCGGAGGGAGGCCAGTTCATGTTCGACTTCGACGGCGACGAGATCTTCCACGTGGACCTGCAGAGGCAGGAGACCATCTGGCGCCTGCCCGAGTTCGGCACCTTCGCCGCCTTCGAGGCGCAGGGAGCCCTGCAGAGCATCGCCGTGGACCGGCAGAACCTGGAGATCATGATGAGCAACTCCAACCGCTCCCGGGCCGCCCCCGGTAACATCCCCACCCCTCCCGGGGGCTGCTCTTGGGGGCTGCCCCCGGTAACCTCCTCACCCCTCCCGGGGGTGCTCCTGGGCTGCCCCCGGTAACCTCCCCACCCCTCCCGGGGGTGCTCCCGGGCCGCCCCCGGTAACCTCCCCACCCCTCCCGGGGGTTGCTCTTGGGGGCTGCCCCCAGTAACCTCCCCACCCCTCCCGGGGGTTGCTCTTGGGGGCTGCCCCCAGTAACCTCCCCACCCCTCCCGGGGGCTGCTCTTGGGGGCTGCCCCCAGTAACCTCCCCACCCCTCCCGGGGGTGCTCCCGGGCCGCCCCCGGTAACCTCCCCACCCCTCCCGGGGGCTGCTCTTGGGGGCTGCCCCCGGTAACCTCCCCACCCCTCTTGGGGGCTGCTCTTGGGGGCTGCTCCCGGCCCGCCCCCGATAACCTCCTTGTCCCTCCTGGGTCGCCCCCCGGTAGCCTCCTCCTACCTCCCGGGCCACCGCCCCTGGTAACTTCCTCCTGCCTCCGGGGGACCGCCCCCGGTAACCTCCTTGTCCCTCCCGGGCGGCCCCCGGTAACCTCCTTGTACCTCTCGGGGGGCTGCTCCCGGGTCGCCCCCAGGAGCCTCCTCACCCCTCCCGGGGGCTGCTCCTGGGACCTCCTCCTAGGACCTCCTGGGGTCCTCCTCCTTGGCACCCCTGGGAATGGGGAAGCCTTGGCACAGCTCGGGAGGGGGGGTCCCCCCGCAGCTCCTCCTTCCTCCCCACCGTCTCTAGTGCCACCCGAGGTGCCCAGGGAGAGCCCCCACCAACTCCTCTCCCCCCTTTCCCCCCCCCGGTCCCCAGTGGCCCCCGAGGTGGTGACCTTGTTCCCCAAGCACCAGGAGGAGCTGGGGGAGCCCAACGTCCTGATCTGCTACGTGGAGAACTTCTGGCCGCCCGTCCTCTCCATCAGCTGGAGGAGGAACGGGCAGGAGGTGACCGAGGGGGTGCTGGAGTCCATCTTCTACCCGCGGCAGGACCACAGCTTCCGCAAGTTCTCCTACCTGCCCTTCCTGCCCGCCCGGGGGGACCTCTACAGCTGCCAGGTGGAGCACGAGGGCCTGGAGCGCCCCCTGCAGAGCGCCTGGGGTGAGGAAGGCAGCAGAGCCCCTGCAGGGCACCCGGGGGTTGGGGGGAGCGTGGGGGGAGGGTGTGGGGTTGGGCGGGGGGCGGCCTTGGCACCTCCTCACCGCCTTCCATCTCTCCACCTCCAGATTCCCAGCTGCCCCCCCCGGTCTCTGACACCTCCCAGACCCTGCTCTGCGCCCTGGGCCTGGCCGTGGGCATCGTTGGCATCAGCGTGGGCACCGTCCTCATCATCAAGACCACCAGGGCGAACAGGGCCCGAGCCCCCCGGGACCCCCTGTGAGGGGGCAAAGCTGGAGGTGGCCTCCTCCCGCTCCCACCAGCAGCTCCTTCCTCTGTGCCTTCTGCCAGCCTCTGCCTCGGCATCCCCCTCCCCCCTGCACCTTCTGGAGGTGGTTCCAGAGCCAGACCCAGCAGGGCCCAGGATGGAGCTGAAGTGGCCTCTGTGTGTCCCCCCCCCAAGTCCCCTCTGCTTCCCCTCTGCTGCTTCCTCACCACAATAAACTGGGCTGGGGTCAACCACCCTGCCCTGAGACCCCCGCTCCAGCTGGCCCAGTCTGCATCTCCCTGGGGTCAAGGGGGTGGGAGATGGAGCTTGGGTGGTGGCAACTGGGTGGTGCCACTGGGGCAGGGGGTTCTGGGTAGTGGGTTCTGGGTGGTGAGTTCTGGGTGGGGGCACTGGGGCAGTGGGTTCTGGTTGGTGAGTTCTGGGTGGTGGGTTCTGGGTGGTGGGTTCTAGGTAGTGGGTTCTGGGTGGTGAGTTCTGGGTGGTGGGTTCTGGGTGGTGGCACTGGGGTAGTGGGTTCTGGGTGGTGAGTTCTGGGTGGTGGCACTGGGGTAGTGGGTTCTGGGTGGTGAGTTCTGGGTGGTGGCACTGGGGTAGTGGGTTCTGGGTGGTGGGTTCTGGGTGGGGGCACTGGGGCAGTGGGTTCTGGGTGGTGAGTTCTGGGTGGGGGCACTGGGTGGGGGCACTGGGGCAGTGGGTTGTAGTGGGTTCTGGGTGGTGGGTTCTGGGTGGGGGCACTGGGGCAGTGGGTTCTGGTGAGTTCTGGGTGGGGGCACTGGGTGGGGGCACTGGGGCAGTGGGCTGGGTGGGTTCTGGGTGGGGCACTGGGGAGTGGGTTCTGGTGAGTTCTGGGTGGGGGCACTGGGTGGGGGCACTGGGGCAGTGGGTTCTGGGTGGTGAGTTCTGGGTGGGGGCACTGGGGCAGTGGGTTCTGGTTGGTGAGTTCTGGGTGGGGGCACTGGGGCAGTGGGTTCTGGGTGGTGGGTTCTGGGTGGGGGCACTGGGGCAGTGGGTTCTGGTTGGTGAGTTCTGGGTGGTGGGTTCTGGGTGGTGGGTTCTAGGTAGTGGGTTCTGGGTGGTGAGTTCTGGGTGGGGGCACTGGGGTGGTGGGTTCTGGGTGGTGGGTTCTAGGTAGTGGGTTCTGGGTGGTGGGTTCTAGGTAGTGGGTTCTGGGTGGTGAGTTCTGGGTGGGGGCACTGGGGCAGGGGGTTCTGGGTGGTGAGTTCTGGGTGGTGGGTCCTGGTCAGCCAGTCCAGACCCTCACCAGCTTCACCCACTCCCATTGGATGTGGTGGAGTCATCCAGGGGGGGACCTCCTGGCACCCTCCCCCAGCAGGCAGGAGCTGGTGGTCCTTGGTGCCCACCTCCCAGTGCTGAGAAGGTTCCTGGTGCCAACCTCCTCATGAGACCTCCCTTGGTGCCTCCACCCTGGTGGGACCAGTCCAGACCACCACCCCTGGGAGCTGTCCTGAGCCCTCCACCCTGGTGGGACAGGTCCAGGCCACCACCCCTGGAGGCTCTCCTGAGACCTCCACCCTGGTGGGACAGGTCCAGACCACCACCCCTGAGGCTCTCCTGAGCCCTCCACCCTGGTGGGACAGGTCCAGACCACCACCCCTGAGGCTCTCCTGAGCCCTCCACCCTGGTGGGACAGGTCCAGACCACCACCCCTGAGGCTCTCCTGAGCCCACCACCCTGGTGGGACTGCTCCAGACCACCACCCCTGAGGCTCTCCTGAGCCCACCACCCTGGTGGGACTGCTCCAGACCACCACCCCTGGAGGCTGTCAAGGCCTTGGGTTCTCCAGGTGAGAAGCAAAGCCAAGAGCTGCTCCTTCTGCTGGGTTCCTCCAGGGGTTCTTCACCAGAGGGGTGGTGAGGCTGGGGACGAGGGCCGAGAGGGCGGAGGAGCAGCCCTGGGAGGGGGCAGGAGCAGGGCTGGAGCAGGGCTGGAGCAGGGCTGGAGCGGAGCAGGGCTGGCTGGGTGACAAAGTTCTTCCTCTGCCCTCTCCAAGTATTAAAATAGAGAATTTATTCCAAGCCCTGCAAAGTCTCTTTGGAGTCTCCTCCGGCGGCCCCCGGGGCTGCCGCTGGTGGGGCCGGTGCCCCCCGGCTCCCGGAGCCTGCTGCTGGCACCTCGGCTCCTGGCAGCCTGGCCCCTGGCAGCCTGGCCCTGCCCCTAGCCCAGGAAGCAAACTGGGCCCAGCTGGAAGCCAAACTTCAGTCCGGGCTCGGCGGGGTCGGCGACTCGCAGGTCCAGCAGCGGCAGCTGCTCCAGCAGAGGAGTCTCCACCTCCAGCACCGTCCTGCCCGAGCCCTGCCGCCCCTGCAGGCGGCACCAGCAGGGTCAGAGGGGCTGGGGGGCACCCAGGCAGCCCTCCCCTGGCACCCCAGGGGCTCCACCGCTCCAGCTCCAAGCGTGGAAGGGTCTCTGTCCAGCCTGGCTCTGGACCGGCTCGGAGCAGATGACCCTGGGGGCTGCACTGCACCACCCAAGGGGGGGAGCAGATGACCTGGGGGCTGGGCTCCTCCTCCACCACCTCCTCCACCTCCTCCTCCTTGACCTCCACCACCTCCTCCACCTCCTCCTCCTTGACCTCCACCTCCTCGACCTCCACCTCCTCCTCCTTGACCTCCTCCACCACCTCCTCCACCTCCTCCTCCTTGACCTCCACCTCCTCCACCTCCTCCTGACCTCCTCCACCACCTCCTCCTTGACCTCCCACCTCCTCCTCTTGACCTCCTCCACCACCTCCTCCTCCTGACCTCCCACCTCCCTCCTCGACCTCCACCTCCTCCTCCTTGACCTCCTCCACCACCTCCTCCTTGTCCTCCACCACCTCCCTACCTCCTCCTTGACCTCCACCTTCCACCTCCTCCCTTGTCCTCCACCACCTCCACCTCCACCCTACCACCACCTCTTCCTTGACCTCTACCGCCTCCTCCTTGACTTCCACCACCTTCTCCATCACCTCCTCCTTGACCTCCATCACCTCCTCCTTGACCTCATCTACCTCCTCCTTGACCTCCTTTACCTCCTCCATCACCTCCTCCTTGACCTCATCTACCTCCTCCTTGACCTCCTTTACCTCCTCCACCTCCTCCTCCTTGACCTCCTCCACCACCTCCTCCACCTCCTCCTTGTCCTCCACCACCTCCACTACCTTCTCCACCTTCTCTACCTCCTCTACCACCTCTTCCTTGACCTCTACCGCCTCCTCCTTGACTTCCACCACCTTCTCCATCACCTCCTCCTTGACCTCCATCACCTCCTCCTTGACCTCATCTACCTCCTCCTTGACCTCCTTTACCTCCTCCATCACCTCCTCCTTGACCTCATCTACCTCCTCCTTGACCTCCTTTACCTCCTCCACCACCTCCTCCTTGACCTCCTCCACCACCTCCTCCACCTCCTCCTTGTCCTCCACCACCTCCACTACCTTCTCCACCTTCTCTACCTCCTCTACCACCTCTTCCTTGACCTCTACCGCCTCCTCCTTGACTTCCACCACCTTCTCCATCACCTCCTCCTTGACCTCCTCTACCTCCTCCACCACCTCCTCCTTGACCTCCACCTCCTCCTCCTTGACCTCCTCCACCACCGCCTCCTTTTCCTCCACCACCTCCACTACCTTCTCCACCTTCTCTACCTCCTCCACCAACTCCTCCTTGACCTCCACCACCTCCTCTACCTCCTCCTCCTTGACCTCCACCACCTCCTCTACCACCTCCTCCTTGACCTCCACCACCTCCTCCACCTCTTCCTCCTTGATCTCCACCTCCTCCTCCTTGACCTCCTTCATCACCTCCTCCTTGACCTCCTCCACCACCTCCTCCACCTCCTCCTTTTCCTCCACCACCTCCACTACCTTCTCCACCTTCTCTACCTCCTCCACCACCTTCTCCTTGACCTCCACCACCTTCTCTACCTCCTCCTCCTTGACCTCCACCACCTCCTCTACCTCCTTCTTGACCTCTACCACCTCCTCTACCTCCTCCACCACCTTCTCCTCCACCTCCTCTACCTCCTCCTTGACCTCCACCACCATCTCCACCTCCTCCTCCTTGACCTCCCCCACCTCCTCCTTGACCTCTTTCACCACCTCCTCCTTGACCTCCCCCACCTCCTCCTCCTTGACCTCCCCCACCTCCTCCTTGACCTCCACCACCACCTCCTCCTTGACCTCCACCACCTCCTCTACCACCTCCTCCTTCACCTCCACCACCATCTCTACCCCCTCCCCTGCCCTCTGCTGGGCCTCCCTCACCTGGCAGCCATCCTCCAGGGCTTTGATGTAAGGGCTGCTGTGGGAGCTCAGCTCCTCCTCGTTGGCCCCCAGGAGGCGCAGGGCCCCCCCGGGGGTGGAGCTGTGCCAGGCCACGGAGCTGTGGCACTGGAAGGTGAAGTTCTGCCGTGCAGAGACACTCAGCAGCCTCAGGAAGGTCAACTGCACCACCCCCAGCCCCTGGCCCTCAGAGTCCACGTAGGAGAACTGCAGGAGCAGCAGAGGAGGGCATGGGTGGGGGGGGGTGGCCAGAGGGGGACATCAGGAGGGGGTCACAGGGTGGGGGTGGCCAGAGGGACATCAGGAGGGGATTGGAGGGGTCACAGGGTGGGGGTGGCCAGAGGGGGACATCAGGAGGGGGCTGGAGGGGGTCACAGGGTGGGGGGTGGCCAGAGGGGGACATCAGGAGGGGGCTGGAGGGGGTCACAGGGTGGGGGTGGCCAGAGGACATCAGGAGGGGGCTGAAGGGGGTCACAGGGTGGGGGTGGCCAGAGGGACATCAGGAGGGGGCTGAAGGGGGTCACAGGGTGGGGGTGGCCAGAGGGACATCAGGAGGGGATTGGAGGGGGTCACAGGGTGGGGGTGGCCAGAGGGACATCAGGAGGGGGTTGGAGGGGGTCACAGGGTGGGGGTGGCCAGAGGGGGACATCAGGAGGGGGCTGGAGGGGGTCACAGGGTGGGGGTGGCCAGAGGGACATCAGGAGGGGGTGGGAGGAGCTCTGCTGGGATCTAGACCCCATCAGGGAGGCCACAGGGGGAGGGGAGATGGTCTGGGGGATGAAGAGGCACCTTGCCCCCCATCCTCCTCCTCACCCTCCTGCCCTTCTGGAGCTGACTGATCCAGCGCTGGGACACATCCTGCTCCTCCCCCCGGGCTGGCAGCTTCAGCTGGCAGGGGAGAGGAAGGTGAGGAGCAGCCCCCAGCGCCTCCTGCTGGTGGGGGCCGGGTGCTGAGCGCCCTGGGGCTCACCTCCTGCCGGGGCTGGCTGGGCAGGATGCAGCTCTCCCCCCCGGCCGTGAAGTTGCAGAAGACCTTGAAGGAGTCTCTGGCACAGCCCTGGTTGGGGTCGATCCAGTAGTGCCCTGCAGGGAGGAGGCCCCACAGCCTCACCTCCAGGGCCCCCTCCAGGGACGCCTCCATGCCCCCCCATGCCCCCCCCCATGCCCCTCATCTCCCCTCCATGCCCTCCCCTTCCTTCCTAATGCCCTCCATGCCCTCCATGCCCTCTCCACACCCTCCCCATGCCCTCCTCATGCCCTTTCCTGCTCCCTCCATGCCCTGCCCATGCCCCTTCCTGCCCCCTTCTGCCCCCTCCTGCCCCCTCCATGCCCTCTCCACACCCTCCCCATTCCCCCTCCACACCCTCCCCATGCCCCTCCTGCCCCCTCCATGCCCTCCCCATTCCCCTTCCATGCCCTGCCCATGCCCCCTCCTGCCCCCTCCATGCCCTCCCCATGCCCCCTCCATGCCCTGCCCATGCCCTCCCCATGCCCCCTTCTGCCCCCTCCATGCCCTGCCCATTCCCCCTCCTGCCCCCTCCACACCCTCCCCATGCCCCTTCCTGCCCCCTTCTGCCCCCTCCTGCCCCCTCCATGCCCTGCCCATTCCCCCTCCATGCCCTCCCCATGCCCCTCCTGCCTCCCTCATGCCCCCTCCTGCCCCCTCCATGCCCTCCCCATTCCCCCTCCATGCCCTCCATGCCCCTCCATGCCCTGCCCATGCCCTGCCTATGCCCTGCCCATGCCCTGCCCGTTTCCCTCCCTGCCCCCCGTGCCCCCCCGCCCCCCACCGTCGGGCAGCCCTGGGTGGCTGAGCCGCAGGTCCTGGCAGGTGCGGGCAGGGTTCTCCTGGGTGCCCTTCGGCCTCCTCAGGGCTTCGATCTCCTGCTTGATGGAGCTGAGGGAGCCCAGCACCTCCTCCAGCCCCGCGGCGGGGTCCCCAGCCGCGCGGTCGGCAGCCATCCTCTCCTCCCCCTCCTCCTCCTCCTCCTCCTGCTCCTCCCCCGGCAGCCGGCTGGCGTCGATGGAGCGCTTGGCTTTCTTGGGCAGCTGGATGGGCAGGGGCTGGATCACCTCCCCCGGGGGGCCCTGCGGCCACAGGGGCAGCGTCAGCAGGGAGGGCGACCACCCCCTGCCCCCCACAGCCCCCCGGGAGCCACCGGGGATCACCCCGGAGATGGTCCTCAGCAGCTCCCCCTCGGTTCCTTCCTCCCTCCCCAGCTCCTCTCCCCTTGGTTCCTTCCTCCTTCCCTCCCCAGCTCCTCTCCCCCTGGGTTCCTCCCTCCCCAGCTCCTCTCCCCTTGGTTCCTTCCTCCTTCCCTCCCCAGCTCCTCTCCCCCTGGGTTCCTCCCTCCCCAGCTCCTCTCCCCCTGGGTTCCTCTCTCCCTCCCCAGCTCCTCTCCCCCTGGGCTCCTCCCTCCCTCCCTCCCCAGCTCCTCTCCCCCTGGGTTCCTCCCTCCCTCCCTCCCCAGCTCCTCTCCCCCTGGGTTCCTCCTTCCCCAGCTCCTCTCCTCCTGAATTCCTCTCTCCCTCCCCAGCTCCTCTCCCCCTGGGTTCCTCTCTTTCTCTCTCTCCCTTCCCAGCTCCTCTCCCCCTGGGTTCCTCCCTCCCTCCCTCCCTCCCTCCCCAGCTCCTCTCCCCCTGCTGGCACTCACAGGGTGTCCAGGGGGTCCTGGAGGTCCTCGTTCACCTTTGGGTCCTGCTTGACCCTGGAAGGAAGACATTGGAGAGGGTTGGGGACACCAGGAGGAGGTGGCAGGGTTGGGGACAGCAGGAGGGGCTGGGGGCAGGGTTGGGGACAGCAGGAGGTGGTGGCAGGGTTGGGGACAGCAGGAGGGGCAGGGTTGGGGACACCAGGAGGGGCTGGGGGCAGGGTTGGGGACATCAGGAGGAGGTGGCAGGGTTGGGGACAGCAGGAGGTGGTGGCAGGGTTGGGGACACCAAGAGGGGCTGGGGGCAGGGTTGGGGACACCAAGCAGCTTCCTACCATGGCTCCTTTGGCTCCTTTGGGACCTGCCGGGCCCTGGGAAGAAGCAAACTCAGCTCCAGCTGTGGCCGCGGTGGGACAGCGCCCCCCAGCGGCACCGCCGGGGAGCACACCCGGGAGAAAGAGGAGGAAGAGCAGGAGGAGGAGGAGGAGAGGAGGTGCAGAGCACTCACAGGCAGCCCAGGAGGACCTCCGGGCCCGATGGGTCCAGCGGCGCCAGGGATCCCCTGCGGCAGCGGAGCCTGGGGTCAGGGCCCTGGGACCGCCCCCCTCCCCGGGCTGGCCCCGGGACCCTTCCCCACCCTGCACCTTCCTGGAGCTCTGCAAACCACCACCCTGACCCCACCCTGCAGACCCCCCCCCCAGATGTCCCCCACCCAGAAGCCCCCTGCCCAACACGTCCCCCAAGATGCCCCCCCCAGAAGCCCCTCAGGTGATGTCCCCACCAGGAAGCCCCCCCCCCAACCCCCCCAAGATGCCCCCCCCAAGAAGCCCCCCTCATATCCCCCCCAAGAACCCCCCAAGGTGTCCCCACCAAGAAGTTCCCCCAAGATCCCCCAAGATGCCCCCACCCAGAAGCCCCCAGAATATCTCTACCCAGAAGCCACTCAGGTGATGTCCTCACCATATAGCCCCCCTTGTCCCCCAAGAACCCCCAAGAAGCACCCCCAGAAGCCCCTTCCCCAGCAGCCCTCCCAGATGCTCCCCCGAGTCCCCCTAAAGGTGTCCCTTTCCAGCAGCCCCCAGAACCCCCAAAGTTGTCCCTTCCCAGCAGCCCCCAGAACCCCCAAAGTTGTCCCTTCCCAGCAGCCCCCAGAACTCCCCCAAAGTTGTCCCTTTCCAGCAGCCCCCAGCAGCCCCCAAAGGTGTCCCTACCCAGCAGCCCCCAGAAGCCCCCAAGATGTCCCTACCCAGCAGCTCCCCCAGAGGCCCCCAGAAGCCCCCAAGATGTCCCTACCCAGCAGCTCCCCAGAGGCCCCAGAAGCCCCCCAAGATGTCCCTACCCAGCAGCTCCCCAGAGGCCCCCAGAACTCCCCAAAGTTGTCCCTTCCCAGCAGCCCCCCAGCAGCCCCCAAAGGTGTCCCTACCCAGCAGCCCCCAGAAGCCCCCAAGATGTCCCTACCCAGCAGCCCCCAGAGGCCCCAGAAGCCCCCAAGATGTCCCTACCAGCAGCCCCCAGAGGCCCCAGAAGCCCCCAAGATGTCCCTACCCAGCAGCCCCCAGAGGCCCCAGAAGGCCCCTCCCACGGTGTCCTTTCCCAGCAGCCCCCAAGAATCCCCTTCCCCAGCAGCCCCCAGAGGCCCCTCCCAAAGTTGTCCCTTCCCAGCAGCCCCCAGATGCCCCCGAGTCCCCCAGATGCAACCCCCGAAGCCCCCAAAGGTGTCCCTACCCAGCAGGCCCCCAGAGGCCTCCCCAAGAACCCCCAAGATGTCCCTTCCCAGCAAGCCCCCAGAGGCCCCCTCCCCAGCAGCCCCCCAGAAGTGTCCCTTCCCAGCAGCCCCCAGAAGCCCCCAGAGGTGTCCCTACCCAGCAGCCCCCAGAAGCCCCTTCCCCAATATCCCCCAGAAGCCCTCCCCCAGAGGCGTCCCCCCCCCCCCCCTCCCCCACTCACGCTCTCGCCCTTGCTCCCCGCGGCGCCCTGGGGCCCGGGCAGGCCTCGCTCCCCCTTCTCCCCCTGCTCCCCCGGGGGGCCGATCAGGCCAATGAGCCCAGGGTGGCCCTAGGGGGGACAGCAGCAGGACCCTCCCCAGGAGCTGGCCCCCAGGGAGGGCCTCAGGGGGGCAGCAGCTCCCGGGGGGGGGGGAGGGGGGAGGTTGGGCCGTAGCCCCCCCAGGCTGGTGGTTGCCTGGCAGGGGGGGGTGGGCATCTCCCTCACCTTCTCTCCTTTGGCACCGGGGTCGCCTTTCAGGCCAGGGAGGCCTGGGGGGCCCTGTGGGGGGTCCATGGGAGGTGTGAAGGGGAGGGGGCATTGGGGTGGGGGCATTGGGGTGGGGGCATCAGGGTGGGGGTATCAGGGTGGGGGGGTGGGGACATCAGGGTGGGGGCATCAGGGTGGGGGCATCAGGGTGGGGGCATCAGGGTTAGTGGCATCAGGGTGGGGGATCAGGGTGGGGGCATCAGGGTGGGGGCATCAGGGTGGGGATATCAGGGGGGGACATCAGGGTGGGGGCATCAGGGTGGAGGGCATCAGGGTTAGTGGCATCAGGGTGGAGGGCATCAGGGTGGGTGAGCATCAGGGTGGGGGGCATCAGGGTGGGGGCATCAGGGTGGGGTATCAGGGTGGGGGCATCAGGTGGGTGAGCATCAGGGTGGGGGGCTTCAGGGTGGGGGCATCAGGGGTGGGGATCAGGGTGGGGGGCATCAGGGTGGGGTCAGGGGCATCAGGGGGGGCATCAGGGTGGGGGCATCAGGGTGGGGGCATCAGGGTGGGGGATCAGGGTGGGGGATCAGGGTGGGGGATCAGGGTGGGGGGCATCAGGGTGGGGGGCATCAGGGTGGGGGCATCAGGGTGGGGGCATCAGGGTGGGGGCATCAGGGTGGGGGTGGGGGCATCAGGGTGGGGGCATCAGGGTGGGGGCATCAGGGTGGGGGCATCAGGGTGGGGGCATCAGGGTGGGGGCATCAGGGTGGGGGCATCAGGGGGTGGGGGCATCAGGTGGGGGCATCAGGGTGGGGGGGGGGGCATCAGGTGGGGGGCATCAGGGTGGGGGCATCAGGGTGGGGGCATCAGGGTGGGGGCATCAGGGTGGGGGATCAGGGTGGGGGGCATGGGGGATATCAGGGTGGGGACATCAGGGTGGGGATCAGGGTGGGGGTATCAGGGTGGGGGCATCAGGTGGGGGCATCAGGGTGGGGATCAGGGTGGGGGCATCAGGGTGGGGGCATCAGGGTGGGGGGATCAGGGGGGGCATCAGGGTGGGGGCATCAGGGTGGGGGATCATCAGGGTGGGGCATCAGGGTGGGGACATCAGGGGGGGGGATCAGGGTGGGGGTATCAGGGTGGGGGTGGGGGCATCAGGGTGGGGGGTGGGGGCATCAGGGTGGGGGCATCAGGGTGGGGGCATCAGGGTGGGGGCATCAGGGTGGGGGCATCAGGGTGGGGGCATCAGGGTGGGGGCATCAGGGTGGGGGCATCAGGGTGGGGGCATCAGGGTGGGGGATATCAGGGTGGGGGCATCAGGGTGGGGGGGTATCAGGGTGGGGGCATCAGGGTGGGAGGTATCAGGGGGGGCATCAGGGTGGAGGGCATCAGGGTTAGTGGCATCAGGGTGGGGGCATCAGGGTGGGTGAGCATCAGGGGGCTTCAGGGTGGGGGCATCAGGGTGGGGGATCAGGGTGGGGGCATCAGGGTGGGGGATCAGGGTGGGGGCATCAGGGTGGGTGAGCATCAGGGTGGGGGAGCTTCAGGGTGGGGGCATCAGGGTGGGGGATATCAGGGTGGGGACATCAGGGTGGGTGGCATCAGGGTGGGTGGCATCAGGGTTAGTGGCATCAGGGGGGGGGGCATCAGGGTGGGGGCATCAGGGTGAGGGGCATCAGGGTGGGGGCATCAGGGGGGGGTATTAGGGTGAGGGCATCAGGTTGGGTGGCATCAAGGTGGGGGCATCAGGGTGGGGGCATCAGGGTGAGGGATATTAGGGGGGCATCAGGTTGGGTGGCATCAAGGTGGGGGGCATCAGGGTGGGGGGCATCAGGGTGGGGGGCATCAGGGTGAGGGGTATTAGGGTGAGGGCATCAGGTTGGGTGGCATCAAGGTGGGGGGCATCAGGGTGGGGGGCACCTCCCCACCTGGAGGGGGTGGCAGTGGGGCAGGGGGCACTCACCACAGGTCCTGGGGGCCCAGCCTGGCCGGGGGTCCCTGGCTTGCCCTGCTCTCCCTGCGTGGAAGAAAGGCTGAGGTGAGACCCTCAGGGCTGGCAGCAGGGGCAGGGTGCCAGGGCCAGGCGGTGCCAGGGCCAGGCGGTGCCAGGGCAGGTTGGGACTCACCACGGAGCCGGGGAGGCCTCGGAGGCCGTCGGGTCCCTGCTTGCCCCCCAGGCCCTGGGGTCCCACGGGTCCTGTCTTGCCTGGAGCCCCCAGCAGGCCTGGCTCGCCCTGGGGGGGGGAGGGGAGCTGGGTGAGCTTGGACCTCCCTGCACGGAGCTCAGGGGCTGGGGGCTCCCAGTGGGGAGAGCAGGGAGAGGAGAGGAGGAGGAGGAGATGGGGAGGAAGAGGAAGAAATGGAGAGGAAGAGATGGAGAGAAGGAGGAGGAAGGAGAGGAGGAGGAGGAGATGGAGAGGAAGAGGAAAAGGAGGAGATGGAGAGGAAGAGATAGAGAGGAGGAGGAGATGGAGAGGAAGAGGAAGAGATGGAGAGGAGGAGGAAGAAGAGGAGGAGGAGGAGATGGAGAGGAGGAGGAAGAAGAGGAGGAGGAGGAGATGGAGAGGAAGAGGAAGAGATGGAGAGGAGGAGGAAGAAGAGGAGAAGGAGGAAGAAGAGGAGGAGGAGGAAGAAGAGGAGGAGGAGGAGATGGAGAGGAAGAGATAGAGAGGAGGAGAAGACGGAGAGGAAGAGGAAGAGATGGAGAGGAGGAGGAGGATATGGAGAGGAAGAGATGGAGAGAAGGAGGAGGAGGAAGAAGAGGAGGAGGTGCTGGTGGTTCCCCAACCCTCTCACCTTTGCTCCCTTCTCTCCCTGACGTCCTTCAGGGCCTGGGGACCCAGCTGGACCCTGTGGGGTGGAGAAATGGGGTTGAGGGAGAGGGGCATGGTGGGCAGGGGGCACCGGGGGCCATGGCAGGGGGCACCATGGGCTGGGGGCTGCCCCATGCTTACCCTCTTGCCCAGGGGCCCAGGGGGACCATTCTCCCCTGTTGGACCTGGTGAGCCCTGTGGAAGGAGAGGAAGAGGAAGGAGAGGAGTGAGGAGGCTTCATCCTGGGGGTGAGGAGAAAGAGGAGGAGGGGGAGAGGGAGAGGGAGAGAGGGAGAAGGGGAGAGGGAGAGGGGGAGAGGGAAAGGGGAGAGGGAGAGGGGGAGGGAAAGGGGAGAGGGAGAGGGGGAGAGGGAGGGGGAGAGGGAAAGGGGAGAGGGAGGGGGAGGGAGAGGGGGAGAGGGAGAGGGTGGAGAGGGAAAGGGGAGGGGGAGGGAAAGGGGAGAGGGAGAGGGGAGAGGGAGGGGGAGAGGGAAAAGGGGAGAGGGAAAGGGGAGAGGGAGAGGGGAGGGGGAGAGGGAAAGGGGAAGGGAGAGGGAGAGGGAGAGGTGGAGGGGGAGAGTGAGAGGGAAAGAGGGAGAGAGAGAGGGAGAGGGAGAGGGGGAGGGGGAGGGGGAGGGAGAGGGAGAGGGAGAGGGAGAGGGGGAGAGGGAAGGGGAAGGGAGAGAGGGAAAGGGGAAGGGAGAGGGAGAGGGAGAGGTGGAGGGGGAGAGTGAGAGGGAAAGAGGGAGAGGGAGAGGGAGAGGGAGAGGGAGAGGGAGAGGGAGAGGGAGAGGGAGAGGGAGAGGGAGAGGGAGGGGGACAGGGGGAGAGGGAGAGGTGGAGGGGGAGAGGGAAAGGGGAGAGGGAGAGGGAGAGGGGGAGGGAGGGGGAAAGGGGGAAGAAGAGGGAGGAGGAAGGGAAGTGGGAAAGGGAGAGGAGGAAGAGGATTAAGAGCTGGAGATGATGGAGGTGGAAGTGGAGAGGAAGAGGAGGAGAGGAAGCAGAGGAGGAGGAGAGGAGGAGGGGGAGGGGGTCCAGGGCCCCTCACCGCCTCCCCAGGCTCTCCGTCCTCCCCACGCTCCCCCTTGGCTCCATCCTGGCCCTGGTGGGAAGAAGAACCTGGGGTGAGCCCAGACCCCAACACCTCCCCTCCAAACCCCAACCCTCTCCCCCTCCCTCCCCTCCCTCCCCCAGCCCCTCCCCCCCTTTCCCGGGGGGGGCAGGGGCTGGGCCCTGCCACTCACCCTGGGCCCCATCTCCCCCGGGGGTCCTGGATCTCCTGGGAAGCCGACGGGACCCTGCGGCAGAGGGCAGAGCTCAGGCCTAGGGCAGCCTGGAGCCCCTCCCAGGGGATCCCAGCTGGATCCCAGGGGATCCCGGGGGGGTCCCCGGCGCTCACAGGGTTTCCCTTGGGGCCATCGTCCCCGGGGGGTCCCTTTCCCCCCGGGGGTCCGGCGGCTCCGGCGGCTCCGGCTTCTCCCTTCTCCCCACGCTCTCCTCGAGGGCCCTGGGGGGGTGGAGAAAGGGAGGCTCAGGGCTGGGGATCCGGGGATCCAGGGATCTGGGAGGGGTTGCTGCTGCTGCCACTCACCTTCACGCCTGGCTCCCCCTGGATCCCCGGGGCTCCGGATTCGCCAGGATCCCCCTGGGGTGGGAAGGGAGAGAAGCGGAGACCCCCCCCCAGGTCACCCCTCTGGGAGCAAACCCTTGCCCCAAAGATCCACTCGATCCCCTCTGGGTGGATCCCTTGACCTCTAGACCCATCAGATCCCCCCCAGCTGTCTCCCTTGTCCTGTGGATCCATTGGATCCCTCTGGGTCGATCCCTTGTCTCCTAGAGCCACTGGATCCCTCTCGATTGATCCTTTGTCTTCTAGATCCAGTAGGCACACACCACCCCCACCCACCCCAGATGGATCCCTTGTCCCAGAGATCCATTAGAGCAATCTGGATGGATCCCTTGTCCTCTACATCCATTAGATCCCTCTGGATGGATCCCTTACCCTAGAGATCCATTAGATCCCTCTGGGTAAACCCCTTGTCTTCTAGATCCATTGGATCCCTCTTGGTCCATCCCTTGTCCTCTAGATCCACTAGATCCCACTGGGCGGATCCCTTGTTCCAGAGATCCATCAAACCCCTCTGGGTCAACCCCTTGCCTTCTAGATCCATTGGATCCCTCTTGGTCAATCCCTTGTCCTCCAGATCTAGCAGATCCTACTGGGTGGATCCCTTGTCCCAGAGATCCATTAGATCCCTCTTGGTCAACCCCTTGTCTTCTAGATCAGTTGGATCCCTCTTGGTCAATCCCTTGTCCAGTAGATCCACTAGATCCCACTGGATGGATCCCTTGTTCCAGAGATACATTAGATCCCTCTGGGTCAAGCCCTTGTCTTCTAGATCAATTGGATCCCTCTTGATCAACCCCTTGTCCTCTGGATCCAGCAGATCCCACTGGGTGGATCCCTTGTCCCAGAGATCCATTAGATCCCTCTGGATGAATCCCTTGTCCTCTAGACCCACAGATCCCTCCAGCTCTGCCTCATATCCATAGACACCCAGACCCCCCTGGATTGATCCTTTACCCCCCAGATCCCTTCAAACAGATCCCTCCTTCCACAGATTCTTCTGGATCGATCCCCTCCCCCCCCCAGATCCCTCCAAGATCCCTCCCTTACCCCAAGATCCTCAGATCCCTCTGCACTGATCTCCTCTCCCCCAGCTCCCTTGGGATCCATCCCTTCTCCCACCCACCCCCAGATCCCTCAGGATCGATCTCTTCTCCCCCAGATCCCCCCAGATCCCTCTCTGACCCCTGGAGCCCCACAGTGCTCTGCACTGATCCATTCTCCCCCAGATCCCCCTGGATCCATCCCCCCCACCCCAGGGCCTCACCTTCTCTCCGGGGGGTCCCAGGTTCCCAACACCTCCAGGGGGTCCCTGAGGTCCCTGGGGGGGGACACACACCAGACCTGGTCACCCCCAAACCCCCCCGTGGGGAGGGGGCAGTTGGGGGGGAGGGAGGGTGATGGGGGGGTAGGTGGGGGGGAGCAATGAGGGAAATTGAGGGGGCAATGGGGGGAATTGGGGGAGGGGGAATTGGGGACCAGTTCAGGGGGTCAGCAATTGGGGGTAGGGAAGGGTCGGGGAGGGTCGGGGGTCGAGGAGGAGCGGGGGTGAGGGGGTGAGGGAGGGTCGGGGGAGGGGGGAGCAGGGAGGGGTCAGAGGGGGTCGGGGGCCGGGGGCATCACTTACATCAGCTCCAGAGGCTCCAGCTGGGCCACGAGGGCCTGGGGGGCCTGGGGGCCCTGGCAAGGGGTGGGGGTGAGAAAAAATGAGGAGGGTCCTTGGGACCCCTCCCCACACCCCAAAACCTTGGTGGGGGTCTCGGGCGGGGGTGTCAGGTCACTCACCATGGGCCCCACGTCCCTGTCTCCCCTTTTCCCCAGCAGGGCCTGGCAAACCCTGGGGGAGCAAAGGGTCAATGGGGGTAAGGGGGTAAGGGGGCGCTGGGGGGAGATTTGGGGTGCTGGGGAAGGGGACACAGAGAGGGGGAAATGGAAGGGGGCCTGGGGAGGGGGAGGGAAGGGGGCAGGGAAATGGGAGGGCACAGCTGGATGTGGGGGCACAGCTGGATGTTGGGAGGGGGCACAGCTGGAGTGGGAGGGGGCACAGCTGGATGTGGGGGCACAGCTGGATGTTGGGAGGGGGCACAGCTGGATGTGGGGGCACAGCTGGATTTGGGGAGGGCACAGCTGGAATTGGGAGGGGGCACAGCTGGATGTGGGGGCACAGATGGATTGGGAGGGGGCACAGCTGGATTGTGGGGCACAGCTGGATATGGGGGCACAACTGGTTGTGGGAGGGGCACAGCTGGATTGTGGGGGCACAGCTGGATGTGGGGGTCACAGCTAGATGGTGGGGGCACAGCTGGATTGTGGGGGCACAGCTGGATGTGGGGAGGGGGAACAGCTGAATTGTGAGGGGCACGTGGGGAGGGGGCACAGCTGGATTGGGAGGAGCACAGCTGGATGTGGGGGCACAGCTGGATTGGGAGGGGGCACAGCTGGATGTGGGGAGGGGGCACAGCTGGATTGTGGGGGCACAGCTGGAATTGGGAGGGGGCACAGCTGGATTGGGAGGGGGCGCAGCTGGATGTGGGGAGGGGGCACAGCTGGATTGTGGGGGTACAGCTGGAATTGGGAGGGGGCACAGCTGGATTGGGAGGGGGCACAGCTGGATGTGGGGGGCACAGATGGATTGTGGGGGCACAGTTAGAGTGGGAGGGAGCACAGCTGGATTGTGGGGGCACAGCTGGATTTGGGGTGCACAGCTGGAATTGGGGGAACAGCTGGAATTGGGAGGGGGCACAGCTGGGTGGGGCACAGCTGGATTGGGGGCACAGCTGGATTGGGAGGGGTCACAGCAGGGTGGTGGGGGCACAGCTGGATGTGGAGGCACAGCTGGATTGGGAGGGGCACAGCTGGATGGGGAGGGGGCACAGCTGGATGGTGGGGGAACAGCTGGATTGGGGGCACAGCTGGATGGGGAGGGGGCACAGCTGGATGGGGAGGGGCACAGCTGGATGGTGGGGGAACAGCTGGATTGGGAGGGGGCACAGCTGGATGGGGAGGGGGCACAGCTGGATGGGGAGGGGGCACAGCTGGATGGGGAGGGGGCACAGCTGGATTACGGGGGCACATCTGGATCGGGGGTCACAGCTGGATTTGGGGTCACAGCTGGATGTGGGAGTGGGTACAGCTGGATTGTGGGGGGGCAGGGATGTCAACATCTGGGGGGGTGCAGTGCAGGCTGCACCCCAAGCCCCCCCCCCAGCCTGGGGCCAGGCAGGGCCAGGGCGGTGACACTGCCCCAGCTCGGGGAGGGTTGGGGGTGGCCTTGGGGAGCCCCCACGACCCTGCCTCGGCTGGAGGGGGGCAGGGGGACCCCCGAGACCCCCCCCCAGCGCTCACCTGCAGCCCGATGGGGCCGGGGGGGCCGTTGAAGCCCCTGGTCCCTTCGTCCCCCTTGGCCCCAAAGTGGCCCTGGGGACCCCTGGCCCCTGGCTCCCCATCGGCTCCCTGCGGGGGGACAAGGAGAAAGTGACATCGACCCCCCCCAGTGTCCCCAACCCCTCTCCCCATGCCCCCAACCCCCGAGTGCCCCCAACCTCCCCCCCGAGCTTCCCCAACCCCCCCCGAGTGCCCCAAACCCCCCCTCGAGTATCCCCAACCCCCCCTCGAGTATCCCCAACCCCCCCTCGAGTGTCCCCATCCCCCCAGTGTCCCCAACCCCCAAGCATCCCCAACCCCCTCGAGTGTCCCCAACCCCCTCGAGTGCCCCCAACCCCCCAGTGTCCCCAACCCCCAGTGTCCCCAACCCCCTCAGTATCCCAACCCCCCAGTGTCCCCCCCCCCAAGCATCCCAACCCCCGAGTGCCCCCATTCTCCCCTCGAGTGCCCCCAAGCCCCCGAGTGCCCCCAAGCCCCCGAGCATCCCCAACCCCCCGAGTGTCCCCAACCCCCTCGAGTGTCCCCAATCTCCCCCGAGTGCCCCAAGCCCCCCGAGCATCCCCAACCCCCTCGAATATCCCCCAACCCCCCTGTGTCCCCAACCCCCCGAGTGTCCTCAAACCCCCACGAGTGCCCCCAGCCCCCGAGCGCCCCCAGCCCCCCATTTCCCTCCCCCACTCACGGCTGCCCCTGGCTGTCCCACGGAGCCGATGGGGCCGGGGGGGCCTGGAGGGCCCTGGAGGGGGGGGAGGGGAGGGGAGGGTGAGTGGGGCCCGGGGTGGGGGGGTGTGGGGGGTTGGGGGTGTGGGGGGGTCACAGACTCACGTGCTCGCCCTTGGTGCCTTTGGTGCCCTTCTGGCCTGGCTCCCCCCCCTCGCCCTGGGGGGGGCAGAAAAGGGGGTTGGGGGACATGGGGGCACGGGGGTAGGGGGTATTGGGGGACATTGGGGGAATGGGGGCATTGAGGGACACTGGGGGCATTGGGGACACTGGGACACTGGGGGACACTGGGGGGGCATTGGAGGTGACATTGGGGGTCACTGGGGGGCACTGGGGGCATTAGGGGGCAATGGGGGAATTGGGGGCAATGAGGGCACTGGAGAGCAATGAGGGGCACTGTGGGGGCACTGTGGGGCATTGGGGGACACTGGGGGCACTAGGGACACTGGGGGCAATGGGAGGGCACTGGGGGTATTGGGGGCATTGGGGGCATTGGGGGCATTGGGGGCAATGGGGACACTGGGGGTCATTGGGGGCATTGGGGGCATTGGGGGACACTGGGGGCATTGGGGGCAATGGAGGACACGGGGGTCATTGGGGAGCAATGGGGGACACTGGGGGTCATTGGGGGCATTGGGGGCACTGAGGACACTGGGGGCACTGGGGGCATTAGGGGGCATTGGGGGCATTGGGGGCATTGGGGGCATTGGGGGCAATGGAGGACACGGGGGTCATTGGGGAGCAAATGGGGACACTGGGGGCATTGGGGGCATTGGGGGCATTGGGGACACTGGGGGCATTAGGGGGCATTGGGGGCATTGGGGGCATTGGGGGCACTGGGGGCATTGGGGGACACTGGGGGCATTGGGGGCATTGGGGTTGAGGGGGACACTGGGGGACACTGGGGACGCTGGGGGGACATTGGGGTTGGGGGTGGGGACACCTGGGGGGCACTGGGGACGCTGGGGGGACATCGGGGTTGGGGGGTGGGGGACACCTCGGGGGGGGCACTGGGGACGCTGGGGGGGGGACATCGGGGTTGGGGGTGGGGACACCTCGGGGGGCACTGGGGACGCTGGGGGACATCAGGGTTGGGGGTGGGGACACCTCGGGGGCACTGGGGACGCTGGGGGGGGGACATCGGGGTTGGGGGGTGGGGGGGGACACCTCGGGGGGGTCTCTCCTCACCTTGTCGCCATCCTCCCCAGGCCCCCCGGGGGGGCCGGCAGGGCCAGGCAGCCCCACGGGGCCCTGGACCCCATCCCGGCCGGCAGGACCCAGGGGACCCTTCTCACCCTGGGGGGGGGACACACACAGAGGGACGATGTTGGGGGGCGGGAGGGGTGTGGAGGGGGTGTCAGGGGGCCGCGGCCCCCTCCCCACATCGTCCCTCCCCTCCCCTCCCCCCGAGGCACTCACAGGGACTCCTTTCTCGCCGGCGGGGCCGGGGGGGCCCTGGGGGCCGGGGCGCCCGGGGGGGCCGACAGGACCACCCTGACCGGGGCCACCTCTGTCACCTGGGGAGCCCTGGGGGAGGGGGAGAGGGGAGAAGGGGAGGGGGAGGAAGGGGAGAGAAGGAAGGGGAGGGAGAGAAGGGGGAGGGAGAGAAGGGGGAGAGGGAGGGAAGGGGAGGGAGAGAAGGGGAGGGGAGAAGGGAGGGAGAGAAGGGGAGGGAAAGAAGGGGAGGGGAGAGGGAGGGAAGGGGGAGGGAGGGAAGGGGAGGGAGAGAAGGGGAGAGAGGGGGAAGGGGGGAAGGGGGAGAGAAGGGGGAGGGAGAGAAGGGGGAGGGAGAGAAGGGGAGGGGAGAGAAGGGAGAGAGGAGGGAGGGAGAGGGGAGGGAAGAAGGGGGAGAGGGAGGGAAGGGGGAGGGAAAGAAGGGGAGAGGGAGGGAAGGGGGAGGGAGAGAAGGGGAGGGAGAGAAGGGGAGAGGGTGGGAAGGGGAGGGAGAGAAGGGGAGAGGGAGGGAAGGGGGAGGGAGAGAAGGGGAGGGAGAGAAGGGGAGAGAGAGGGAAGGGGAGGGAAAGAAGGGGGAGAGGGAGGGAAGGGGGAGGGAAAGAAGGGGAGAGGGAGGGAAGGGGGAGAGGGGGAAATGGGGGGAGAGAAAAGAGAGGGGAGGGGGTGAAGGGGAAAGGAGGGGGAGAAAAGGGGGAGAGGAGAGGGGGAAATGGGAGGGGGAGAAGGGGGGAGGGGAGGGGGAAATGGGAGGGGGAGAAAGGGGGAGGGGGAATAGGGGGAAAAAGAGGGGGAGGGGAGGGGGAGGGGGAGAAAGGGGAGAGGGGGGAGGAAATAGGGGAGAGAGAAAAGAGAGGGGAGGGGGAAGGGGAGATGGGAGGGGGAAGGGGGAGGGGAGGGGAGAAAAGGGGGGAAGTGAGGAGGGGGAAAATAGTGGGGGAGGAAATGGGGGATGGGAGGGGGCAGAGGAAAAGAGAGAGAGGGGGAAAGGGGGAGATGGGGGTGTCAGATGATGATTTGGGGAGGGGGCGTCAGCCTGGGGGTCCCAGGGACTGAGCCCCAGTTTGAAGGGGGAGGGGGTGGGGGAGACTCACAGCAGGTCCTGGGGTCCTGGGGTCCCTCGTTGCCCTTCAGGCCTGGACCCCCTGTGGGGGCAGGGGTTGGGGGGTCAGGGGATGCCGGGGGGCGGGGGGTGTAATATGGGGAGGGTCTCGGGGGTGCTTTGGGAGAAGGGGTCTGGGGGATAATTAGGGAGGGTCTCGGGGGTGCTTTGAGGAGGGTCTCGGGGGTGCTTTGGGGAGGGGTCTCAGGGGGTTAGTTTGGGGAGGGGTCTCGGGGGTTAATTTGGGGAGGGTCTGTGGGGTTGTAATTAGGGGAGGGGTCTGGGGGTTAATTTGGGGAGGGTTCTCGGGGGTAATTTGGGGAGGGGTCTGGGGGCTGTAATTAGGGGAGGGGGAGGGGGTAATCTGGGGAGGGGTCTCGGGGGTAATTTGGGGAAGGGTCTTGGGGGTAATTTGGGGAGGGGTCGGGGGCTGTAATTAGGGGGAGGGGTCTCAGGTGGGGTAATCTGGGGAGGGTCTCGGGAGGGTCAATTTGGGGGGGGTCTCGGGGGGGGAATTAGGGGGGTCTCGGGGGGGTTAGTTTGGGGAGGGGTCTCAGGTGGGGTAATTTGGGGAGGGGTCTCGGGGGGGTAATTTGGGGAGGGGTCTCGGGAGGGGAATTAGGGAGGGGTCTCGGGGGGGTTAGTTTGGGGAGGGGTCTCAGGTGGGGTAATTTGGGGAGGGGTCTGGGGGGTTTAATTTGGGGAGGGGTCTCGGGGGGGGTAATTTGGGGAGGGGTCTCGAGGGGGGGTAATTAGGGGAGGGGTCTCGGGGGGGTCTCACCGCAGCCCCTGGCAGTCCTCTCTCACCGGGGAAGCCTCGGAAGCCCCCGGGGCCGTCCTTGCCTGGGGGGCCACCGGGGCCGGGGTCACCCTGCGGGCACAGGGCAGCGCTGGGCACCAGGGGGCACCAGTGGGCTGCAGTAGGGCACCCATGGGGCACCACTAAAGCACCAGCAGGGCACCCATAGGGCACCAGTAGGCACCAGTAGGGAATCAATCAATAAGGAACCAATAGGGTACCAGTGGGCACCAATAGGGAGCCAATAGGGAACCAGTGGGCTCCAATAGGGAATCAATAAGGAACCAATAGGGCACCAGTGGGCACCAATAGGGAACCAATAGGGCACCAATAGGGGATCAATAGGGAACCAATAGGGAATCAATAGGGAGCCAATAGGGCATCAATGGGCAACCAATAGGGAACCAATAGGGAACCAGTGGGCACCAGTAGGGAATCAATAAGGAACCAATACGGAACCAGAGGGCACCAATAGGGAATCAATAAGGAATCAATAGGGCACCAGTGGGCACCAATAGGGAACCAATAGGGCACCAATAGCAAATCAGTAAGGAACCAATAGGGCACTAGTAGGGCACCAATAGGCAATCAATAAGGAACCAATAGGGAATCAATAGGGAACCAATAGGGCACCAATGGGCAACCAATAGGGAACCAATAGGGAACCAGTGGGCACCAGTAGGGAATCAATAAGGAATCAATACGGAACCAGAGGGCACCAATAGGGAATCAATAAGGAACCAATAGGGCACCAGTGGGCACCAATAGGGGATCAATAAGGAACCAATAGGGCACCAGTGGGCACCAATAGGGGATCAATAAGGAACCAATAGGGAATCAATAGGGTACCAGTGGGCTCCAATAAGGAACCAGTGGGCACCAGTAGGGAATCAATAAGGAACCAATATGGAACCAGAGGGCACCAATAGGGAATCAATAAGGAACCAATAGGACACCAGTGGGCACCAATAGGGAACCGATGGGGCACCAATAGGGAACCAATAGGGAATCAATAAGGAACCAATAGGGCACCAGTGGGCACCAATAGGGAATCAATAAGGAGCCAATAGGGCACCAGTGGGCACCAATAGGGAATCAATAAGGAGCCAATAGGGCACCAGTGGGCACCGAATAGGAACCAATAGGGAATCAATAGAGCACCAGTGGGCACCAATAGGGAACCAATAGGGCATTCCAGTAGGGAATCAATAAGGAACCAATAGGGCACCAGTGGGGCACCCATAGGGCACCTGTGGGCACCAATAGAGAACCAATAGGGTACCAATAAGGAATCAATAGGGCAGCAGTGGGCACCAATAGGGAACCAGTGGGCACCCATAGAGCACCAGTAAGGCACCAGTGGGCACCCCTAGGGCACCCCTAGGGCAGCAGTGGGCAGCAGTAGGGCAGCAGTGGGCACCCCTAGGGCACCCCTAGGGCAGCAGTGGGCAGCAGTAGGGCAGCAGTGGGCACCCCTAGGGCACCCCTAGGGCATCAGTGGGCATCAGTAGGGCAGCAGTGGGCACCCCTAGGGCACCCACAGGGCATCAGTGGGCATCAGTAGGGCAGCAGTGGGCACCCCTAGGGCACCCACAGGGCATCAGTGGGCAGCAGTAGGGCAGCAGTGGGCACCCCTAGGGCACCCCTAGGGCATCAGTGGGCAGCAGTAGGGCAGCAGTGGGCACCCCTAGGGCACCCCTAGGGCATCAGTGGGCAGCAGTAGGGCAGCAGTGGGCACCCTAGGGCACCCCTAGGGCATCAGTGGGCAGCAGTAGGGCAGCAGTGGGCACCCTAGGGCACCCCCAGGGCATCAGTGGGCAGCAGTAGGGCAGCAGTGGGCACCCTAGGGCACCCCAGGGCAGCAGTGGGCAGCAGTAGGGCAGCAGTGGGCACCCCTAGGGCACCCCTAGGGCACCAGTGGGCAGCAGTAGGGCAGCAGTGGGCACCCCTAGGGCACCCCTAGGGCATCAGTGGGCAGCAGTAGGGCAGCAGTGGGCACCCCTAGGGCACCCATAGGGCATCAGTGGGCAGCAGTAGGGCAGCAGTGGGCACCCCTAGGGCACCCCTAGGGCACCAGTGGGCATCAGTAGGGCAGCAGTGGGCACCCTAGGGCACCCATAGGGCATCAGTGGGCAGCAGTAGGGCAGCAGTGGGCACCCTAGGGCACCCCCAGGGCAGCAGTGGGCAGCAGTAGGGCAGCAGTGGGCACCCCTAGGGCACCCCTAGGGCAGCAGTGGGCAGCAGTAGGGCAGCAGTGGGCACCCATAGGGCACCCCTAGGGCACCCACAGGGCATCAGTGGGCATCAGTAGGGCAGCAGTGGGCACCCCTAGGGCACCCACAGGGCATCAGTGGGCAGCAGTAGGGCAGCAGTGGGCACCCCTAGAGCACCCCTAGGGCAGCAGTGGGCAGCAGTAGGGCAGCAGTGGGCACCCCTAGGGCACCCATAGGGCACCCCTAGGGCAGCAGTAGGGCAGCAGTGGGCACCCCTAGGGCACCCCTAGGGCAGCAGTGGGCAGCAGTAGGGCAGCAGTGGGCACCCCTAGGGCACCCCTAGGGCAGCAGTGGGCAGCAGTAGGGCAGCAGTGGGCACCCCTAGGGCACCCACAGGGCAGCAGTGGGCAGCAGTAGGGCAGCAGTGGGCACCCTAGGGCACCCCAGGGCAGCAGGGCAGCAGTAGGGCACCCTAGGGCAGCAGTGGGCAGCAGTAGGGCAGCAGTGGGCACCCCTAGGGCACCCACAGGGCAGCAGTGGGCAGCAGTAGGGCAGCAGTGGGCACCCCTAGGGCACCCCCAGGGCAGCAGTGGGCAGCAGTAGGGCAGCAGTGGGCACCCCTAGGGCACCCACAGGGCAGCAGTGGGCAGCAGTAGGGCAGCAGTGGGCAGCAGTGGGCATCAGTAGGGCAGCAGTGGGCACCCCTAGGGCAGCAGTGGGCACCCTAGGGCACCCACAGGGCAGCAGTGGGCAGCAGTAGGGCAGCAGTGGGCACCCCTAGGGCACCCACAGGGCAGCAGTGGGCAGCAGTAGGGCAGCAGTGGGCACCCCTAGGGCACCCCCAGGGCCCCCGGGGGCCTCCTCACCTTGGTGCCCTCCTTGCCCGCGGGTCCTGGCAGCCCCTGCTCCCCGGGGGGCCCTGGGGGTCCTGGGTGCCCTCTCTCCCCCATGGGCCCTGACTCGCCGGCAGCTCCCTGGGGGGGAGGGGAGTGAGGACCCCCCCGGACCCTCCCCCAGACCCCCCCCCAGGCCCTTCCCCCCTCAAACCCCCAGCCCCCCCCAAAGCCTCCCCAGACCCCCAGACCCCTCCCCAAGACCCCCAGCCCCTCCCCAGTACCCCTCAGGTCCCCCAAACCCCTCCCCAAGACCCCCAGACCCCCAGCCCCCCAGTACCCCTCAGGTCCCCCAAACCTATCCCCAAGACCCCCAGACCCCCTCAGAACCCCCAACCCCCGAGCCCCTCAGACCCCCAGAGCCCTCAGACCCCCCCATAAGCCCTCAGACCCCCAAACCCTTTAGACCCCCTCCCCAAGACCCCCAGACCCCAAATCTCCCCAACCCTCCCTCAAAATGCCCCAGACACCCCCAGGTGACCCCCAAGACCACCCCCCAAGAGCTCACCTGGGGTCCTACCACCCCGGGGGCCGGGGGCCACTTTTGCCTTGAAACCCTGGGGGCGGGGGAGACAAATTGGGGGTCAGCATGAAGTGGCCTGGGGTGGGGGCAGAAATGTGGGGGGTGAGAAAGGGGGTGAAAAGGGGGCTTGGGGGCAAAACAAGGTCGAGGGGGCAGAAAGGGGGTGGGGGCAAAGGGGGGCAAAAAGGGTCTGGGGGCAAATAGAGGGGGTGGGGGTAAAAAGGGGAAAAAGGGTCTGGGGGCAAATAGAGTGGTTGGGGGTAAAAAGGGGGCAAAAAGGGTCTGGGGGCAAATAGGGGGTGGGGGTAAAAAGGGGGGTAAAAAGGGAGGAGGGTAAAGGGGGAGCCAAAAGGGTCTGGGGGCAAATAGGGGCAAAAAGGGGAGGGGGTAAAAAGGGGGGAAAGAGGGGTGGGGTGGAAAGAGGGGGAGCAAAATGGGAAGGGGGTAAAAGGGGGGCGAAAAGGGTTGGGGGTCAAATGGGGGTGGGGTAAAAGGGGGGCAAAAAGGGGGAGGGTGGAAAGAGGGGGCAAAAAGGAGGGAGGGGTAAAGAGGGGAGCCAAAAGGGTCTGGGGGCAAATAGGGGGCAAAAGGGGGGGGGGTGGAAAGAGGGGGTATAAAGGGGGAGAGGTAAAGAGGGGAGCAAAAAGGGTCTGGGGGTCAAATAGGGGGTGGGGGTAAAAAGGGGGTAAAAAGGGGGAGGGGTGGAAAGAGGGGGCAAAAAGGGGGTGGGGTAAAGGGGGAGCAAAAGGGGTCTGGGGGTTGGGGGTAAAAGGGGACAAAAAGGGGAGAGGGCTGGAAAGAGGGGGCCAAAAGGGTCTGGGGGCAAATAGGGGGTAAAAACGGGAGGAAAGAGGGGTGGGGGGCAAAGGGGGGCAAAATGGGAAGGGGGTAAAAGGGGGTAAAAACGGGGGGGGTGGAAAGGGTCGGGGTGGGGCAAATGGGGGTGGGGGTGGAAAAGGGGAGGAAAAGGGGTGGGGGTAAAAGGGGGAGCAAAATGGGCCGGGGGCGGAGGGGCAAAAGAGGGGGTGAAAAAGGGGGAAGAGGAGGGGGCAAAGGGGGAGGGGCAAAAAGGGGGAGGGGTAAAGGGGGAGCAAAGAGGGGGTCTGGGGGCAGTATAAAGGGGAGGGGGGCATAAAAATGAGGGGGTAAAAGGAGGGGGAGGGGGCAGAAAGCCCTGGGGTCCCCCACTTACGACTTCTCCTCGCTGCCCTGGGTGCCCTGGGAGCCCATCCTTGCCGGGGGGCCCTGTTTTGGGGGAGGGGGCACGAGATGAGGGGGAGGGTCTTAATTGGGGGAGGGGGCTTTAATTAAGGGGGACACACACAGAGACAATGAGTTACTCACGGGGGCCTTTGGGGCCTGGGAAGCCATTGGGGCCTTGGGGCCGGGAACGCCCTGGGGGGGGGAGAAAATATTGGGGGAGGGGGCGAGGAGGGGGGAGGGGGAGGAGGGATGGGGGGCAAAAAAATGGCAGGAGGCAAGGTCAGCATGGGGGCGAAAATTGGGTAGGGGGCACTGGGGGGCACTGGGGGCACTGGGGGTTGGGGATGGGTGGGGGCACTGGGGGCACTGGGGGCACTGGGGGTTGGGGATGGGTGGGGGGCACTGGGGGGCACTGGGGGCACTGGGGGTTGGGGATGGGTGGGGGCACTGGGGGGCACTGGGGGCACTGGGGGTTGGGGATAGGTGGGGACACTGGGGGGCACTGGGGGTTGGGGATAGGTGGGGGACACTGGGGGGCACTGGGGGTTGGGGATAGGTGGGGGCACTGGGGGCACTGGGGGCACTGGGGGTTGGGGATGGGTGGGGGCACTGGGGGCACTGGGGGCACTGGGGGTTGGGGATAGGTGGGGGCACTGGGGGCACTGGGGGCACTGGGGGGCACTGGGGGCACTGGGGGTTGGGGATAGGTGGGGGGCACTGGGGGCACTGGGGGCACTGGGGGGCACTGGGGGTTGGGGATAGGTGGGGGCACTGGGGGCACTGGGGGTTGGGGATAGGTGGGGGCACTGGGGGCACTGGGGGCACTGGGGGCACTGGGGGTTGGGGATAGGTGGGGGCACTGGGGGCACTGGGGGCACTGAGGGGATTGGGGATGGGTGGGGGCACTGGGGGCACTGGGGGCACTGGGGGTGGGGACAGGTGGGGGCACTGGGGGCACTGGGGGGTTGGGGATAGGTGGGGGCACTGGGGGCACTGGGGGTTGGGGATGGGTGGGGGCACTGGGGGCACTGGGGGGGCACTGGGGGTTGGGGATAGGTGGGGGCACTGGGGGCACTGGGGGGCACTGGGGGGCACTGGGGGTTGGGGATGGGTGGGGGCACTGGGGGCACTGGGGGCACTGGGGGCACTGGGGGTTGGGGACAGGTGGGGGCACTGGGGGCACTGGGGGTGCACTGGGGGCACTGAGGGGATTGGGGACAGGTGGGGGCACTGGGGGCACTGGGGGATTGGGGATGGGTGGGGGACACTGGGGGCACTGGGGGTTGGGGATAGGTGGGGGCACTGGGGGCACTGGGGGCACTGGGGGATTGGGGATGGGTGGGGGCACTGGGGGCACTGGGGGCACTGAGGGGATTGGGGATGGGTGGGGGCACTGGGGGCACTGGGGGTTGGGGATAGGTAGGGGGCACTGGGGGGCACTGGGGGCACTGGGGGTTGGGGATAGGTGGGGGCACTGGGGGCACTGGGGGTTGGGGATGTGTGGGGGCACTGGGGGACACTGGGGGCACTGGGGGTTGGGGATAGGTGGGGGCACTGGGGGGCACTGGGGGCACTGGGGGTTGGGGATAGGTGGGGGCACTGGGGGCACTGGGGGCACTGGGGGGTTGGGGGGGGGGCACTGGGGGCACTGGGGGCACTGGGGGTTGGGGATAGGTGGGGGGCACTGGGGGCACTGGGGGCACTGGGGGTTGGGGATGGGTGGGGGGCACTGGGGGCATTGGGGAGGGAGAAGGGGGATTAGGGGGAGGGGAATGGGGGCAACAAATGCGGGGGGAGGGGGTTACCCCCCCCTCCTTACCCTCTCTCCGGGGGCCGTGGGGGCCATCGCTGCCAGATGTGCCCTGGGGGTGACGAGGAGAGAGTTGGGGACCACCCCCAATGCCCCCACTGTTCCCACCCCCCAAGTGCCCCTATGTGCCCCCATGTGCCCCCAACTGCCCCCTATGTGCCCCCTATGTGCCCCCAGTCCCCCATGTCCACACAAGTGCCCCCCATGTGCCCCCAAATATCCCCAACCCCCCAGCCCCCAAGTGCCCCCATGTCCACCCAAGTGCCCCCAGCCCCCAAGTGCCCCCATATCCCCCAAATGCAAATGTCCCCATGTGCCCCCAAGTGCCCCCAAGTGCCCCCGTGTACCCCCTCAATATCCCCAAAACCCCCAGCCCCCAAGTGCCCCCTCCGTGCCCCCCATGTGCCCCCAAGTGCCCCCCATGTCCACCCAAGTGCCCCCAGCCCCCAAGTGCCCCCAAATATCCCCAACACCCCCACCCCCTCCAAGTGCCCCCTCCGTGCCCCCATGTGCCCCCACGTCCCCCAATGCCCCCCATGTACCCCCAATATCCCCAACCCCCTAGCCCCCATGTGCCCCCAAGTGCCCCCTCCGTGCCCCCATGCGCCCCCCACGTCCCCCCAAGTGCCCCCATGTACCCCCAATATCCCCAACCCCCTAGCCCCCATGTGCCCCCAAGTGCCCCCTCCGTGCCCCCAGCCCCCTCCCATGTGCCCCCGGTGCTGACCTTGGCTCCTGCCTTCCCTGTAGCCCCTCGGGGTCCCCTCTGCCCCCTGGGACCCTGCAAGAGGCGGGGGTGGGGGGGTGGGGGGTGTCAAGGTCAGGCTATCAGCGACCCCCTCCCTCCCCAAAATAGAGACTGGGGGAGGGGGATCAAAGCCCCCCCAAATCCCCCAGCACTCACCGTGGGGCCTCGCTCGCCCCTGGGCCCTGCCTTGCCTGAGAGACCCTGGGGAGAAAGGGGAGGGGGCTTGGGGGGGGGGCGCACGGCAGGGGACCCCTCACCCCAAACTGGGACCCCCAACCCCCTCCCCCCACCCCAAACTGGGACCCCAAACCCCTCCCAGTATAAACTGGGACCCCAGACCCCCCAAGCCCAAACTGGGACCCCAAAGCCCAAACTGGGACCCCTCAAGTTCCCCCAGTGCAAACTGGAACCCCCAAGTCCAAGCTGGGACCCAAACTGGGACCCCTCCCAGCCCAAACTGGGACCCCCAAAGTCCAAACTGGGACCCCCAACCCCTCCCAGCCCAAACTGGGACCCCAGAGTCAAGCTGGGACCCCCCCCAACCCCCTCCCAGCCCAAACTGGGACCCCCAAAGCCCAAACTGGGACCCCTCAAGTTCCCCCTAGTGCAAACTGGAACCCCCAAGTCCAAGCTGGGACCCCCAACCCCCTCCCAGCCCAAACTGGGACCCCCAGAGTCTAAGCTGGGACCTCCAACCCCCTCCCAGCCCAAACTGGGACCCCCAAGTCCAAGCTGGGACCCCCAACCCCCTCACAGCCCAAACTGAGACCCCCAAAGTCTAAGCTGGGACCCCAACCCCTCACAGCCCAAACTGGGAGCCCCCAGTACAAACTGGGACCCCCAACCCCCTCCCAGCCCAAACTGGGACCCCCAAAGTCCAAGCTGGGACCCCAGGCCCCTCACAGCTTAAACTGGGACCTGTCAAGTCCCCCCCAGCACAAACTGGGACCCCCAAGCCCATACTAGGACCCCCAACCCCCTCCCAGTACAAACTGGGACCCCAAGACCCCCTCAAGCCCAAACTGGGACCCCCAAAGTCCAAGCTGGAACCCCCAGACCATCCCCAGCTCAAACTGGGACCCTCAAGTCCAAGCTGGGACCCCCAGACCCCTCACAGCCCAAACTGGGACCCCTCAAGTCCCCCCCAGTACAAACTGGGACCCCCAAAGTCTAAGCTGGGACCCCCAACCCCTCCCAGCCCAAACTGGGACCCCCAAGCCCAACTGGGATCCCCCCAAGCCCAAGCTGGGACCCCCAACCCCTCCCAGCCCAAACTGGGACCCCCAAGCCCAACTGGGATCCCCCCAAGCCCAAGCTGGGACCCCCAACCCCTCCCAGCCCAAACTGGGACCCCCCCAACTGGGATCCCCCAAGCCCAAGCTGGGACCCCCAACCCCTTCCCAGCCCAAACTGGGACCCCCAAAGCCCAAGCTGGGACCCCCAGGCCCCTCACAGCCCAAACTGGGACCTGTCAAGTCCCCCCCAGTACAAACTGGGACCCCCAAAGTCTAAACTGGGTCCCCCGGACCCCTCCTAGCCCAAGCTGGGACCCCACCCCCTCCCAGTACAAACTGGGACTCCAAAACTCCAAACTGGGACCCCCAACCCCCTCCCCATCCTGAACTGGGACTCCCAAGCATAAACTGGGACCCCCAACCCCTCCCAGCCCAAACTGGGACCCCCAAGCATAAACTGGGACCCCCAACCCCCTCCCAGCCCAAACTGGGACCCCCAAGCATAAACTGGGACCCCCAACCCCCTCCCAGTACAAACTGGGAGCCCCAAAGTCCAAACTGGGACCCCCATACCCCTCCCAGCCCAAACTGGGACCCCCCCAAAGTCCAAGCTGAGCCCCCCAGAGCCCTCCCAGGCCAAGGTGGGCCCCCCCAGCCCCCCCAGGTCCGGGGGGGCACTCACCCGAGCCCCCTTCTCTCCGTTGCTGCCAGGGAATCCTGGGAACCCCTGAGACCCCTGGGGGTGGTCGGGGGGGGAGGTTATGGTGGATTGGGAGGAAGAGGAGGGGATGAAGGTTAGCTTTGAGAGGAGGGGGGGTGTCTATCTGTATTGGGGGGGGGGAGGTGGTCCCCACATTGGGGACACACACCCCCCCCCCTCAAATCGCGGGGGGGGCACCGGGCTGACCTTGGGACCTTGGCGTCCTGGGTACCCCGGGAGGCCTGGGACCCCCAGCTTGCCCTGCGGGGGGGCAGGGGGGGAAGAGGCCATTAAAGGGGGGGGAGGGGCAGTGATCTCTGTCGCCCCCCCCCCGGGGTGCCCTCCCCACTCACCTTCTCCCCCCCCAGCCCCATGGGGCCGGGGTCTCCGCTGGGTCCTGTCCGGCCCTTGGGTCCCTCAGGTCCATCCTCGCCCCTGGATCCGGGGACCCCAACCTCGCCCTGGGGGGAGGGACCCCCGGGTGGGGAGGGGGAGGTTAGAGAGGGGGAGGGGGGAAGGGGTATCAAGAAGGGGTCACAACCTCTCCCCCAAAAGAAAAGGCAGCACCTACCCGGTCCCCTTTGACCCCCTGGTCGCCTTTGAAGCCTGGGAAGCCTTCCTCACCCTGGGGAGAGGAGGAGGAGGAGGGTGAGGGGGAGTAGGGGGGGGGGGAGAGGAAGGGGATGGGGATGGAGAGGAGGAGGAGGAGGAGGAGGAGGATGAAGAAGAGGAGGAGGATGAAGATGGGGAAGATAAAGATGAGGAGGAGGAGAGGAGGATAAAGATGGGGAGGAGGAGGAGGAGGAGGATGAAGAAGAGGAGAAGGGAGGAGGATGAAGAAGAGGAGAAGGGAGAAGGATGAAGAAGAGGAGGAGGGAGGAGGATAAAGATGGGGAGGATGAAGATGAGGAGGAGGAAGATGAAGAAGAGGAGGAGGGAGGAGGATAAAGATGGGGAGGATGAAGATGAGGAGGAAGAGGATGAAGATAAGGAGGAGGATGAAGAGGAGGAGAGGATGAAGGTGAGGATGGGGAGGGCGAGGCTTAAAAGGGAAGGAGATGGAGATGAAGAAGATGAGGATGGGGATGAAGGAGGGGATGAAGAAGAGGAGAGGAGGCTAAAGATGGGGGGGATGAAGATGAGGAGGAGGATGAAGAAGGAGAGAAGGAGGATGGGGAGGGAGGCGCTGCAGCTGGAGATGAAGGTGAGGAGGAGGAGGAGGAAGCTGTGGGCCTCGGGGGGCCCTGGGGACGCCACCAACCTTCTCCCCCTTGTGTCCCTTCAGCCCCCGGATGCCATCCACGCCCTAGGAGACAGCAGGGGGCTGGGGGTGACCCTCGGCTCCTGCCGCCCTCCAGCGCCCCCTGGCGGCCACCGCTGCCCTCTGCTGCCCTCTGCTGGCCCCTGCTGGCCTCCCAGCGCCCCCTGCTGCTCTCCCAGTGTCCTCTGCTGGCCTCCATTGCCCTCTGGTGCCCCTGGTGGCCTCTGGTGGCCTCCCAGTGCCCTCTGGTGGCCTCTGATGCCCCCTGGTGGCCTCCCGGTGGTCCCACTTGGTGACCCCAGTCCCTCCCAGTCCCTGCCCAGTCCCCTCCCAGTCCCTCCCAGTCTCTCCCAGTCCCCTCCCAATGCCTCCCAGTCCCTTCCCAGTCCCCTCCCAATCCCCTCCCAGTCCCTCCCAGTCCCCTCCCAGTCCCCTCCCAGTCCCCTCCCAGTCCCTCCCAGTCCCCTCCCAGTCCCTCCCAATCCCCTCCCAGTCCCCTCCAATCCCCCCTCCCTCCCAGTCCTTTCCATCCCCTCCCAGTCCCTCCCAATCCCAGTCCCCCAGTCCCCCAATCCCCTCCCAGTCTCTCCCAGTCCCCTCCCAATGCCTCCCAGTCCCTTCCCAATCCCCTCCCAATCCCCTCCCACTCCCTCCCCTCCCCTCCCAGTCCCCTCCCAGTCCCTCCCAGTCCTCTCCCAATCCCCTCCCAGTCTCCCCTCCCAGTCCCTCCCACTCCCCTCCCAGTCCCCTCCCAGTCCCTCCCAGTCCCTCCCAATCCCCTCCCAGTCCTTCCCAATCCCCTCCCAGTCTCCTCCCAGTCCCTCCCAGTCCCCTCCCAATCCCCTCCCAGTCCCTTCCCAATCCCCTCCCACTCCCCTCCCAGTCTCCTCCCAGTCCCTCCCAGTCCCCTCCCAATCCCCTCCCAGTCTCCTCCCACTCCCTCCCAGTCCCCTCCCAATCCTCCCAGTCCCTCCCAGTCCCCTCCCCCCTCCCAGTCCCTCCCAGTCCCTCCCAGTCCCCTCCCAGTCCCTCCCGGTCCTCCTCCAGTGCCTCTCAGTGCCCTCCAGTCCCTCCCAGTCCCTGTCCAGGCCCTCCCAGTCCTTGCCAGTCTCTCCCAGTCCCCCTTCAATCCCTCCCAGTCCCTCCTAGTCCCCTCCCAGTCCCCTCCTAGTCTCTCCCAGTCCCTCCCAGTCCCTCCCCCCAGCCTGTCACCAACCTTCACTCCTCGTGGCCCTGGGTAGCCAATGGGACCCTGGGGACCTGAGGGACCCTGGGGGGGGGTCACAGGAGGACATTCAGAGGGAGACCTCCCCCTGGGTACGGGGGGCTGGGGGGGGGTGGTCACTGTCACACCCCCCCCAAGGGAAGGGCAGACGGAGGGGGGAGGGGGGAGGCTGTACCTGGTGGCCCTTGGTGCCAGGGGGTCCCTCTTTGCCGGGGTGGCCCTGGGGACAGCGGGGACAAGGTGGCAGTGAGGGGGGGGGCACAGTGACCTCCCCCCCAGACCCACGGCCAGGCTGCGGGGGGGGGGGCTCAGCCTGAGCCTGGGTGGCACTGGGGGACAGGGAGGGGACAGGGAGGGGGAGGTGACACTAGGGAGGTGACACCAGGAGGGGGACACCGGTGGGGGGACACCATGGGGGCCCAGGGGGAAGTGACACCGGGGGAGGTGACACTGGGGGAAGGTGACACCAGAGAGGTGACACCGGGGGACACCATGGGATGGTGACACCAGGGGAGGTGACACCGGGGGATGACACCATGGGGGACACAGGGGAGTGACAACAGGGGAGTGACAGCAGGGGGAGGTGACACCAGGGGGACATCAGCTGAGCACCATGGGGGGAGGTGGCCCCAGGGGGAAGTGACACCACCAGGAGGTGACACCAGGTGGGGGACACCAGGGGGGTGACATCAGGGGGAAGTGACACCTGGGGGAGGTGACACCAGGGGGAGGTGACACTGGGGGAGGACACACCTGGGGAGGGGGACACCAGGGGGAGGTGACACCTGGGGGAAGTGACACCATGGGGAGGTGACACACTGGGGGAGTGACACCATGGGGGGTGACACCAGGTGGGGGACACCAGGTGGGGGGTGACATCAGGGGAAGGTGACACTGGGGGAGGTGACACCAGGGGGAGGTGACACTGGGGGGGGACACCATGGGGGGACACCATGGGGGTGACACCCGGGGGAAGGAACCGGGGGGACAAGGGACACTGGGGGACGTGACACCATGGGGGATGACACCATGGGGGGACACCAGGGGGTGAAAGTGACACCATGGGGGTGACACCATGGGGGAGGTGACACCATGGGAGGTGACACCATGGGGGGTGGGGGACACCATGGGGGGTGGGACACCATGGGGGTGACACCATGGGGGTGACACCAGGGGGGGGTGACACCAAGGGGAAGGTGACACTGGGGGGGGAGGTGACACCGGGGAGGTGACACCATGGGGGGGACACCAGGGGGGATGATGAGACGGGGGGGGTGGAATTGGTGACACTCACGGGGGGGCCATCAGCCCCGGGCATCCCAGGCAGTCCTGGCTTCCCTTGGGGACCCTGTGGAGAGAAAGGGGGAGGGGAAGGGGAACGACACCAAATTGTCACCACCCCCCTCTAAGGCGCCAGGACCCCTCCCCCAGGCCGGGACCACCCCCCAAGGTCAGCATCCCCTCCCCCTCCCCCCCCCTCTTCCAACCTGTTCTCCCGGGGGTCCGGTGGCTCCTTGAGGTCCTGGGAGACCCTAAAGGGATGGAGATGGAGGGGGGGGGGGGAAGGGTGTCACATTTTTGTGTGTGTGTCCCCCCCACACCCCTTAAAACTTTTGGAGGGGGGTGAGGGGGTCCCCAACTTGTCCCCACATTTGGGGGCGGGGGGTGTCTCTCACCTGGGTTCCTGGGGTCCCTTGCTGCCCGGGGGGGCCAGGTTCTCCCTGAGGTCCCTATTGAGGGGGGGGGGGGGAGGGAGGGAAGGAGGAGAAGGAGGAGGAGGAGGAGAGAGATGGTTTGGAGCTGTCCCCAGAGTTGGGGGAAGGGGACACAGAAATTCCAGGGGGAGGAGGGGGCGCTTGGGGCACCCCCCCCTATACCCCACGCCCCCTCCTCCCTGCTCCCCCTCCCAGAAGCCCCCCAACTCACCAGGTTGCCCTTGGGTCCTATTGGTCCATCCATGCCTCGGACACCCTGGGGGAGGAGGGGACACAAAACATTTGGGGAGGGAGGGGGTCAGAAATTGGGGGAGGTCACAAATCCGCGGGGGAGGGGTCGCAATTGGGGGAGGAAGGGGAACGGGGGCGGAGTCACTTACAGGGGGTCCAGGAATCCCTGGGGGTCCTTTGGGACCGAGGAGACCTCTGGGACCCTGCGGGGATGAGAAGCGGGGGGGGGGGGTCGGGGGGTCGGGGGTGGTGTTTAAATGGGATGGGGGGGAGGGCGTGTGAGGGGCGGGGGTTCGCTCCTAAATGCGGACCACCCCCCACCCCCCCCCCTCCAACTTGTAGCCCCCTCCCCCGCCCCCTCCCCTTTTACCGCTTCTCCAGGCAGCCCTCGGGGGCCGACTTCGCCGTCGTCGCCCTGAGGAGGGGGCGGGGGGCAGAGGGGGGGTTTGGGAGGGGGGGGGGGAAACACAAATTTGGGGGCGGCACGCTGAGGGGTGCCTCCCCCCCTTTCCCCTCCTTCCCCCCCCTTTCCCCTCCTTCCCCCCTCCTTTTCCCTCCCCTTCCTGCCCCCCGCTCACCCTCTCTCCATCCTCTCCGGGGGGTCCTGGCATCCCCTGCGAGCCGCTGTCCCCCTGCGGGGACACCGAACTGGTTGGACTGGGAGGGGACTGGGAGGGAGGGGGTTGGGGGGGTGTGTGCGTGTTTATTGAGGGGTGGGGGCCCGGGAGGTGCCGGTTTGGGGGCGGGGGGGGAGGGAGAGGGAGGGAGAGGGAGGAGGCTGCTGAATGGTTGCAGTGTGGCCGTGAATGGAGGCTCTGTGCCGCTTGTTTGCTTACCGGGAGGGACTGGGGAGGCTGGGGGGGGAAGCTGGGGGGCGAAAGGGGGGGGGGGGGGAATGCTTTCCGCACCCCACACCCCCCCCGATAAAAAATAACTGCGGAGGTAGGGGGAGGAGAAGGAAGAGGAGGAGGGGAGGGAGGGAGGGTCGGGAGTCACTCACCCGCTGGCCTTTGTCCCCCGGCAGCCCTGGGAGCCCATCGAAGCCGCGGTCACCCTGCGGGGGGAGGCACCACGGGGGGCGTGAGGGGAGACCCCCGGGGGAGGGGAGGGGGGGGAGAGGGGGAGGGGGAGGGGGGGGAGCGGCTGGGAGCGGCCAGGAGGAGGCAGAACCAGCCGGGACCCAGGATCGGCGAGGATCCAGGAGTAGCTGGGGACTGGGGCTAGCTGCGATCAGGGAGAGCTGGGATCCAGGACTGCAGGGATCAGCTGGGATCAGCAAGGGTCCAGGACCACCCAGGATCCTGGACCAGATGGGGTCTGGGATCAGCTGGGATCAGCTAGGATCAGCCTGGACCCAGAGCCAGCCAGGATTCAGGATCAGCAAGGGTCCAGGTCCAGATGGGGTCTGGGGTTAACTGGGAGCAGCTGGGAGCAGCTGGGCTCTAGGGTCAGATAGGATCAGCCAGGACCCAGAGCCAACCAGGATCCAGGATCAGCAAGGGTCCAGGACCACCCAGGATCCTAGACCAGATGGGGTCTGGGGTTAACTGGGATCAGCTGGGCTCTAGGGTCAGATAGGATCAGCCAGGATCCTGGACCAGATGGGGTCTGGGATCAGCTGGGATCAGCTGGGATCAGCCTGGACCCAGAGCCAGCCAGGATTCAGGATCAGCAAGGGTCCAGGACCACCCAGGATCCTGGACCAGATGGGGTCTGGGGTTAACTGGGATCAGGGACAGCTGGGATCAGCTGGGATCAGCTGGGATCAGCTGGGCTCTAGGGTCAGACAGGATCGGCCAGGACCCAGAGCCAGCCAGGATCCAGGACCACCCAGGCAGGGTCCAGGACCAGATGGGGTCTGGGGTTAACTGGGATCAGCTGGGATCAGCTGGGCTCTAGGGTCAGCCAGGATCAGCCAGGATCCAGAGTTAGTCAGGATCAGCCAGGATCTGGGATCTAGGGCCGGCTAGGATCAGCCAGGACCCAGGATCAGCTGGGATCTGGGATGCAGGAGAGCCAAGCCTCAAGACGGATCCAGAGGGGATCCAGGAGGGATCCAGTGGGATCTAGGAGGGATCTGGGGGGAGATCAGCCTTTACCTTCACCCCAGGATCCCCAGGCACCCCTCGAGCTCCATCAGCTCCTGGTCGACCCTGAAGGATATAAAAGGATGAGGGGGGGGGGGGACACCCCCACACACACATTCAATCCCCCCCCCACTCGATCCCACCCCCCCCAACCCAATCCCCTCCCCCTGCCACTCACCCTCCGGCCAGGCTTCCCGGGGGGGCCGGTGAGACCCTGGGGACCTCGGGGACCCTGCAGGGAGAGGGGGGGCAGGGGAGACACAGAGTTAATTAGGGGGGGGTCCCCTGGATGATGGGGGAGGGGTCCTGGATAACTGGGAGGGGGTCCTGGATAATGGGGGAGGGGTCCTGGATAATTGGGGAGGGGTCCTGGATAGTGTGGGGGTCCTGGATAATGGTGGGGGTTTCCTAGATAATGGAGGGGGTCCTGGATAATGGGGGAGGGTCCTAGATAGTGTGGGGGGTCCTGGTTAATGGGGGTCCTGGTTAATGAGGAGGGGGTCCTAGATAATAATGGGGGTCCTGGATAAGTGGTGGGGGTGTGAATAATTGGGGAGGGGTCCTGGATAATGGGGAAGGATCCTGGATAGTGGGAGGTGTCCTGGTTAATGAGGGGGGCCTGGATAATGGGGGAGGTCCTGGATAATGGGGGTCCTGGTTAATGGGGGAGGTCCTGGTTAATGAGGGGGTCCTGGTTAATGAGGGAGTGGTTCTGGATAATGGGGGGGGTCCTGGATAAGTGGGGGGGGGAAGGTCCTGGATGATTAGGGTGGTGGTCCTGGATCATGGGGGGTGGGGGTGGGGGCCGGATAACTGAGGGGGGGTCCTGGATAAAGAGGGAGGGGGGGCCTGGATATTTGGGGAGGGGTCCTGGGGGGGCTTCCCCCTCCCCCCGCCCCCCCCAAGCCCCTGCCTTGGGCCTCACCTGGGGGCCGAAGTCTCCGGACTCCCCCTTCACGCCGGTGCTGCCAGGCTGACCCTGCAGGGAGGGGTTTGGCGGGGGAGGGGAGGGGGATCACGACCCCACAATTATGAGGGTGCACCCCCCCCTCACCCAGACACAGCCCCCACCCCCACCCCCAATTAAACTGGGGGGGGGGGAGGAGGAGGGGCACCGGAGCCACCCCCCCCCCCCCGATCAAGATACCAACCATGGGTCCAGGGCGCCCGGTGTAGCCCATGGGTCCTGGGGGGCCCCTGAGGGCCATCTGTGAGGGGGAGGGAGGGGGCACAAAAGAGGGGAGGGGGCACAAAAGAGGAGAGGGGGCACAAAAGAGGAGAGGGGGCACAAAAGAGGGGAGGGGGCACAAAAGAGGAGAGGGGGCACAAAAGAGGGGAGGGGGCACAAAAGAGGAGGGAGGGGAAGGGGCACAAAAGAGGGGAGGGGGCACAAAAGAGGAGGGAGGGGAGGGGGCACAAAAGAGGGGAGGGGGCACAAAAGAGAAGGGGGAGGGAGGGGGCACAAAAGAGGGGAGGGGGCACAAAAGGGGGGGGCACAAAAGAGGGGAGGGGCACAAAAGAGGGGAGGGGAAAAGACACTTCTTAGCTGGGGGGAAGGGGAAGTCAAAACCGGGGGGCACCAAGCCCCAAGTTTGAAGGTGCGAGGGAGGTTTGGGTGCTGGGGAGGGTCCTGAAGGTGACCCTTAAGGTTGATATGGGGAGGGGGTCCTGCCCCCCCCCCCCCAGCTGCCCCCTGCCCGAGCCTCACCCGAGCCTGCTGCAGGATGGCCGCAGCCTGAGCCTCCTGCGCGGCCACCGCCGGTCCCTTGTCCCCAGCGCTGCTCCCGAAGCGGAACTGGAGGGGGGGGGGATAGGGTTGGGGGTCTCGGGAAGGTGAGGGGGGGGTCGTCTAGGTGTGACACACACCCCCCCCCCCAAAAATAAAGCGCTGGGGGTGCGGGGGAAGCATCCCCAGCGCTCCCCCACCCCCCTTACCGGCAGCATCATGGAGGTCCCGGGGGGCCCGGGGGTCCCATCCGAACCTGGGAGACCTGCACGGCCTGGGGGGCCCTGGGGGATGGGGGGAAGGGGGAGATGAGAGGAGGGAGGGGTCCGTGAGACATGGGGGGGGTCGATATGACAATCTGGGGGAGGACGGGGGGGCCAACACCAGCCCCCCCCCCCTACCCCCAAGCCCCTAAGCCCCCTCCTCACCCTCTCGCCAGGCTCTCCCGGAGCTCCTGGGGGTCCTTGCGTCCCGGGGGGGCCTGACATGCCCTGGGGAGGGGGAAAGAAATATTGAGGCGATGGCGACCGCCGAGGGGGGGCAGGAGGGCACAGCGCTGCCCCCCCCAGAGCATCACCTCAGAAAGAAAGTTGGGGAGGGGGAGGTCTTACCGCAGGACCCTCGGGCCCGGGGGGACCTTCCACCAACATTCCCTGAGGAGGGGGAGAAATGGAGAGGAAAGGAAGGCCGGGGGGAGTCGGGGGAGGGGGAGAGAAGGGGTTAATTAGGTAGCCCCCACCCCTGAATTGATTGATCTGGGGCGGGGGTCGCAGGACCCTACCGGCTCCAGCACCGCAGGTTCTCCTTTCTCGCCCTTGTAGCCTCTGACGCTGCGCACAGCCTGGGGGCGGCAGATATGTAGCCCCCCCACGAGGGACTCGTCAGTGACCCCCCCCCCGCCCTGGGGAGGGGTCTGGGGGGGGGGAGGGTCAGTGTACCCCCACCCCCCGTTGGGAATGGGTCTGTGTGTGCGTGTGTCCCGGAAAGAAAGGGGATGAACCTCCGACCCCGCCCCCCAATTTACCCATATCCCCCCGAAATACATCCAACCCCCCGAAGTATCTCCGACCCCCAAATATCTCTGACGCCCCCCCTCAAATTTACCCATCCCCCTCCAATGCATCCAAGCCCCACCCCGCCCCCCCCAAAAAGAATTCAATGTCCCCCCACCCCCAAATGGATCCAATGGGGGGGGGCGGGCGTGGAAAAGGCTGGAAATGGGGGATGGCGGGGGACGACCCCATCTTAATTTTCCAGCATGTGTCCCCCCTCCCAACTTTATTTCTATGGTTGAAGGGAATGGAATGGGGAAGAGGCAAATTAAATTGGGGGGGGGGGTCGTTCTCTACCTGCTGGTAGCTGTTGCCTTGGGCAGCCCCTTGCCGGGGAGGGGTCTCGTAGGGGGGGGCAGTGTTCATCATCCCCTGCTTTTTGGGGGTCCCAGCCTTGGGGGCTGTTAGGAGGTTTTATTAGGGGGGGGGAAGGGAGGTCAGAGATATAGGAGGGGGCGGGGCAGCACATCGCGGGCGCCCCCTCCCCATCCTGAACTCCGCCACTCCCCCACCCCCGCCCAAACCCCTTCCCTGCCCCCAAATAAGCAGGCACCCATTGCTGCTTGTGTGCCCCCTCCCCCCGCCCCCCAACCCAACCCAATCCAACGAGCCACACCCCCCCCCGACCCCCGACCCCCCTCACCTCCTGTCGCCGCTTCCGGGAGGGGTCCTGAGCTCGGGGGTCCCCGGGGGTGGCACCGGGGGCAGTACTCAAAGGCTGCTTGGGGATCGGCAACGATGAGAAGCTCCTGGAGGTCACCCTGGGGGGGGGATGGAATGACACAAATTGGGGGGGGTGTTAAAATTGAGTTGAATCAGCCCCAATCCCCCTCGAGACCCCCAGATCCCCCCTGCCCACCCCAAAACTCCCCCAAGACTCCCTTCAAGACCCCAAATTCCCTCTGCCCCCCTCCTGTGACCCCCAGATGCCCTGTGCCCTTCCAACCCCCTCAGGACCCCCAAAGCCCCTCTGCCCTCCCCCCCCAACCCCCTCTTTGAGACCCCCAGATCCCCCCTTGCCCCCCACACCCAAAAGGACCTGGAAGGTTTGGTGGTCCTGGCTGTGTGCCCCCAGGACAGTGACCCCGCGGGGGTCCAGCAGGGGGCGCTGGCTGCGGGGCAGGGGCAGGGTCTGGCGCCGGTGGCAGTCCACGAGCAGCGACACCGAGCGGCCACTGACACTCAGTGCCACCTGGTGCCACCTGTGGGGAGAGGGCACAGAGAGGGAGGTGGGCAGTGGGGTGGGGTTGGGTTGAGTGGGGTTGGGTTGAGTTGGGTTGGGTTGGATTGAGTTGGGCTGGATTGAGTTGGGTTGGGTCGAGTAGGGTTGGGTTGGGTTGAGTCGGGTTGGTTGGGTTGAGTTGAGTTGGGTTGAGTAGGGTTGGGTTGGGACAGGTTGAGTTGGGTTGGGTTGAGTAGGGTTGGGACAGGTTGAGTTGGGTTGGGTTGAGTAGGGTTGGGACAGTTTGAATTGGGTTGGGTTGGATTGAGTTGGGTTGGGTTGGTTGAGTTGGGTTGAGTTGAGTTGTATTGAATTGGGTTGGGTTGGTTGAGTTGGGTTTGGATTAGTTGGGTTTAGTTGGGTTGGGTTGAGATGAGTTAGGTTGAGTTGGGTTGGTTGAGTTGGGTTGGGTTGGTTGAGTTGAGTTGGGTTTGGTTTAGTTGGGTTTAGTTGGGTTGGTTTGGGTTGAGATGAGTTAGGTTGAGTTGGGTTGATAGGGTTGGGTTGAGCTGGGTTGGGTTTGAGTTGGGTGGTACTGGTCGGTGGTTACTGGGGGCACTGTGGGCACTGAGGGCCCTGTGGGCACTGGGGGGCGCTGGTACCCACTTGCCATCAGCCAGGTTTAGCCCTTGGAAGCTGAGCTGCTGCAGTCTTGGCCTCCCCTGCTGGTCCTGGTAGAAGAAGGCTGGGGAGGGGCCCAGCTCCAGCCCCAGCTGCTGGGCCCCATCCTGGCTGTAGATGGAGAGGAGAGAGCCCTGCAGGCCAGGCTTGGCCTTCACCAGTGCCAGGATGGAGAAATCCACTGGGAACCTCCCTAGGGAGCAGCAGGAGCAGGTTGGGTGAAGGCTTGGGAGGAGTGAGTTGAGTTGTGTTCAGTTGGGTTGAGTTGGGTTGCATTGGGCTGGGTTAGGGTGAGTTGGGTTGGATCAGGTTAAGTTTGGTTGAGTTGGGTTGGGTTGGGTTGGTTGAGTTTGGTTGGGTTGGGCTGGGTTGGTTGGACTGGGTTGGGAAAGGTTGAGTTGTATTGGGTTGGTTGAGTTGGGTTGGGTTGGGAAAGGTCGAGTTGGGTTGGGTTGGGTTGGTTGAGTTGGGTTGGGTTGGGAAAGGTCGAGTTGGGTTGGGTTGGTTGAGTTGAGTTGGGTTGGGTTAGACTGGGTTGGGTTGGACTGGGTTGGTTGAGCTGGGTTGGGAAAGGTCAAGTTGGGTTGGGTTGGGTTGGGTTGGGTTGGGTTGGGTTGGGTTAGGTTGACTTGGGTTGGGTTGAGCTGGGTTGGGTTGGACTGGGTTGGTTGAGCTGGGTTGGGAAAGGTCGAGTTGGGTAGGGTTGGGAAAGGTTGTGTTGGGTTGCATTGGGTTGGACTGGGTTGGTTGGACTGGGTTGGTTGAGCTGGGTTGGGAAAGGTTGAGTTGGGTTGGGTTGAGTTGGGTTGGTTGAGCTGGGTTGGGAAAGGTTGAGTTGGGTTGGGTTGGGTTGGGTTTGGCCCAGCCTGGGCCAGCCTGGCACAGTCACCGGGGAAGAGCTGCCTCGTGGGGGCGCTGAGCTGTGCTGCTGCCGCGATCCGGAACGCCGGCGCCTGGCCAGGGCAGGAGCCTGGCACTGTCCGGACCCCTTCGGGAAGGGCCTGAAGCTGGAGGCTCCTCAGCAGGTCCACAGAGTCACCTAGGGGACAGGATGGATGCCAGTGGGTGCCAGAGAGGCCATGGGTACTGTAGGGTGCCATGGGGTACCATAGGATGCCATAGGGTGCCACGGATACTACAGGGCACCATATGGTGCCAGGGGATGCCATGGGTACTGTAGGGTGTCATGGCATACCATAGGGTGTTATGGGCACTGCAGGGTGCCATAGGATGCCATGGGTACTGTAGGTTGCATGGGGTGCCAGGGGGTGCCATGGGCACAGCAGAGAGCCATAGGGTGCCAGGGGTACTGTAGGGTGCTGTTGGGTGCCAGGGGGTGCCATGGGTACTGCAGGGTGCCATAGGGTACCATAGGGAGCCATGGGTACTGTAGGGTGCTGTTGGGTGCCAGGGGGTGCCATGGGTACTGCAGGGTGCCATAGGGAGCCATGGGTACTCTAGGGTGCCATTGGGTGCCAGGGGGTGCCATGGGCACTGCAGGGTGCCATAGGGTACCATAGGGAGCCATGGGTACTCTAGGGTGCCATTGGGTGCCAGGGGGTGCCATGGGTACTGCAGGGTGCCAGGGTGTGCCATGGGTATTGTAAGGTGCCAGGGGGTGCCAGGGGACACCATAGGTAGCCATGGGCACTGCAAGGTACCGTCGAGTGCCAGGGGGTGCCATGGATACTGTAGGGTGCCAGGGGGTGCCAGGGGGTGCCAGGGGCACTACAAGGTGCCAGAGGGTGCCCCTCGCACCGGGAGGGTGCCCTGCGGGGGTCATTCCGGGTGCCCTGTGGCACTGCCAGGTAAGAAGCTGCCCGGCTGGGCACAGCCCTGCCCACCCCCCCGCCCCCCCCAGCCGTGCCCAGGCCCCTCCCAGGCCCCAGATTGCGATCTCCCCCCTGGGGCACTCCCAATGAAGGGAAGCTTCATCCTGCCCCCTGGCACCGGCAGGGCACTGGGATGGCACCGGGGAGCCAGAGGGGGGCACCGGAGAGGCTCTCCCAGCGCCCTCCCAGGACCCTCCCGGTGCCACCGGCCCCCCCCCGGCAGGGTCCCCCCCGGGCTGCAGCCTCAGCCCCAGCTGCAGAACACATCAGGAGGCCTCGGCCGGGAGCTGCTGGGGGGGAGGGGGCGGGGGGAATAGGACAGACAGACGGACACACCCCCACCCCCACCCCCAGCCTGGCTTTCTCATCAGCTCCCAGTGCCCTCCCCCCCTCCCCCAGCCTTCCTCCTCCTCCTCAACACCTTGGCTGGGTCAGCTGGGGCCAAACTCCAAACTGGAGTCAAACTGGAGCCAGACTGGAGTCACACTGGGGGCAAGCTGAGGCCATACAAGGGCTAAACTGGAGTCAAACTGGGGGCAAACTGGAGTCAAACTGAGTCAAACTGGAGCCAAACTGAGGACAAACTGGAGCCAAACTGGGGGCAAACTGGAGGCAAACTGGGGGCAAACTGGGGGCAAACTGGAGCCAAACTGGGGGCAAATTGGAGCCAGACTAGAGCCAAACTGAGGCCAAACTGGAGTCAAACTGGAGACAGACTGGAGTCAAACTGGGAGCAAACTGAGGCCATACAAGGGCCAAACTGAGGCCAAACTGGGGGCAAACTGGAGCCAGACTAGAGCCACACTGGAGCCAAACTGGAGCCAAACTGAGGTTATACTGGGGGCAAACTGGAGCCAAACTGGGGGCAAACTGGGGGCAAACTGAGCCAAACTGGAGCCACACTGGGGCAAACTGGAGCCAGACTGGAGCCAAACTGGAGCCAAACTGGGGGGCAAACTGGAGCCAGACTGGAGCCAAACTGGAGCCAAACTGGGGGCAAACTGGGGGCAAACTGGAGCCAAACTGGGGGCAAACTGGGGGCAAACTGGAGCCAAACTGGAGCCACACTGGGGGCAAACTGGAGCCAGACTGGAGCCAAACTGCGGGCAAACTGGAGTCAAACTGGGGGCAAACTGGAGTCAAACTGGAGCCAAACTGGGGGCAAACTGGGGGCAAACTGGAGCCAGACTGGAGCCAAACTAGGGGCAAACTGGAGTCAAACTGGGGGCAAACTGGAGTCAAACTGGAGCCAAACTGGAGCCAAACTGGAGTCAAACTGGGGGCAAACTGGAGTCAAACTGGAGCCAAACTGGGGGCAAACTGGAGCCAAACTGGAGCCACACTGGGGGCAAACTGGAGCCAGACTGGAGCCAAACTGCGGGCAAACTGGAGTCAAACTGGGGGCAAACTGGAGTCAAACTGGGGGCAAACTGGAGCCAGACTGGAGTCACACTGGGGGCAAACTGGAGCTGAACTGGAGCCAGACTAGAGTCAAACTGAGGCCAAACTGGGGACAAACTGGAGCCAGACTAGAGCCAAACTGGGGCAAACTGGAGCCAGACTGGAACCAGACTGGAGTCACACTTGGGGCAAACTGGAGCCAGACTGGAGCCAAACTGGGAGCAAACTGGAGTCAAACTGGGGGCAAACTGGAGCCAGACTGGAGTCAAACTGGGGCCAAACTGGGGCCAAACTGGAACCAAACTGGGGCTATACTGGGGCTATACTGGGGCCAAACTGGAGCTATATTAGGGCCAAACTGGAACCAAATTGGGGCTATACTGGGGCCAAACTGAGGCTATACTGGGGCCAAACTGGAGCCAAACTGGGGCTATACTGGGGCCAAACTGAGGCCAAACTGGGGGCAAACTGGAGCCAAACTGGAGCTATACTGGGGCCATAGTGGGGCTAAACTGGAGTCAAACTGGGGCTATACTGAGGCCATACTGAGGCCATACTGGGGCCAAACTGGAGTCAAACTGGGGCTATACTGAGGCCAAACTGGAGCCAAACTGGAGTCAAATTGGGGCTAAACTGAGGCCATACTGGGGCCACACTGGGGCTAAACTGGAGTCAAACTGGGGCTATACTGAGGCCATACTGAGGCCATACTGGGGCCAAACTGGAGTCAAACTGGGGCTATACTGAGGCCATACTGAGGCCATACTGGGGCCAAACTGGAGTCAAACTGGGGCTATACTGAGGCCATACTGAGGCCATACTGGGGCCAAACTGGAGTCAAACTGGGGCTATACTGAGGCCAAACTGGAGCCAAACTGGAGTCAAACTGGGGCTAAACTGAGGCCATACTGGGGCTATACTGGGGCCAAACTGGGATGCAGCTGGGAGGGGGAACCCTTTCAATACCATCAGGAAGCTTTGGGGCTTCCAGTGTGGGATGGGGGGGGGGGGGAGGATGATGATGGGGGAGGGAGGATGATGATGGGGGGGCCGGGAGGAGGGGGAGGGGGGGTGTGGGGGCCCCTCCTCTTCCTCAGCTCCCCGTGGCCCTTGGCCCCCTCCCAGCAGCCCCAGGACAGAGGAAGCTTTCTTCTGCTGCCCAAACTGGGCCGGCAGGAAAAAACATTAAGGGCAAAGGGGGGGTGGGGGGGGGGGAGAGAGAGGTGGGGGGGAGGGAGGAGAGGAGAGGAGAGGAGAGGAGGGGAGGGAGGAGGCCCAAATTTGGGGGGGGTCCGGCCCCACCTCCCCACCACGCATGGACTCCCCCTCCCCCGGAACTCCTCAGGCTTCAGACCTCCCCCCAAGATGATCCTCAAGACCTCCAAGTGGTCCCCAAAGACACCCCCCACCCCCCGACCCCTGGGTGCTCCCCCAAGGCCCCCAGGTGCCCCCTACCCATAGACCCTTTGGTGCTCTTCTGACACCACCCCCACCCCCGACCCCTGAGACCCCCCAAGACTCTCTTGACCCCCACCCAGACCCCACAAAGACCTTCAGAACCCTCCCCCAGACCCCTGGATGCTCCCCAGACTCCCCTGAAGACCCTCAGAGCCCCCAGAGCCCCTGGATGCTCCCCAGACCCACCCAAAGACCCAGAGCCCCCCGACCCCTCCAAAGACCCTCAGAGCCCCCAGACCCCCTGGATGCTCCTCCAGACCCCCAAAGACCCTCAGCCCCCAGACCCCCTGGATGCTCCCCCAGACCCCCACAGACCCTCAGAGCCCCCAAACCCTCTGGGTGCTCCTCCAGACCCCCCAAAGACCCTCAGACCCCCAGAACCCCCAAAGACCCTCAGAGCCCCCAGACCCCCTGGATGCTCACCCCAGACCCCCAAAGACCCTCAGAGCCCCCAGACCCCCAAAGACCCTCTGCCCAAACCCTCTGGGTGCTCCTCCAGACCCCTCCAAAGACCTTCAGAGCCCCCCCAGACCCCCCAGGCCCTTGGGTGCTCTTCTGACCCCCCGGGCCGCCCCCTGCCCCCCGTTTAATTTGGGCTCAGGGGAACACAGGGAAAGGTTTGGGGGAGGTTGGGGGCAGGGAAAAGGTGTGTTGGGGGAAGGGGGGCCACGGCAGCAGCTTCCTGATCCCAGCCCAAGGAATTTCCAGAGGCTGCTGCCAGTGGAAAAAATCCTGGAATGTGGGAAGGGCCCCGGGGGCACAGGGACAGGAGGGGGCAGGAGGGGGCACAGGGTTTGGGGGAGGGGGCAAGGAGGGTGACAGGAGGGGACAAAAAGGGGGGAGGGGAAAAGGGGTCCCAGGACTGGGGGAGGGGGGGGACAGGGATGGGAAGCCTGGAACTGGGGGACACATGACAAAAGGGGGAGGGAGCCCCCGGGGTATCCCAGTTTGAGTCCTACAGTGGCTGCCAGTCCCAGTCCCAGGCCTGGAGTCTCTCCCAGTGCCTCCCAGTGCCTCCCAGTGCCTCCCAGTGCCTGCCCTAGAGCTCATCCCAGTGCCCCCCAGTGCCTGCCCTAGAGCTCATCCCAGTGCCTCCCAGTCCCAGCCCTAGAGCTCATCCCAGTCCCTCCCAGTGCCAGCCCTAGAGCTCATCCCAGTGCCTCCCAGTGCCAGCCCTAGAGCTCATCCCAGTGCCTCCCAGTGCCTGCCCTAGAGCTCATCCCATCCCAGTAGAGCCTCCCAGTGCCCTGCCCCCTAGAGCTCATCCCAGTGCCTCCCACTCCCCTCCCTTGAGCTCATCCCAGTGCCTCCCAGTGCCTCCCCTAGAGCTCATCCCAGTGCCTCCCCTAGAGCTCATCCCAGTGCCTCCCCTAGAGCTCATCCCAGTGCCTCCCAGTGCCAGCCCTAGAGCTCATCCCAGTGCCTCCCAGTGCCTCCCCTAGAGCTCATCCCAGTGCCTCCCCTAGAGCTCATCCCAGTGCCTCCCAGTGCCTCCCCTAGAGCTCATCCCAGTGCCTCCCCTAGAGCTCATCCCAGTGCCTCCCCTAGAGCTCATCCCAGTGCCTCCCAGTGCCTGCCCTAGAGCTCATCCCAGTGCCTACCTGCCCTAGAGCCATCCCAGTGCCTCCCAGCCCTAGAGCTCATCCCAGTGCCTCCCAGTGCCTCCCCTAGAGCTCATCCCAGTGCCTCCCCCCAGCCCTAGAGCTCATCCCAGTGCCTGCCCCCTCCCAGTGCTCATCCCAGTGCCTCCCAGTGCCTGCCCCAGAGCTCATCCCAGTGCCTCCCAGCCCTAGAGCTCATCCCAGCCCTAGAGCTCATCCCAGTCCCAGTGCCTCCCAGTGCCTGCCCTAGAGCTCATCCCAGTGCCTCCCAGTGCCTCCCCTAGAGCTCATCCCAGTGCCTCCCAGTGCCAGCCCTAGAGCTCATCCCAGTCCCTCCCAGTGCCTGCCCTAGAGCTCATCCCAGTCCCTCCCAGTGCCTGCCCTAGAGCTCATCCCAGTGCCTCCCAGTGCCTGCCCTAGAGCTCATCCCAGTGCCTCCCAGTCCCAGCCCTAGAGCTCATCCCAGTGCCTCCCAGTGCCTGCCCTAGAGCTCACCCCAGTGCCTCCCAGTCCCAGCCCTAGAGCTCATCCCAGTGCCCCCAGTGCCTGCCCTAGAGCTCATCCCAGTGCCTCCCAGTCCCAGCCCTAGAGCTCATCCCAGTGCCTCCCAGTGCCTCCCAGTGCCTGCCCTAGAGCTCATCCCAGTGCCTCCCAGTGCCTGCCCTTGAGCTCATCCCAGTGCCTCCCAGTGCCTGCCCTAGAGCTCATCCCAGTGCCTCCCAGTGCCTGCCCTAGAGCTCATCCCACTGCCTCCCAGTGCCTCCCAGTGTCTCCCAGTGTCACCCCTAGAGCTCATCCCAGTGCCTCCCAGTTCCTGCCCTAGAGCTCATCCCAGTGCCTCCCAGTGCCTGCCCTTGAGCTCATCCCAGTGCCTCCCAGTGCCTGCCCTAGAGCCCATCCCAGTGCCTCCCAGTGCCTGCCCTAGAGCTCATCCCAGTGCCTCCCCTAGAGCTCATCCCAGTGCCTCCCAGTGCCTGCCCTTGAGCTCATCCCAGTGCCTCCCAGTGCCTGCCCTAGAGCTCATCCCAGTGCCTCCCAGTCCCTGCCCTAGAGCTCATCCCAGTGCCTCCCAGTGCCAGCCCTAGAGCTCATCCCAGTGCCTCCCAGTGCCAGCCCTAGAGCTCATCCCAGTGCCTCCCAGTGCCTGCCCTAGAGCTCATCCCAGTGCCTCCCAGTGCCTGCCCTAGAGCTCATCCCAGTGCCTCCCAGTGCCTGCCCTAGAGCTCATCCCAGTGCCTCCCAGTTCCAGCCCTAGAGCTCATCCCAGTGCCTCCCAGTTCCAGCCCTAGAGTTCATCCCAGTGCCTCCCAGTGCCTCCCAGTGCCTGCCCTAGTGCTCATCCCAGTGCCCCCAGTGCCTGCCCTAGAGCCCATCCCAGTGCCCCCCAGTGCCTGCCCTAGAGCTCATCCCAGTGCCTCCCAGTGCCTGCCCTAGAGCTCATCCCAGTGCCTCCCAGTCCCAGCCCTAGAGCCCATCCCAGTGCCTCCCAGTGCCTGCCCTAGAGCTCATCCCAGTGCCTCCCAGTGCCTGCCCTAGAGCTCATCCCAGTGCCTCCCAGTCCCAGCCCCTCCCAGTCCCAGCCCTAGAGCTCATCCCAGTGCCTCCCAGTGCCTGCCCTAGAGCTCATCCCAGTGCCTCCCATCCCAGCTCATCCCAGTGCCTCCCAGTGCCTGCCCTAGAGCTCATCCCAGTGCCTCCCAGTGCCTGCCCTAGAGCTCATCCCAGTGCCTCCCAGTGCCTGCCCTAGAGCTCATCCCAGTGCCTCCCAGTGCCTGCCCTAGAGCTCATCCCAGTGCCTCCCAGTGCCTGCCCTAGAGCTCATCCCAGTGCCTCCCAGTGCCTGCCCTAGAGCTCATCCTAGTCCCAGCCCTAGATCTCATCCCAGTGCCTCCCAGTGCCTGCCCTAGAGCTCATCCCAGTGCCTCCCAGTGCCTGCCCTAGAGCTCATCCCAGTGCCTCCCAGTGCCTGCCCTAGAGCTCATCCCAGTGCCTCCCAGTCCCAGCCCTAGAGCTCATCCCAGTGCCTCCCAGTGCCTGCCCTAGAGCTCATCCCAGTGCCTCCCAGTGCCTGCCCTAGAGCTCATCCTAGTCCCAGCCCTAGATCTCATCCCAGTGCCTCCCAGTGCCTGCCCTAGAGCTCATCCTAGTCCCAGCCCTAGATCTCATCCCAGTGCCTCCCAGTCCCTGCCCTAGAGCTCATCCCAGTGCCTCCCAGTCCCAGCCCCACATCATCTCCCAGTCGCTCCTGCTCAATCCCAGTCCCAGCTCCCGGGTCCCTCCCCCCGCGGAGCCACCGCAGGGACAGAAATAGCCCTGGGCGTGCCCAGTACAAACCAGTACGCCCCAGTTGGAGCCTCTGCGCCCACCACGCCCGGCGCCTCCCGGGGCCGCCGCCCCCCCGCCCAGCGCCCAGGCCCGCCGCTCCCGGTATCCCCCAGGGCCCCCCAGAGCCCCCAGGACCCCCCACTAGCTCCCAGTAGCTCCCAGTAGCCCCTGGTGTCCTCGAGTAGCTCCCAGTAGCTCCCAGTAGCCGCTGGTGTCCCCCAGTAGCTCCCAGTGCCTCCCAGTAGCTCCCAGTAGCCCCTGGTGTCCCCCAGTAGCTCCCAGTCCAACCCTCCGGGCAACTCCTGGTTCCCATTGCCCAGCACCTCCCAGCTGCAGTCAGAGCCCAGCAGCATCCCCCAGTGTTCCCAGTAACAGCTCCCAGTGCCTCCCAGTGACTCCAGTGCCTCCCAGTGCTCCCAGTCAGAGCCCAGCAGCATCCCCCAGTGCTCCCAGTAACAGCTCCCAGTGCCTCCCAGTGACTCCAGTGCCTCCCAGTGCTCCCAGTCAGAGCCCAGCAGCATCCCCCAGTGCTCCCAGTAACAGCTCCCAGTGCTCCCAGTGCCTCCCAGTGCTCCCAGTCAGAGCCCAGCAGCATCCCCCAGTGCTCCCAGTAACAGCTCCCAGTGCCTCCCAGTGACTCCAGTGCCTCCCAGTGCTCCCAGTCAGAGCCCAGCAGCATCCCTCAGTGCTCCCAGTAACAGCTCCCAGTGCCTCCCAGTGCCTCCCAGTGCTCCCAGTCAGAGCCCAGCAGCATCCCTCAGTGCTCCCAGTAACAGCTCCCAGTGCTCCCAGTGCCTCCCAGTGCTCCCAGTCAGAGCCCAGCAGCATCCCCCAGTGCTCCCAGTAACAGCTCCCAGTGCCTCCCAGTGACTCCAGTGCCTCCCAGTGACTCCAGTGCCTCCCAGTGCTCCCAGTCAGAGCCCAGCAGCATCCCTCAGTGCTCCCAGTAACAGCTCCCAGTGCTCCCAGTGCTCCCAGTGCTCCCAGTGTTCCCAGTAACAGCTCCCAGTGCTCCCAGTGCCTCCCAGTGCTCCCAGTCAGAGCCCAGCAGCATCCCCCAGTGCTCCCAGTAACAGCTCCCAGTGCCTCCCAGTGACTCCAGTGCCTCCCAGTGACTCCAGTGCCTCCCAGTGCTCCCAGTCAGAGCCCAGCAGCATCCCCCAGTGCTCCCAGTAACAGCTCCCAGTGCCTCCCAGTGCTCCCAGTGCTCCCAGTAACAGCTCCCAGTGCTCCCAGTGCCTCCCAGTGCTCCCAGGCAGAGCCCAGCAGCATCCCCAGTGCTCCCAGTGTTCCCAGTAACAGCTCCCAGTGCTCCCAGTGCCTCCCAGTGCTCCCAGGCAGAGCCTAGCAGCATCCCCAGTGCTCCCAGTAACAGCTCCCAGTGCTTCCCAGTGCTTCCCAGTGCTCCCAGTGCTCCCAGTAACAGCTCCCAGTGCTCCCAGTGCCTCCCAGTGCTCCCAGGCAGAGCCTAGCAGCAATCCCCAGTGCTCCCAGTGTTCCCAGTAACAGCTCCCAGTGCCTCCCAGTGCTCCCAGGCAGAGCCTAGCAGCATCCCCCAGTGCTCCCAGTGCTCCCAGTAACAGCTCCCAGTGCTCCCAGTGCCTCCCAGTGCTCCCAGGCAGAGCCTAGCAGCATCCCCCAGTGCTCCCAGTAACAGCTCCCAGTGCTTCCCAGTGCTTCCCAGTGCTCCCAGTGCTCCCAGTAACAGCTCCCAGTGCTCCCAGTGCTCCCAGTAACAGCTCCCAGTGCTTCCCAGTGCTTCCCAGTGCTCCCAGTGCTCCCAGTAACAGCTCCCAGTGCTCCCAGCGCTCCCAGTAACAGCTCCCAGTGCTCCCAGTGCTCCCAGCGCTCCCAGTAACAGCTCCCAGTGCTCCCAGTGCTCCCAGCGCTCCCAGCACCAGCTCCCAGTGCTCCCAGTCACAGCCTAGCAGCAATCCCCCAGTGCTCCCAGTGCCTCTCCCAGTGCTCCCAGTGCCTCCCAGTGCTCCCAGTCACAGCCTAGCAGCAATCCCCCAGTGCTCCCAGTAACAGCTCCCAGGGCTCCCAGTGCCTCCCAGGGCTCCCAGTGCTCCCAGTAACAGCTCCCAGTGCTCCCAGTAACAGCTCCCAGTGCTTCCCAGTGCTTCCCAGTGCTCCCAGTGCTCCCAGTCAGAGCCTAGCAGCATCCCCCAGTGCTCCCAGTGCCTCCCAGTGCTCCCAGTAACAGCTCCCAGTGCTCCCAGCGCCAGCTCCCAGAGCCTCCCAGTGCTCCCAGTCAGAGCCTAGCATCATTCCCCAGGGCCCCAGGGCTCCCAGTGCCTCCCAGTAACAGCTCCCGGGGCTCCCAGTGCCACCTCCCGACACCAGACCAGAGCACTCTGACCTTCCCAGTTGCTCCCAGTCACTCCCAGTACTCCCAGTGCCACCTCCCAGCATCACCCCAGTCGCTCCCAGTCGCTCCCAGTACCCTCAGTGCCACCTCCCAGCACCGGACCGGAGCACTCCAGGCTCCCAGTCGCTCCCAGTCCCAGCTCCTGACGCCACACCAAGACCCTCCGACCCTTCCAGTCGCTCCCAGTCGCTCCCGGTATTCCCAGTTCCAGCTCCGGGCACCATCCCAGGACGCCTGTAGTCGCTCCCAGTACCTCCAGTGCCACCTCCCGACACCAGACCGGAGCACTGCGACCCTCCCAGTTGCCCCCACTCACTCCCAGTCACTCCCAGTACTCCCAGTTCCACCTCCCAGCACTCCCAGTTCCACCTCCCAGCATCACCCCAGTCGCGCCCAGTCCCCCCAGTGCCACCTCCCGGCACCAGACCGGAGCACTCCAGGCTCCCAGTCCCAGCTCCTGACGCCACACCAAGACCCTCCGACGCTCCCAGTTGCTCCCAGTCGCTCCCAGTGCTCCCAGTACCACCTCCCATCAGCAGCCCAGCGCACTCCGGGCTCCCAGTCGCTCCCAGTATTCCCAGTTCCAGCTCCCGACACCATCCCAGGACGCCCGCAAGCCGCTCCCAGTACCTCCAGTGCCACCTCCCGACACCAGACCGGAGCGCTCCGACCCTCCCAGTCGCCCCCAGTGCTCCCAGTACTCCCTCCCAGCATCACCCCAGGACCCTCCGACCCTTCCAGTCGCTCCCAGTATTCCCAGTTCCAGCTCCCGACACCATCCCAGGACGCCCGTAGTCGCTCCCGGTACCTCCAGTGTCACCTCCCGACACCAGACCAGTCGAGCGTACTCCCTCCCCAGAGTCGCTCCCAGTCGCTCCCAGTATTCCCAGTTCCAGCTCCCGACACCATCCCAGGACGCCCGTAGTCGCTCCCGGTACCTCCAGTGCCACCTCCCGACACCAGACCGGAGCGCCCAGACCCTCCCAGTCGCTCCCAGTACTCCCAGTACTCCCTCCCCGCATCACCCCAGGACCCTCCGACCCTCCCAGTCGCTCCCAGTCGCTCCCAGTATTCCCAGTTCCAGCTCCCGACACCATCCCAGGAGGCTCCCAGTACCTCCAGTGCCACCTCCCGACACCAGACCGGAGCGCTCCGACCCTCCCAGTCGCTCCCAGTACTCCCAGTGCTCCCAGTACTCCCTCCCCGCATCACCCCAGGACCCTCCGACCCTCCCAGTCGCTCCCAGTCGCTCCCAGTTCCCCCTCCCCACCTGCCGCCGCGCCGGCGATGCCGATGGCGATGCCGAGGAACCGGAGCAGGGCGAGGGGCAGCGCGGGGCCGGGCCGGGCCATAGCGGGGGTCGGGGTGGGGGGGGCCCGCAGGGTCCGAGAGGTCCGGAGGGTCCGGGGGGTCCGGGAGGGGGTCGGGGCCGCTCCGGTTGCTCCGGGCTCGGTCTGGCCCCGAATGCGACCGGTGCCGCCCGGTGCCAGCTGCTCCCCGGCTCCCGGCCCCGCCGCCGCCGCCCCCGCACCGCCCCCGGGGCTGCCCCCAAACCGCCCCCGGCCCGGCCCCCGGGGCCGCCCCCAGAGCCTGACCCCATCCCCCCCCGCACCGGACACCGACCGGCACCTTCGGGACCCCCCCTCCCCGACGGCAGCACCGGGACACGGGCGCTGAGCTGTCACCGTGACCCCGACCCTAGCCCCATCCCCGGCACCTCCTGTGACCCTTCCTGTGTCCCCTCCTGTGGCTCTGTTCTGTGTCCCTGTCCCCATCCCTGTCCCACCCCCACCCCGTGTCCCTGTCCCCCCCTTGTGTCCCTGTCCAATCCAGTGTCCCTGTCCCCGGCCCTTGTCCTCCCCTCCTGCTCCCTGTCCCCACTCCTTCTCCCCTCTCCCTACTCCCTCTTCCCTGGGCAGGACACTGCAGCAGGCAGGGGGCAGATAGCAGCCGATGGGGGCAGGCAGGGAGCAGGCAGGAGCCGGTGGGAGCAGGCAGGGGGCAGGCAGGGACCAGACGGGGCCAGGCAGGAGCCCCGGGGCAGGCAGGGGGCAGATAGGAGCAGACGGGGCCAGGCAGGAGCCCCGGGGCAGGCAGGGGCAGGCAGGGACCAGACGGGGCCAGGCAGGAGCCCCGGGGCAGGCAGGGGGCAGATAGGAGCAGACGGGACCAGGCAGGAGCCCCGGGGCAGGCAGGGGCAGGCAGGGGCAGACGGGACCAGGCAGGAGCCCCGGGGCAGGCAGGGGCAGGCAGGGGCAGACGGGACCAGGCAGGAGCCCCGGGGCAGGCAGGGGGCAGATAGGAGCCGGTGGGAGCAGGCAGGGGGCAGGCAGGGGCAGACGGGGCCAGGCAGGAGCCCCGGGGCAGGCAGGGTGCAGGCAGGGGCAGACGGGACCAGGAAGGAGCCCAGGGGCAGGCAGGGGCAGGCAGGGGCAGACGGGACCAGGCAGGAGCCCCGGGGCAGGCAGGGGCAGACGGGGCCAGGCAGGAGCCCCGGGGCAGGCAGGGGGCAGATAGGAGCCGGTGGGGGCAGGCAGGGGGCAGGCAGGGAGCAGACGGGGCCAGGCAGGAGCCCCGGGGCAGGCAGGGGGCAGATAGGAGCCGGTGGGGCAGGCAGGGGCAGGCAGGGAGCAGACGGGGCCAGGCAGGAGCCCCGGGGCAGGCAGGGGGCAGATAGGAGCCGGTGGGGGCAGGCAGGGGCAGGCAGGGGCAGACGGGGACCAGGCAGGAGCCCGGGGCAGGCAGGGGGCAGATAGGAGTCGGTGGGAGCAGGCAGGGGCAGGCAGGGAGCAGACGGGGCCAGGCAGGGGCAGGCAGGGGCAGGCAGCAGAGCCCTGGGGGGTCCCCGCAGCCCCCGGCTGTGGTTTCTTTCCCTCTCCCCCGGCGCGGTCCGGCGCTGGCCGCAGCCCAGCCGCAGACACTCGGAGCCTTCACAGCAGCACAGACTCCGCTCTGTGCACCCTCCCCCGGGGGGGGGGGGCTGCTGCGGGCCTGGGGAGGGGGGGCCGAGGTGGGGGGGACGCACAAAGGAGCTCAGGGAACCAAGGGGGGGACCCCCCCCCAGACCCCAAATTTTCCGCCCCCCCCCTTCAATTTTCCACCCCCTGGCCCGGACCTCAGAGCTGCAGCTTGGAATAGCTGCGGCCGGGGGAGGGGGAGGGGAAAGGTTTGATGCCCCCCAGAGGGGTTAAGGGTTGGGGGGGGGTGTGTGTCTTTAAATCCCGGGGGGGGGTGTCCCCCCAAATCGAAGCCCCCCCAGGGGTGACTGAGAAGCAGCAACTTTTAATCACTGAAAATCCAAAGCGACCAAGGAAGGGGGGGGGGAAGGGGGAAGGGGTTTTGGGGGCTTGGAGAGGCCAAAGCTGAATAAAACCTTGGGGGCGGGGGTTCGGGGGGGGGAGTGGTGGGCTGTAGGACCTACAATAAAAACAAAGCCCCCTTCCCCTCCCCTCCCCAACCCCCAGCCCCAAATCCGCAGCCCCTGGGGGTGGGGGGCATGGGGGGAGGGGGAGGGGTTGAGGCTGCACAATTTGGGGGCAGAGGGGGAGAGGGGGATTCAAAGTGCTATTGGGTGCCTGAGTTGGGGGGGGGAGGGTGGAGGAGGGGAGGGCAAATTAGGGACCCCCAGGACGTGTAGAGGGGGTTGGGGGAGGGGCAAGAAGGTTTCCCCGGAGCCCCCTTTCTCGGAGGGCTGGGCGGTGGGGGGGAGGCTTATGATACAAAAGGGGAGGAGGGTAAAAAGGGGGCGCGGGGGTCCGGGGGGTCTCAGGAGAGCTGGTGGGGGGCTTCCAGCATCTCCATGAGGAAGGTGTCGATGGGGGTGTCCCCGATCAGCTTGAAGAAGAAGAGGTGCTCCAGGCACTTGAGGCCGATGGAGCGCAGGGCCGGCAGCCGCAGCAGCAGCTTGGCGAACCTGCGGGGGGCGCCACCGCCGGCTGGGGGCGCGGGGCACGCGCACGCGCACGCGCACACCCCCGCCCCCAACCGGGACCCCACCCCCGGCCCCGCCCCCGCCCAGCGATCCCGGCCTGGCCCTTCCCCGGTTACCGTCCCAGGGAGCTCTGGGCTCCCAGTGCCCTGCTGGTGCCCCCCCGGTGCTCCCAGTGCCCTCCCAGTGCCCCCCCGGTGCTCCCAGTGCCCTGCTGGTGCCCCCCCGGTGCTCCCAGTGCCTCCCAGTGCCCCCCCGGTGCTCCCAGTGCCTTGCTGGTGCCCCCCCAGTGCTCCCAGTGCCTCCCAGTGCCCCCGGTGCTCCCAGTGCCTCCCAGTGCCCCCAGTGCTCCCTAATGCCCTGCCGGTGCCTCCCAGTGCCCCCCCAGTGCTCCCAGTGCCCTGCTGGTGCCCCCCCGGTGCTCCCAGTGCCTCCCAGTGCCCCCTGGTGCTGCCCTAGTGCCCTGCCCCCGGTGCCTCCCAGTGCCCCCCAGTGCTCCCAGTGCCTCCCAGTGCCCCCCAGTGCTGCTCCCAGTGCCCTGCCAGTGCCTCCCAGTGCCCCCGGTGCTCCCAGTGCCCTCCTGGTGCCAGTGCCTCCCCCCCAGTGCCCCGGTGCTCCCAGTGCCCCCCTGGTGCCCCCAGTGCCCCCCCGTGCTCCCAGTGCCCTCCTGGTGCCCCTCCAGTGCCCCTCCGGTGCTCCCAGTGCCCTCCCAGTGCCCTCCCAGTGCCCCCACGGTGCTCCCAGTGCCCTCCTGGTGCCCCCAGTGTCCCCCTGCTGCTCCCAGTGCCCCCTGCTGCCCCAGTGCCCTCCTGGTGCCCCCAGTGTCCCCTGCTGCTCCCAGTGCCCTCCTGGTGCCCCCCCAGTGCCCCCCTGCTGCTCCCAGTGCCCTCCTGCTGCTCCCAGTGCCCCCCTGGTGCCCCCCCAGTGTCCCCCTGCTGCTCCCAGTGCCCCCCCAGTGCTTCCCAGTGCCCCCCTGGTGCCCCCCCAGTGCTCCCTAATGCCCTGCCAGTGCCTCCCAGTGCCCCCCGGTGCTCCCAGTGCCCTCCTGGTGCCCCCCCGGTGCTCTCAGTGCCCCCTGGTGCCCTCCCAGTGCCCTCCTGGTGCCCCCAGTGTCCCCCTGCTGCTCCCAGTGCCCTCCCAGTGCCCCCAGTGTCCCCCTGCTGCTCCCAGTGCCCTCCCAGTGCCCCCGGTGCTCCCAGTGCCCTCCTGGTGCCCCCAGTGCCCCCCTGCTGCTCCCAGTGCCCTCCTGGTGCCCCCCCAGTGTCCCCCTGCTGCTCCCAGTGCCCTCCCAGTGCCCCCCAGTGTCCCCCTGCTGCTCCCAGTGCCCTCCCAGTGCCCCCCCGGTGCTCCCAGTGCCCTCCTGGTGCCCCCCCAGTGTCCCCCTGCTGCTCCCAGTGCCCTCCTGGTGCCCCCCCAGTGTCCCCCTGCTGCTCCCAGTGCCCTCCCAGTGCCCCCCCAGTGTCCCCCTGCTGCTCCCAGTGTCCCCCCCTCCCAGTGCCCCCAGTGCTCCCAGTGCCCTCCTGGTGCCCCCAGTGTCCCCCTGCTGCTCCCAGTGCCCCCTGGTGCCCCCAGTGTCCCCCTGCTGCTCCCAGTGCCCTCCCAGTGCCCCCCAGTGCCCCCCTGCCCTCCCAGTGCCTCCCAGTGCCCCCCGGTGCTCCCAGTGCCCTCCTGGTGCCCCCAGTGTCCCCCTGCTGCTCCCAGTGCCCTCCTGGTGCCCCCAGTGTCCCCTGCTGCTCCCAGTGCCCTCCCAGTGCCCCCAGTGTCCCCCTGCTGCTCCCAGTGCCCTCCCAGTGCCCCCGGTGCTCCCCAGTGCCCCCAGTGCTCCCTAGTGCCCCCCAGTGCCCCCAGTGCCCCCGCTGCTCCCAGTGCCCTCCTGGTGCCCCCTGCTGCTCCCTAGTGCCACTTCAGTGCCCCCGCTGCTCCCCAGTGCCTCCCTGTGCCCCCGCTGCTCCCAGTGCCCTCCTGGTGCCCCCTGCTGCTCCCTAGTGCCACTTCAGTGCCCCCGCTGCTCCCCAGTGCCTCCCTGTGCCCCCCGCTGCTCCCTAGTGCTCCCCAGTGGTCCCAGTGCCCTCCTGCTGCTCCCTAGTGCCCCCTCAGTGCCCTCCCAGTGCCCCCGACGCTCCCTAGTGCCCTCCTGGTGCCCCCCCAGCGTCCCCCCAGTGCCTCCCAGCGTCCCCCCAGCGCCCCCCACCTGCCCTGCTGCTCAGGGTACTTCTGCTTGCAGTAGGACTCCAGGGAGGCATAAACCTTCTCCCGGAGCAGCTCCACCTCGGCAGGGTTGGACAAGCCCTTGGCATCTGCAGGGGGAAGGGGGAAAAGGGGGAAGGGAGTCCTCAGTGTAGCCCCTCCCCTCCCCTCAACAAGCCCCTCCCCCGTTTAGAACCCCCCTCCCCAATTGCAGCCCCCCTCTGCCCTCCCTTCCCCGCCCCCCTTCCCCAAGCCTGCTCCACCTCCAGCCGGGGAGGCTGTGTCTGGCCCTGCGACGTCCTCCCTGATCCCACCTAAAGACCCCCCCAGGGACCCCCAAACTTGGCCCCTCCCCCTCCCCAGAGCCCCAGTATGTGAGGAGGGGTCTCAAGACCCCATCCCACCCCTGTTGATCCCCACAAGGTCCCACAGCAGGGGGCTGAGACCCTCCCAGGCTGCTCCAAGTGCTGGTGGTGGAAGCATCAAAGCAACTTGATTCCACCTGAAGAACCCCAGCAGGGGCCCCCCAGATTTGACCCTTCCCCTTCCCCAGCCCCCCAAAATGTGGGGAGGGGTCTCAAGACCCCACCCCACCCCTGTTTATCCCCACAAGGTCCCACAGCAGAGGGCTGAGACTCCCCACCCCCCCCCAGGCTGCTCCACCCCCAGCTCAGGAAGCCTCATCTCGATCCACAGCCTCCCTCCTGATTCCAACTGACCCCCACCCCAGGGACCCCCCAAAATTGACCTCTCCCCTCTTCCCCAGCCCCCCAAAATGTGAGGAGGGGTCTCCAGACCCCAACCCACCTCCATTTCTCCCCCAGGGTGCTCCAAGTGCCAAAGCAACTTGATTCCACCTGAAGAACCCCAGCAGAGCCCCCAGATTTGGCTGAGACCCCCAAAGGGTCCCCCTCCCCCAGGCTGCTCCACCCCCAGGTGAGGAAGCCTCATCTCGATCCACAGCCTCCCTCCCGATTCCACCTGATCCCCACCCCAGGGACCTCCCAAATTTGACCCCTCCCCTTCCCCAGCCCCCCAAAATGTGAGGAGGGGTCTCAAGCCCCCCCTCCCCTCCCCAGGGGGCGCTGGTACCGGGGTTGAAGAGGATGATGGCTCGGAGGCAGCCCAGCTCCGTCTTGTCCATCCTCATGTCTCGCATCTTCGACACCAGCTCCGTCAGGACCCTGCCAGGAGCAAGAGCCGGGGGGGGGGGAGGTGAGGGGGGGGGGAAAAGGGGGAGGGAGGTGTTGTGGGGGGGAGGGGGGGTCCCCCAAAGCCTCCAGGGCCCCCCCTGACCGGTCAAAGATGGCTCCCACGCCGGCGCTGTGGGCGCTGTTGCGGTGCACGTGGAGGCCGGTGGCCAGCAGGATGCCGTCCTTGACCGAGATGGAGCGGTGCGAGAAGGAAGCGATCAGCAGCTCGTTCCAGCCTGGGGGAGGAGGAGGGGGAGAGGGCAGAGGAAGGGGTGAGACTCCCCACAGCACCCCCAAAATGTGAGGAGGGGGCTCAAGACCCCACCCCACCCCCATCTGTCCCCACAGCAGGGGGATGAGACCCCTGCCCCCCGCCACTCGGGGCTGCGTCGGCATCCGGCGACGGCACTGGAGGCATCGACCCAACGTGATTCCACCTGGAGACCACCCCCCCCACCCAGGGACCCCCAAATTTGAGCCCTCCCCACCCTCAGCCCCCCCAAAATGTGAGGAGGGGGCTCAAGACCTCACCCCACCCCCATCTGTCCCCACAGGGCAACACAGGATGGAGCTAAGACCCCCCCCAGGCTGCTCCACCTCCAGCTGAGGCAGTGTCACCTTGACCCACAATGCCCTTCCTAATCCCAGCTAAAGACCCCCCCAGGGACCCCCAAATTTGAGCCCTCCCCATCCCCCAGCACCCCCAAAATGTGAGGAGGGGGCTCAAGACCCCACCCCACCCCCATCTGTCCCCACAGCAGGGGGATGAGACCCCCCAGGCTGCTCCACCTCCAGCTGAGGCAGTATCATCTTGACTCAACAATGCTCTTCCTAATCTCAGCTAAAGACCCCCAGGGACCCCGAAATCTGACCCCTCCCCACCCTCAGCCCCCAAAATGTGAGGAGGGGCTCAAGACCTCACCCCACCCCATCTGTCCCCAGAGGGCAACACAGGATGGAGCTAGGACCCCCAGGCTGCTCCACCTCCAGCTGAGGCAGTATCATCTTGACTCAACAATGCTCTTCCTAATCTCAGCTAAAGACCCCCCCCCAGGGACCCCCAAATCTGACCCCTCCCCACCCTCAGCCCCCCCAAAATGTGAGGAGGGGGCTCAAGACCTCACCCCACCCCCATCTGTCCCCAGAGGGCAACACAGGATGGAGCTAGGACCCCCCCAGGCTGCTCCACCTCCAGCTGAGGAGGCATCAACTTGACCCACAACGCTCTTCCTAATCCCAGCTAAAGACCCCCACAGGGACCCCCAAATCTGACCCCTCCCCACCCTCAGCCCACCCAAAATGTGAGGAGGGGGCTCAAGACCCCACCTCACCCCCACCTGTCCCCATTGCAGGGGGATGAGACCCCCCCCAGGCTGCTCCACCTCCACCTGAGGAGGCATCACCTCGACCCACAACGTCCCCCCTGAAGACCCCCCCCCCAAGAGACCCCCCAAATCTGACCCCTCCCCACCCCCATCCCCCAACACCTGAGGAGGGTCTCCCCAAGTCCCCAGGCCCCTCCAAGCCCCCCCAGCCCCCTCCCCATCCTGCAGCAGGATCCCTCGGGGCAGCTCTGAGCAGCCGTGCCTTCCTCTCGCCCCTCTCTCCCCCCACCGCCTCCCTCTCTCCGCCCAGTGCCCCCCCCCAGGAGCCCCCAGACCCCCCCGGGACCCCCCCGGGGCCCTCACCAGCCCGCAGCAGGATCACTTGGTCGTCCAGGGGCAGCTCTGAGAAGTGTGGGATCCTCTTGGCCCACTCCACCAGGGTGAAGAGCTGCTTGTCGGCGGCCTGGCAGATGTTGGTCACTGGGTCATTGGGCTGGGGGGGAGGGGAGGGATGAAGGCGGGGGGGGAGGGAGGGAGGGAGGAAGGGTGGCACAAGGGTGGGGGGAGGGCAAGGGGTCAAAGCTGAGGGCTGGGCGGCCTCTGGAGGGCTTCCAGGCCCCCCACAGCTACCCACACACCCCCCCTCCACCCCCAACTTTGGTGGGCTCAGAGCTGCCCAGAGGAGCCTCCTCACCGAGGTGCCACCTCCCCCTCCTCCTCCTCCTCCTCCTCCTCCTCCTCCTCCTGCTCCGGGGCTGGCACCGTCCACGCCTTGCTCTGACTTCTGCTCCACTGCCAGCTCAGCCTCCAGGATCTTCTCCACTGGCATCTCCTCGTTGGCATTGGCCCCCAGGTCGCCCTCCCCCTCCTTCTCCTTCCCGCGCTGCCTCTCCTCCTGCACGGCTGGGGGAGGGGGAGGGGAGGTGATGGAGGGGGAGGGGGCTTCAAAGGGTGACCCCAGCCCAAGCCCCTCCACCAGGGAGAACCTCTACTGATGCATGGAGAACCTCTACGGATGGTCTGGGTGGGCTTCAAAGGACCCTTCCCAAGCTCCTCCAGCGTGGAGAACCTCTACTGATGGTCTAGGTGGTCTTGGGGGGGCTTCAAAGGGAGCCCCCCCCCCAGCATGGAGACCTCCACTCATGGTCTGGGTGGGCTTCAAAGGACCCTTCCCACCCAAGGTCCCCCCCCCCAGCATGGAGAATCTCTACTGATGGTCTGGGTGGGCTTCAGGGCTCCAAGCCCAAGCCCCTCCCAGAGAGGAGAACCTCTACTGATGGTGGTCTTAGGGGGGGCTTCAAAGGGCTCCCCCACCCCAAGCTCCCCCCCCCCAGCATGGAGAACCTCCACTCATGGTCTGGGTGGGCTTCAAAGGACCCTTCCCAAGCCCCTCCACCAGGGAGAACCTCTACTGATGGTCTAGGTGGTCTTGGGGGGGCTTCAAAGGGATCCCCCCACCCCAAGCTCCCCTTGCCCAAGCCCCCTCCCCCCAGCATGGAGACCTCCACTCATGGTCTGGGTGGGCTTCAAAGGACCCTTCCCAAGCCCCTCCACCAGGGAGAACCTCTACTGATGGTCTAGGTGGTCTTGGGGGGGCTTCAAAGGGATCCCCCCACCCCAAGCTCCCCTTGCCCAAGCCCCCTCCCCCCAGCATGGAGACCTCCACTCGTGGTCTGGGTGGGCTTCAAAGGACTCTTCCCACTCAAGCCCCCAGCATGGAGAACCTCTACTGATGGTGGTCTTGGGGGGCTTCAAAGGGCAACCCCAACCCAAGGCCCCCAGCATGGAGAACCTCCCTTCAGGGTCTCGGGGGTCTCCAGACCTCCCTTCTGCCCCAGCCCCTTCCTATTCACCGCCATTGTTCCTCCTGGCCGCTAGAGGGCGCCAGCTGCTTGCCAGCCCTCCCAGCCTGGCCCAGCCATCCCCTTCTGTGCCAACCTCTGCCAGCCCTCCCAGCCTGGCCCAGCCACCCCCTCTGTGCCAACCTCTGCCAGCCCTCCCAGCCTGGCCCAGCCATCCCCCTCTGTGCCAACCTCTGCCAGCCCTCCCAGCCTGGCCCAGCCACCCCCTCTGTGCCAACCTCTGCCAGCCCTCCCAGCCTGGCCCAGCCATCCCCTTCTGTGCCAACCTCTGCCAGCCCTCCCAGCCTGGCCCAGCCATCCCCCTCTGTGCCAGCCTCTGCCAGCCCTCCCAGCCTGGCCCATCTATCCCCTTCTGTGCCAACCTCTGCCAGCCCTCCCAGCCTGGCCCAGCCATCCCCTTCTGTGCCAACCTCTGCCAGCCCTCCCAGCCTGGCCCATCTATCCCCTTCTGTGCCAACCTCTGCCAGCCCTCCCAGCCTGGCCCAGCCATCCCCTTCTGTGCCAACCTCTGCCAGCCCTCCCAGCCTGGCCCATCTATCCCCTTCTGTGCCAACCTGTGCCAGCCCTCCCAGCCTGGCCCACCCATCCCCTTCTGTGCCAGCCCTCTCAGCCTGGTCCATCCATCCCCTTCTCTGCCAACCTCTGCCAGCCCTCCCAGCCTGGCCCCTCCATCCCCTTCTGTGCCAGCCATCCCAAATAGGCCCAGTCTGTCCCCTCCATCCCCTTCTGTGCCAACCTGTGCCAGCCCTCCCAGCCTGGCTCATCCATTCCATTCTATGCCAGCCCTCCCAGCCTGGCTCATCCATCCCCTTCTGTGCCAACCTGTGCCAGCCCTCCCAGCCTAGCCCAGCCATCCCCTTCTGTGCCAACCCTCCCAAATTGGCCCAGTCTGTCCCCTCCATCCCCTTCTGTGCCAACCTGTGCCAGCCCTCCCAGCCTGGCCCAGCCATCCCCCTCTGTGCCAACCTGTTCCAGCCCCCCCAGCCTGGACCAGCCATCCCCCTCTGTGCCAACCTGTGCCAGCCCTCCCAGCCTGGCCCAGTCTGTCCCCTCCATCCCCTTCTCTGCCAACCTCTGCCAGCCCTCCCTGTCTGGCCCATCCATCCCCTTCTGTGCCAACCTCTGCCAGCCCTCCCAGCCTGGCCCAGCCACCCCCTCTGTGCCAACCTCTGCCAGCCCTCCCAGCCTGGCCCAGTCTGTCCCCTCCATCCCCATCTGTACCAATCTCTGCCAGCCCTCCCTGTCTGACCCAGCCATCCCATTCTGTGCCAACCTCTGCCAGCCTTCCCAGTTTAGCCCAGTCTTTCCCCTCCATCCCCATCTGTGCCAATCTCTGTCAGCCCTCCCAGCCTGGCCCCTCCATCCCCTTCTCTGCCAACCTGTACCAGCCCTCCCAGCCTGGCCCATTCATCCCCTTCTGTGCCAGCCCTCCCAAATTAGCCCAGCCTGTCCCCTCCATCCCCATCTCTGCCAACCTCTGCCAGCCCTCCCAGCCTAGCCCACCCATCCCCTTCTGTGCCAGCCCACGCCAGGCCGTGCCAGCACCTTCCCTCTTCGCGCCGGACGCCAGGCCCCTCTGGCAGCAGCAGCGCTGCCAGCCCCTCCCAGGCCGTCCCAGTGCTCCCCTTGCGTGCCAGGACTCCCGTGGCAGGCCGTGGCAGGCCGTGGCAGGCCGTGGCAGTACCTTCCCTCTTCATGCCGGATGCCAGGCACTTCTGGTAGCGGCAGTACTGGCAGCGGTTGCGCTGCCGCTTGTCCACCACGCAGTCCCTGTTGTCCCTGCAGCTGTAGCTCAGGTCCTTCCTGATCGTCCTCTTGAAGAAGCCTTTGCAGCCCTCGCAGCTGTACACCCCATAATGCTTCCCTGGGGGCACGGGGGGGCATCACCGGGGGGCACCAGGGGGCGCTGCACACCCCGCGGCGCTTCCCGGCGGGCACGGGGGGCGTCAACAGGGGGCTGCAGTACACCCCAGGGGGCACCAGGGGGCGCTGCACACCCCATAATGCTTCCCTAGGGCATCAACAGGGGGCTGCTGTATACACCAAAGGGCACTAGGGGGTGAAGCACATCCCATAATGCTTCCCTAGGGCATCAACAAGGGGCTGCTGTATACACCAAGGGGCACTAGGGGGTGATGCACATCCCATAATGCTTCCCTAGGGCATCAACAGGGGGCTGCTGTACACCCCAGGGGGGGCTGCACACCCTATAATGCTTCCCTAGGGCATCAACAAGGGGCTGCTGTACACACCAGGGGGCACCAGGGGGCTGCACACCCCATAATGCTTCCCTAGGGCATCAACAGGGGGCTGCTGTACACCCCAGGGGGGGCTGCACACCCCATAATGCTTCCCTAGGGCATCAACAGGGGGCTGCAGTACACCCCAGGGGGGGCTGCACACCCCATAATGCTTCCCTAGGGCATCAACAGGGGGCTGCAGTACACCCCAGGGGGGGCTGCACACCCCATAATGCTTCCCTAGGGCATCAACAGGGGGCTGCTGTACACACCAGGGGGCACCAGGGGGGGCTGCACACCCCATAATGCTTCCCCAGGGGCATGGAGGGCATCAACAGGGGGATGCTGTACACACCAGGGGCACCAGGGGGCGCTGCAGGCACCATAATGCTTCCCTGGGGGCATCAACAGGGGGCTGCTGTATACACCAAAGGGCACTAGGGGGTGATGCACATCCCATAATGCTTCCCTAGGGCATCAACAGGGGGCTGCTGTACACCCCAGGGGGGGGCTGCACACCCCATAATGCTTCCCTAGGGCATCAACAAGGGGCTGCTGTATACACCAAAGGGCACTAGGGGGTGCTGCACACCCCATAATGCTTCCCTGGGGGCACCGAGGGCTCACCAGGGGGCACCAGGGGGGGCTGCACACCCCATAATACTTCCCTGGGGGCATCAACAGGGGGCTGCAGTACACCTCAGGGGGCACCAGGGGGAGTTCCACAACCTACAGTGCCTCCCTGAGGGCATGGGGAGCATCAAGAGGAGGGTTGTACACCCCAGGGGGCACCAGGGGGCGCTGCACACCCCACAGTGCTTGCCTGTGGGGGCACCAGAGGGGGAGACCACTCTAGGGGGGAGGGAGAGGAGTTTGGGGGCCAGGGGGACCTCAAGTGACCCCCAGGGAGCCCTGCTGACCCCCCAGGAGCCCCCCAGACCCTGCTGGAGACCCCAAACACCCCCAGGGAGCCCCCAGACCCTCCTGGAGACCCCAAACCTCCTCACAGGGAGCCCCCAGGCCCTGCTGGAGGGAGACCCCAAACCCCCAGGGAGCCCCCAGACCCTGCTGGAGACCCCAAACACCCCCAGGGAGCCCCCAGACCCTGCTGGAGACCCCAAACACCCCCAGGGAGCCCCCAGACCCTGCTGGAGGGAGACCCCAAGCACCCCCAGGGAGCCCCCAGACCCTGCTGGAGACCCCAAACACCCCCAGGGAGCCCCCAGACCCTGCTGGAGAGAGACCCCAAACCCCCAGGGAGCCCCCAGACCCTGCTGGAGGGAGACCCCAAGCAACCCCCCCAGGGAGCCCCCAGGCCCCGCTGGAGCGCCCCCAGCCCCCTGGCCGGTGCCCACCTGAGGAGCGGTCGCCGCAGATGGCGCAGAGCCGCTTGCCGCTGGCGCCGGGCGGGGCTGGCACCGCCCCGTGGGGGGGGCAGGGCACCGCCCGGATGCCCAGGGGGGGTTTGACGTCGTCGGAGCTGCTGACGGGGTGCAGGCCCGAGAGGTTCACCGTGGTGGAGTTGATCTAGGCCAGGGGGACACGGGGAGCAGGGGGGGCACCAAGTCAGGGAGGGCAGCGCCAGGCTGGCAGCTGCCAGGGTGCCCCGAGGAGGTGGGGAGAACGGAAGGACCTCCCGGAGGTCCCCATGACCACCAGGGACCCCCGAGGAGCTTCTGGAGACCCAACCAACCTCTTCTAGACCACCATGACCCAACCAACCTCTTCTAGACCATCATGACCCAACCAAGCTCTTCTAGACCTTCACCATCCTCTTGTAGACCACCATGACCCAACCAACCTCTTCTAGACCACCAACCATGGCCCAACCAACCTCTTCTAGACCACCATGGCCCAACCAACTTCTTCTAGACCATCATGACCCAACCAAGCTCTTCTGGACCTTCACCATCCTCTTCTAGACCACCATGGCCCAACCAACCTCTTCTAGACCATCATGACCCAACCAAGCTCTTCTGGACCTTCACCATCCTCTTGTAGACCACCATGACCCAACCAACCTCTTCTAGACCACCAACCATGGCCCAACCAACCTCTTCTAGACCACCATGGCCCAACCAACCTCTTCTAGACCATCATGACCCAACCAAGCTCTTCTGGACCTTCACCATCCTCTTGTAGACCACCATGACCCAACCAAGCTCTTCTAGACCACCATGGCCCAACCAACCTCTTCTAGACCACCATGACCCAACCAACCTCTTCTAGACCATCATGACCCAACCAAGCTCTTCTGGACCTTCACCATCCTCTTGTAGACCACCATGACCCAACCAAGCTCTTCTAGACCACCATGACCCAACCAACCTCTTCTAGACCACCAACCATGGCCCAACCAACCTCTTCTAGACCACCATGGCCCAACCAACCTCTTCTAGACCACCATGACCCAACCAACCTCTTCTAGACCATCATGACCCAACCAACCTCTTCTGGACCTTCACCATCCTCTTGTAGACCACCACGACCCAACCAAGCTCTTCTAGACCACCACGGCCCAACCAAGCTCTTCTAGACCACCACGGCCCAACCAACCTCTTCTAGACCACCACGGCCCAACCAACCTCTTCTAGACCACCACGGCCCAACCAACCTCTTCTAGACCACCATGGCCCAACCAACCTCTTCTAGACCACCAACTATGACCCAACCAACCTCTTCTAGACCACCAACTATGACCCAACCAACCTCTTCTAGACCACCAACTATGACCCAACCAACCTCTTCTAGACCACCAACTATGACCCAACCAACCTCTTCTAGACCACCAACTATGACCCAACCAACCTCTTCTAGACCACCAACTATGACCCAACCAACCTCTTCTAGACCACCAACTATGACCCAACCAACCTCTTCTAGACCACCAACTATGACCCAACCAACCTCTTCTAGACCACCAACTATGACCCAACCAACCTCTTCTAGACCACCAACTATGACCCAACCAACCTCTTCTAGACCACCATGGCCCAACCAAGCTCTTCTAGACCACCATGGCCCAACCAAGCTCTTCTAGACCACCAAGACCCAACCAACCTCTGCTAGACCGCCATGACCCAACCAACCTCTTATAGACCATCACGACCCAACCAACCTCTTCTAGACCACTATGGCCCAACCAACCTCTTCTAGACCACCATGACCCAAGCAACCTCTTCTAGACCACCATGACCCAAGCAACCTCTTCTAGACCACCAAGACCCAACCAACCTCTTCTAGACCATCAGGACCCAACCAACCTCTTCTAGACCATCAGGACCCAACCAACCTCTTCTAGACCATCAGGACCCAACCAACCTCTTCTAGACCATCAGGACCCAACCAACCTCTTCTAGACCACCATGGCCCAACCAACATCTTCTTGACCACCATGGCCCAACCAACATCTTCTTGACCACCATGGCCCAACCAACATCTTCTTGACCACCATGGCCCAACCAACATCTTCTTGACCACCATGGCCCAACCAGCCTCTCCTAGACCACCAACCATGACCCAAGCAAGCTCTTGTAGACCACCAGCCATGAGCCAACCAACCTCTTGTAGACCACCATGAACCAACCAACCTCTTATAGACCTTAATCATTCTCTTGTAGACAACCAGGACCCAACCAACGTCTTGTAGACCACCATGACCCAACCAAGCTCTTCTAGACCACCATGACCCAACCAACCTCTTCTAGACCTTAACCATTCTCTTGTAGACCACCATGACCCAACCAACCTCTTGTAGACCTTAACCATCCTCTTGTAGACCACCAGCCATGACCCAACCAACCTCTTGTAGACCGCCATGACCCAACCAACTTCTTGTAGACCGCCATGACCCAACCAATCTCTTGTAGACCGCCATGACTCAACCAAACTCTTGAAGACCTTAACCATTCTCTTGAAGACCTTAACCATTCTCTTGAAGACCACCATGACCCAACCAACCTTCAGTAGACCACCATGACCCAACCAACCTCTTGCAAACTACCAACCATGACCCAACCAAGCTCTTCTAGACCACCATGACCCAACCAAGCTCTTCTAGACCACCAGCCATGACCCACCCAACCTCTTATAGACTTTAACCATTCTCTTGTAGACCACCATGACCCAACCAACCTTTTCTAGAACGCCAATCACTACCCAACCAACCTCTTGTAGCCCACCATGACCCAACCAACCTCTTGTAGACCTTAACCATCCTCTCATAGACCACCATGACCCAACCAACCTCTTGCAGACCTTAACTACTCTTTTCTAGACCACCATGACCAAACCAACCTCTTGTATACCTTAACCATCCCCTTGTAGACCACCATGACCCAACCAAGCTCTTCTAGACCACCATGACCCAACCAACCTATTCTAGACCACTAACCATGACCCAACCAACCTCTTGTAGACCACCATGACACAAGCAAGCTCTTGTAGACCTTAACCATCCTCTTGTAGGCCACCATGATCCAATCAACCTCTTGTAGACCACCATGACCCAACCAAGCTCTTCTAGACCACCAACCATGACCCAAGCAACCTCTTGTAGATAAGCAACCATGACCCAACCAAGTCCTTGTAGACCACCATGACCCAACCAACCTCTTGTAGACAACCATAACCTAACCAAGCTCTTCAGAACCACCTACTATGACCCAACCAAGCTCTTGAGCTCTTGTAGACAAGCAACCATGACCCAACCAACCTCTTGTAGACCACCAAGACCAAATCAAGCTCTTGTAAGCAAGCAACCATGACCCAACCAACCTCTTGTAGACAACCATAACCTAACCAAGCTCTTCAGAACCACCTACTATGACCCAACCAAGCTCTTGTAGACAAGCAACCATGACCCAACCAACCTCTTGTAGACCACCAAGACCAAACCAACCTCTTGTACGCAACCAACCATGACCCAACCAACCTCTTGTAGACAACCATGACCCAACCAACCTCTTGAGGACCACCACCCATGACCTAACCAACCTCTTGAGGACCTCTAACCATGACCCAACCAATCTGTTGGAGCTCTCAACCAACCTCTTGTAGACAACCATGACCCAACCAAGCTCTCGTAGACCACCAAGACCAAACCAAGCTCTTGTACACAACCAACCATGACCCAACCAAGCTCTTGAGGACCACCACCCATGACCCAACCAACCTCTTGGAGCTCTCAACCAACCTCTTGTAGACCACCATGACCCAACCAAGCTCGCGTAGACCACCAAGACCAAACCAAGCTCTTGTACACAACCAACCATGACCCAACCAAGCTCTTGTAGACAACCATGACCCAACCAACCTCTTGAGGACCACCACCCATGACCCAACCAACCTCTTGAGGACCACCACCCATGACCCAACCAACCTCTTGGAGCTCTCAACCAACCTCTTGTAGACCACCATGACCCAACCAACCTCTTGAGGACCTCTAACCATGACCCAACCAACCTCTTGTAGACAACCATGACCCAACCAACCTCTTGAGGACCACCACCCATGACCCAACCAACCTCTTGAGGACCACCACCCATGACCCAACCAACCTCTTGGAGCTCTCAACCAACCTCTTGTAGACCACCATGACCCAACCAAGCTCTTGAGGACCTCTAACCATGACCCAACCAACCTCTTGTAGACCACCATGACCCAACCAACCTCTTGAGGACCTCTAACCACAGCCCAACCAACCTCTTGTAGATAACCATGACCTAACCAAGCTCTTGGAGACCTCAACCCACGCCCTTCAGGCCGCCCAACCACCACCCAAGCCCTTGAGGACCACCCCCTGCAGCTCTTGAGCCCCCTCCCCCCCCCCCCCAGGGTCCTGTTTCTGGGGGGGGCTCCCCCTCATACCTGGGGGCTGCTGACGGGGCCGTAGGCCAGGGCCGGGGTCGCCGGCAGCCCGGGGGACCCCAGGGAGGAGCTGATGACCGGGAAGGGAGAGCCCAGGGTGGCAGTGGGGGGGGGGTTGAGCGAGGAGGTCATGGCTGAGCCCAGCAGGGGGAGGGGGGCTGCAGGCTCCGGGGGCGGCGAAGCGCTGAGCGAGGAGCTGTCAGGGCTCCGGCAGTCTGCGGGGAGAGCAGAGTGAGGGAGGGGCAGGGGGAGGGAGGGAGGGGCAGGGGGAGAGAGGAAGTGCGGAGGGGGAGAGAGGGACTGGGGAGGGAGGGACTGGGGAGGAGGAGAGAGGGACTGAGGGGGAGAGAGGGACTGGGGAGGGGGAGAGAGGGAGGAACTGGGAAGGGGGAGAGAGGGACTGGGGATGGCGAGAGAGGGAGGAAGTGGGGAGGGGGAGAGAGGGAGGAACTGGGAAGGGGGACAGAGGGACTGGGGATGGCGAGAGAGGGAGGAAGTGGGGAGGGGGAGAGAGGAAGTGGGGAGGGGGAGAGAGGGAGGAAGTGGGGGGGGAGAGAGGGACTGGGGATGGCGAGAGAGGGAGGAAGTGGGGAGGGGGAGAGAGGAAGTGGGGAGGGGAGAGAGAGGGAGGAAGTGGGGAGGGGGAGAGAGGGAGAAACTGGGGAGGGGGAGAGAGGGAGAAACTGGGGAGGGGGAGAGAGGGAGAAACTGGGGAGGGGGAGAGAGGGAGGAACTGGGGAAGGGGAGAGAGGGAGGAACTGGGGAAGGGGAGAGAGGGAGGAACTGGGGAAGGGGAGAGAGGGAGGAACTGGGGAAGGGGAGAGAGGGAGGAACTGGGGAAGGGGAGAGAGGGAGGAACTGGGGAAGGGGAGAGAGGGAGGAACTGGGGAGAGGGGGAGGAACTGGGGAGGGGGAGAGGGGGAGGAACTGGGGAGGGGCAGAAAGGAATTGGGAAGGGGGAGAGAGGAACTGGGGAGGGGGAGAGGGAAAAACTAGGGAGGGGAAGAGAGGAATTTGGGAGGGCAGGAGTCACCTCAAGACCCCCCCAGGAACCCCTCCTTAAACCACCCCTCCCCCAAATACCTCAGCGCCCCCAAAACCCCCTCCCCACTCTCCCCCCCCTCCCCACGATCCCCCCCCCCGCCCCAGCTCCCCCGGCCCCACCCCCGTACCGCGGTCGCTGTCGCCCATCCCGCGCTACCGGGGGCTCCGGCCTGGCCCGGCCCGGCCCGGCCTGGCCCGTTCCGCGGCCCCCCGCCCCCCACCTCCTCCCGGTAAATCCCCGCCCCCCGCCCCGGGGCTTGGGCCTAGCTCCGGGCACCGCCGCCTGCGGTCCCTCCACCGCCCCACAATGCCCCGCGCGGCTCCCAGCAGCCTTTGCGCCGCCCCTTTCTTCCCCCTCTCCCCCCTTCCTGCCCTTACAATCCGGCACCGCAGCCCTGCCCTTTGCCCGGCTTCAAGATGGCGGCGCCGCCTTCGGCCCCTTCCGCTCCCTCCCGTCCCCTCTCAGCAGGTCTCGCGAGATCTTCCCCGTGCTCTGCCACGTCGGGGCCGGAACGGGAGCGGAGCGCGGGAGCCGGAGGGGAGCGGAGCGGAGAACGGTGAGAGTTACCACCACCCCCCCTCCGCCCCGGCCCCGGGGGCACGGAGGCGAGAGGAGCCCCGGCGCCGAGGGCACGCCAGCCCATTGCTCCCTACGGCGGCCGGCGCCGTCTCTGCGGCCCCCTCGTCTCCCGCCTCCCCCGCGTTGCTACGGGGCGGGGAGGGGTGGCCGCCCGGGGCCGGCGCTCGGCGGGGCCGCTCCGGGCGCTGATCCCTCGGTGTCTCCGGCAGCGCCTCGCTCTGCATGGTTTGGGCCCTCGGCGCCGCTCCGGCTCCCCGCTCGGCCGCTCTACGGTAGGGGCGGAGGGGCCGCTCTAGGCTGCGTGCGCGCTCTATGGTCTGAGCCCCGCTGCGAGCCGCCGCGGCCCGGCCTGAGCCTCTCCTTCCCCTTGGTCTCTATGGTAGGAGCCAGCGCTGGATCCCTGCCCCCCCGCCGGGGCCATGGCGGCGGCCGGCTGGGCGCGGGGCTGGGGCGCCGCCGTGACCACCGGCGCCCTCCTGAGCCTCTGCCTGCTGCCGGCTGCCGGTGCCGCGCAGGGAGACCTCGGCCACGGCCACGGTCATTCCCACGGGGACCTCCACCACGGCCATGGGCACTCTCATGAAGACTTCTACCACGGCCATGGCCACTCCCACGGGGACCTCCATGGCCACTCCCACGGGGACCTCCATGGCCACTCCCACGGGGACCTCCACCACGACCATGGTCATTCCCATGGGGATCTCCATGGTCACTCTCAGGACCTCCACCATGGCCATGGTCACTCCCATGGGGACTTCCACCATGGTCACTCCCATGGGGACCTCCATGGTCACTCCCACGGGGACCTCCACCATGGCCAAGGTCACTCCCACGGGGACCTCCACCACGGCCACGGGCACTCTCATGAACACTTCTACCATGGCCATGGTCACTCTCATGAGGACTTCCACCATGGTCACTCCCATGGGGACCTCCACCACAGCCACTCTCCCCAGGACCTCCACCCCTCCCCTGGTGCCCCCCGCGCCGCCCAGCGCCCGGACACCGTCAGCCTCTGGCTGCAGGTGAGTGGCAGCCCCCAGCCCTCCTTCCTTGGCACCACCCTGGAGTTGGGGATGGGGGTTGAGGAGCACCCCCTGAGCCCCACCCTCTCTTCTCTACCCTCCCCCCCCCAGACCATGGCAGCCACGCTGGTGATCAGTGCTGCCCCCTACCTGCTGCTCTTCCTCATCCCGGTGGAGTCCAACTCGCGGCAGCACCAAGGCCTCCTCAAGGTGCTGCTGAGCTTCGCCGCCGGGGGGCTGCTGGGGGATGCCTTCCTGCACCTCATCCCCCACGCCCTGGGTGAGTCAGGGCCGGCTCTGCCCCTGGGGGGGTGGGCAAGGAGGTGACCCCAGCCCTCCCTGGCGTCCCCAGCCCCTCCTGGTGACTGCTTCTACAGAGTCGTCTCCAGAGGTCCCTTCCCAATCCCCCCCTGGTGACCTCAACCCCCCCTGGTGACCCCAACCCCCCCGGTGACCCCTTCTGGGGCTTCCTCTCCAGAGGGGTCTCCAGAGGACCCTTCCCACCCCCCCAGGTGACCCTAACCCCCCAGGTGACCCCAACCCCCCTGGTGACCCCTTCTGGGGCTTCCTCTCCAGAGGGGTCTCCAGAGATCCCTTTCCCCTGCCCCTGGTGACCCCAGCCCCCCCTGGTGACCTCTTCTGGGGCATCCCTTCCAGAGTGGTCTCCAGAGGTCCCTTCCCACCCCCCCTGGTGACCTCAACCTCCCCTGGTGACCCCTTCTGGGGCTTCCTCTCCAGAGGAGTCTCCATAGGACCCTTCCCACCCCCCCCGGTGACCCCAACCCCCTCTGATGATCCTTTCTGGGGCATCCTCTCCAGAGGGGTCTCCAGAGAACCCTTCCCACCCCCTGGTGACCCAACCCCCCCAGGTGACCTCTTCTGGAGCTCCCTCTCCAGAGTGGTCTCCAGAGGTCCCTTCCCACTCCCCCTGGTGACCTCAACCCCCCCTGGTGACCCCTCCTGGGGCACCCTCTCCATAGGGGTCTCCACAACTCCCTCCCCCACCCCCTTAGTGACTTCCCCTCCCCCTTGCTGACCTCCCCTCTGCCCCCCCAGTGCCCCACACGGAGGGTGCCCACCCCCCCGCCGCGCCGGGCCACGGCCACGGGCACTCCCACCACGGTAAGGACCCCTCCCCCTGCCCCCCCTCCCCCTGCCACCCCCTGCCCCTGCCCCCCCGGGGGCTGGGGGGCGCCCAGGCCGGCGGGCAGTGCCAACCTGGGTGCCCCCTGGGCGGGCAGGGCAGGAGCACGGCCGGATGCTGGCGGTGGGGCTGTGGGTCCTGGGGGGCATCGTGGCCTTCCTGGTGGTGGAGACCTTCGTCAGGCACGCCAAGGGGGGCCAGGGGCACGGCCATGGGCACGGCCACGGCCACAGCCACGGCCAGGGTAGGTGCCAGCCGGCTGGGGGAGGGGCTGGGGGCTCTGGGAGCCTCTCTTTGGGGCTGGGGGCTCTGGGAGCCTCTGCTTGGGGGCTGGGGGGCGCTCTGGGAGCCTCTGCTTGGGGGCTGGGGGACGCTCTGGGAGCCTCTCTTTGGGGCTGGGGGCTCTGGGAGCCTCTGCCTGGGGGGAACCAAGAGGGGCTGAGGGCTCTGGGAGCCTCTTTTTGGGGCTGGGGGCTCTGGGAACCTCTTATTGGGGGAACTGGGGGGGCTGGGGGCTCTGGGACCTCTTATTGGGGGAACCGGGGGCTGGGGGCTCTGGGACCCTCTCCTTGGGGCTGGGGGCTCTGGGACCCTCTGCTTGAGGGGGGAGCCAGGGGGCTGGGGGCTCTGGGACCCTCTCCTTGGGGGGGGCTGGGGGCCCTGTGACCCTCTCCCTGGTCTCCTCCTCTCCAGCAGGGCTGAAGGCCAAGAGCAGCTCCAGTGAAGGGGAGGAGGAGGAAGAGGAAGGAGAGAGGGAGAGGAAGGCCTCCAAGGGCCAGCGGGGGAAGGGCAAAGGAGCAGCAGCAGAGAGAGAGCCCAGGCCAGGTGGGGGGAGGGGAGGGGAGGTGCCAGGCTGCAGGGGGTAGGTGCCAGGCTGGGGGGGGGCACCCTGGGCATGGTGTGGGTGTCCCTGGGGTGGGTGCCTGGCTGCAGGGGGTAGGTGCCAGGCTGCAGGGGGTTACCCTGGGCACGGTGTGGGTGTCCCTGGGGTGGTGTCAGGCTGCAGGGGGGGCACGGTGTTGGTGTCTGGGGCAGTGCCAGGCTGGTGGGGGTAGGTGCCAGGCTGTGGGGGTAGGTGCCAGGCTGCAGGGGGGCACCCTGGGCATGGTGTGGGTGTCCCTGGGGGGGTGCCAGGCTGCAGGGGGGGCATGGTGTTGGTGTCTGGGGCAGTGCCAGGCTGGTGGGGGTAGGTGCCAGGCTGTGGGGGGGCACCCTGGGCACGGTGTGGGTGTCCCTGGGGCACTGCCAGGCTGTGGGAGGTGAGTGCCAGGCTGCAGAGGGTAGGTGCCCATCCGGGGGCTGGGTGCCCGGCCGGGGCGGTGGGTGCCTGTCTGGTGGGCTGGGTGCCCGGCCGGGGTGGTGGGTGCCCGTCTGGTGGGCTGGGTGCCCGTCCGGGGCGGTGGGTGCCTGTCCGGTGGGCTGGGTGCCTGTCCGGGGCAGTGGGTGCCCGTCTGGTGGGCTGGGTGCCTGTCCGGGGCGGTGGGTGCCCGTCCGGGGCAGTGGGTGCCCGTCTGGTGGGCTGGGTGCCTGTCCGGGGCGGTGGGTGCCTGTCCGGGGCAGTGGGTGCCCGTCTGGTGGGCTGGGTGCCTGTCCGGGGCAGTGGGTGCCCGTCCGGGGCGGTGGGTGCCCGTCTGGTGGGCTGGGTGCCCGTCCAGGGCGCTGGGTGCCCGTCTGGTGGGCTGGGTGCCCGTCCGGGGCGGTGGGTGCCCGTCCGGGGCGGTGGGTGCCTGTCTGGTGGGCTGGGTGCCTGTCCGGGGCGGTGGGTGCCTGTCCGGGGCGGTGGGTGCCCGTCTGGTGGGCTGGGTGCCCGTCCGGGGCGGTGGGTGCCCATCCGGGGTGGTGGGTGCCCGTCTGGTGGGCTGGGTGCCTGTCCAGGGCGGTGGGTGCCTGTCCGGGGCGGTGGGTGCCCGGACGGGGCGGTGGGTGCCCGTTTGGTGGGCTGGGTGCCTGTCCGGGGTGGTGGGTGCCCGTCTGGTGGGCTGGGTGCCTGTCCGGGGCGGTGGGTGCCCGTCTGGGGCGGTGGGTGCCCGTCCGGGGCGGTGGGTGCCCATCCGGGGTGGTGGGTGCCTGTCTGGTGGGCTGGATGCCCGTCCAGGGCGGTGGGTGCCTGTCTGGTGGGCTGGGTGCCCGTCCGGGGCAGTGGGTGCCTGTCCGGTGGGCTGGGTGCCCGTCCGGGGCGGTGGGTGCCCGTCTGGTGGGCTGGGTGCCCGTCCGGGGCGGTGGTTGCCCATCCGGGGCGGTGGGTGCCTGTCTGGTGGGCTGGATGCCTGGCCAGGGCGGTGGGTGCCCGTCTGGGGCGGTGGGTGCCCGTCTGGTGGGCTGGATGCCCGGCCAGGGCGGTGGGTGCCCGTCCGGTGGGCTGGGTGCCCGTCTGGTGGGCTGGGTGCCTGGCCGGGGCCGGTGGTTGCCCGGCCGGGGCGGTGGTTGCCCATCCGGGGGCCGGTGGGTGCCAGCGCTGTCCCCCTGTGCCCGCTCCCCGCAGCCATGGCGGTGTCTGGGTACCTGAACCTGGCAGCGGACCTGGCACACAACTTCACGGACGGGCTGGCCATCGGGGCCTCCTTCCTGGGGGGCGCGGGGCTGGGCCGGGTGACGGCGCTGACCGTGCTGCTGCACGAGCTGCCCCACGAGGTCGGCGACTTCGCCATCCTGCTCCAGTCCGGCTGCACCAAGCGCCAGGTCAGCGGGGGGCGCCCCACCCGCCCCACCCCCGGGCTCCCCTCGGCGTCCCCAGCGTCCCCTCTGCCCTCTCTTTGCCCCTGCTGCCACCCCCCAGGATCCTCTCTGCGTCCCCAGGGTCCCCTCTGTCCCCTCTTTGCCCCTGCTGCCACCCCCCAGGGTCCCCTCTGTCCCCTCAGTGTCCCTGCTGCCACCCCCCAGGGTCCCCTCTGCATCCCCAGGGTCTCCTCTGTCCCCTCAGTGTCCCTGGTGCCACCCCCCAGGGTCCCCTCTGCATCCCCAGGGTCCCCTCTGTCCCTTCAGTGTCCCTGGTGCCACCCCCCAGGGTCTCCTCTGTCCCCTCAGTGTCCCTGGTGCCAACCCCCAGGGTCCCCTCCCTACCCTTAGGGTCCCTTCTGTCCCTGGTGCCACCCCCCAGGGTCCCCTCTGTCCCCTCTGTGTCCCTGGTGCCACCCCCCAGGGTCCCCTCCCTGCCCTCTCTGAGTCCCTGGTGCCACACCCCACAGTCACCTCTGAGTCCCCAGGGTCCCCTCTGCCCTCTCTGTGTCCCTGGTGCCACACCCCACAGTCCCCTCTGCGTCCCCAGGGTCCCCTCTGTCCCCTCAGTGTCCCTGGTGCCACCCCCCAGGATCCTCTCTGTGTCCCCAGGGTCCCCTCAGTGTCCCTGGTGCCACCCCCCAGGATCCTCTCTGTGTCCCCAGGGTCCCCTCTGTCCCCTCAGTGTCCCTGGTGCCACACCCCAGGGTCCCCTCTGTCCCCTCAGTGTCCCTGGTGCCACCCCCCAGGATCCTCTCTGTGTCCCCAGGGTCCCCTCTGTCCCCTCAGTGTCCCTGGTGCCACACCCCAGGGTCCCCTCTGTCCCCTCAGTGTCCCTGGTGCCACCCCCCAGGATCCTCTCTGTGTCCCCAGGGTCCCCTCTGTCCCCTCAGTGTCCCTGGTGCCACCCCCCAGGATCCTCTCTGTGTCCCCAGGGTCCCCTCTGTCCCCTCAGTGTCCCTGGTGCCACCCCCCAGGATCCTCTCTGTGTCCCCAGGGTCCCCTCTGTCCCCTCAGTGTCCCTGGTGCCACCCCCCAGGGTCCCCTCTCCCTCTCTATGGTCCCCTCAGTGTCCCTGGTGCCACCCCCCAGGGTCCCCTCCCTGCCCTCTCTGAGTCCCTGGTGCCACACCCCACAGTCTCCTCTGAGTCCCCAGGGTCCCCTCTGCCATCTCTGTGTCCCTGGTGCCACCCCCAGGGTCCCCTCCCTGCCCTTAGGGTCCCCTCAGTGTCCCTGGTGCCAACCCCCAGTGTCTCCTCTGTCCCCTCTGTGTCCCTGGTGCCACCCCCCTCTGTCCCCTCCCTGCCCTTAGGGTCCCCTCAGTGTCCCTGGTGCCACCTCCCAGGGTCCCCTCCCTGCCCTTAGGGTCCCCTCAGTGTCCCTGGTGCCACCCCCCAGGGTCCCCTCTACCCTTAGGGTCCCCTCAGTGTCCCTGGTGCCACCCCCCAGCTCCTTTCTTCCTCCCTATGGTCCCCTCTGAGTCCCTGATGCCACCCCCCAGGGTCCCCTCCCTGCCCTTAGGGTCCCTTCTGAGGCCCTGGTGCCACACCCCTGGGTCCCCTCTGTGCCATTGGGGTGCCCTCTGTGTCCCCAGCATCCCCTCTGCCTTCTCTGTGGCCCTGGTGCTACCCCCCAGGGTCCCCTCTGCGTCCCCAGGGTCTCCTCTGTCCCCTCAGTGTCCCTGGTGCCAACCCCCAGGGTCCCCTCCCTACCCTTAGGGTCCCTTCTGTCCCTGGTGCCACCCCCCTGGGTCCCCTCTCTGCCATTGGGGTCCCTTCAGTGTCCCTGGTGCCAACCCCCAGGGTCCCTTCTGTCCCCTCAGTGTCCCTGGTGCCACCCCCAGGGTCCCCTCCCTGCCCTTAGGGTCCCCTCAGTGTCCCTGGTGCCACCCCCAGGGTCCCCTCCCTGCCCTTGGGGTCCCCTCAGTGTCCCTGGTGCCAACCCCCAGTGTCTCCTCTGTCCCCTCTGTGTCCCTGGTGCCACCCCCCTGTGTCCCCTCCCTGCCCTTAGGGTCCCCTCAGTGTCCCTGGTGCCACCTCCCAGGGTCCCCTCCCTGCCCTTAGGGTCCCCTCAGTGTCCCTGGTGCCACCTCCCAGGGTCCCCTCCCTGCCCTTAGGGTCCCCTCAGTGTCCCTGGTGCCAACCCCCAGTGTCTCCTCTGTCCCCTCTGTGTCCCTGGTGCCACCCCCTCTGTCCCCTCCCAGGGTCCCCTGCCCTTAGGGTCCCCTCAGTGTCCCTGGTGCCACCTCCCAGGGTCCCCTCCCTGCCCTTAAGGTCCCCTCAGTGTCCCTGGTGCCACCTCCCAGGGTCCCCTCCCTGCCCTTAGGGTCCCCTCAGTGTCCCTGGTGCCACCTCCCAGGGTCCCCTCCCTGCCCTTAGGGTCCCCTCAGTGTCCCTGGTGCCACCTCCCAGGGTCCCCTCCCTGCCCTTAGGGTCCCCTCAGTGTCCCTGGTGCCACCTCCCAGGGTCCCCTCCCTGCCCTTAGGGTCCCCTCAGTGTCCCTGGTGCCACCTCCCAGGGTCCCCTCCCTGCCCTTAGGGTCCCCTCAGTGTCCCTGGTGCCACCTCCCACGGTCCCCTCCCTGCCCTTAGGGTCCCCTCAGTGTCCCTGGTGCCACCCCCAGGGTCCCCTCCCTGCCCTTAGGGTCCCCTCAGTGTCCCTGGTGCCAACCCCCAGTGTCTCCTCTGTCCCCTCTGTGTCCCTGGTGCCACCCCCCTGTGTCCCCTCCCTGCCCTTAGGGTCCCCTCAGTGTCCCTGGTGCCACCTCCCAGGGTCCCCTCCCTGCCCTTGGGGTCCCCTCAGTGTCCCTGGTGCCACCTCCCAGGGTCCCCTCTCTGCCCTTGGGGTCCCCTCTGTGTCCCTGGTACCACCCCCCTGCGTCCCCTCCCTGCCCTTAGGGTCCCCTCCCCTTCCCCCTCCCCTTCCCCCCGCGCTGTGGGTCCCCTCCCTGCCCTTAGGGTCCCCTCCCTGCCCTTAGGGTCCCCTCCCTGCCCTTAGGGTCCCCTCCCCTTCCCCCTCCCCTTCCCCCCGCGCTGTGGGTGCGAGCCGTGCGGCTGAGCGCTGCCCCCTGCCGGCAGGCCATGCGGCTGCAGCTGCTGACAGCGCTGGGGGCGGTGGCCGGGGCGAGCTGCGGGCTGCTGGCCGGGGGCGTGGCCGAGGTGGCCGCCCTGGGGGTCCTGCCCTTCACCGCGGGGGGCTTCATCTACCTGGGGACGGTGACGGTGCTGCCCGAGCTGCTGCGGGACCCCAGCCCCCTCCAGTCCCTGCTGCAGCTGGGGGGGCTGCTGGGGGGCGTGGCCATGATGGTGGCCATTGCCCAGCTCGAGTAGGGGAGACCCCACCCCACCCCCCCCCGATGGAGGGGGCCCCCCCTCCCCTCTTTTTGGGGGGGAGGGAAGGGGTTGGGTGGAACCAGGTTGGGACCCCACCCCCCCAAAGTAATGATGGGGGCTGGGGGTCCAGATTTCCCTCTTTTAGAGGGGGAAGGGGTTAGGATTTGTGGGGGGGAGGCTCCCTGGATGTGGGGAGGGGCTCCCTGAATTAGAGGGGGGGGTCCCTGGATTCAAGGGGGGGGAAAATCCCTGTGTTTGGGGTGTCCCTTAGCATTGGAGGGGAGCCCTTGGATTTGAGGGGGGTTCCTTGGATTTGGGGGGGCTCCTGGATTGGAGGTGGGGAGGGGCTCCCTGGATTTGGAGGAGGGTCTCTGGATTGATGGGAGGGCTCCCTGGCTTTGAGGGGGGGGGTCCCTTAGTGTGCAAGGGGAGAGCCCTTGGATCCTGGGGGGGCTCCCTGGATTTGAGGGGGGTCCCTTAGTGTGCAAGGGGAGAGCCCTTGGATCCTGGGGGTCCCTGGATTTGAGGGGGGTCCCTTAGCGTGGGAGGAGAGCCCTTGGCTCCTGGTGGGGGGGGGGACTCCCTGGATTTGGAGGGGGGTCTTTGGATCTATTGGAGTGCTCCCTGGATTTGGGGAGGGGGTGTCCCTTAGAGGAGAGCCCTTGGATTCGGGGGGGGAGAGCACTCCCTGGGTTTGGGGAGGGGGATCCCTGGATTCGAGGAGGGAGGGGACCCCCTGGACCGTGGGTGGGGGTCCCTGGGACCACTGAGGGGGGGAGGGGAGCGTTTTGTAATTGCCTGCAGCCGCTCCTGGCTTTGATTACCGAACGAATAAAAAGGCTGAGCCGAGCCAGCGGCGCCCTGGGGGTGGATGGCGGCAGGGGAGGCTCTAAGTCCGTAGGGCAAAGAGCCCTGGGCGGCCGGGAGCAGGGGAGCCTGGAGGGCTGACCATAGAGAGCGGCAGGGTAGAGCGGCCGCTCCCGGCCCGCTACGGCTGGGCGCTTCCGGTGACGTCACTTCCGGTGCCGCCGCGGCAGGCGCCCAGCGGCTGAGCGCAGCCGTGGCGCTGGTCGCAGGCGGGCGTGGCGTGGCGTGGCGTGGCGTGGGGGCACCGAGGGCCCACGGAGGGGGTGGAGGGGTGTCGGAGGGACCCCGGGGTGGGGAGGGGAGAGGGGAAAGGGAAGGGAGGGGGCAAAGGGCGCAGGGAGGGGGACAGGAGGAAGGGCGAGGGGGGGCAGGATGCGCCCACGCGTGACGGAGACACAACTCCCCCCCGTGTGACAAGGAGCGCCCCCCATACGTGTGCCACGGCCCTTTAGGGGTGGCGAGGACCCCCCCACACCCCCCCACGTGTGACCTAACACCCCCCACGCGTGGCAAAGGGTCCCCCCCCACGTGTGACAAAGCCACACACACACACCCCACGTGTGACAAGGTCCCCGCCGCGCATGACAAGGACACCCTCCCCCCACCCCACGTGTGCCACGACCCTTGAGAGGTGGCAGGGGTCCCCCCCCTCCACGGGTGACAAATACTCCCCACGTGTGGCACGACCCTGTCTGGGGACAGCCTGGGGACATTGGGGGCAGCCTGGGGACACCCTGGGGACATCCAGGGGACAGCCTGGGGGCACTGGGGACAGTCTAGGGTCAGCCTGGGGGCATTGGGGACATCCAGGGACAGCCTGGGGATATCCTGGGGACAGTCTGGGGGCACCCTGGGGACATTGGGGACAGTCTGGGGGCATTGGGGACAGCCTGGGGACATCCAGGGGACAGTCCAGGGACAGCCTGGGGGCATTTGGGACAGCCTGGGGGCACTGGGGACATCCAGGGGACAGTCTAGGGTCAGCTGGGGGCATTGGGGACAGCCTGGGGACATCCTGGGGATATTGGGGACACCCTGGGGACAGCCAAGGGACATTGGGGACACCCTGGGGACATTGGTGAAAGCCAGGGGACAGCCTGGGGGCATTGGGGACACTCTAGGGACAGCCTGGGGACAGTCTAGGGTCAGCTGGGGACATTGGGGACAGCCTGGGGACACTTGGGGGGGGGCACAACACAGGGACACAGAGAGGAGCCAGAGGGACCCTTGGGGACACTGGAGAGACATTGGGGGACACTGGAGGGACATTGGAGGACACTGCCTGCAGCTGACAGCTGGGGACCTGCTCGGCTGGCCCCGGGTGTCCCCCGACCCTTGTGTCCCCCCCCGACCCGTGTGTGTCCCCTCCTGCCCCCTGTATGTCCTCTCATGTCCCCTCTGTGTCCCCTCCTGTCCCCTGGGTGTCCCCTCCTGTCCTCTGTGTCCCCCCTTGACCCCTGGGTGTCTCCTCCTGTCCCCTCCTGTCCCCTGTGTGTCCCCCCCCGGCCCCTCTGTGTCCCCTCCTGCCCCCTGTGTGTCCCCTCCTGTCCTCTGTGTCCCCCCTTGACCCCTGGGTGTCCTCTCCTGCCCCCTGTGTGTCCCCCCCCGACCCCTGTGTGTCCCCTCCTGTCCCCTGTGTCCCCCCCTGCCCCCCCCCTCTCGTTCCGGGAGCTCTCTTCATGTGACAGCTCAGGGCCCTGGGACCCCCCCCTCCCGCTGCCTCTGCCTCTGTGACCCCCCAGCTCCTGAGCCCCCTCCCCAAATCCTGAGCCCCTCCCCAAATCCTGAGCCTCCCCAAATCCTGAGCCCCCTCCCAACTTCCTCCTCCTCCCCTCAACTCCTGAGCCCCCAAATCCTGAACCCCCTCAAATCCTGAGCCCCCTCCCTACTCCTGAGCCCCTCCCCAACTCCTGAGCCCCCAACTCCTGAGCCCCTCCCCAACTCCTGAGCCCCCAAATCCTGAGCCCCTCAAATCCTGAGCCCCCTCCCTACTCCTGAGCCCCTCCCCAACTCCTGAGCCCCTCCCCAAATCCTGAGCCCCCTCCCTACTCCTGAGCCCCCTCCCCAACTCCTGAGCCCCCAAATCCTGAGCCCCCAACTCCTGAGCCCCTCCCCCAACTCCTGAGCCCCCTCCCCAATTCCTGAGCCCTCCCCAAATCCTGAGCCCCTCCCCAACTCCTGAGCCCCCAAATCCTGAGCCCCCAACTCCTGAGCCCCTCCCCCAACTCCTGAGCCCCTCCCCAATTCCTGAGCGCCCTCCCCAACTCCTGAGCCCCTCCCCAACTCCTGAGACCCCAACTTCTGAGCCCCCAACTCCTGAGCCCCCAACTCCTGAGCCCCTCCCCAACTCCTGAGCCCCCTCCCCAATTCCTGAGCGCCCTCCCCAACTCCTGAGCCCCCTCCCCAACTCCTGAGACCCCAACTCCTGAGCCCCTCCTCAACTCCTGAGCCCCTCCCCAACTCCTGAGCCCCCTCAAATCCTGAGCCCCCAAAGTCTGAGCTCCCCCAACTCCTGAGCCCCTCCCCAACTCCTGAGCCCTCCTTAAATCCTCCTCCCAACTTCCTCCTCCTCCCCCAACTCCTGAGCCCCCTCCCCAATTCCTGAGCGCCCTCCCCAACTCCTGAGCCCCTCCTCAACTCCTGAGCCCCTCCCCAACTCCTGAGCCCCTCAAATCCTGAGCCCCCAAAGTCTGAGCTCCCCCCAACTCCTGAGCCCCTCCTTAAATCCTCCCCCCCTCCCAACTTCCTCCTCCTCCCCCCAACTCCTGAGACCCTCCCCAAATCCTTCCTCCCCCCGCCCCCTTCCCCTCGGGGACAAAAGGGGCTGGGGGCGGAGCCTCTGGCGGGGCTGGGGGCGGGGAGGATTCCTCCCATTCACGGCGCCGTCTCTCGGGGCAACCGGAGCCCGGGGCGGGGGGGGGGCTTAGGGCAGTCCCGGGTGGGGGTGGGGGGTCCCCGCGCTGGGTGGGCTCCCCCCACCCCCCGGCTTTTTGTGTTCCCCCTCTCCCCCCGCGTTCGCCCCCTGCCACTCGGCGCCGCCGGCAGGAGCGGGAGGGGAGCGGCGGAACCGAGCCCCGGGGTTAGCGGCGGCGAAACCGGGAGCGGGGCGGGGGTCGGGGGGCACCGGAGAGGGGGAGGTGGGGCGGGGGGAGAAGGAAATTTGGGGAGTGGAGAGGGGGAGACGGAGAGGGCACCGCTGTGTCCTGACTCGCTCCCGGTGGTCCCGGGAACGGGAAGAGACCTGGGGCAGAGCGGGGACTGGACCCCGGCCCCCGCCCCGGGATGTTCCAACGCGGTCCCGGTGGATCCCGGACCCCCTCCCCTAACCCCCCCCGAGATGTTCCAACCAGGGCCCGGTGGTCTCTGGACCACCCGGGATGCTCCCGACCAGGTCTCGGTGAATCCCGACCCCCCCGGGATGCCCTCACCCGCTCCCGGTAGTCTCCAGATCCCCCCCGAGCAGGTCCCGGTGGATCCCGAGCCGGCCCCGACCCCCCCGGGATGCCCTCACCCGCTCCCGGTGATCCCTGACCGGGTCCCTAACGGATCCTGGACATTCCGGGACCCCCTGCCCCGCTCCCCCGGGGATCCGCGGACCCCCTGGACTCTCCCTCCCGGTTCCCGGACCTTCCCTCCCGGTTCCGCCGCCACCGGCTGCTCCTCCTCCCGATTATTCCCGATCCCCCCCACCCCCCTCCCGCCCTGCGTGTCCCGAACGGGAAGGAGCGATCCCGGCGGCGCTGCCCCACGCGGTTCGGGCTCCGCTTGCAGGGGGTGGCGCCGGTACCGGGGGGAGGTCGGGAGGGTCCCGGTGGTCCCGGTGTACCCCGCGCCAAACCGGGCACCGGCTCCTGATTGTCCAAACGCAATTCTTGTGAGGGAGGCGCCGAGAGTTGGGTGTGGACGTCGTGAGCCGAGGCTCCCACCGGCACCGGGGGGGCACCGGGGAGCACCGGGCAAGGGCTTTCTACCGACTGCGGGCACTGAGGAGCACCGCATCGGGAGCACTCCTACCGACACCGAGCATCGGGGGGGGGAGGGCACCGGGAGGCACAAGGCAGGGGCTTTTACCGGCACCGGGAGGCACCGGGGGGCGCTTTCTACCGACACCGGGCAGTGAGGGGCAGCGGATTCGGGGCTCCTACAGACACCGGGAGGCACCGCGGGTACCAGTTTGGGGCTCCTACGGGCACCGGGACGTCGCGCACCGGGCTGTCCGCAGTTCATTGAGACCCTCCCCCCCCGCCCCGGGGCTCTCCCTTGACCTCCCAGTTCCCTCGGACCCTCCTCCCCAGCCCCGGGATCCCCCCCGGTTCCCCGGGACCCTCCCGGTTCCCGAGACCACTCCAGCTCCCCGAGATCCCCCCCGGCTTCCTTGGGACCACCCTGGTTGCCCTCTGATCCTCCCGAGCCCCAGGACCTCCCCAGTTCCTCGGGGCCACCCTGGCCCTCCTCAAGACCCCCGATGCCCCCTCCCCAATACCACCCCTCCCCAGCCAGGACCTCCCCCCAGCCCCCGGGCCCGCAGGTGGCAGAGAGGCCCCGCCCCTGGCAGCCTGACCCCGCCCCCTAGCCCGCTTGGCCCCACCCCGCGGCTTTCCCATTGGCCCAGCGGCCGCGCGGGCGGGGAGAAGGATCGAGCGCCCGCTCGCGCCGAATCCCTACTGGCTGCGGCGGCCCGCGGGAGAAAGCTCCCGGCCGCGATTGGCTGCGGCGCTCGCGCCGCGGTGGTGACGTCCTCAAGCGGCGCCACCCCTCCCCGCAAACCGGGGCCCCTCCTACCACCGCCCCGGAAGTGACGCCATTTCCAGGCGCCGCCCCCCTTTCAGCGAGCGGCCGGAAGTTGGGGCTCCGCCGGCGGCGGCGGCGGCGGCGGGGCGAGGCCGGGAGCGGGCCCAGCACCGGCAGCGCGGCTCGGAGGGGCTCGGCGGTAGGCGGGCGGGGACAGGGCGGGAGCCCTCCGCTGGGTTCCGGCTCTCGGCGAAGTTCTTCGGGCGCCATGGCCGCTCCGGCCAACGCGCAGAGCGCCAGCAAGACCTGGGAGCTGAGCCTGTACGAACTACACCGCACCCCGCAGGTACCGCCCGCGGGGCACCGGCCCGGGGAGCACCGGCCCGGGGAGGGGGGATAGCGGGGAGGGACCGGACAGCTCGCGGGGGAGCACCGGGGAAAGGAGGAACTGGGAGGAAGGGACCCCGGGGGGGGGCTGGGAGGGAAGGCTTGGAGCTGCCCCAGGATAGAGAGCGGGGCGGGGGCAGGGGAGGGGTCGGCATCGGGACGGGAGGTGGGGACCGGGGAGAGGGGACAGGGGGTGGGGACAGAGGGGATGGGCCCTCGGGGCTGGGCGCAGGGCCCCCGGGGCTGGCTCCAGGGTTCCTGGGTTGGTTCCAGGGAGGTCCAAAGGGGCTAGGGGCCAGGCCCACACCTGAGGCTCTCAGGCTGAGGCCATTCCGCAGCCCCTGCTGCCCGCAGTGCCCCCAGCCCGGGGGTGCCCAGGGTGGATCTGGGGGTGGTGCCCGCAGCCCGGGGCTGATGTGGGGGTGCCTAGGGCTGACATGGGGATGCCTGGGCATAGTGCCCCGAGCCCGGGGGTGCGATGGGGGTGCCCCGGGGCTGACGTAGGGGTGCCTCTAGCCTGGGGGCGGTGCCTATTGCTGGGCTGGTGGTGCCCAGGGCTGTGGTGGGGGTGCTCGGGGGTGCAGTGCCCAGTGCTAAGGCAGGGCTATCCGAGGGAGCAGTGCCCGTTACTGGGCCAGGGATGCCCGGGGAGGGCTGGGGGGGTGCCCAGGGCTGCCATGGGGGTGCCCGGGGGAGTTGCCCGTTGCTGGGCCGGGGTGCCCGGGGCTGTGGTGTGGGTGCCCAGGGGGTGGTGCCCAGGGCTGTGCTGGGAGTGCCCAGGGGGTGCTGGGAGTGCCCAGGGGGTGGTGCCCAGGGCTGTCATGGGGTTGCCCGGGGGGCAGTGGGGGTGCCCAGGGCTGCCATGGGGCTCCCCTGGGCAGTGCCCTTCACTGAGGCAGGGGTGGTGCCCCGAGGTGCCATGGGGGTGCCCAGAGCTGCCATGGGGGTGCCCGGGGGGGGGCAGTGGGGGTGCCCAGAGCTGCCATGGGGGTACCCGGGGGGGGCAGTGGGGGTGCCCAGAGCTGCCATGGGGGTGCCCGGGGGGGGGGGCAGTGGGGGTGCCCAGGGCTGCCATGGGGGTGCCCGGGGGGGGGGGCAGTGGGGGTGCCCAGGGCTGCCATGGGGGCTCCCCTGGGCGGTGCCCCTCACTGATGCGGGGTGCCCGGGCCGGGGGGGGGGCAGGAGGCCATCATGGACGGGACGGAGATCGCGGTGTCGCCGCGCAGCCTGCACTCGGAGCTGATGTGCCCCATCTGCCTGGACATGCTGAAGAACACCATGACCACCAAGGAGTGCCTGCACCGCTTCTGCTCCGACTGCATCGTCACCGCCCTGCGCAGCGGGTACCCGCCGCCGCGCGCCACCGGCCTGCAGGGGGCGGCACCGGGCACTGGGGGGCAGCTGGGGATGGCACCGGGCACTGGGGGCTGCAGGGGGCGGCACCGGGCACTGGGGGGCTGCAGGGGGCGGCACCGGGCACTGGGGCTGCAGGGGCGGCACTGGGGGCTGCAGGGGGCGGCACTGGGGGCTGCAGGGGCGGCACCGGGCACTGGGGGCTGCAGGGGCACCACTGGACACTGGGGGCTGCAGGGGCGGCACCGGGCACTGGGGGCTGCAGGGGGCGGCACCGGGCACTGGGGGGCTGCAGGGGGCGGCATGGGGCACTGGGAGGCTGCAGGGGGCGGCACCGGGCACTGGGAGGCTGCAGGGGGCGGCACCGGGGGGCTGCAGGGGGCGGCACTGGGCACTGGGAGGCTGCAGGGGGCGGCACCGGGCACTGGGAGGCTGCAGGGGCGGCACCGGGCACTGGGGGCTGCAGGGGGCAGCACGGGGGACTGCAGGGGTGGCACCGGGCACTGGGGGCTGCAGGGGCGGCACCGGGGGCTGCAGGGGCGGCACTGGGGGCTGCAGGGGCGGCACCGGGGGCTGCAGGGGGCGGCACCGGGCACTGGGAGGCTGCAGGGGCGGCACCGGGGGCTGCAGGGGCGGCACTGGGCACTGGGAGGCTGCAGGGGCGGCACGGGGCACTGGGGGCTGCAGGGGCGGCACCGGGCACTGGGGGCTGCAGGGGGCGGCACCGGGCACTGGGAGGCTGCAGGGGGCGGCACTGGGCACTGGGGGGCTGCAGGGGGCGGCACCGGGCACTGGCCCGGGCTGCAGGCGGCACCGGGCACTGGGGGCTGCAGGGGCGGCACCGGGCACTGGGAGGCTGCAGGGGCGGCACTGGACACTGGGGGCTGCAGGGGCAGCTGGGGATGGCACCGGGCACTGGGGGGCTGCAGGGGCGGCACCGGGCACTGGGAGGCTGCAGGGGCGGCACTGGACACTGGGGGCTGCAGGGGCAGCTGGGGATGGCACCGGGCACTGGGGGCTGCAGGGGCGGCACCGGGCACCACCGGGCTGCAGGGGGTGGCACGGGCACTGGGGGCTGCAGGGGTGGCACCGGGCACCACCGGGCTGCAGGGGGGTGGCACCGGGCACTGGGGGCTGCAGGGGCGGCATGGGGCACTGGGGGCTGCAGGGGCGGCATGGGGCACTGGGAGGCTGCAGGGGCGGCACCGGGCACTGGGGGCTGCAGGGGGCGACACCGGGCACTGGGAGGCTGCGGGGGGCACAGGGCACTGGGAGGCTGGGGGGGGGGCACGGGGCACTGGGGGCTGCAGGGGGCGGCACCGGGCACTGGGAGGCTGCAGGGGGGGCACGGGGCACTGCGGGGCTGCAGGGGGCGGCACCGGGCACCACCGGGCTGCAGGGGGTGGCACCGGGCACTGGGGGGCTGCGGGGGGGGCACGGGGCACTGGGGGCTGCAGGGGGCGGCACCGGGCACTGGGGTCAGCTGGGGGCAGGATAGGGCAGCAGGGGGCAGCAGAAGGCACTGGAGGGCAGTACGGGGCAGCAGAGGGCAGCTGGAGGCAACACAGGGTACTGGGGGCCTGCAGGGGGCAGCAGAGGGCACTGGAGGGCAGCATAGGGTACCAGAAGGCAGCATAGAGTACCAGAGCGCAGAAGGGAGCAGCAGAGGGCACTGGGGCACAGCATGGGGCACCAGAGAGCACTAGGGGGCAGCAGGGGGCAGCAGAGGGCAGCTGGGAGCGACACAGGGCCCTGGGGGGCTGCAGGGGGCGGCACCGGGCACTTGGGGGGCAGCCGGGGTCAGTATAGGGCAGCAGGGGCAGTATGGGGTACCAGGCAGCAGCAGGGAGCAGTAGAAGGCACTGGATGGCAGCAGGGGGCAGCATAGAGTACCAGAGAGCAGAAGGGGGCAGCAGGGGGCATCAGAGAGCAGCAGAGGGCACTGGAGGGCAGCATAGGGTACCAGAAGACAGCAGAGGGCAGCAGGGAGCAGAAGGGGGCAGTAGAGGGCACTGGGGGGCAGCAAGGGGCAGTAGAGGGCACTGGGGGGCAGCATAGGGTACCAGAAAACAGCAGAGGGCAGCAGGGAGCAGAAGGGGGCAGTAGAGGGCACTGGGGGGCAGCAAGGGGCAGTAGAAGGCACTGGGGGGCAGCAGGGAGCAGTAGAGGGCACTGGGGGCAGCAGGGAGAAGCAGAGGGCAGCTGGGGCAACATAGGGCACTGGAGAGTAGCAAAGAGCAGTAGAGGGCGCTGGAGGGCAGCAGGGGGCAGCAGAGAGCAGCAGAGGGCACTGGGGGGCAGCAGACGGCACTGGATGGCAGCAGAGAGCACCAGGGGGCAGCAGAGGGCAGCAGGCAGAGCGGAACAGGGAGAGGGCACTGGGGAGGGGGTACAGAGGGGAGAGGGCAGCAGGGAGAGGGCATTGGAGAACAGGGAGGGAGCAGAGGGCAGCAGGGAGAGGGCACTGGGGAACAGGGAGGGAGCAGAGGGCAGCAGGGAGAGGGCATTGGAGAACAGGGAGGGAGCAGAGGGCAGCAGGGAGAGGGCACTGGGGAACAGGGAGGGAGCAGAGGGCAGCAGGGAGAGGGCACTGGGGAACAGGGAGGGAGCAGAGGGCAGCAGGGAGAGGGCATTGGAGAACAGGGAGAGAGCAGAGGGCAGCAGGGAGAGGGCACTGGGGAACAGGGAGGGAGCAGAAGGCAGCAGGGAGAGGGCACTGGGGAACAGAGAGAGAGCAGAGGGCAGCAGGGAGAGGGCATTGGAGAACAGGGAGAGAGCAGAGGGCAGCAGGGAGAGGGCACTGGGGAACAGGGAGGGAGCAGAAGGCAGCAGGGAGAGGGCACTGGGGAACAGGGAGAGAGCAGAGGGCAGCAGGGAGAGGGTATTGGAGAACAGGGAGGGAGCAGAGGGCAGCAGGGAGAGGGCACTGGGGAACAGGGAGGGAGCAGAGGGCACTGGGGAGAGGGCACTGGGGAACAGGGAGGGAGCAGAGGGCACTGGGGAGAGGGCACTGGGGAGAAGGGAGGGAGCAGAGGGCACTGGGGAGAGGGCACTGGAGAACAGGGAGGGAGCAGAGGGCAGCAGGGAGAGGGCACTGGGGAGAAGGGAGGGAGCAGAGGGCAGCAGGGAGAGGGCACTGGGGAGAAGGGAGGGAGCAGAGGGCACTGGGGAGAGGGCCCTGGGGCGAGGGCCCCGGGGCGGTGCTGTCCCCCCGGGGCAGTGCTGTCCCCCTGGGCTGGTGCTGTCTCCCTGGCCCCGTTTGGGGGGGGGGGGGGGTTGGCACCATCCCCAGGCGAGGTGCCAGCCTGTGCCCCCCTGCCCAGCAACAAGGAGTGCCCCACCTGCCGCAAGAAGCTGGTCTCCAAGCGCTCCCTGCGCCCCGACCCCAACTTCGACGCCCTCATCTCCAAGATCTACCCCAGCAGGGACGAGTACGAGGCGCACCAGGACCGGGTGCTGGCCAAGCTCAGCCGCCTGCACAACCAGCAGGCCCTCAGCAGCAGCATCGAGGAGGGGCTCAAGATGCAGGCCATGCACAGGTGGGGGAGGGCACAGCTGGCACAGCTGCCCCTGCTGCCCCAGGGGGCCCAGACCTCCCCTCCCCTCCCTGGAGGCCATCCGCAGCTTCCCCTGGCATCCCAACCCTTCACTGATGTGCCCCTGAGCTCCCCTCCCCCTGCTGCCCCTCCTGAGCTTCCCTCCCTTCCTGCTGCCCCTCCTGAGCTCCCCTCCCTCCCTGCTGCTCCCCCTGAGCTCCCCTCCCTCCCTGCTGCCCCTCCTGAGCTCCCCTCCCTCCCTGCTGCCCCTCCTGAGCTCCCCTCCCTCCCTGCTGCCCCTCCTGAGCTCCCCTCCCTCCCTGCTGCTCTCCCTGAGCTCCCCTCCCTCCCTGCTGCCCCTCCTGAGCTCCCCTCCCTCCCTGCTGCTCCCCTGAGCTCCCTCCCCCTGCTGCCACTCCTGAGCTCCCCTCCCCCTGCTGCCCCTCCTGAGCTCCCCTCCCCCGCTGCCCCTCCTGAGCTCCCCCCCCCCCGCTGCCCCTCCTGAGCTCCCTCCCCCCGCTGCCCCTCCTGAGCTCCCCTCCCCCGCTGCCCCTCCTGAGCTCCCTCCCCCTGCTGCCCCTCCTGAGCTTCCCTCCCTCCCTGCTGCTCCCCTGAGCTTCTCTCCCTCCCTGAGCTTCCCCCTGAGCTCCCTCCCTCCCTGCTGCTCCCCCTGAGCTCCCCTCCCTCCCTGCTGCTCCCCTGAGCTCCCCTCCCCCTGCTGCCCCTGCTGAGCTCCCTCCCTCCCTGCTGCTCCCCCTGAGCTCCCCTCCCCCTGCTGCCCCTCCTGAGCTTCCCTCCCTTCCTGCTGCTCCCCTGAGCTCCCTCCCTCCCTGCTGCCCCTCTTGAGCTTCCCTCCCATCTCAGCCCCTCCCTGAGCCTCCCTGAAGCTGCTCTGCTCGGGCCCCAGGTGCTCCTCACTCTCCTCTGTGGAGCTCTGGCTGCCTCCTTCCCCTCTCCACCTCTGGAGCTCCTCCTTGGCCCCGCGGCTCCCCCTGCCCCGCGGCTCCCCCTGCCCCGCGGCTCCCCCTGCCCCGCGGCGGCCCCTCCCCTGGAGCTCCCCCTCTGCCAGCCGCCCTCTGCTGAACTCCTCCCCCGGAGCCCCTCCCCTGGAGCTCCCTTTCGGCCCTCGCCCCTCCCCTGGCTGCTGGCTGGCCCCGTGGACTCTGGGCTGGCCCCGTGGACTCTGGGCTGGCCCCGGGGGCTGCGGGCTGGCCCCGTGGACTCTGGGCTGGCCCCGGGGGCTGCGGGCTGGCCCCGTGGACTCTGGGCTGGCCGCCTGGGCTGCGGGCTGGCCCCTTGGGCTGCGGGCTGGCTCCCTGGACTCTGGGCTGGCCCCGGGGGCTGCGGGCTGGCCCCGTGGGCTGCGGGATGGCCCCCCGGGCTGCGGGATAGCTCCGTGGGCTGCGGGCTGGCTGCCTGGGCTGCGGGCTAGCTCCTTGGGCTGCGGGCTGGCCCCGTGGGTGCTGGGCTGGCCCCGTGGGTGCCGGGCTGGCTCCAGGGTCTCCGTTTCGAGCGGCTCCCCCCCCGGCAGGGCGCAGCGTGTGCGGAAGCTGCACCAGGAGTCGGACAACGCCACCTTCAGCGGCGGGGAGGACAACTGCGACAGCCGCTCGCACCTCAGCAGCGCCTCGGCCCCCGGCCACCCCGAGGCCGGCCCCAGCCGCAAGCGCTCCCGCGGCTCCGACGACTCCGGCCCCGAGCCCGACCCCGAGGCCCCCCACGAAGGGGGCGGCAGGGGCAGCCCCGAGGCCGGGCTGGAGCCGGGCACCAGCGAGATCGAGCTGGTGTTCCGAGCGCACCCCCTGCTGGTGGAGAAGGGAGAGTACAGCCAGACCCGGTGCGGGGGGCTGGAGGGGAAGGGGGGAGGAACCTGGGGGTGGTTGGAGGGCAGTGGGAAGGGAGGGGAGGAGGAGCCTGGGGGGGTTGGAGGGGAGTGGGAAGGGAGGGGAGGAGGAGCCTGGGGGTTGGAGGAGTGGGAAGGGAGGGGAGGAGGAGCCTGGGGGGGTTGGAGGGAGTGGGAAGGGAGGGGAGGAGGAGCCTGGGGGTTGGAGGAGTGGGAAGGGAGGGGAGGAGGAGCCTGGGGGGTTGGAGGAGTGGGAAGGGAGGGGAGGAGGAGCCTGGGGGGTTGGAGGAGTGGGAAGGGAGGGGGAGGAGGAGCCTGGGGGTTGGAGGAGTGGGAAGGGAGGGGAGGAGGAGCCTGGGGGGGTTGGAGGGGAGTGGGAAGGGAGGGGAGGAGGAGCCTGGGGGGTTGGAGGAGTGGGAAGGGAGGGGAGGAGGAGCCTGGGGGTTGGAGGAGTGGGGGCGACTGGGGCTGGAAGGGACTCATCTCCCTCTCCTAACTTCCCTTCTCTCTCCCTCTCCTTCCTTTCCTCCTTTGCCTCTGCCCTTTCTTTAACCTTCCTCCTCCCTCTCTTTCTCTCCCTTTTTCTCTTTTCCTCTTCCCTCTCTTTTCCTCTTCCCTCTCTTTTCCTCTTCCCTCTCTTTTCCTCTTCCCTCTCTTTTCCTCTTCCTCTCTTTTCCTCTTCCCTCTCTTTTCCTCTTCCCTCTCTTTTCCTCTTCCCTCTCTTTTCCTCTTCCCTCTCTTTTCCTCTTCCCTCTCTTTTCCTCTTCCCTCTCTTTTCCTCTTCCCTCTCTTTTCCTCTTCCCTCTCTTTTCCTCTTCCCTCTCTTTTCCTCTTCCCTCTCTTTTCCTCTTCCCTCTCTTTTCCCTCTCTTTTCCTCTTCCCTCTCTTTTCCTCCCCCTCTCCCCCTCCTTTCTCCCCCCTCCCCCTCTCCCCCCTCCTTTCTCCTTCCTCCTCCCCCTCTCCCCCCTTCCTCCCCCTTCCTCCCCCTTCCTCCCCCCTTCCTCCCCCCTTCCTCCCCCTTCCTCCCCTCCTTCCTCCCCCCTTCCTCCCCTCCTTCCTCCCCTCCTTCCTCCCCCTCCTTCCTCCCCCTCCTTCCTCCCCCTCCTTCCTCCCCCTCCTTCCTCCCCCCTCCTTCCTCCCCCTCCTTCCTCCCCCCTCCCCTTCCTCCCCCTCCTTCCTCCCCCCTCCTTCCTCCCCCTCCTTCCTCCCCCCCCTTCCTCCCCCCTCCTTCCTCCCCCTCCTTCCTCCCCCCTCCTTCCTCCCCCTCCTTCCTCCCCCTCCTTCCTCCCCCTCCTTCCTCCCCCTCCTTCCTCCCCCCTCCTTCCTCCCCCTCCTTCCTCCCCCTCCTTCCTCCCCCCTCCTTCCTCCCCCTCCTTCCTCCCCCTCCTTCCTCCCCCTCTCCTTTTCCCCCCTCCCCTCTCTCCTTTTTCCCCCTCCCCCTCTCTCCTTTTTCCCCCCTCCCCCTCTCTCCTTTTTCCCCCCTCCCCCTCTCTCCTTTTTCCTTTCCTCTTTCTTTTCCTCCTTTTCTCTTTTTCCAACCTTCCCTCTCCTTTCCTTCTTCCTCCTCCTTTTTCTTCTTCCCACTTTCTCCCTCTCCCTTCCTCTCCATTTTTCCTGTCTCCTCTCTGACCTTCCTCCTCTACTTTTCCTTCTTCTTTCCTCTTTAATCTTTCTTCAATTTCCCTTCCTCCCCTCCTCCCTCCTCCCCCCTCCCCCCCAGCTATGTCAAGACCACAGCCAACGCCACTGTTGATCACCTCTCCAAGTACCTGGCCCTGAGGATCGCCCTGGAGGAGGCCCCAGGGCCCTGCCCCGAGGCTGCAGCAGGGCTGGAGGAGGTCTCAGAGAAGCAGTACACAATCTACATCACCACCCCCGGCGGCACCTTCACGGTGGGGGGCGCTGGGAGGGACTGGGAGAGGGTTGGGAGGGACTGGGGAGGGGTTGGGAGGGACTGGGGAGGGGTTGGGAGGGACTGGGGAGGGGTTGGGAGGGACTGGGGAGGGGTTGGGAGAGGACTGGGAGGGACTGGGAGAGGGTTGGGAGGGGTTGGGAGGGACTGGGGAGGGGTTGGGAGGGACTGGGAGGGACTGGGAGGGGGTTGGGAGGGACTGGGAGGGACTGGGGAGGGATTGGGAGGGACTGGGAGGGACTGGGAGGGACTGGGAGGGGGTTGGGAGGGACTGGGAGGGACTGGGGAGGGGTTGGGAGGGACTGGAGAGGGAATTGGGAGGGGTTTGGGGGGACTGGGAGGGGGTTGGGACTTTGACGGTCTGGAGGCCAGCCAGAGGCCTTTGGGGGGCCCAGGGGGACCCCAAAGCTGAAGCCCCCTCCCCATCCCCCAGACCCTCAACGGTTCCCTGACCCTGGAGCTGGTCAATGAGAAGTACTGGAAGGTCAGCAAGCCCCTGGAGCTCTACTATGCCCCCACCAAGGAGCAGAAGTGAGGGGCTGGGGGCTCCCCCAAACCTCCTGGGGTGCCCTCAGCGCTCCTGCAGCCCCCTCCGGCCTCTTGGGGGCTCCAGGGCCCTTCAAGCTTGGAAGGGACCCCAAGAGCCTCAGGGGGTCCCCTTAGAGCCCTTGGGGTCCCCTGAGAGTTCTTGGGGTCCTCTCAGAGCCTTTGGGGTCCCCTGAGAGCCTTTAGGGTCCCCTCAGAGCCTTTGTGGTCCCCTGAGAGCCTTTGGGGTCCCCTCAGAGCTCTTGGGGTCCCCTCTCTTCCTGGGGGACTCCTGGAGGAGCACTGTTGGGGTTTGGACATTTGGGTGGGGGGCTGAGGGTCTGCTGCCCCCCCCCCCCAAGGGGGGACAGTTCCCTGCTGGCCTCCTGAGACTTGGAGACCCCCCCCCCAAGACTTGGGGACCCCCCCCAATTCTGTGTCCCCCCCCAATTCTGTGTGTTCCCCCCCTCCCCTTCTCCTCCACTCACCCCCAGTTTGGGGGCAGGGGTCCCTGGTGCTTTGGGGGGACCTTGGGGTGGGGATGGGGGTCCCCCATGACCCTGACCCCCAGCACCCCCCCAGGGGTTCCCCCTCCCCACAGGCTCTGTGTCCTTCCCCCCCCAGCCAAGGGTGGCACCACACTGTGGGGGGGCAGCAGGGTGGGGGGGTCGTGGGGGAGGGGAGCACACAGTTGGGGACCCCCACCCACCTTGACCCCCAAACACACACACCCCCACCCCCCGACCTCAATAAAGACAAACTTGAGGTCCTCTGAGCTTTACCCACCAGGGGGCGCCGGGGGGAGGGGGCACCAAGGGGGAGACTTCAGGGGATGGGGCACCAGGGGGAGGGGGCACCAGAGGGAGTGGGCACCAAGGGGAGGGGGCACTGAGGGGGAGACACTGAAGGGGCACCAAGGGGAGCTGGCACCAGGGGAGGGGGCACCAGGGGCAGCTGGCACCAAGGGCAGAGGGCACCGGGGAGCTGGCACCAAGGGAGGGGGCACCAAGTGGGGAGACACAGGGGGCACCAGGGGGAGTGGGCACCAGGGGGAGACACTGAGGGGGCACCAGGAGCTGGCACCAAGGGGAGTGGGCACCAGAGGAGTGGGCACCAAGGGGGCTGGCACCAGGGAAGGGGTGCCAAGGGGAGGGGGCACCAAGGGGAGGGGGCACCAATGGGGAGACACTGAGTGAGCACCAAGGGGAGTGGGCACCAAGTGGGGAGACACAGGGGGCACCAGGGGGAGGGGGCACCAGGGGGGGAGACGCAGGGTGCACTAGAGGGATTGGGCACCAAGGGGGGCTGGCACCAAGGGGAGGGGGCACCAAGTGGGGAGACACTGAGGGGGCACCAGGGGGAGGGGGCACCAAGGGGGGGAGATAGTCCTGGGGGGCAGGTGGCAGGAGGGGGAGATGCCACCAGGAGAGGGTTGGTGGCACCAGGGTAAGGGTTGATGCCTGCAGGGGGTGGTGGTGCCACCAGGGGCTGGGGGTGGCAGCAGGGGGGGGGTGGCACCACGGGGTGGGGTGGCAGCAGAGGGTGAGGGAGGCTGATGCCAGCCCGGGGGCCACCTCCCCCCCACCTCCCGGGGGCTGGGTTGGCAGGGGCTGGGTTGGCAGGGGCAGTGCCCGGGGGGGGGTGGGTGCCAGGGGCTGGGTTGGCAGGGGCTGGGTTGGCAGGGGCAGTGCCTGGGGGGTGGGTGGGTGCCAGGGGCTGGGTTGGCAGGGGCTGGGTTGGCAGGGGCAGTGCCCGGGGGGGTGGGTGGGTGCCAGGGGCTGGGTTGGCAGGGGCTGGGTTGGCAGGGGCAGTGCCTGGGGGGGAGTTGGGGGGGTGCCAGGGGCTGGGTTGGCAGGGGCAGTGCCCGGGGGGGGGTGGGTGGGTGCCAGGGGCTGGGTTGGCAGGGGCAGTGCCCAGGGTGGGGGTGCCAGGGGGCACCTCAGAAGTTGGGTTTGTGCTTCTTGAGCTCCACCATGAGGTGGTGCAGGTTGATGAGGTCTGCCCGGGCCGGCAGTGCCCGCAGCGGGGGCAGTGCCAGCAGCTTGTGGAAGCGGTGGTAGTACTGAATCAGCTGCGTCAGCGCCCCCTGCCGGCACAGGCACGGCTGGGCACGGACCCACGGAGCACCCGGGACCCCCAGGGCACCCCAGGACCCCCGCACCGGGCACAGCTGGGCACAGACCCCCAGGACCCCCGCACCGGGCACAGCTGGGCACAGACCCCCAGGACCCCCACACCGGGCACAGCTGGGCACAGACCCCCAGGACCCCCCACACCGGGCACAGCTGGGCACCCACACCCCCAGGACCCCCCACACCGGGCACAGCTGGGCACCCACACCCCCAGGACCCCCAACACCGGGCACAGCTGGGCACCCACACCCCCAGGACCCCTGCACTGGGCACAGCTGGGCACCCACACCCCCAGGGCACCCCAGGACCCCCAACACCGGGCACAGCTGGGCACCCACACCCCAGGACCCCACACCGGGCACAGCTGGGCACCCACACCCCCAGGACCCCCACACCGGGCACAGCTGGGCACCCACACCCCCAGGACCCCCCACACCGGGCACAGCTGGGCACCCACACCCCCAGGACCCCTGCACCGGGCACAGCTGGGCACCCACACCCCCAGGATCCCCAACACCGGGCACAGCTGGGCACCCACACCCCCAGGATCCCCAACACCGGGCACAGCTGGGCACCCACACCCCCAGGACCCCTGCACCGGGCACAGCTGGGCACCCACACCCCAGGACCCCCACACCGGGCACAGCTGGGCACAGACCCCAGGACCCCCACACTGGGCACAGCTGGGCACCCACACCCCAGGACCCCCACACCGGGCACAGCTGGGCACCCACACCCCAGGACCCCCACACCGGGCACAGCTGGGCACCCACACCCCCAGGACCCCACACCGGGCACAGCTGGGCACCCACACCCCAGGACCCCTGCACCGGGCACAGCTGGGCACCCACACCCCCAGGATCCCCAACACCGGGCACAGCTGGGCACCCACACCCCAGGATCCCCAACACCGGGCACAGCTGGGCACCCACACCCCCAGGACCCCTGCACCGGGCACAGCTGGGCACCCACACCCCCAGGACCCCCACACCGGGCACAGCTGGGCACAGACCCCCAGGACCCCCACACTGGGCACAGCTGGGCACCCACACCCCCAGGACCCCACACTGGGCACAGCTGGGCACCCACACCCCAGGACCCCCACACCGGGCACAGCTGGGCACCCACACCCCCAGGATCCCCAACACCGGGCACAGCTGGGCACCCACACCCCCAGGACCCCTGCACCGGGCACAGCTGGGCACCCACACCCCCAGGACCCCCGCACCGGGCACAGCTGGGCACCCACACCCCCAGGACCCCTGCACCGGGCACAGCTGGGCACCCACACCCCCAGGACCCCCACACCGGGCACAGCTGGGCACCCACACCCCCAGGATCCCCAACACCGGGCACAGCTGGGCACCCACACCCCAGGACCCTGCACCGGGCACAGCTGGGCACCCACACCCCAGGACCCCCACACCGGGCACAGCTGGGCACCCACACCCCAGGACCCCTGCACCGGGCACAGCTGGGCACCCACACCCCCAGGGCACCCCCAGGACCCCCACACCAGGCACAGCTGGGCACAGACCCCAGGACCCCACACCGGGCACAGCTGGGCACCCACACCCCCAGGGCACCCCCAGGACCCCCACACCGGGCACAGCTGGGCACCCACACCCCAGGGCACCCCCAGGACCCCCACACCGGGCACAGCTGGGCACCCACACCCCCAGGACCCCCCACACCGGGCACAGCTGGGCACCCCACACCCCAGGACCCCCACACCGGGCACAGCTGGGCACCCACACCCCAGGACCCCCACACCGGGCACAGCTGGGCACCCACACCCCAGGACCCCTGCACCGGGCACAGCTGGGCACCCACACCCCCAGGACCCCACCCCCAGGACCTTCCAAGTTCCCCTCAGGATACCTCCAGGACCCCCAGACCTCACTCAGACATCCCCCGCCCCCAAAGAATCCCCCAGGGCCCCTCCAGACCCCTCCTGACCCCCAGGACCCCTCCAGACCTCCCTCAGCACCCACCCCAACCCCCCAGGAATCCCTCTAGCCCCCCAGGACCCCTCCCAGATCTCCCTCATAACCCCAGGACCCCTCTACACCACCTTCAGCCCCCGGACCCTCCAAGTCCCCTCAGACCCCCTCAGCCCCCTCCAGGACCCCTCCAGACCTCCCTCAGACCCCCAGACCTCCCCTGAATCCCCTAGACCCTCCAGGACCCCTCCCAGATCTCCCTCAGTACCACCAGGACCACTCCACACGTCCCTCAGACCCCCAGGACTGCTCCAGACCTCTCCCAGACCCCCAGGACCGCTCCAGGACCCTCCAAGTCCCCCTGAGCCCCCAGGACACCTCCAGACCTCCCTCAGACCCCCAGATATCCCTCTAGACCCTCTAGGACCCCTCCAGATCTCCCTCAGACCCCCCAGGACTGCTCCACATCACCCTCAGACCCCCCAGGACCCTCCAAGTCCCCTCAGACCCACCCAGGACCCCTCCAGACCTCCCCCAGAATGCCCCTAGACCCCTCCCCAGGACCCCTCCCAGATCTCCCTCAGACCCCCAGAACCCTTCCAGGCCTCCCCCAAACCCCAGGACCCCTCCCAGATCTCCCTCAGACCCCAGGACTGCTCCACACCACCCTCAGACCCCCAGGACCCTCCAAGTCCCCCTCAGCTCCCCCAGGACACCCCCAGGACCCGTCCAGACCTCCCCCGACCCCAAGACCCTTCCAGACCTCCCCTGACCCCCAGGACCCTTCCAGATCTCCTTTAGACCCCCAGGACCCCTCCACACCACCCCAGCCCGCCTCAGCCCTCCAGGATCCCTCTCAGATCTCCCTCAGCCCCCCAGGCCCCCTCCAGATCTCCTCAGCCCCCAGGACACCTCCAGACCTCACTCAGACCCCCTAGGAATCCCTCTAGACCCTCCAGGACCCCTCCAGATCTCCCTCAGACCCCCAGGACCCTTCCAGGCCTCCCCCAAACCCCAGGACACCTCCAGACCTCCCTCAGACACCCCCAGGACCCCTCCAGATCCCCCCATACACCCCCAGACTTCCCTCAGAACCCCAGGAACCCCCAAGTCCCCTCAGGAGACCCCCAGGACCCCTCCAGCCCCCCCCCCAGCCCCACCTGGATGATGCTGGTTCCGTTCTTGAAGTTGCTGAAGGACCTCATCACGTCCTGGCTCAGGGCCTCCACCGAGGCCTTCCAGGAGCTGGAGAAGCCTCTGGCCAGCTGGGTGACCCTGGCTGGGGGGGGGACAGCAGCCCTGAGGACCCCCAGCAGCCCCCAGCCCCACCCCCAGCTGCCCCAGGGGCACCAAGGCCATGGGGGAGGAGATCCAGAGGGATCCAGGTGGGATCCAAGGGGCTGAAGGTCACCAAGCAGCTCCAGAGGGATCCAGGTGGGATCCAAGGGGGCTGAAGGTCACCAAGCAGCTCCAGAGGGATCCAGGTGGGATCCAAGGGGCTGAAGGTCACCAAGGAGCTCCAGAGGGATCCAGGTGGGATCCAAGGGGCTGAAGGTCACCAAGGAGCTCCTAGAGGGATCCAGGTGGGATCCAAGGGGCTGAAGGTCACCAAGGAGCTCCAGAGGGATCCAGGTGGGATCCAAGGGGCTGAAGGTCACCAAGGAGCTCCTAGAGGGATCCAGGTGGGATCCAAGGGGCTGAAGGTCACCAAGGAGCTCCAGAGAAGGATCCAGGTGGGATCCAAGGGGCTGAAGGTCACCAAGGAGCTCCTAGAGGGATCCAGGTGGGATCCAAGGGGCTGAAGGTCACCAAGGAGCTCCTAGAGGGATCCAAGTGGGATCCAAGGGGCTGAAGGTCACCAAGGAGCTCCAGAGGGATCCAGGTGGGATCCAAGGGGCTGAAGGTCACCAAGGAGCTCCTAGAGGGATCCAGGTGGGATCCAAGGGGCTGAAGGTCACCAAGGAGCTCCAGAGAAGGATCCAGGTGGGATCCAAGGGGCTGAAGGTCACCAAGGAGCTCCAGAGAAGGATCCAGGTGGGATCCAAGGGGCTGAAGGTCACCAAGGAGCTCCTAGAGGGATCCAGGTGGGATCCAAGGGGCTGAAGGTCACCAAGGAGCTCCAGAGGGATCCAGGTGGGATCCAAGGGGCTGAAGGTCACCAAGGCCAAAGGTTGGTTCCCACCAGGCCCATGAAGGTCTTCTCCAACCCAGCCAAAGCCTTGATCCCAGCTCCCAGGCTCCTTGATCCCAGCTCCCAGGCTCCATGATCCCAGCTCCCATGATCCCAGCTCCTCTTCACCTTCCTCCCCACGGAGCTTCTCCATCTGCCCCTTCTCCAGCAGGGCTTCGGCCTCCTTGACGAAGGAAATCATCCCCCCGAAGGGAGGAGCCAGCAGCTCCTCAATGAACTCCTGCAGGAGAGGACAAGGACCTCCAGGAGCTGCCCCCAGGGCTGGGGTCCCCCCCCAGGCTCAGAGGAACCCCCAGGTGGGGTTGGGTCTCACCTGGGTGCGAGCAGACAGCAGCTGCTGGAAGCCTTCCACCTCCTTGCTCTCCTCAACCGCTCGCTCCTAGGGGTGGGGGAAGAAGGCTTTGAGCTCCTCCCAGGAAGGTCTGGGAGGGGTCCCCAAGGGTTGGGGAGGTCACAGTTGGGGGGAGAGTAAAGTCAAACCCAACCCAACCCAACTCAACCCAACCCAACCAACCCAACTCAATCCAACTCAATTTAACCCAACCCAACCAACTCAATTGAACCCAACCCAACTCAATCCAATTCAAACCAACCCAGCTGAACCCAACTCAACCCAACTCAAGTCCCCCAACTCAACTCAATTCAACCCATCCCAACCCAACTCCACCAACTCAATTCAACCCAACCCAACTCCACCCAACTCAAACAACCCAACTCAATCCAACTCAAACCAACCCAACTGAACCCAACTGAACCCAACCCAACCCCACTCAACCAACACAACTCAATTCAACCAAGCCAATTCAATCCAATTCAATCCAACCCAATTGAACCCAACCCAACCCCACCAACTCAACTCAATCCAACTCAAACCAACCCAACTGAACCCAACTCAATCCAACTCAACCCAACCCACCTCAACCCAACTCCATCCAACTCAATCAGCCCAACCCAACTCAACCAACCCAACTCCACCAACTCAACTCAACCCAACCCCACCCAAGCAACTCAACCCAATCCAACCAACCCAACTCAATCCAATTCAATCCAACCCAATTGAACCCAACCCAACTCCACCCACTCAACTCAATCCAACTCAACCCAACCCACCTCAACCCAACTCCACCCACCTCAACCCAACTCAATCCAACTCAATCCAAGCCACCTCAACCCAACTCAATCAACCCAACCCAACCCCACCAACTCAATGCAACCCAGTTGAACCCAACCCAACTCCACCAACTCAACTCAATCCAACCCAATTGAACCCAATCCAACTCCACCAACTCAACCCAACCCACCTCAACCCAACTCCATCCAACTCAATCAACCCAACCCAACTCCACCCACTCAACTCAATCCAACTCAACCCAACTCCATCCAACTCAATCAACCCAACCCAACTCCACCAACTCAATGCAACCCAATTGTACCCAACCCAACTCCACCAACTCAACCCAACCCTGCTCTCCAAGCCCAGGGGGGGTCTCTGGGGTTTCAGGAAGGCCCTGTTTGGGGCTGGGGGTGGGAGTCTCACTCTTACCATGAGGACCCCCAGCATCATATCGTAGTTATTGATGAGAAAGATCAGCTGCTCCTTGCGCGAGGAGAACTCCGCTGCCACCCGCAGGACAAAGTTCTCCACCTCCACCTGCAGGGCCAGGAGGAGACCCCAGGAGCTTCAGAGCACCCCAAAAGAGACCAAAGTGGGGAGGGGAAGGTCCCATGGTTCCATATCGCTCTGGAGCTCCTCACCAATGGCTACAGATTCTGACTCAACCCAACCTGACTCAACCCAACCCAACTCAACCCAACCCAACCCAACTCAACCCAACCCAACCCAACTCAACCCATCCCAACCCTACCCATCCCAACCCAGCTCATCCCAACCTAACCCAACTCCACCCAACCCAACCCTACCCATCCCAACCTAACCCTACCCATTCCAACCTAACCCAACTCCACCCAACCCAAGCCCCCAGCACAAAGCTCTCCACCTGCAGGACAAAGAGGAGGAGGAGGAGGAGGAGAAGAAGACCCCCCAAAACTTCAGAGCACCCCAAAATAAAGCTCAGCTTGGGAGCAGGGTCTTGGATCCCCTTGAAGCCCACCTGGAGCTGCCCCAGCAGGGCGTTGGTCTTCTCGTTGGGGAAGGTTTGGTTGATGCTGACGATGGCAGAGGAGAACTCCGCGTAGCGCCGCGTGATCTGGGGGGGGTTGGGATGGGATGGGTTGGGTTAGTTGGTTGGGTTGAGTTGGGATGGACTGAGTTGCATTGGGTTGAGTTGGGTTGGGATGGGTTGAGTTGGGTTGGGTGGGTTGAGTTGGGTGGGGATGGGTTGAGTTGGGTTGAGTTGCATTAGGTTGGTTGGGTGGGTCGAGTTGGGTTGGATTGAGTTGCGTTGGGTTGGGTTGGTTGAGTTGCATGGGGTTGGGTTGGGATGGGTTGAGTTGGGTTGGGTTGAGTTGCATTGAGTTGAGTTGGATTGAGTTGCATTGGGTTGGTTGGGTGGGTTGAGTGGGTTGAGTTGGGTGGGGATAGGTTGGGTTGAGTTGGGTTAGGATGGGTTGAGTTGGGTTGAGTTGGGTTGGTTGGGTTAGGATGGGTTGAGTTGGGTTGGGCTTAGCTTGAGTCCCCACGGCCAAATGTGACCTCCCCAACCCTTGGGGACCCCTCCCAGGGAGGACCTCAAAGACTTCTCATCCCTCCTCCAGGAGTGAGCAGTGGAAGAGCCCCAGCAGGAGGAAGGCTTCCAGCAGCTGCTTTCTGCCGGCACCCAGCTGGGACCCAACCCCACCTGGGGGCTCCTCTGACTCTGGAGGAGGAGGACACCAGGAGACCCCTCCCCATCCCCCAGGTGCCTACATAGTGGGGCCTGGTGTCCAGGAAGCCGAGAGGCGGGGGTCGGTGCCTTGGATGCTTTGGATGTTGAGCTCCAGGATGTGCTCGAAGCGAGGCCACAGCAGCTCCAGGAGGGTGTCCCAGTACCTGGGGGGGAGGGCAGGGGGGCATCAGGGAGGGGCCTGGGGAGGCTCCTGTGGCATTTTGGAAGCTTCCCAGGGATTTGAGGAGGTTTCTACGGATCTCAGGTGGCTTCCCAGAGCCTTTTGGAGACCTCCCAAGACCTTCCAAGAGCTACCAAGGGATTTTGGAAGCCTTCCAACGGAGTTTGGAGGCCTCCCAATGGCTCTTGAAGACCTCCCAATGGCTCTTGAAGACTTTCCAATGGGTTTTGGAGGCCTCCCAATGGCTCTTGAAGACCTCCCAAGACCTTCCAATGGATTTTGGAGGCATTCCAACAGATTGTGAAGACCTCCCAATGGCTCTTGAAGACCTTCCAAGAACTCCCAATGTATTTTAAAGGCCTCCCAATGGCTCTTGAAGACCTTACAAGACCTTCCAATGGATCTTGGAGGCCTCCCAATGGCTCTTGAAGACCTTACAAGACCTTCCAAGGGATTTTGAAGACCTCTCAATGGCTCTTGAAGACCTTCCAATGGATTTTTAAGACCTTCCAAGACCTTCCAATGGATTTTGGAGGCCTCCCAATGGCTCTTGAAGACCTGCCAAGACCTTCCAATGGATTTTGGACACCTAACAATGGCTCTTGAACACCTTCTAAGAGATTTGAAGACCTTCCAAGAGATTTGGAGACCTTCCAAGACCTTCCAAGGGATTTTAGAGGCCTCCCAATGGCTCTTCAAGACCTCCCAATGGATTTTGAAGACCTTCCAATAGATTTGAAGAACTTCCAAGGGATTTTGGAGGCCTTCCCATGGCTCTTGAAGACCTCCCAATGGATTTTGGAGGCCTCCCAATGGCTTTTGAAGACCTTCCAAGACCTTCCCAATGGGCTTTGGAGGCCTCCCAATGGCTCTTGAAGACCTTCCAAGGGATTTTGAAGACCTTCCAATGACTCTTGAAGACCTTCCAAGACCTTCCCAATGGGTTTTGGAGGCCTCCCAATGGCTTTTGAAGACCTTCCAAGGGATTTTGGAGGCCTCCCAATGGCTCTTGAAGACCTTCCAAGGGATTTTGAAGACCTTCCAATGACTCTCGAAGACCTTCCAAGACCTTCCCAATGGGCTTTGGAGGCCTCCCAATGGCTCTTGAAGACCTTCCAATGGATTTTGGAGACCTCCCAATGGCTCTTGAAGACTTTCCAATGGATTTTGGAGACCTAACAATGGCTCTTGAAGACCTCCCAATGGATTTTGAAGACCTCCCAATGGATTTTGAAGACCTTCCAATAGAATTGAAGACCTTCCAAGACCTTCCAAGGGATTTTGGAGGCCTCCCAATGGCTCTTGAAGACCTTCCAATGACTCTTGAAGACCTTCCAAGACCTTCCAAGGGATTTTGGAGGCCTCCCAATGGCTCTTGAAGACCTTCCAATGACTCTTGAAGACCTTCCAAGACCTTCCAATGGATTTTGGAGGCCTCCCAATGGCTTTTGAAGACCTTCCAAGACCTTCCCAATGGGTTTTGAAGACTTCCCAACGGCTCTTGCAGACCTTCTGAGGCACTTCGGAGCCCTCCCCCTCGCCTTCGCTCCCTCCCACCGACTTCTTGAGGACCTCTGAGGCCTTCCCTTCCCCCCCTCCTCTTCCTCCCCTCCCTCCCAGCTCCTCCCCCCCCCGGACCTGTCCACGGCTGGGACGTTCCTCTTGGCCATAATGGCCTTGAAGCGCAGCACCAGGTGGACGCAGAGGAAGATGGCGATGGCGTCGTAGCAGTCGCCCACGTAGCTCTCCATGTGCTTCTGCCAGGAGGAAGGGAAGGGGAAAGGGGGGTTGGGGCTCCACCTCAAACCCCTCCAGGGGAGCTCCCCCACCCCTCCCCAAGAACCCACCAGGAACATGGTGAGGGTCTTGCCCATGACGCTGTTGAAGAGGTCCTGGGCGCTGGGGCCAGTGACCATGAAGAAGTCGCAGAGGAAGAGGAACTCTCTGCAGCTGTTGTCCAGCAGGGCGTAGTGCTGGCTGCGGAACAGCGACTCAAAGGGGTACTGGGGAGGGGAGAGGACACACAGGGGGTGAGGACAAGCCCAAACCCCCCTCCCCAGAGGTCCTGCAGAGGGGCAGGGAAGGGTTGGGGCTGGCCGGGAGGAGGGCGCCAGGGGGCTCGGGAGCTGGCGGTTGGAGGCCTCCAGGCAGCGCTGGGGGTTCTTCAGAGCAGCCCTGAGCAGCTGGGAAGCCTGCAGCACAACCTGAAGGGCCTTCAGACCACCCTGGAGGGCCTTCAGAGCAGCCCTGAGCAGCTGGGAGGCCTCCAGCACAACCTGAAGGGCCTTCAGACCACCCTGGAGGGCCTTCAGAGCAGCCCCTGAGCATCTGGGAAGCCTCCAGCACACCCTGGAGAGCTTTCAGAGCAGCCCCTGAGCAGCTGGGAGGCCTCCAGCACAGCCTGGAGAGCTTTCAGAGCAGCCCCTGAGCAGCTGGGAAGCCTCCAGCACAGCCTGGAGAGCTTTCAGAGCAGCCCTGAGCAGCTGGGAAGCCTCCAGCACAGCCTGGAGAGCTTTCAGAGCAGCCCTGAGCAGCTGGGAAGCCTCCAGCACAGCCTGGAGAGCTTTCAGAGCAGCCCCTGAGCAGCTGGGACGCCTCCAGCACAGCCTGGAGAGCTTTTCAGACCACCCTGCAGGGCCTTCAGAGCAGCCCTGAGCAGCTGGGAGGCCTCCAGCACAGCCTGGAGAGCTTTTCAGACCACCCTGCAGGGCCTTCAGAGCAGCCCTGAGCAGCTGGGAGGCCTCCAGCACACCCTGCAGGCCCTTCAGACCAACCCTGGAAGGCTTTCAGACCGACCTTGAGGGGCTTTAGACCATCCCTGATGACCTTGGGGACCTCCACCCCAACCATCACTACATTGGAGACCTCCAGCCCAACTCTGAGGATCTCCAGCCCACCATTGAAGACCTTGGAAGACCTCCAGACTACCCTTGAGGACCTCCAGCCCACCCTTGAGGACCTTGGAGACCTCCAGCCCATCCTTGAGAACCTCCAGCCCATCCTTCACTACTTTGAGGACCTTCAGCCCTACCTTCACTACCTTGGAGAACTCCAGCCCAGCTTGGAAGACCTCCAGCCCACCCTTGAGGCCCTCCAGCCTAGCTTGGAAGACATCCAGCCCACCCTTCACTACCTTGGAGACCTCCAACCCAGCTTGGAAGACCTCCAGCCCCTGCTTGAGGACCTCCAGCCCACCCTTCACTACTTTGAGGACCTCCAGCCCACCCTTCACTACCTTGGAGACCTCCAGCCCACCCTTCACTACCTTGAGGACCTCCAGCCCACCCTTCACTACTTTGAGGACCTCCAACCCACCCTTCACTACCTTGAGGACCTCCAGCCCACCCTTCACTACTTTAAGGACCTCCAGCCCACCCTTCACTACTTTAAGGACCTCCAGCCCAGTTTGGAAGACCTCCAAGCCCACCCTTGAGCACCTCCAGCCCACCCTGAGGCCACCTCCAATCCCCCCCTGCTCCGGGCAAGGCCTGGAGCGGAACTAAAGCCCTGGGGGAGCGGCAGGGCCCCAGCTGGAGGTCCCCTGGACCCCTCCCCGGGCCTGGCAGGGGCTGCAGGGGCCAGGCCCACCCTGAGGTCGCTCTTCTGGGCGGCGTGGGGGACGATGATGGGCGCCTCCAGCTCGGCGCCGATGACGGCCCCGCGGTTGCCCAGGGTGAAGACGGTGTTGCGGTTCTTCAGCGAGGGCTTGGAGAAGAACCGTGGGGGTGCCAGGGTCAAGGGCCACACACAGCTGGGCACAGCACTGCCCAGGGCCACCCACAGCCTCCCAGGGCCACCCAGAGCTTCCCAGGGCCACCCAGGGCCGCCCACAGCCTCCCAGGGCCACCCAGGGCCACCCAGAGCCTCCCAGGGCCACCTAGCAGCTTCCACTTCCCCCCAGGGTCACCCAGAGCCTCCCAGGGCCACCCAGAGCCTCCCAGGGCCACCCAGCGCCTTCCACTTCCTCCCAGGACCTCCTAGGACCAACCAGGACTTCCCAGGACCTCCCAGTTTCTCCCAGAACCCCCCAGCACCTTCCACTTCCTCCTGGGACCCCCCAGCACCTTCCACTTCCTCCCAGGTCCTCCCAGTTCCTCCCAGTTCCAACTAGGACCTGCCAGGACCTGCCAGTTCTTCCCAGGACCTGCCAGGAGACTCCAGTTCCTTCCAGGACCTCTCAGATCCTCCCAGATCCTTCCAAGAGCTTCCAGTTCCTCACAGAGCCTCCCAGGACCAGCCCAGTATCAACCAGCACCTCCCAACCCAGCTCAACCCAACCCACCCAACTCAACTCAACCCAACCCAAATCAATCCAACCCAGCCCAACCCAACCCACCCAACTCAACTCAACCCAACCCAACTCAACCCAACCCAACCCAATGCAACCCAATCAACCCAACTCAACCCAGCCCAATTCAACCCAACCAACCCAACCCAACCCAGCCCAATTCAACCCAACCCACCCAACCCTACTCAACCCAACTCAACTCAACCCACCCAACCCCAACCCAACTCAACCTAACCCTACTCAACCCAACCCACCCAACCCAATTCAGCCCAACCCAACCCAACTCTACTCAACCCAACCCACCCAACCCAACTCAACTCTACTAAACCAAACTCAACCCAACCCAACTCAACCCAACCCAACCCTACTCGAATCAACCCAACCTAAATCAGCTCAACTCAATCCAACCAACCCAACCCTATTCAACCCAACCCAACTCAACCCAACCCAACTCCCCAGGATATCCTTCTTGGCTGTGTCCTCCACCCCCATCAGGTCGTCCTTCTCTGCCACTTCCTCGTACTGGGGAGGACAAAATTGGGGGTGGGGAGGGTCAGTGGCCCCAAAGTGTCTCTCAGTGTCCCCCCCAACACCTCCCAGTGCCTCCCCAGTGCCCCCAACACCTCCCAGTGCCCTCCCAGTGCCCCCAACACCTTCCAGTGCCCCCTCCACCTCCCAATGCCCCCAATTCAACCCTCAGCCCTCCAAACACAGCCCCTGGTGTCCTCTAATCCCACTCCCACTGCCATCCCCCCTCTCCAGTGCCCCCCCAGCCCCACCTGGATCTTCATCAGCCTGCTGGTGTAGGACTTGAAGTAGGAGAGGTAGATCTTGCTCATGGTGTCCACATACTGCTCGCGCAGCTCCTGGGCCACTGTCCGCTCGTTGGCCAGCAGGAACTGGTAGAAGAACCTGGCCCAGGGCAGGGCAAGGGGGTGAGGAACCCCCCCCAGGACCACCCCCCAGGAATGGCCTCCATGGATGGCTTGGCTTGGAAGAGGTCTTCAAGGGCAGGCAAGTCCCAACTCAGCCCAATTCAGCCCAACTCAACCTTAAACCCAACCCAACTCAACCTTAACCCAAACCCAGCTCAACTCAGCCTTAACCCCAACCCAACTATGCTCAGTCCAGCCCAACCCAGCTCAGCCCAGCCCAACCCAGCTCAGCCCAACTTCAACCCTACTCAGCTCAGCTCAACCCAGACCAACCCAACTCAGCTCAGCCCAACTTCAACCCTACTCAGCTCAGCTCAACCCAGACCAACCCAACTCAGCTCAGCCCAACCCAGCTCAGCCCAACTTCAACCCTACTCAGCTCAGCCCAACCTCAACCCTACTCAGCTCAGCCCAACCTCAACCCTACTCAGCTCAGCCCAACCTCAACCCTACTCAGCTCAGCCCAACCTCAACCCTACTCAGCTCAGCCCAACCTCAACCCTACTCAGCTCAGCCCAACCCAACTCAATCCAGCCCGACTCATCCTTAACTCCAGCCCAACTCAGCCCAGCTCAACCCAACCCAACTCAACTCAAACCAACCCAACTCAAGCCAGCTCAGCCCAGCCCAACTTCAACCCTACTCAGCCCAACCCAGCCCAACCCAACTCAGCCCAACTCAACTTTAACTGCAACCCAGCTCAGCCCAACCCAGCCCAACCCTGCTCAGTCCAGCCCAACCCAGCCCAACTCAACCTTAACCCCAACCCAACTCAGCTCAGCCCAACCCAACTCAACCCAGCTCAACTCAACCTTAACCCCAGCCCAACTCAGCCCAACTCAACCTTAACCCCAGCCCAGCTCAGCCCAGCTCAGCCCAGCCCAACTCAACCTTAACCCCAACCCAACTCAGCCCAACCCAACTCAACCCAGCTCAACTCAACCTTAACCCCAGCCCAACTCAGCCCAACTCAACCTTAACCCCAACCCAGCTCAGCCCAACCCAGCTCAGCCCAGCCCAACTCAACTTTAACCGCAACCCAGCTCAGCCCAACCCAACTCAACTCAGCCCAACCCAACTCAACCCAGCTCAACTCAACCTTAACTCCAACCCAGCTCAACCTTAACCCCAACCCAACTTCAACCCAGCCCAACTTAACCTTAACCCTAACCCAACTCAGCCTAGCTCAACCCAGCTCATCCCTACCCAGCTCAGCCCAACCCAACTCAACCCAGCCCAACTCAACCTTAACCCCAACCCAACTCAGCCCAGCTCAACCCAGCTGAGCCCAGCCCAACTTCAACCCTACTCAGCTCAGCCCAACCCATCTCAGCTCAGCCCAACCCATCTCAGCTCAGTCCAGCCCAACCCAACCCAGCCCAACTTCAACCCTACTCAGCTCAGCCCAACCCAACTCAGCTCAGCCTAGCCCAACCTAACTCAGCCCAACTCAACCCCACTCAGCCTAGCCCAACCCAGCCCAGCCCAACCCAGCCCAGCCCAACCCAACTCAACCCCACTCAGCCCAGCCCAACCCAGCCCAACTTCAACCCTACTCAGCTCAGCCCAACCCAACTCAGCTCAGCCTAGCCCAACCTAACTCAGCCCAACTCAACCCCACTCAGCCCAGCCCAACCCAGCTCAGCCCAACCCAACTTCAATCCTACTCAGCTCAGCCCAACCCAGCCCAGCCCAACCCAACTCTGCTCAGCTCAGCCCAAGCCAACTCAATCCAACCCAACTCAACCTTAACCCCAGCCCTACTCAACCTCAAGCCCAGCCCAACTCATCCTTAACCCCAGCCCAACTCATCCTTAACCCCAGCCCAGCTCAACCCAACCCAACTCAACTCAAACCCAGCTCAGCCCAGCCCAACTTCAACCCTACTCAGCTTGGCCCAACCCAGGCCAACCCAGCTCAGCCCAGCCCAACTCAATCTTAACCCCAGCCCAACCCACCTCCACCCCACCCAACTCAACCCTAACCCAGCATCAACCCCCTACCCCCCCAAAGCCCCCTTTGGGTGGATCCCATCCCTGATGCTCTCCTCCTGGATCGCGGAGGCAGGGGGTGGGGGGTGTGGGGGGCAGCTGCTTTCTTCTCCACATCCCTTGGGGTCCCTCCACACCCAAGGAGCTTGGAACCTCCCTGGAGCTGCTGGTGGCATGGCCCAGGGGGGTCTCCAGGAGCCCCCTGGGGAGCCTGACCTGTACTTGAGGAGCACATCCTGGGGGATCTGGTAGTTGGTCATCGGCTTCCGGAAGGAATAAATCTTCTGCAGGACAAACTCCCTGATCTTGGTGACAGCCTTGGGGGGAAGGACACCGGAGGTGAGGCTGAGAAGGTCCTTCAGAAGATCCTTGAGGTGGTCAGGAGGTCTTTTTTTGGGGAGGGGGCTCCCTCCTGACCTTGATCTTGAGCTTCTCCAGGATGTGCTGGACGTCGGCGCAGGCCATAGTCTCCCTGAAGGCCTCCTCCTTGACCGAGTTGATCTTGGCATTGAGCTCCTGCAGCTGCTCCAGGAACTCAGGGGAGGTCACTGGGGCCTCCAGGATGGTGCTGAGAGGGAAGAGGAGGAAGAGGAGAAAGAGGAAGAACTTTGGATTGGGTGGATGACAAAGGCTCAGCCGGGGTTTGGCCACCGGCTTCCAGGAGGCCTCCGTGGGGAAGGGTTAAGGAGGGTGAGGAAGGGGTTGGGGGAGGGAGCTCAGAGGGTAGGGGGGAAGGAGGAGAAGGGCCAGGTGGAGGTCCTGGAGCTCCACAGCCTCCCTCCAGAACCTTCCTTCACACCTTCCCTCCACACCTTTCTTGGAGAGCCTCTCTCCACAGTCTCCTTCCAGAGCCTCCCTGGAGAACCTCTCTCCAGAGCCTCCCTGGAGAGCCTCTCTCCAGAGCCTCCCTGGAGAGCCTCTCTCCAGAGCCTCCCTCCAGAGCCTCCCTGGAGAGCCTCTCTCCAGACCCTCCCTCCAGAGCCTCTCTCCAGAACCTCCCTCCAGAGCCTCCCTGGAGAACCTCTCTCCAGACCCTCCCTGGAGAACCTCCCTGGAGAACCTCTCTCCAGAGCCTCCCTCCAGAGCTTCCCTGGAGAGCCTCCCTCCAGAGCCTCTCTCCAGAGCCTCCCTGGAGAGCCTCCCTCCAGACCCTCCCTGGAGAGCCTCCCTCCAGAACTTCCTCCCACGCCCTCCCCACACACTCTTCCCTCTCTCAGCCTCCCTGGAGAACCTCCCTCCAGAGCCTCCTTCCAAAGCCTCCCTAGAGAACCTCTCTCCAGAGCCTCTCTGGAGAACCTCCCTCCAGAGCCTCCTTCCAAAGCCTCCCTAGAGAACCTCTCTCCAGAGCCTCTCTGGAGAACCTCTCTCCAGAGCCTCCTTCCAAAGCCTCCCTAGAGAACCTCTCTCCAGAGCCTCTCTGGAGAACCTCTCTCCAGAGCCTCCTTCCAAAGCCTCCCTAGAGACCCTCCCTCCAGAGCCTCCCTGGAGAACCTCCCTCCAAAACTTCCTCCCACACCCTCCCCCCACACTCTTCCCCCCCTCAGTCTCCCTCCTCAATCTGCCTGGAGAACCTCTCTCCAGGACCTCCCTCCACAGCCTCCCTGGAGAGCCTCCCTCCAGAGCCTCCTTCCAAAGCCTCCCTAGAGAACCTCCCTCCAGAGCCCCTCTGGATAACCTCCCTCCAGAGCCTCCCTCCAGATCCTTCCCCCTCAGCCTCCCTCCAGATCCTTCCCCCTCAGCCTCCTTGCCCTTGTGAAGCCTCCAGCTCACCTTTGCCCTCCTCCTCCTCCTCCTCCCCCTCCCCACCCCCAGAGCTCCTCTCCTGCCCCTCGGCCGTGTCCCGTTGGGGAGAGGCTTCCCCTGGCACCTCCTGGGCACCCCTGGGCCCTACCTGATCATGGTGCCAGGCACCACCAGCTCGTCCAGGAGCTGCCCCAGCTGCCTTCTCACCACCCTCCTGTTCCTCAGCCTCAGGTTCATGGCCACTGACTGCTCCTGCAGGGTCCTGATCTCGCTGCTGATGCTGCTGAGGTCGCACTGGAAGCTGCTCAGCATCTGCTGCATGCGCTGGGGGCAGAGGGCAGGGGGCACAGGGCCCTTGGGTGGGGGGCAGAAGAGGCTGGGGACAGTGGGGGAGGGGCAGAAGGGCTGGGGAAAGCTTTGGGGGGCAGAAAGGGTTGGGGGCAGCTCTAAGGGGCAGAAGGGGTTGGGGCAGGAGGGGCTGGGGGCAGCACTGATGGGCAGGAGGGGCTGGGGGCAGCTCTGAGGGGTTGGGGACAGCTCTGAGGGGCAGGAGGGGCTGGGGACAGCTCTGAGGGGTTGGGGACAGCTCTGAGGGGCAGGAGGGGCTGGGGGCAGCACTGAGGGGTTGGGGACAGCTCTGAGGGGCAGGAGGGCTGGGGACAGCTCTGAGGGGCAGGAGGGGCTGGGGGACAGCTCTGAGGGGCAGGAGGGGCTGGGGGACAGCTCTGAGGGGCAGGAGGGGCTGGGGGACAGCTCTGAGGGGTTGGGGACAGCTCTGAGGGGCAGGAGGGGCTGGGGGACAGCTCTGAGGGGCATGAGGGGCTGGGGGCAGCACTGAGGGGTTGGGGGCAGCTCTGAGGGGCAGAGAAGTTTGGGGACAGCTCTGGAGATGCTTTTGGGGGAGGGACAAAAGAGTTTGGGGGCACATAAGCGTTGGGAGATAGCTCTAAGAGGCAAAAGGAGTGAGGGGCAGAAAGGTTTGGGGACAGCTGTGGGAGGCAGAAGGGTTAGGGGAGACTTTGGGGACAGTTTTGGGGGGGACAGAAGACTTTGGGGACACAGAAGAAGAGCTGGGGGGGGCTCACCTCGAGGATGGCATCACAGGCAGTGATCTGGGTGTGGAGGGAGGCAATGTTCTCACTCTCCTTGATGTCTGGGGGGGTGAGGAGTTAAGGGCCACCTGGGGGACACTTTGGGGCCACCTCTGTCACAGCCAACCCTTCCCCAGCAGGATACAGTCCCTGATGGAAGCTCTCTCCACCTCCTGCAGCTCCAGCTCCACCTGCTTGGAGTACTCCCTGAGGTCCACACCCTGCAGAGGGGACAGGGGGACAGCTGGGGCACCCTGGGGGGACACACCAGGGGGCTGGAGGGGGGACATGAAGGGGGCTGGGGGCTCCAAGGGGAGGACATTATGAGTCTGGGGGCTCAGGAGGGGATGGACACCCAAGAGCCACTCACAGTCTTCAGAGCCTCCTGCACCAAAGCATCCTCCAGGTTGGCCTGGATGTGAACTGGATGGGAAGGGGGAACACACAGTGGGGTCACCACGGGCCCCAAATTGCTCCTGTACCTCCCCTGCCCCCCCAACACCCCTCCCCAATGTCCTCTGACCCCTCCTGGAGCCTCCATCTCCCCCTCCCAGACCCCAAACCATCCTTCCCCTAACCCCAATGTCCTCTGTCCCCATCCCACACCCCCCCCCAGACACCTCTCCAGCCCTCCCTCCCTCCCTCCCACCCCGGTCCCCACCGTGCCGCCCCCTGCCCCCCCCCGGTCCCCACCGTCCACTTCATCCAGCACCAGATCCTCCCCGCCCAGGTCCAGCTCGGGGTCCGGGGGCCCGGGGCCCAGCTCCGCCTCCAGCTCCACTTCCAGCGGCGGCTCCAGGACCCGAACCTGAGGCACAGGGAAGGGATCAGTCCGGTCCGGAGCCCCCTCCCGGCACCGCCCGGACCCTGCTCAGTCCCTCCCGGTCCCCTCCGAGCCCCCCCCGGTACCGCCCGGACCCTGCCCAGTCCCTCCCGGTCCCCTCCGAGCCCCCCCCGGTACCGCCTGGACCTCTGCCGGCACCGCTCGGACCCTGCCCAGTCCCTCCCGGTCCCCTCCAGCTTGATCCGCAGCCCCTCGGTCCTTTCCGGAGCCCCCCCGGTACCGCCTGGACCTCTGCCGACACCGCTCGGACCCTGACCAGTCCCTCCCGGTCCCCTCCGGCTTGATCCGGAACCCCCCCCCGGTACCGCCCGGACCCTGCCCAGTCCCTCCCGGGTACCGCCGAGCGCAGCCGGGAGCTGCCTTCCGGTACCACCCCCCCCGAACACCCTGCCGGAGCCTCCCTGCCCCGTTCGGAGCCCCCAGATCCCTACCGCGGCCTCCGCCGCCATGTTTGCGGCGTCCCCCGTCACGTGACGCCTCGGTGACGTCACTGCCGCGACGCCGCGGCGTCACGTGGCGCTGCCCCCGGGGCTCGGCGCGCAGACGTCACTTCCCGCCAAAAGCCGTGCCGGGATTACCCCTTCCCTCCCCATCCTCCGCGGCCCGCCCCCCCCGCGTGACGTCACTTCCGCCTTCTCCTTTTCCCCTACCGGCGCGACGCGGGGAGGCCGCAGCCATGGTGAGCGCTGGCGGCATCCGTCGCCATCGGAGCCCCGGCAGAGCGAAGAGGCGGTGGGGACGAGCCGGGGAGGAGCGGGGGGGTGGTGGGGGGTAAGCGGGGGGGCGGGGAATTGAGCGGCGGTGCGGAGTGGGCGGCGGCGGCGGTAGGGGGCTGGATCCCCATCCCGTTCTCCTTCTGCCCTTCCCTCGTGGCCGTCGCCGTGACCGCGTCCCCCGTGGCCGTGTGTCTCCCCCCTCCCCCCGCAGTCTCTCGTCATCCCCGAGAAGTTCCAGCACATCCTGCGCGTTCTCAACACCAACATCGATGGGCGCCGCAAAATCGCCTTCGCCATCACCGCCATTAAGGTGAGGACGAGGAGGAGGAGGAAGGGGGGGGGGACACACAGGCGGGGGCCGTGGGACACGCGTGACCCCCCGGGGGTTTTGTCACCCCCCCCTGCAGGGCGTGGGGCGCCGCTACGCCCACGTGGTGCTGCGGAAGGCTGACATCGACCTGACCAAGCGAGCAGGAGAGCTCACCGAGGACGAGGTGGGCAGGGGGCTGCGGGGCCTGGGGGACGCCCCCGGGGCCGGGGAGAGCCCTTAGGGGGTTTGGGGACAGCTCTGAGGGGGTTGGGGAGGGGCTGGGGGGGCTTGGGACCTTTATAGTGAGGTTAGGGACGTCTGTGAGGGCTTGGGACCTTTAGAGGAGGGGTAGGGGTGTCTCGGGGGCTTGGGACCTTTAAGGAGGGTTGGGGATGTCTCTGAGGGGATTGGGGACGTCTCTTCAGGGGCTTGGGATCTTTATAGGAGGGCTAGGGACATCTCTGAGGGGGTTGGGGACATCTCTGGGGGGGCTTGGGAGCTTTATAGGAGGGTTGGGGACATCTCTGAGGGGCTTGGGGACATCTCTGGGGGCGTTGGGACCTTTATAGGAAGGTTAAGGGCATCTCTGAGGGGGTTGGGGACATCTCTAGGGGGGCTTGGGAGCTTTATAAGAGGGTTGGGGACATCTGTGAGGGGATTGGGACAGTTGTGAGGAGTTGGGACCTTTATAGGAGGGTTAGGGACATCTCTGGGGGGGCTTGGGACCTTTGTAGGAGGGTTAAGGACATCTCTGAGGGGTTTGGGGATGTCTCTGGGGGCACTTGGGACCATTATAGTGGGGTTAGGGACATCTGTGAGGGGTTGGGACCTTTAGAGGAGGGTTAGGGCGTCTCTGGGGGCTTGGGAGCTTTATAGCAAGATTGGGGACATCTCTGAGGGGGTGGGGACCTTTATAGGAAGGTTAAGGACATCTCTGAGGGGGTTGGGGACATCTCTGGGGGGGCTTGGGACCTTTATAGGAGGATTAAGGACATCTCTGAGGGGTTTGGGGATGTCTCTGGGGGCACTTGGGACCATTATAGTGGGGTTAGGGACATCTGTGAGGGGGTTGGGACCTTTAGAGGAGGGTTGGGGCGTCTCTGGGGGCTTGGGAGCTTTGTAGGAGGGTTGGGGACATCTCTGAGGGGGTTGGGGACGTCTCTGGGGGGGCTTGGGAGCTTTGTAGGAAGGTTAAGGACTTCTTTGAGGGGCTTGGGGACATCTCTGAGGGCGTTGGGACCTTTATAGGAAGGTTAAGGGCATCTCTGAGGGGGTTGGGGACATTTCTGGGGAGGCTTGGGGTCTTTATAAGAGGGTTGGGGACATCTCTGAGGGGGTTGAGACCTTTATAGAAGGGTCAGGGGCATCTCTGGGGGGGCTTGGAAGCTTTGTAGGAGGGTTGGGGACATCTCTGGGGGGGCTTGGGACCTTTATAGTGAGGTTAGGGACATCAGTGAGGGGCTTGGGGACATCTCTGGGGGGGGCTTGGGACCTTTATAGGAGGATTGGGGACGTCTCTGAGGGGGTTGGGATCTTTAGAGGAAGCTTAAGGACATCTCTGAGGGGGTTGGGGACCTTTCTGGGGAGGCCTGGGGTCTTTATAGGAGGGTTGGGGACATCTCTGAGTGGGTTGGGGGTGCCTCTGAGGGGGTTGGGACCATTATAGCAGGGTTGGGGACATCTCTGGGGGCTTGGGATCTTTATAAGAGGGTTGGGGACATCTCTGGGGTTGGGGACATTTCTGGGGGAGCTTGGGACCTTTAAGGAGGGTTGGGGATGTCTCTGAGGGGGTTGGGGACATCTCTGGGGGGCTTGGGAGCTTTATAAGAGGATTGGGGACATCCGTGAAGGGGTTAGGACCTTTATAGGAGGGTTAGGGGTGTCTCTGGGGGGCCTTGGGAGCTTTATAGGAGGGTTGGGAACCTCTCTGAGGGGGTTGGGACCTTTATAGGAGGGTCAGGGGCACCTCTGGAGGGGCTTGGTTCCTTTATAGGAAGGTTAAGGGTATCTCTGAGGGGGTTGGGGACATTTCTGGGGGGCCTTGGGATCTTTATAAGAGGGTTGGGGACTCCTCTGGGGGGGTTGGGACAGCTCTGAAGGAGTTGGGACCTTTATAGGAAGGTTAAGGGCATCTCTGAGGGGGTTGGGGACATTTCTGGGGAGGCCTGGGGTCTTTATAAGAGGGTTGGGGACATCTGTGAGGGGGTTGAGACCTTTATGGAAGGGTCAGGGGCATCTCGGGGGGGGCTTGGGAGCTTTGTAGGAGGATTAAGGACATCTCTGAGGGGTTTGGGGATGTCTCTGGGGGCACTTGGGAGCATTATAGTGGGGTTAGGGACATCTGTGAGGGGGTTGGGACCTCTAGAGGAGGGTTAGGGGCGTCTTTGGGGGGGCTTGGAAGCTTTGTGGGAGGGTTGGGGACATCTCTGGTGGGGCTTGGGACCTTTATAGTGAGGTTAGGGACATCAGTGAGGGGCTTGGGGACATCTCTGGCGGGGGCTTGGGACCTTTATAGGAGGATTGGGGACGTCTCTGAGGGGGTTGGGATCTTTAGAGGAAGCTTAAGGACATTTCTGAGGGGGTTGGGGACCTTTCTGGGGAGGCCTGGGGTCTTTATAGGAGTGTTGGGGACATCTCTGAGGGGCTTGGGGATGTCTCTGGTGGGGCTTGGGAGCTCTATAGGAGGGTTGGGGACATCTCTGGAGGGGCTTGGGACCTTTATAGGAGGGTTAAGGACATCTGTGAGGGGGTTGGGGACCTTTAAGGAGGGTTGGGGATGTCTCTGAGAGGGTTGGGGACATCTCTGGGGGCTTGGGAGCTTTATAGGAGGGTTGGGGACATCTCTGGGGGGGTTGGAAACATCTTTGAGGGCGTTGGAGACTCCATGGAGGGCTTTGGGTCCTCTATAGGAGGGTTGGGGACACCTCTGGGGGCTGCATGGAGGGTCTGGGGACATCTCTGAGGGGGTTGGGACCTTTATAGCAGGGTTGGGAGCATCTGGGGGGCTGGAAGCATCTCTGAGGGCGTTGGGGGACTCCATGGAGGGTCTGGGGACATCTCTGAGGGGTTTGGGACCTTTATGGGAGGGTTGGGGCTACCATGGAGGGGTGGAGGTGGGGGGATGTTGGGGACACTTTGAGGGGGTGGAAGTGTCACCTCTTCTTGTCCCCTCCCCAGGTGGAGAGGGTGATCACCATCATGCAGAACCCAAGGCAGTACAAGATCCCAGACTGGTTCCTCAACAGGCAGAAGGATGTCAAGGATGGGAAGTACAGCCAGGTGACAACCTCCTGTCCCCTCCTCCCCTCCTGTCCCCCTCCTGTCCCTTCCTTGTCCTCCCTGACCCCTTAATCCCCCAGGATGTCCAACCCTGCCCTCAGCTCTTTTCAGCCATCCCCAACCCCTCCAGGGATGTCCCCAACCACCCCCCAGGATGTTCTTAAGCCCTCAGGCGTGTCCCCAACCCCTCTGAGGTGGCCCCAGATGCCTCAGAAGCTGTCCCCAAGCTCTTCAGGGGCTCCCAAACCCCTTCAGGGCTGTCCCACATCCCCCCAAGAGGTGTCCCCAAGCCCCTAGGGATGTCCTTAGGGATGTCTCCAGCTCCTTCAGGGTCTCTCCCAAGCCCCTCAGGATGTCCTTAAGCCCTTAGGGATGTCCCCAAGCCCCTCAGGATGTCTTTAGGGATGTCCCCAAGCCCCTCAGGGTCTCTCCCAAGCTCCTTAGGGATGTCCCCAAGCCCCTCAGGATGTCCTTAAGCCCTTAGGGATGTCCCCAAGCCCCTCAGGATGTCCTTAAGCCCTTAGGGATGTCCCCAAGCCCCTCAGGATGTCCTTAAGCCCTTAGGGATGTCCCCAAGCCCCTCAGGATGTCTTTAGGGATGTCCCCAAGCCCCTCAGGGTCTCTCCCAAGCTCCTTAGGGATGTCCCCAACCCCCTCAGGATGTCCTTAAGCCCTTAGGGATGTCCCCAGCTCCCTCAGGATGTGCTTAAGGCCTTGGGGATGTCTCCAGCTCCTTCAGGGTCTCTCCCAATCCCCTCAGGATGTCCTTAAGACCTTAGGGATGTCCCCAGCTCCCTCAGGGTCTCTCCCAACCCCCTCAGGATGCCCTTAGGGATGTCCCTAAGCCCCTCAGGGTCTCTCCCAACCCCCTCAGGATGTTCTTAGGGATGTCCCCAGCTCCCTCAGGGTCTCTCCCAACCCCCTCAGGATGTTCTTAGGGATGTCCCCAGCTCCCTCAGGGTCTCTCCCAACCCCCTCAGGATGTCCTTAGGGATGTCCCCAACCCCCTCAGGATGTCTTTAAGCCCTTAGGGATGTCCCCAGCTCCCTCAGTCTCTCCCAAGCCCCTCAAGGGTGTCCCCCAGCTGCTCCAGGGTCTCTCACAGCCCCCTCAGAGGTGTCCCCCAGCCCCTCAGAGCGGTGCCCCCTGCTGTCCCCCCAGGTGCTGGCCAACGGCCTGGACAACAAACTGCGCGAGGACCTGGAGAGGCTGAAGAAGATCAGAGCCCACCGGGGGCTGAGGCACTTCTGGGGGTGAGGAGGGGATGGGGGTGGGGGTGAGGGTGAGGAGGGGGGGGGGAGCCCGGGAGGGCCCTGGGTGGCCTCGCTGGGGCCCCCTGGTGGCCGCGGTGACGCCGGCTGTGTCCCCCCGGCAGGCTGCGCGTCCGAGGCCAGCACACGAAGACCACCGGCAGGAGGGGCCGCACCGTGGGGGTCTCCAAGAAGAAGTGAAGAGGAGGGGCAGGGGCTGGCAGGAGGAGGGGGCCCTGGCACCCAATAAAAGCGACAAGAGCAGCCCCTGGCACCTGGCTGGCACTTGGGGGGCACCAGGAGGGGCCTGGCCCCAGGGATCTGGACGGGAGGGCAGGGGGCAAGCGAGGGATGGCCTCCTGGCGGGGGGAGCTGCAGCCCCTGGGGGAAGGGTCTGCAGGGGGGCTGGCAGCAGGGGAGGGCCTGGCACCAGGGGCAGGGTTGCCCCAGGCGGGGAGCCTGGCCCCAGGGGTGGAGCCTGGCACCAGGGGGGAGCCTGGCACCAGGGTGGAGCCTGGCACCAGGGACAGGGTTGCCCCAGGGGGGAGCCTTGCACCAGGGGCAGGGTTGCACCCGGAGGGAGCCTTGGCACCAGGGGTGGAGCCTGGCACCAGGGACAGGGTTGCCCCAGGGGGGAGCCTGGCACCAGGGGGGAGCCTGGCACCAGGGACAGGGTTGCACCCGGAGGGAGCCTTGGCACCAGGGGTGGAGCCTGGCACCAGGGACAGGGTTGCACCAGGGGAGGTCCTGGCACCAGGGGCAGGGTTGCACCAGGGGGGAGCCTGGCACCAGGGGCAGCCTTGCACCAGGGGGGAACATTGCACCAGGGGCAGGGTTGCACCAGGGGGAGCCTCTGCAGCAGGGGCAGGGTTGCACCAGGGGGGAGCCTCTGCAGCAGGGGCAGGGTTGCACCAGGGGGAGCCTGGCACCAGGGGCAGGGGTTGCACCTGGGGGCAGTGCCTTGCACCATGGGGGAGGGGGACGGGTTTGGTCTTCCTCGGGGTCCTGGTGACCCCCCCTCATCCTCTGCCAGGTCCTGGGGAGCCCTGAGCGCGGTGGGTGTGCAAGCCCCGCCCTCCTGGCGTCACCAGCGTGCGCGAAGCCCGGCCACAGCGCTGCTGGCGCCCTATTGCCCTTAGCCAATATGGCGACGCTGGCGTCCGCCCTTAACCTGCGCTTTCCGGGCGTGGCGCTGGTGCCGCCTGCTAGCTGCCCTCACCCAACATGGCGGCGCTGCCTGGCCCACCGCCCTCCTTGCCCAGGGCCAAGATGGCGCCGCTGCCCTCACGCTTCCGGCGCGCCGCCGCTTTCCCATTGGCCCAGCTCTTGCCGCCCCGCGCTCTCCGATTGGCCGGCGCGCCGGAAGGGGCCGGGAGGAGCGCCACACGCGGCTGGGCATGGCGGCAGCGAGCGGCCGGCGGCTCCGCTCCGCGCCCCGGCGGCCCCGGCTCGGGAAGGGCTCCGCGGCCTCCGGCCATGGCAAGAAGCTGGGGAGCGGCAGGAAGCCGGGGGGCGGCAAGAACCGCGGGGATGACAAGAAGCGGGGGGACGTCCAGAAGCCGGGGGACGACAAGAAAGCGGGGGACGGCGACGGCGTGTCTGGGGTAGGGAGGGGGGCAGCGGGAGGGGGCAGCCCGCTGCCGGAGGAAGGCTCTCCCGGTACCGGTACGGAGGAGGGCTCCCTACCGAAGGAGGCTCCTGGTGCCGGCGCGGGGCAGGTCTCTGTGGCAGGGCAGGGGAATCCTGGTGCCAGCGGAGGGCTTCCCGGTACCGGAGTGGGGGCCCGGTGCCGCCGCCCGCCCCCGGCCCGGTGCCAGTCGCTGTCTCTCCCTCCCGCAGCGCAAGGATCCGTTCCCCGGTCCGCTCCGCTGCCCCGGGCCCGGGTGAAGAAATTCCTGCGGGGGCGGCGAGAAGGCGGTGAGTTGGGGGGGGAGGAGGGGGCAGGATTTGGGGGTCGGGGTGGCGTTTGGGGGCACAAAAGAGTGAGGGAGGGGGCACATAGATTTGGGGGACACACACTTGGGGGCGGCTAGAGAATGTTGGGGGTGGACGAGGCATATTTTGGCGGGGGAGGGGGTCGGGAGGGCTATTGGGGGAGGGTTTGGAAGGAAGATTGGGTGGGGGAAGGGGAAGGGGGAGGGAGGCTCTTGGGGGGTCGGAGGGTCCAGGGGGCATTTGTGGGGGGCTGGAGAAGGGAGGGGGAGAAGGATTTGAGGGGAGGTCAGGAGGCTTTGGTTGGGGGAATAGTAAGGGGAGGGGGCTCTGGGAGGGGGTCAGGAGGGTCTCCAGGGGGGCTGGAAAGGGGGAGGGGGTCCGAGGCGGGGGGTGCCCAGGGATCAATTGGGTACCTGGGGAGGGAGAGGGGGGGGAGTGGGTTGGAAGATGTCTCTTGGAAGGAGCTTTTGGGGGAGGGTTAGATTTTAGGGGGCGTCAAGGGGGTCTGACCCTCTCCCTCCCTCCCTCCCCCAGGTGGGGTCTGGGCCCCCAGCTGCGCTGGCAGCTGAAGCTTGGGGAGCAACAGGAGGAGGCTGCGGCCTCCCGGGCAGCTCGCTTGGACCTGCTGCAGCCCCTGGAGCCGGGGTGAGGACCCCCAATCACACTGACCCCCCGATCACACTGGCCCCCCCGATCACACTGACCCCCCAATCACACTGACCCCCCCCCCAATCACACTGACCCCCCCCCCCAGCTTACCCCTTTAGGACCCTGCCCCCCTAAACCCTCTTCCCCTAGAACCCTCTCCCCTAAATTATCCTCTTTAGATTCTCCCCTTCTCCAAATTCCCCTCCCCAGGACCCACCTCCCCCCAGTCCCCCTCCCCAAATTGCTTCCCTTGTCCTCTCCTCTCTTGTTCTCTTTCCTCTTGTTCTCTCCTCCTTTGTTCCCCTTTTGTCCTCTTCTCTCTTGTTCTTTTCTCTCTTGCCCTCTCCCCTCTTGCCCTCTCCCCTCTTGCCCTCTCCCCTCTTGTTTCCCCCCTCCTCTCTCTTGCTGTCCTCTCCTCTCCCCTCTTGCCCTCTCCCCTCTTGTTTCCCCCTTCTCTCTCTTCCTGTCCTCTCCTCTCCCCTCTTGTCCTCTCCCCTCCTCTCTCTTCCTGTCCTGCCCTCTCCCCTCTTGCCCTCTCCCCTCTTGTTTCCCCCCTCCTCTCTTCCTGTCCTCTCCTCTCCCCTCTTGCCCTCTCCCCTCTTGCCCTCTCCCCTCTTGCCCTCTCCCCTCTTGTTTCCCCCCTTCCTGTTCTCTCCTGTCCTCTCCTGTCCTCTCCTCTCTTGTTCCCTCTTCTCCTCTCCCCTCTTCTCTCTTCCTGTCCTTTCCTGTCCCATTCTCTCCCTTCTTGTCGTCTCCCCTTTTGTTCCTTCCCCCTTTTGTTCCCTCCCCTCCTCTCTCCTCATCTCCCCTCCTGTCCTGTCCTCTCCTTTCTTGTTCTCCCCTTTCTTGTCTTTTCCCTTCTTGTCCTCTTCCCTCTTGTTCCCTCCCCTCCTGTCCCCCTCTTGTCCTCTTCCCTCTTGTTCCACCCCCTCCTGTACCTCTCCTGTTCCCTCCTCTCCTGTTCCCTTCTCTCCTGTTCCCTCCTCTCCTGTTCCCATCTTGTTCTCTCTCCTGTTGTCCTCTCCCCTTCTGTTTCCTTCTTTCCTGTTCCCTCCTCTTCCCCCTTGTCCTCTTCCCCCTTGTCCTCTTTCCCCTTGTCCTCTTCCCCCTTGTTCCCTCTTGTCCTCTCCCCTCTTGTCCCCCCCTTGTTCTCCCCTACCTTGTTCCCTCTTCTTCTGTTCCCTCTTTCTTGTTCCTTCCTCCCCTTGTCCTCTCTCCCCCTTATCCTGTCCCTCTCTTGTCTTCTCCCCCTCTTGTCCTCTCCCCTCCTGTTCCCTCTCTCTTGTTCCCTTCTCTCCTGTCTCCCCTCCTTGTCCTCTCCCCTCCTGTTTCCTCTCTCTTGTTCCCTCCCTTCCTGCCCCCCCTTCTCCTCCCCTCCCCTGTTCCCTCTCTCTTGTTCCTACCGCTCCTCTCCCCCCTTTGTCCTCTCCCCTTCTGTTCCCTCTCTCTTGTTCCCTCTTCTCCTGATCCTCCCTTGGCCTCTCCCCCCATCCCTTCACCTCCCCCTCCCCTCTGTTCTTCCTTGTCCCCTTCCCCCCCTCCCCATCTCCCCCCTGCCTCCCCCCTGCCTCCCCCCTGCCTCACCCCTTCACCCTCTGCAGGTTCCTGGAGCCAGACCCTGGCCAGGACTCCTCCAGGGTCTCCCAGGAGGAGATCTCAGAGGCCGTGGACATCGCCAGCGCTGCCAAGGTGGGCACCTGGGGGGGCCCTTTGGGGGGCGGGCAGGGACTTGGGGACTCTCCTGGGGGCCACCCTCACCCCCCCACCCCCCTTTGGATTGTGTTCCCCTCCCCAGCACTTTGAGCTCAGGCTGGAGCAGTTTGGGCCTTACAGGTTGGACTATGACAGGACTGGGAGGTGAGTGGCACACACCCACACCCCCCCCGGCCCTGGGGGCACCCCCCTGCCCTGGGCACCCCCCTCAGTGCCCCCTGTGTGCCCCTGCCCTGCCCCCAGTGCCCCTTCTGTACTCTCTCTGTGCCCCCAGTGCCCCCTGTGTCCCCCTGCCCTGCCCCCAGTGCCCCTTCTGTACTCTCTCTGTGCCCCCAGTGCCCCCTGTGTGCCCCTGCCCTGCCCCCACTGCCCCCCTGATGCCCCCTGTGTGCCCCCCAGGCACCTGCTGCTGGGGGGCAGCCGTGGGCACGTGGCAGCCCTGGACTGGCAGAGCAAAGCTCTGCGCTGCGAGTTCAACGTCATGGAGCACATCCACGACCTGTGGTGAGGGGCAGGGGCTGGGAGGGGCTGGGGAGAGGGGAGGGACTGGGGAGAGGCTGGGGGAGAGGGAGGGGCTGGAGGGGCTGGGGAGGGGGGAGGGGGCTGGAGAGGGGCTGGGGAGAGGGGGACTGGGAAAGAAGGAAGCTGCAGGGTTGGGGAAGGGCTGAGGGCATGGGGGAAGGGATAGGGAGAGGGGCTGGGGGAGAGGAGGGGGCTGGGGGAGGGGGAAGGGGGCAGGGGGAGGGCTGGGGCAGGGGGGGGGGCTAGGGGAGAAGGAAGCTGGAGGGTTGGGAAGGGCTGAGGGGCATGGGGAAGGGATAGGGAGGGGGCTGGGGAGGGGGCTGGAGGGCTAGGGAGGGGCTGGGGGAGAGGGGGGGGCTGGGGGAGAGGGAAGGGGCTGGAGAGGGGCTGGGGAGAGGAGAGGGAGGGGGACCCTGTGGGGAGGGGGCTGGGAAGTGCAGAGGATGTGGGGAGGGGAAGCAGGGCCAGGGGAGGGTCTGATCCCCAGCCCCCTCCTGCCCATACCAGGTCCTCACTGTGCTCCCTCTCCTCTCCTTCTTCCCTCCTCTCCTCCTTCCCCATTCCTTCCCCCCTCTTCCCCTCTCTTCCTCTCTCCTCCCCTCTTCCTCTCTCTGCTGTCTCCTTCCCCCTCCCCCTCTCCTTCCCCCTCCCCCTCTCCTTCCCCCTCCCCCTCTCCTTCCCCCTCCCCTCTCCTTCCCCCTCCCCTCTCCTTCCCCCTCCCCCTCTCCTTCCCCCTCCCCCTCTCCTTCCCCCTCCCCCTCTCCTTCCCCCTCCCCCTCCTTCCCCCTCCCCTCTCCTTCCCCCTCCCCCTCTCCTTTCCCCCTCCCCCTCTCCTTTCCCCCTCCCCCTCTCCTTTCCCCCTCCCCCTCTCCTTTCCCCCTCCCCTCTCCTTTCCCCTCCCCCTCTCCTTTCCCCCTCCCCCTCTCCTTTCCCCTCCCCCTCTCCTTTCCCCCTCCCCCTCTCCTTTCCCCCTCCCCCTCTCCTTTCCCCCTCCCCTCTCCTTTCCCCCTCCCCCTCTCCTTTCCCCCTCCCCCTCTCCTTTCCCCCTCCCCTCTCCTTCCCCCTCCCCCTCTCCTTCCCCCTCCCCCTCTCCTTCCCCCTCCCCCTCTCCTTCCCCCTCCCCTCTCCTTCCCCCTCCCCCTCTCCTTCCCCTCTTCTCCCCTCTTCTTTCCCCTCCCTCTCTCCTTCTCCTTTCCCCCTCCCTCTCCCCCTTCCCTCTCCCCCTCCCTTCCTCCACTTCCCTTCTTCCACCTCTTTCTTCTCCCTTCTCTTTCTCTCTCTCTCCTTCTTCCCCTTCTCTTCTTTCTCTCCCTTGCTTCCTTTCCCTGCTCTCCTCTCTCCCCCCTCTTCTCTCCCTCCTCTCCCTCCCTCTCCCCCTCTCCCCTCTCCCCAGCTGGCTGCACTCAGAGTCCCTGCTGGCGGTGGCTCAGCGCCGCTGGCTCCACGTCTATGACAGCCAGGGGCTGGAGCTCAGCTGCCTCAAGGCCTTCCCCGGGGTGCTGCAGCTCCAGTTCCTGCCCTACCACTTCCTGCTGGCAGCCTCGGTGGGTGCCACCCCCTGGGTGGGCACTGCCCCCTGGGTGCCACCCCCTGGGGTTGGGAACTGCCCCCTGGGTGCCACCCCCTGGGGAGGGCACTGCCCCCTGGGTGCCACCCCCCTGGGGAGGGCACTGCCCCCTGGGTGCCACCAACCCCTTGGGGGTCTCCTTGGGTCCCCCCCCAGCCCTTGGGGTCTCCTTAGTCCCCCCCCCCAGCCCTTGGGGTCTCTTGGGGTCCCCCCCCAAGCCCTTGGGGTCTCCTTGGGTCCCCCCCAGCCCTTGGGGTCTCTCTGGGGTCCCCCCCCAAGCCCTTGGGGTCCCCCCCCAAGCCCTTGGGGTCTCTTTGGGGTCCTCCCCCAGCCCTTGGGGTCTCTCTTTGGAGTCCCCCCCCCAGCCCTTGGGGTCTCTTTGGGGTCTCTTTGGGTCCCCAGCCTGGGAGTGACCTTTATGGGGGGGTCCCTGGGAGGTTTCCCCAGCCTGGGAGTGACCCTCTGGGGGTGTCCCTGGGGGGGTCCCAGCCTGGGGGTGTCCCTGGGGGTGTCCCTGTGCTGGGGGTGACTCTGGGGGGGGATCCCCAGCCTGGGGGTGTCCCTGGGGGGGGGCCCTGGGGGTGTCCCCGTGCTGGGGGTGACCTTTGTGGGGGTGTCCCGGGGTGGGGGCAGACGGAGAGAGGCTTCCTGCAGTTCCTGGACGTCAGCCTGGGCCGGGAGGTGACCTCCATCTGCACCGGGGGCGCCTGGGGTGATGGCTCAGAACCCCTCCAGTGCCATCATCCACCTGGGCCACAGCAACGGTGACACGGGGGGACAGCCTGGGGGCTTGGGGACAGCTTGTGGGTGGTTGGGGACAGCTTAGGGGTGCTGGGGGCTTGGGGACAGCCTGGGGGCTTGGGAACAGCTCGGGGTGGTAGGGGACAGCTTGGGGCACTGTGGGGTGGTTGGGGACAGCTTGGGGACACTTGGGGGTTGGGGACAGCAGGGACAGCTTGGGGGGTTGGGGCAGTTGGGGACAGCTTGGGGGTGCTTGGGGACAGATTGGGGAGGTTGGGGACACCTGGGGGGGGCTTGGGGACAGCCTGGGGACCCTTGGGGACAGCTTGGGGGAGGTTGGGGACAGCTTGGGGGCATTTGGGGACACCTTGGGGACAGCTTGGGGGTGCTTGGGGACAGTCTGGGGACCCTTGGGGACAGCTTGGGGGTGCTTGGGGACAGCCTGGGGACCCCTGGGGACAGCCTGGGGACCCCTGGGGACAGCTTGGGGATACTTGGGGACAGCCTGGGGACCCTTGGGGACAGCTTGGGGATACTTGGGGACAGCCTGGGGACCCTTGGGGACAGCTTGGCCACCTCCTGTGCCATCTGTCCCTTGTACTCTTCTCTTGTGTCCCCCCCTGTGTCCCCCCCTGTGTCCCCCTGTCCCTTGGTGTCTCCTCTGTGTCTCCTCTGTCACCTCTGTGCCCCCTCCTCGTCCCCTGACCCTGTCCCTGTCCCCTGGCTGTCCCCAGGCACTGTCACCCTCTGGGCCCCCAGCTGCTCTCAGCCCCTGGCCAAGCTCCTCTGCCACCGAGGACCGCTCAGGGCCATCGCCGTCGACCCCAGTGGCAGGTGGGGGGCAGGGGACACGGGGGGAGGGGCAGGGGACACGGGGGGAGGGGGCAGGGGACATTGGGCAGGAGGGGACAAGGTGGGGGATAGGTTGTTGGGGGGGGGAGGTGATGGAGGGGAGGTGAGATGAAGGGGTAGGAGGGGGTGAGTGGGACCTTGGTGTCCCCTCTCTCCCCCCTCTCTCTTCTCCCTTCCCCTCTTCCCCCTCCCCTTCCTTCTCTCTTCCCCTTCCCTTCCTCCCCTCTCTCTCCTCTTCCTCCTCTCCTCTTCCCCCTCTTCTCTCTCTCCTCTTCTGTCTTCCCTCCTCTCTTCTTTCTCTCTTCTCCTCCCTTTTCTTTTCCCCTCCTCCTCCCTCTCCCCCTCCTTCCCCCTCCCTCTCCCCCTCCTTCCCCCTCCCTCTCCCCCTCCTTCCCCCTCCCTCTCCCCCTCCTTCCCCCTCCCTCTCCCCCTCCTTCCCCCTCCCTCTCCCCCTCCTTCCCCCTCTCCCCCTCCTTCCCCCTCTCCCCCTCCTTCCCCCTCTCCCCCTCCTTCCCTCTCCCCCTTCTTCGTCCTCTCCTTCTTCTTCTTCCGTCTTCTTCTTCTCCCCCTTCTCCCTTCCTCTCCTCCTCCCTCTCCCTTCTTTTCCCCTCCTCCCTCTCCCTTCTTTTCCCCTCCTCCCTCTCCCTTCTTTTCCCCTCCTCCCTCTCCCTTCTTTTCCCCTCCTCCCTCTCCCTTCTTTTCCCCTCCTCCCTCTCCCTTCTTTTCCCCTCCTCCCTCTCCCTTCTTTTTCCCCTCCTCCCTCTCCCTTCTTTCCCCCTCCTCCCTCTCCCTTCTTCCCCCTCCTTCCCCCTCCCTCTCCCCTTCCCCCTCCTTCCCCCTCCTTCCCCCTCCTTCCCCCTCCTTCCCCCTCCTTCCCCCTCCTTCCCCCTCCTTCCCCCTCCTTCCCCCTCCCTCTCCCCCTCCCTCTCCCCCTCCCTCTCCCCCTCCCTCTCCCCCTCCCTCTCCCCCTCCCTCTCCCCCTCCCTCTCCCCCTCCCTCTCCCCTCCCTCTCCCCCTCCCCTCCCCCTCCCTCTCCCCCTCCCTCTCCCCCTCCTTCTCCCCTCCCTCTCCCCCTCCTTCCCCCTCTCCCCCTCCTTCTTCGTCCTCTCCTTCTTCTTCTTCCATCTTCTTCTTCTCCCCCTTCTCCCTTCCTCTCCTCCTCCCTCTCCCTTCTTTTTCCCTTCCTCCCTCTCCCTTCTTTTCCCTTCCTCCCTCTCCCTTCTTTTTCCCTTCCTCCCTCTCCCTTCTTTTTCCCTTCCTCCCTCTCCCTTCTTTTTCCCTTCCTCCCTCTCCCTTCTTTCCCCCTCCTCCCTCTCCCTTCTTTCCCCCTCCTCCCTCTCCCTTCTTTCCCCCTCCTCCCTCTCCCTTCTTTCCCCCTCCTCCCTCTCCTTCTTTCCCCCTCCTCCCTCTCCCTTCTTTCCCCCTCCTCCCCCTCCTCCCTCTCCCCTGCCCCTGCGCTCACCTCTCCCCCCCCCGCGCAGCCTGATGGCCACCTCTGGTCAGGACGGGCGGCTGCGGCTGTGGGAGCTGCGCTCGCTGCGGGCGCTGCAGGAGCTGCGGCTGCCGGCGGCCCCTGGGCAGCTGCACTTCAGCCAGCGCCGCCTGCTGGCCGCCGCCTGCAACGACACCGTCCAGGTGCTGCCGCGCCCCCAACCCCCCACGGCCCGGCCCCGGGGCCCACCCCTGCCCCCCCGGGGACCCCCAACCCCCACCCCTGATCCCCAGGGACCCCCAACCCCCCACCCCTGACCCCCTGCCTCCCAACCTCAGTGACCCCCAACCCCCCACCTCCCTGACCCCCCAGGGACACCCAACCCCCACCTCTGACCCCCCAGGGACACCCAACCCCCACCTCTGACCCCCAACCCCCACCCCAGGGACCCCAACCCCCTCCTACCTCCCCAGTCCCTTCCAGGTCCCTTCCAGACCCCGCCTCTGACCCCCAGGGACCCCCAACCCCCACCTCTGACCTCCCAGGGCACCCAACCCCACCCCTGACCCCAGCCCCCACCCCAGGGACAGAGCCCCTCCACTCAGGGACCCCCAACCCCACCTCTGACCCCCTGGGACCCCACCCCCACCCCTGACCCCCATGGACTCCCAGCCCACCGTTGACCCCCAGTCCCCCAGGGACCCCCAACCCCCACCTCTGACCCCTGGGGACCCCCACCCCCTACCCCTGACCCCCAAACCTTCTCCTTGATGCTTCCAGAGCCCTCCCTAACCCCCTCAGGTCCCCTCCAGAGCCCTCCAAACCCCTCCTTGAGGCTTTCAGAGCCCCCATACCCCCAAACCTCCTCCTGACCCCCAAGCCCCCTCCAGACCCCCTCCTTGATGCTTCCAGAGCCCCCAGACCCCCAAGCCCCTCCTGAGCCCCCACGGCCCTCTCTACCCCCTCCAGGCCCCCAAGCCTCCTCCAGACCCCCAACCCCTCCTTGATGCTTCCAGAGCCCCCAGGCCCTCCCAAATCCCTCCTGACCCCACCAGGTCCCCTCCAGACCCCCAGACTCCCTCCTGACCCCCAGGTCCCCTCCAGACCCCCAAACCCCTTCTCGATGCCCCCAACCCCCTCCTTGATGCTTCCAGAGCCCCCAGACCCCCTCCTGAGCCCCCCACGGCCCGCTCTACCCCCTCCAGGCCCCCAAGCCTCCTCCAGACCCCCAACCCCCTCCTTGATGCTTCCAGAGCCCCCAGGTCCTCCCAAATCCCCTCCTGACCCCACCAGGTCCTCTCCAGACCCCCTAACCCCCTCCTGAGCCCCCAGGTCCCCTCCAGACCCCCAAACCCCTTCTCGATGCCCCCAACCCCTCCTTGATGCTTCCAGAACCCCCAGGCCCTCCCCAACCCCCTCCAGGCCCCCAATCCCCCTCCTTGATGCTTCCAGAGCCCCCAGGTCCCCTCCTGACCCCCTCCAACCCCTTCCTGATGCTCCCAATCCCCTCCATCCCCCAACCCCCTCCTAACCCCTCCAGACCCCCAAACCCCTTCTCTAACCCCTCCCCACCTGCCCCCAGGTTTTCAAGGGGGTGGGCAGTGAGCTGTGCCCCCAGCCCTACCTGTGCCACCGCCCCCCCCGGCCCCCCCAGGGCCTTCGCTTCTGCCCCTTCGAGGACGTGCTGGGGGTGGGGCACGGGGGGGGCTTCAGCAGCCTGCTGGTGCCAGGTGAGTCTCTCCCCCCGGGGCTGGGGGGGCCGGGGGGGGCCCGGCCGGACCCCCCCTCACCGTTTTTGGCCCTCCCCCCCCCCCCGGGTAGGTGCTGGGGAGGCCAATTTCGACGCCCTGGAGGCCAACCCCTACCGGAGCCGCAGGCAGAGGCAGGAGTGGGAGGTGAAGGCTCTGCTGGAGAAGGTGAGGAGGGGGCCACGGACCCCCCCCCCCCAAAATAGCCCGGGGGGGACCCCAGGATAGCCTGGGGGGCCTTTGAAGTAGCCAGGGAGGGGCTCCTGAAGTAGCCAGGGGGAGGCCTGAAGCCCTTGGGGGGAGCCCGAAGTATCCAGGGGGGGCCTGAGGTAGCCAAGGGGGGGGCCCCAAAATAGCCAGGGGGGGACCTGAAGTGTCTGGGGGGGCTCCAAAATGTGCTGGGGAGGCCCTAAAGTATGGGGGGGGGCAAAAGTATCCTGGGGGACCCCGAAATATCCAGGGGGGGTCCTAAAGTATCCAGGGGGGGCCTGAAGTATCCAAGGGAGACCTTGAGGTATCCAAGGGGGAGACCCCAAAATAGCCAGGGGGGGACCTAAAGTATTGGGGGGACCCCAAAATGTGCTGAGGGAGCCCCAAAGTATCCAGGGGGGACCCCAAAATATCCAGGGGGGGTCCTAAAGTATCCAGGGGGGCCTGAAGTATCCAGGGGGGACCCCAAAATGTCCTGGGGTGACCCTCAAGTATGGAGGGGGGGCCCCCAAAGTATCTGGGGGGGACCTTGGAGTATCCAGGGGGCCCCAAAGTATCCAAAGGAGACCTTAAAGTATCCGGGGGGGGGCCTGAAGCCATGGGGGGACCCCAAAGTATCCAGGGGGGGCCTGAAGTATCCAATGGAGAGCTTAAAGTAGCCAGGGGGGGACCCCAAAATAGCCAGGGGGGGGTCCTAAAGCATTGGGGAGACCCCAAAATGTCCTGGGGGGGTCCTAAAGTATTGGGGGGAGACCTTGAAGTATCCAGGGGGGGCCTCAAGTATCCAAGGGAGAGCTTAAGGTATCCAAGGGGGGGACCCCAAAATAGCCAGGGGGGGCCCTGAAGTATTGGGGGACCCCAAAATGTGCTGGGGGGGCTCCTAAAGCATTGAGGGGGGGCCCCAAAGTATCCAGGGGGGGCCTGAGGTATCCAAGGGAGAGCTTAAAGTAGCCAGGGGGGGACCCCAAAATGTCCTGGGGGGCTCCTAAAGTATGGAGGGGGGGGCCCCAAAGTATCCAGGGGGGTCCTAAAATATTGGGGGGACCCCAAAATGCCCTGGGGGGCTCCTAAAGTATGGAGGGAGTCCCCCAAAGTATCTGGGGGGGACCTTGAAGTATCCAAGGGAGAGCTCAAAGTATCCAGGAGGGGACCCCAAAATAGCTGGGGGGGGCCTGAAACCATGGGGGGCCCCCAAAATATCCAGGGGGGGCCTGAAGTATCCAAGGGAGAGCTCAAAGTATCCAGGGGGGGGACCCCAAAATAGCCGGGGGGGGTCCTAAAGTATTGGGGGCACCCCAAAATGTCCAAGGGGGACCCCAAAATGTCCTGGGGGGCCCTAAAGTATCCAGGGGGGGTCCTAAAGTATCCGGGGGGGGCCTGAAGTATCCAAGGGAGAGCTTGAGGTATCCAAGGGGGGGACCCCAAAATGTCCAGAGGGAGTCCTAAAGCATTGGGGGCACCCCAAAATGTCCTGGGGGGGGCCCTAAAGTATGGAGGGGGGCCCTAAATATCCAGGCAGGGGCCCTCTAAAGGGTTGAGGGGGGGAGCCCTGAAACATCGAGGGGGGGTCCCCAAAGTATCCAGGGGGGGCCCTAAAGTAGCAAGGGGCCCAAGCCCCTTCCTGACCCCCCCCAAGTCCCTTCCTGACCCCCCCAAACCCCCCCTAGACCCCCCCCAAACGACTCCTTGACCTCCTCTAGCCCCTTCCTGACCCCTCCTGACCCACTCCAGACCCCCCAGACCCATTCCTGTCCTGCCCAAATGCCCCCAGACCCCTTCCTGTCCCCCAAATCCATTTCCTGTTCCCCCAGACCCTTTCCTGTACCCCCAAACCCCTTCCTGTCCCCTCCAAATCCCCCTCAACCCCTCCCTATCTCCTCCAACCCCTTTCCTCTTCCCCAACCCCCTTCCTCCCCCAAATCCCCCAGACCCCTTCCTACCCCCAAACCCCTTCCTCACCCCTTCCCATGCCCCCAGACCCCTTCCTGTCCCCCAAATCCCCCAGACCCCTTCCTACTCCCCCAAACCCCTTCCTCACTCCCTTCCTCTCCCCCAAACCCTTCCTCACTCCCTTCCTATCCTCTCAGACCCCTTCTTATCCCCTCAAACCCCTTTCTCTCCCTCCCCAATCCCCCAAGCCCCTTCCTGTCCCCCAGACCCTTTCCTCTCCCCTAACCCCTTTCTCACCCCCAAACCCTTTCCTCACCCCCAAACCCCTTCCTATCCCTCCCAAATCCCCCTGACCACTTCCTATCCCCCAACCCCTTCCTTTCCCCCACCCCCTGCTGGCTCCCTCACTGACTCCCCCTCCCCCCTTCTCTCCCTCTCCCCCCCTCAGATCCCGGCAGAGTTGATCACCCTGGACCCCTGCCAGCTGGGGCGGGTGGACACAGCCAGCCTGGAGCAGAAGCGGCAGGAGAGGATCCAGCGCCTGGTACCCGCCGCCGGGGGGGGGAGGCTCTGGGGGGGCCCTGGGGGGCACCAGCACCCCCCCCAAAGAGCTTGTGGGCTTCACCTGCCCCCCCTCTTTCCTTTGTCTCCCCTCTCAGGGCTTTGACCCCCAGGCCAAGGCCAAGGGCAAGGCCAGGAGGAAGGCGAAGGGCAGCAGCCTGCAGCACCGGCGGCGGCAGGCGGCCCACGAGGGGCTGAGGGTGAGGGGGGGTCCCGGGGGGGGGAGGGGAGGGGGAGGGGAACACCCCTTGGGGACACCCCACCCCCCTCCCAAGTGTTGAGGGGGGGGAGGGAAACATTGGGGAGCTCCTCCCTCCCCTCCCCCCAAGGTGGGAGGGAAGAGGCAAAGGATGCTCCCGGGGGGGGGGCCTGAAGGGGGAGCCCTGGGGACCCCCAGAGTGGGGAGGGGGCAGCTTGGGGACCCCAAAAGTGGGGAGGGGGAGCCCTGGGGACCCCCAGAGTGGGCTGTGGGCAGCTTGGGAACTCCCAAAGTGGGGAGGGGGCACACTGGGGACCCCCAGATTGGGGAGAGGGCACCCTGGGGATCCCCAAAGTGGGGAGAGGGCACCCTGGGGATCCCCAGATTGGGGAGAGGGCACCCTGGGGATCCCCAAAGTGGGGAGGGGACACCTAGGGAACTCCCAAAGTGGGGAGGGGGCAGCTTGGGGACCCCCAGATTGGGGCGGGGGACACCTGGGGGACCCTTAAAATTGGGGAGGGGGCACCTTGGGGACCCCCAAAGTGGGGAGGGGGAGCCCTGGGGACCCCAAAATTGGGGTGGGGGTAGCCCTGGGGATCCCCAAACTGGGGAGGGGACACCCTAGGGACCCCCAAATTGGGGTGGGGGAGCCCTGGGGACCCCCAAGTTGGGGAGAGGGCACCCTGGGAACTCCCAAAGTGGGGAGGGGGAAGCTTGGGGACCCCCAAATTGGGGAGGGTAGCCCTGGGGACCCCCAAGTTGGGGAGGGGGCACCCTAGGAACTCCCAAAGTGGGGAGGGGGCAGCTTGGGGACCCCCAAAGTGGGGAGAAGGAGCCCTGAGGACCCCAAAATTGGGGTGGGGGCAGCCCTGGGGATGTCCATGTTGGGGAGAGGGCACCCTGGGGATCCCCAAGTTGGGGAGGGAGTGCCCTTGGGACCCCCAATGTGGGGAGTGGGCAGCCTGGGGACCCCCAAGTTGGGGAGAGGGCACCCTGGAGATCCCCAAAGTGGGGAGGGGGCAGCCTGGGGACCCCCAGAGTGGGGAGGGGACCCCAAAATTGGGGTGGGGGACACCTTTGGGACCCCCAAAGTGGGGAGGGGGAGCCCTGGGGATCCCCAAATTGGGGAACACCTTGGGGACCCCCAAAGTGGGCTGTGGGCAGCTTGGGGACCCCTAAATTGGGCTGTGGGCAGCTTGGGGATCCCCAAATGAGGGAGGGGGAGCCCTGGGGACCCCCAGAGTGGGGAAGGGACACCTTGGGGATCCCCAAAGTGGGGAGGGGGAAGCTTGGGGACCCTCAGAGTGGGGAGAGGGCATCCTGGGGATCCCCAGATTGGGGTGGAGGCACCCTGGGGACTCCCAGATTGGGGTGGAAGCACCCTGGGCTCCCCCAAAGTGGAGAGGGGGCACCTTGGGGACCCCCAGAGTGGGGAGAGGGAGCCCTGGGGATCCCCAAAGTGGGGAGGGGCAGCCCTGGGGACCCCCAAATTGGGGAGGGGGCACCTTGGCAACTCCTAAAGTGGGGTGAGGACACTCTGAGGACCCCCAAATTGGAGTGGTGGCAGCTTGGGGACCTCCCCTAAGCCTCTTTCTTATCTTGGGGGGGGTGTCCCTGAATTAATCTGGGGGGGGTCTCCCCCTTTTTTCTGTGCCCCCCCCCCCCTTGCAGGCTGCCATCCAGCAGAGCGTGGAGCTCCGAGAGGAAGAAGAGAGGAAGAAGAAGAGGAAGGAGGGAGGGAGGAAGCAGGGAGACCCCCCCCAAAACAGGGGGGCCCTGGAACGCTTCAAGAAATAAAGGGGGGGGGGCAGGACCCCCCCCTCAAAATGGGGGGGGAGGGGAGGAGGACAACCCCCCCCCTCCCCCCCCCCCAAAGTCTGTCCATGAGGTCTTCAAGGTGGCTTCATTTGGGGGTCCCCAGGGTGCCCCCTCCCCCATTTGGAGGTCCCCAGGGTGCCCCCTCCCCGTTTTGGGGGTCCCCAGGGTGCCCCCTCCCCCATTTGGGGGTCCCCAGGGTGTCCCCTCCCCGTTTTGGGGGTCCCCAAGCCCCCCCCCCTCCCCATGCCCAGGAAGCTGCCCCCAGAGGTCTCCAGCCCTGGCTGAGGTTTATTGCAGTGCTGGCACAGGGGGGGCACCAGGGGCACCACTGCTGATGGCCTTGGCACCTCTGGTGGCATCTCTGGTGGCCTTGGTGCCCTCCAGTGGCCTTGGCAGCAGCCAATGGCATTAGCACTGCTGCTGTCCTTGGCACCTCTGGTGCCCCTGGGCAGCATCCAAGGTCCTTGGCACCTCTGGTGGCCTTGGCACCAGCCAATGGCACTGCCACTGCTGATGGCCTTGGTACCATCCAATGTCCTTGGCACCATCCAGTTTCCTTGGCACCTCTGGTGGCCCTGGGGGCATCTCTGGTGGCATTTCTGGTGGCCTTGGCACCTCTGGTGCCCCTTGGCAGCATCTAATGTCCTTGGCACCTCTGGTGGCCCTGGGGGCATCTCTGGTGGCCTTGGCACCATCCAGTCTTCTTGACACCTCTGATGTCCTTTGGCACTGCTGCTGTCCTTGGCACCTCTGGTGGCCCTGGGGGCATCTCTGGTGCCCCTTGGCACCATCTAATGTCCTTGGCACCTCTGGTGGCCCTGGGGGCATCTCTGGTGCCCCTTGGCACCATCTAATGTCCTTGGCACCTCTGGTGGCCCTGGGGGCATCTCTGGTGCCCCTTGGCACCATCTAATGTCCTTGGCATCTCTGGTGGCCCTGGGGGCATCCCTCGTGTTCTTGGCACCAGCCTGTGTCCTTGGCACCAGCCAATGGTATTAGCACTGCTGCTGTCCTTGGCATGTCTGGTGGCCCTGGGGGCATCTCTGGTGCCCCTTGGCAGCATCCAGTGTCCTTGGCACCTGTGGTGCCCCTTGGGGGCATCCCTGGTGGCCTTGGCACCATCCAGTGTCCTTGGCAGCTCTGGTGTCCCTTGGCATCTCTGGTGCCCCTTGGCACCTCTGGAGGCCCTGAGGGCATCCCTAGTGTCCTTGGCACCATCCAGTGTCCTTGGCACCTCTGATGTCCCTTGGGGGGGCATCCCTGGTGTCCTTGGCACCTCTGGGTAGCCCTGGCACCATCCAGTGGCGTTGGCACTGCTGCTGGCCCTGGCACCATCCGATGTCCTCCTCCGCGGGTGGTGACTTCATCATCATCACCACCACCGGTGCCCAGGGGCTGCCCTCCAGCTCCATGCCAGCTCCTTGGCCCCTTCCCCCCTGCCCCCCGAGCTCCTCCTCGCCCCCTCCCCTCCCCCTGCCCCCTCACTCCCAGAGCCACTGCCCGGCCGCCAGCGCCTTGCACCTCAGCACCCCCAGCGCCCTCTGCAGCCCCCCGCACGCCCCCTCCCCCCGGCCCAGCTGCCCCCACACCCTCCTCATCCTCTCGGGGCTCACCCGGTGGGAGCTGAAGAGGACCTCCCCGTAGCAGCAGGGGTCCGGGGGGACCCTCATGGACCCCCCCATGCGCGCCGAGTGCCGGGGGGGGACCCCGGCCCGCCGGGCGCACAGCCCCACCCAGACGTCCTCGGGGGCCACCAGGGGGACCCGGGGGGCTACCTCCAGCAGGGCCCCCAGGGCCGGGGAGGAGAGGACGTAGGCGGTGCCGCTGCAGTAGAGGGGGAAGAAAGGCGAAGGGTAGAGGGCGGCGGGGACGTGGTGGCGGCTCCGGGGGTCGCGGTCGGGTCGGACCCACCAGTGGAGGCGACCCAGGTAGAGGCGGGGGGGGGGTGGGAAGGTGGCCAGGTAGGAGGTGAGGGAGGGGAGGTTGACGAAGACGTCGTCGTCGGCCTTGAGGAGGAAGGGGGCGGAGGGGCAGTGGGCGGCAGCCCAGCGGAGCAGCAGCAGCGTCTTGAGGGTCAGGTTGGAGTAGGAGTCCTGGAAGCCGCCTTGCAGGAGGTCGCCGTAGCGCCGCCCCTCGGCCAGCAGCTTCCCTTGGGTCTGGGGGTCCCCCGGCACCCCCACCACGAAGAGGGTGCGGGTGGAGAGACCCCCGGCGAGGGGGGCGGCAGGGGAAGCGCCGAGCCGGGGCCCGGGATGGGAGGCGGCGGCGCCCCCGGGATCGCCGCTTTTGGCCCCCAAATCGGCTCCAGCGCCCCCGAAATCGCCGCTTTTGGCCCCGAAATTAGCACCGGCGCCCCCGAAATCGCCGCTTTTGGCCCCAAAGTTAGCACCGGCGCCCCCCCAGTTGCTACTTTTGGCCCCAGCGCCCCCCAAATCGCCGCTTTTGCCCCCAAAATTGGCTCCAGCTCCCCCGAAATGGGCACTTTTGGCCCCAAAATCGCCAGCCCCGCCCCCGAAGTTGGCGCCCCCGCCCCCGAAATCGCCCCCTTTGCCCCCAAACTCGCCCTCCCCGCCCCCGAGGCCTCCCCCTCCCCCCCACGTGTCGCGGATGGCCTGGCGCTGGGCAGCGTGCCCGGGGGCGCTGGGCACCAGCACCAACAGGAAGGGAGGGGTCGCGCCGCAAGGGCGGGGGGACAGCAGCACCGGGGGGGTCGCATCCTTCCCGCCCCCCTCTCTGTTATTTCCCAGGACCCTCCCCCGCCCCCGAGCTTGCTCCCCCTCCACCCCCCTCCCGTTTCCCACCTCCCCCTCCTCCCGGCCCCTTTCCGCCCCCTCCCCATCTCCCCCGCCCCCTCCCCACCATCCCTCCCCCACGCCGCCAGCGCCGCCGCCAGCAGCTCCTCCCCCCGCCCCCGAGCCAGCCCAGGCCCACCAGGAGCAGCCCCAGCCCCGCCCCCCACCACGCCCATCTCCGTAGCCCCGCCCACCTCCTCCTCATCCTCTTCATCCCCCCGCTTTTCGCTTTCCTGGCCGGGGGGGGCTCCTCGCTGGTGCTGTGCCCCCTGCCCCCCCCCCGCCCCCCGTCCCCTCTCCCTCCAAAGGCCTCCGCGGCCGTGCGCGGAAGGAGCAGGGGAGGGGAGAGGGCAAAGTCCGCGGGAACGCGCGTGCGCGGGGGCGGGGCCGGCGGCGGGGGAGCGCAGCTGGGGGGGGTTGGGAGAGCAGGGGGCTGAGGCAGGGGGAGGGGTTTAGGGAAGGGGAGGGGTTGGGGGCGGCAAGCGGAGCGCGGGGATTGGCCGAGGGGCGGGGCTAAGGAGGGAGGGGGCGGAGTCTGAGCGCCACGGCTTCGAACCGGGGGCGGGAGAGGAACTGCGAGTGGAGCCTGGGACTGGGAATGGGACTGGAAACAGAGCCTGAACTGGGAGCAGAGCCTGAGCTGGGCTGGGAATGAGAGCGGGAATGGGACTAGAAACAGAGCCTGAACTGGGAATGGGAGCAGAGCCTGAACTGGGCTGGAAATGGGGCTGGAAACAGAGCCTGAACTGGGAGCAGAGCCTGAGCTGGGCTGGAAATGAGAGCGGGAATGGGACTAGAAACAGAGCCTGAACTGGGAATAGGGCCGGGGATGGGAGCGGAGCCTGAACTGGGCTGGGAATGGGAGCGGAACCTGAACTGGGAATGGGAGCGGGAATGGGAGCGGAACCTGAAGCAGGCTGGGAACGGAACCGGGAATGGGGCTGGGAATGGGAGCGGAGCCTGAAGCGGGCTGGGAATGGGAGCGGGAATGGGAGTGGAGCCTGAAGCGGGCTGGGAATGGGAGCGGGAATGGGGCCGGGAATGGGAGCGGAGCCTGAAGCGGGCTGGGAATGGGAGCGGAGCCTGAGCGGGCTGGGAATGGGAGCGGGAATGGGAGTGGAGCCTGAACCAGGCTGGGAACGGAACCGGGAATGGGGCTGGGAATGGGAGCGGAGCCTGAAGCGGGCTGGGAATGGGAGCGGGAATGGGAGTGGAGCCTGAAGCGGGCTGGGAATGGGAGCGGGAATGGGGCCGGGAATGGGAGCGGAGCCTGAAGCGGGCTGGGAATGGGAGCGGGAATGGGAGCGGAGCCTGAACTGGGCTGGGAATGGGAGCGGGAATGGGAGCGGAACCTGAACTGGGAATGGGAGCGGGACTGGGAGCGGAACCTGAAGCGGGTTGGGAATGGGGCCGGGAATGGGAGCGGAGCCTGAGCGGGCTGGGAATGGGAGCGGGAATGGGAGTGAGCCTGAACCAGGCTGGGAATGGGGCTGGGAATGGGAGCGGGAATGGGAGCGGAGCCTGAAGCGGGCTGGGAATGGGAGCGGGAATGGGAGCGGAGCCTGAAGCGGGCTGGGAATGGGGCTGGAAGGAGAGCCTGAAGCGGGCTGAGAATGGGAGCGGAGCCTGAAGCGGGCTGGGAATGGGGCTGGAAGGAGAGCCTGAAGCGGGCTGGGAGCGGGAATGGGAGCGGAGCCTGAAGCGGGCTGGGAATGGGGCTGGAAGGAGAGCCTGCAGCGGGCTGGGAGCAGGAGCGGGCAGGAAGCCTGGCCCGGCCGTGGGCGTGGTTTCCGCGTAGCGGAGGCGTGACTAAGGAGCCCGCCTGTGATTGGCTGGCGCGGGGCGGAAGGGGCGGTGCCTGCCCGTCACGTGGCCGGGGCGCGGGGGCGGGGCCTGAGCCGGCGCTGGGCGCAGCGTGAGGAGGGCGAAGGTGGGGAGGGGGCTTCGGGCGGGGGGTCCGGGGGGTGCTGAGAGGCTTCAGGGAGGGCTGGGGAGGGCCCGAGGGGTTTGAGGGGGGATCGGGGACGGTCTGCAGGGGGCTGGGGAGGATCTTATCGGCATGGGGAGGGAGGGTCTGGAGGGAGAGCTGGGGGGGGTCCCTCCTGGGGGGCTCTCTTGGGTGACCCCCCCCAAAATCCAGCCCCCAGAGGACCCCCCCCATGGCGGAGCAGATCCAGAAGAAGCTGCAGGGGGAGCTGGAGAAATACCAACAGCTGCAGAAGGGTACAGGGGCAGCCCCCAACGAGAGCTCCCCCAAGGGACGCCCCCCAAGAGACCCCCCCCCAAGAGACACGCCCCCAGACCCCCCCACTGCACCCCAGAGACCACCCCAGAGCCTCCCCTGTTCCCTAGACACTCCCCCCCGAGCCCCCAGACCCCACTAGGGCCCCCAAGACCCTCCCACTGCACCCCTAAGCCCCCAGACCCCTCCACTGCACCCCAAAGCCCCCAGACCCCCCAGACCCCCCACTGCACCCCCGAAGCCCCTCCAGACCCCCACTGCACCCCTAAGCCCCCAGACCCCCCACTGCACCCCGAAGCCCCCCAGACCCCCACTGCACCCCTAAGCCTCCCAGATCCCCCAGACCCCCCTCCAGACCTCTCCACTGCACTCCAAAGCCCCCAGACCCCCTCCAGACACCCCCAGACCCCCCAGACCTCCCTACTGCACCCCAAAGCCCCCTGCCCCTCCCACTGCCCCCAGATCCCCCAGACCCTCCAGACCCCCCACTGCACCCCAACCCCCAGACCCCTCCAGACCCCCCACTGCCTCCCAAGGCCCCCTAGACCCCTCCAGGCACCCCCAGCCCCCAGACCCCTCCACTGCACCCCAAAGCCCCCAGACCCTCTCCAGACCCCCACTGCACCCCAAAGCCCCCAGACTCTCTCCAGACCCCCTGCACCCCAAAGCCCCCAGTCCTCCTCCAGACCCCTCACTGCCCCCAGATCCTCCAGACCCCCTCCAGACCCCCCACTGCCCCCAAAGCCCCCAGACCCCTCCCCCCCCCCAATTCCAGTCTCAGCATTCTGGAGGGGGGGTGGGGGTGGGGCTGGGGGTGGGGAGGGGGTTTTGGGGGCGGGGTCTCAGTGCTCCCCCTCCCTCCCTCCCCCAGACCTGAGTCGTTCAGTGGCAGCCAGGCAGAAGCTGGAGGCACAGCTGACCGAGAACAACATCGTCAAGGAGGTGGGCAGGGGGCTGGGGACCCCCCCCGGGGACCCCCCCAGACTCTCCCAGACCCCCCCAGACCTCCCCAGACCCCTTGGACCCCCCAGACCCCTCCCCAACCTCCCCCTTCCCCTCCCCCTCCCAATCCTCCTAAGGGATCCTCCCCAGGCCTCTGTCTCCACCCTGCCCTGGGACCACCCCCAGGACCCCCAACGGCACCCCAGGACCCCCCACCCCAAACCCCCTCAGACCCTCCCAGACCCCTGAGCCCCCAAATCCCCCTTGAGACCCCCTCAGACCCCTCCCAGACCCCCTGAGCCCCCAAATCCCCCTTGAGACCCCCTCAGAGCCCCCAGACCCCTGAGCCCCCAAACCCTCCCTGGGACCCCCTGAGCCTCCAACCCCTCCTGGGACCCCTGAGCCCCTCCAACCCCTCCTGGGACCCCTGAGCCCCCCAAATCCCCTTGAGACCCCCTCAGAGCACCCCCAGACCCCTGAGCCCCCAAACCCTCCCTGGGACCCCCTGAGCCCCTCCAACCCCTCCTGGGACCCCTGAGCCCCCAAATCCCCCTTGAGACCCCTCAGAGCCCCCAGATCCCCTGAGCCCCCAAATCCCCTTGAGATCCCCTCAGAGCCCCCAGATCCCTGAGCCCCCAAATCCCCCTTGAGACCCCCTCAGAGCCCCCAGACCCCTGAGCCCCCAAATCCCCCTTGAGACCCCCTCAGACCCCTCCCAGACCCCCTGAGCCCCCAAACCCTCCCTGGGACCCCCTGAGCCCCTCCAACCCCTCCTGGGACCCCTGAGCCCCCAAATCCCCTTGAGATCCCCTCAGAGCCCCCAGATCCCTGAGCCCCCAAATCCCCTTGAGATCCCTCAGACCCCCTCCCAGATCCCCTGAGCCCCCAAATCCCCCTTGAGACCCCCTCAGACCCCTCCCAGACCCCCTGAGCCCCCAAACCCTCCCTGGGACCCCCTGAGCCCCTCCAATCCTTTCTCAGACCCCCTCAGAGCACCCCCAGACCCCTGAGCCCCCAAATCCCCCTTGAGACCCCTCCTGAGCCCCTCCAACCCCTTCTGGGACCCCCTCAGAGCACCCCAGACCCCTGAGCCCCCAAACCCTCCCTGGGACCCCCTGAGCCCCCCTCCAACTCCTCCTGGGACCCCTGAGCCCCCAAATCCCCCTTGAGACCCCCTCAGAGCCCCCAGACCCCTGAGCCCCCAAATCCCCTTGAGACCCCCTCAGAGCCCCCAGATCCCTGAGCCCCCAAATCCCCCTTGAGACCCTCTCAGAGCACCCCCAGACCCCTGAGCCCCCAAACCCTCCCTGGGACCCCCTGAGCCCCTCCAACCCTTCCTCAGACCCCCTCAGAGCACCCCCAGACCCCCTGAGCCCCCAAATCCCCCTTGAGACCCCTCCTGAGCCCCTCCAACCCCTTCTGGGACCCCTCAGAGCACCCCAGACCCCTGAGCCCCCAAACCCTCCCTGGGACCCCCTGAGCCCCTCCAACTCCTCCTGGGACCCCTGAGCCCCCAAATCCCCCTTGAGACCCCCTCAGATTCCCCCAGACCCCTTGAACCCCCTGGAATGCTCTCAGCCCCCTCGACCCTAACTTTCCCTGGGCCCCTCCCAACCTCTCCCCGGGAGCCCTTTCCCAACGCCTCATCTCCTCAATCCCTCTCAGGGGAGCCCTCATCCCCCTGCCCCCTGACCCCCGTGCGCCCCCGGCAGGAGCTGGAGCTGCTGGAGCCCTCCAACAGCATCTTCAAGCTGCTGGGGCCGGTGCTGGTCAGGCAGGAGCCAGGGGAGGCCAAGGCCACCGTGGCCAAGAGGCTGCACTACATCAGCAGTGAGATGTGAGTGAGGGAGACCCCCCCAGGACCCCAGCCCCCAAGGAACCCCAGGGATCCCACAGCCTCCCAGGGACCCCAACCCCCCACAGGAACCCCCAGACCACCCCAGGAGCCCCAACCCTCCCCAGGACCCCCAGACCACCCCAGGGAGCCCCAACCCCCCCCAGAGACCCCCCCAGACCACCCCAGGGAGCCCCAACCCTCCCCAGGGACCCCCCAGGCCACCCCAGGGAGCCCCAACGCCCCCCCCAGGGACCCCCAAGCCCCTTCTGGGACCTCCAGAACTCTCTAGGGACTCCTAAGCCCCTCCTGGGATTCCCCTCCAGAGACCCTGGGACCACCCCCAGACCCCCTCAGTGCCTCTCAACCCTCCCTGGGACCCCCAGAACCCCCTCTGGGACCCCCTCAGTGCCTCTCAACCCCCCCTGGGACTCCTAGAACCCCCTCTGGGAACCCCTCAGAGCCTCTCAACCCTCCCTGGGACCCCCAGAACCCCCTCTGGGACCCCTTCAGAGCCTCTCAACCCCCTCTGGGACCCCCAGAACCCCCTCTGGGACCCCCTCAGAGCCTCTCAATCCCCTCTGGGACCCCCAGAACCCCCTCTGGGACCCCCTCAGAGCCTCTCAACCCCCCTTGGGACCCCCACAACCCTCCCTGGCCCCCCCATTGGGGCCCTGTGGGCGGTCCGAGGGGGGGGGGCGGGGCGCTGCGGGGCTGTGGGGGCGTGGCCTGGACTCGCCCCTCCCCTTTTCCCCCCTCCCCTCCCCTCCCCCCCCCCAGCCAGCGCTACGAGCAGCAGATGCAGGAGCTGGAGAGGCTCTCGGAGCAGCAGAGGGAGACCCTGGGCAGGCTGCAGCAGGAGCTGCAGAGAGCTCAGGGCAAGGCCTGAGACCCCCACCCCGGGGCTGGGGCCCCCCAACAGCCTGCCCTGACCCCTCCGCTCCCCCCCCCCCCCCCAAAACCTCCTTCCACCCCCCCTGGATGCAGCAAAGGCCTCAGAGCAGCTCTGGAGCCCTGCAGCCTCCTCCCTCCCCCTTGGAGGCTTTGTTTTGGGGGGGGGACACTCCCCCCATGTTTGGGCTGCCCTGAACCCCAACAGCCTCTCCTGAAGGCCAGCAGCCCCCCCTGGAGCCCTGCAGCCCCCTCCCCAATATCCTTCTTCCCCCTCCTCCCCACCCTGAATGGATTAAAGGCCTCACAGCAGCTCTGGGCTCCTGGGGGTCCTTTGGGGGTGACCCCCCCCCCCCCCCCCCCAAGGGGACAGGGAGGGAACAAATAGGACAGGGGAGGGGATAGGGAAGGGATAAAAGGGACAGGGAGGGGACAAAATGCACAGGGAGGGGACAAAGGGGGACAAGAAGGGCACAGGGGAGGGGACAGGGAGGGCATAAGGAGGGGACAAGAAAGGGACAGGGAGGGGACAAGGAGAGGGCAGGGAGGGGATAGGGAGGGGACAAAGGGGACAGGGTTGGGGCAAAAGGGACAGGGAGGGGACAAAGGGGGGCAGGGAGGGGACAGGGGAGGGGACAAAAGGGCCAGGGGAGGGGACAAGGAGGGGACAAAGGGGGGACAAAAGGGACAGGGAGGGGATAAAAGGGACAAGGAGGGGACAAAGAGGGGACAAGAAGGGAACAGGGGAGGGGACAGGGAGGGGATAAGGAGGGGACAAGGAGAGGACAGGGAGGGGACAAGGAGGGGACAGGGAGGGGACAAGGAGGGGACAGGGAGGGGATAAGGAGGGGACAAAGTGGGGGGGAGAAAGGGGGACAAGGAGGGGACAAGGAGGGGACAGGGAGGGGATAAGGAGGGGACAGGGAGGGGACAAGGAGGGGACAAAGTGGGGGAGAAAGGGGGACAAGGAGGGGATAAGGAGGGGACAGGGATGGGATAAGGAGGGGACAAGGAGAGGACAGGGAGGGGACAAGGAGAGGACAGGGAGGGGATAAGGAGGGGACAAGGAGAGGACAGGGAGGGGACAAGGAGAGGACAGGGAGGGGATAAGGAGGGGACAAGGAGAGGACAGGGAGGGGACAAGGAGAGGACAGGGAGGGGATAAGGAGGGGACAGGGAGGGGATAAGGAGAGGACAGGGAGGGGATAAGGAGGGGACAGGGAGGGGACAAGGAGGGGACAGGGAGGGGACAAGGAGGGGACAAAGTGGGGGAGAAAGGGGGGACAAGGAGGGGATAAGGAGGGGACAGGGAGGGGACAAAAGGGGGACAGGAAGAAGATAAGATGGACAAGGAAGAACAGGAAGGGGACAAAAGGGACCTAGAGGGGACAGGGAGGGGATGAAAGGGACAGGGAGGGGATAAGATGGACAGGGAGGGGGCAGGGAGGGGATAAAGAAGGTACAGGGAGGGGACAAAGAGGGGACAGGGAGGGAACAAGGAGGGGACAGAAGGGGGGACAAGAAGGGAACAGGGGAGGGGACAGGGAGGGCATAAGGAGGAGACAAGAAAGGGACAGGGAGAGGACAAGGAGGGAACAGGGAGGGGATAAGGAGAGGGAACAGGGAGGGGACAAAAGGGACCTAGAGGGGACAGGGAGGGGATAAGATGGACAGGGGAGGGGACAAGAAGGGGGCAGGGAGGGAACAGGGAGAGGAGAAAAGGGACAGGGAGGGGATAAGGAGGGGACAACAAGGAGGGGACAAAGGGGGACAGGGAGGGGATAAGGAGGGGACAAGGGGCAAGGGGAGGGGACAAAGGGAACAGGGAGGGGACAAAAGGGACAGGGAGGGGACACCCCCTCCCTCCCCTCCCCCAAGGCACAGCACACTTTTGGGGCCCAAAAGCCTTTATTTGGGGCTGTGGTCACCGCCCAGCTCTGGTCACTGAGTCTTCTGTGGGGGAGGGGACACAGAGGTCAGGCTGGGGACACTTTGGGGACATCATGGGGGGATGGGGGGTTGGCAGCCCCTGGGTGGTGGGGGAGGGGACGAGGACCTTACCTTGGGGTCTTGCTCCTGGCGTGGGGCTGGGGAGGGAGGGAGAGGAAAAGGTGAGGAGGGAGTCGGGGGGGAGGGGGGCTTTGGGGACACTTGGGGACCCTTGGGGGGGACACTTGGGGACATTTGGGAACCCTTGGGGACCCTTTGGGGGACACTTGAGAGGACACTTGGGGACATTTGGGGACACTTTGGGACCCTGGGGGACACTTTGGGGACCCTTGGGGACCCTTTGGGGGACACTTGGGAGGACACTTGGGGACATTTGGGGACCCTTGGGGACCTTTGGGGGACACTTGGGAGGACACTTGGGGACACTTTGAGACCCTGGGGGACACTTTGGGGACACTTGGGGGACACTTGGGGACCCTTGGGGGACACTTGGGGATGTCTGGGGACCCTTGGGGACATTGGGGGAACCTTTGGGGGACACTTGGGGACCTTTGGGGGACACTTGGGGACATTTGAGGACATTTGGGGGACACTTGGGGGACACTCAAGGACCCTTCGGGACACCTGGGGACCCTTTGGGGATCCTTTGGGGACCTTTGGGGGACACTTGGGGACCCTTTGGGGGACATTTGGGGATGTCTGGGGCCCCTTGGGGGACGTTTGGGGACCCTTGGGGGACATTTGGGGCCAGCACTCACAGGCAGGGCAGAGCCAATCCCAGAGCCAGCAGAGGCTGAAGGCCACCAGGCAGAGCCCCCCCAGGTCCTCCAGGCCTGGCCCTGCCCAGCCTGGGGACAGAGGGCACAGCCCTGAGCCACCCAACTGCCACCCAGTGCCACCCAAAGCCACCCCAGTGCCACCCAACCACCACCCAGAGCCACCCAGTGCCACCCAACCACCACCCAGAGCCACCCAACCATGACCCAGAGCCACCCAGTGCCACCCAACCACCACCCAGAGCCACCCAACCACGGCCCAGTGCCACCCAGTGCCACCCAACCACCACCCAGAGCCACCCAACCATGACCCAGAGCCACCCAGTGCCACCCAACCACCACCCAGAGCCACCCAACCATGATCCAGTGCCACCCAACCACGACCCAGTGCCACCCAACCACCACCCAGAGCCACCCAACCATGATCCAGTGCCACCCAACCACGACCCAGTGCCACCCAACCACCACCCAGAGCCACCCAACCATGATCCAGTGCCACCCAACCACCACCCAGAGCCACCCAGTGCCACCCAACCACCACCCAGAGCCACCCAACCATGACCCAGAGCCACCCAGTGCCACCCAACCACCACCCAGTGCCACCCAACCACCACCCAGAGCCACCCAGTGCCACCCAACCACCACCCAGAGCCACCCAACCATGACCCAGAGCCACCCAGTGCCACCCAACCACCACCCAGTGCCACCCAACCACCACCCAGAGCCACCCAGTGCCACCCAACCACCACCCAGAGCCACCCAACCATGACCCAGAGCCACCCAGTGCCACCCAACCACCACCCAGAGCCACCCAACCACGACCCAGAGCCACCCAGTGCCACCCAACCACCACCCAGAGCCACCCAACCACGACCCAGAGCCACCCAGTGCCACCCAACCACCACCCAGAGCCACTCCAGTGCCACCCCAGTGCCACCCAACCACGACCCAGTGCCACCCAACTGCCACCCAGAGCCACCCAACTACCACCCCCCTGCTGGCCCTTGGTATCCCCAACCCTTGTCCTGCTGTCCCCAGACCCTCTTCCTCTGTTCCCCCTCTCCCCTCCTTTCCCCTCTCCCTCTTCCCCCAGCCCCTCTCTCCCTGCCCTCCTTTGCTCCCTCTCTCCCCAACCCATCTCCCCCTGCCCTCCTTTGCTCCCTCTCTCCCCAACCTCTCTCCCTCTGCCCTCCCCTTCTCCCCAACTCCTCTCCCCTTGCCCTCCCCTGCTCCCTCTCCCCTGCCCTCCTCTACTCCCCTTCTCCCTTTCTCCCCAGCCTCTCTCTCCCCAACCCCTCTCCCCTGCCCTCCCTGCTCCCTCTCCCCAGCCCCTCTCCCCTGCCCTCCCCTTCTCCCCTCTCCCCAACCCCTCTCCCCTGCCCTCCCCTTCTCCCCTCTCTCCCCAACCCCTCTCCCCCTGCCCTCCCCTTCTCCCCAACCTCTCTCCCTCTGCCCTCCCCTTCTCCCTCTCTCCCCAACTCCTCTCCCCTTGCCCTCCCCTGCTCCCTCTCCCCTGCCCTCCTCTACTCCCCTTCTCCCCTTCTCCCCAGCCCCTCTCTCCCCAGCACCTCTCCCCTGCCCTCCCCTTCTCCCCTCTCTCCCCAACCCCTCTCCTCTGCTCTCCTCTACTCCCCTTCTCCTTCTCTCCCCAACCCCTCTCCCTCTGCCCTCCCCTTCTCCCTCTCCCCCTAGCCCCTCTCCCCCTGCCCCCCCGCCTTGCCCCCTCTCTCCCCGCCGCCTCCCCTCACCGGCTACCCTCAGCCGGACGCTGGCCCTGCGGGGCCGGGGCAGGGCCGGGTGCGACACCAGGCAGCTGAGGAGGTGTCCGTGGTGCTGGGGCCGGACCGGGGCCAGCCTGGCGCCGCCGCTGCGGCTGAAGCTGCCGTCCGCCGCCCGCCGCGGCGCCGAGCTCCAGCTCTCCGCCACCGCCTCCTCCAGGGGCAGCACCGCGCCCCGCGGCCGCCCGCTCCTTCCTTCCCCTTCCCCCAGAGCCCCGAGCGCCCCTCCCTCCCTCGGACCCTCTGCCCCCCGAGCCGCCCCTCCCTCCCTCGGACCCTCTGCCCCCCGAGCCGCCCCTCCCTCCCCTCGGACCCTCTGCCCCGAGCCGCCCCTACCCCCCGCAGAACCTCTCCCCCTCGCCGCCTCCCCCACCCCCTCGGAGCCCCCTCCTCCCCCTCGGAGTCTCTCCCCCAGCCCTCCCCCCTCCGAATCCCCCCTCCCGCCACTCCCAGCGGATGGAAGCCTCCAGCGGGTAGTAGCCGGAGGCGCGCAGAGCACCTCGGGGTCGCCCGGGACCACCACCAGCGGCTGCGGCTGCAGGAGACCTGCGGGGGCTGCGGGGGCAAAGACACGGCCCCGCTAAAGGACCGCCAGGGACCCCGACCCCCAGAGACCCCCAGGCCCGTCCCAGGCCCTCCCCAATCCCCCAGGCCCCTCCAAGCCCCCTCCCGATCCCCCAGCGCCCCCAGCCCATCCTCATCCTCCCAGTCCAGTCCCAGTCTCCCTGGCTCCCTCCCAGTCCCTCCCAGTCCCATTCAGTCTCCCTAGCTCCCTCCCAATGTCCTCCCACCCCCTTCCCAGTCCCAGTCCCATTCAGTCTCCCTAGCTCCCTCCCAATGTCCTCCCACCCCCTTCCCAGTCCCAGTCCCATTCCAGTCTCCCTAGCTCCCTCCCAATGTCCTCCCACCCCCTTCCCAGTCCCAGTCCCATTCCAGTCTCCCCTAGCTCCCTCCCAGTCCCTCCCAGTCACCCCTAGCTCTCTTCTAGTCCCTCTCAATCTCCTCCCACTCCCTTCCCAGTCCCTCCCAGTCTCCCCTAGCTCCCTCCCAGTCTCATTCCAGTCTCCCCTAGCTCCCTCCCAGTGGCATTCAGTCTCCCCTAGCTCTCTCCCAGTGCCTCCCAGTCCCATTCCAGTCTCCCCCTAGCTCCCTCCCAGCCCCAGTCTCCCCTAGCTCCCTCCCAGTGCCAGTCTCCCCTAGCTCCCTCCCAGTGCCATTCAGTCTCCCCTAGCTCCCTCCCACTGCCAGTCTCCCCTAGCTCTCTCCCAGTGCCTCCCAGTCCCATTCCAGTCTCCCCTAGCTCCCTCCCAGTGCCAGTCTCCCCTAGCTCCCTCCCAGTGCCATTCAGTCTCCCCTAGCTCCCTCCCAGTGCCATTCAGTCTCCCCTAGCTCCCTCCCACTGCCAGTCTCCCCTAGCTCTCTCCCAGTGCCTCCCAGTCCCATTCCAGTCTCCCCTAGCTCCCTTCCCAGTCCCTCCCAGCCCCATTCAGTCTCCCCTAGCTCCCTCCCAGCCCCATTCAGTCTCCCCCTAGCTCCCTCCCAGCCCCAGTCTCCCCCTAGCTCCCTCCCAGCCCTTCAGTCTCCCCTAGCTCCCTCCCAGCCCCAGTCTCCCCCTAGCTCCTCCCAGCCCCAGTCTCCCCCTAGCTCCTCCCAGCCCCAGTCTCCCCCTAGCTCCCTCCCAGCCCCATTCAGTCTCCCCAGCCCCCTCCCACTCCCTCCCATCCTCCCCTAACTCCTTCCCAGTCACTCAGTCTTCCCTAGCCCCCTCCCACTCCCCCCACTCCCTCCCAGTCTCCCTAGCCCCCTCCCCTCCCCCACTCCCTCCCAGTCTCCCTAGCTCCCTCCCACTCCCTCCCAGTCTCCCCCAGCTCCCTCCCACTCCCTCCCAGTCCCCCTAGCTCCCTCCCAGCCCCCTCAGTCTCCCTAGCCCCCTCCCAGCCCCACTCAGTCTCCCCTAGCCCCTCCCACCCCCCCACTCCCTCCCAGTCTCCCCTAGCTCCCTCCCACTCCCTCCCAGTCTCCCGAACTCCTCCCACTCCCTCCCAGTCTCCTCTAACTCCCTCCCACTCCCTCCCAGTCTCCCCTAGCTCCTCCCAGCCCCACTCAGTCCCCCTAGCCCCTCCCACTCCCCCAGTCTCCCTAGCTCCCTCCCAGCCCCATTCAGTCCCCCTAGCCCCTCCCACTCCCCCAGTCTCCCCTAGCCCCCTCCCAGTCCCCCCACTCCCCCTAGCCCCCTCCCACTCCCCCAGTCTCCCCTAGCCCCCTCCCAGCCCCCAGCCCCCTCCCAGCCCCCCCCCGGGGCCCCTACCCATGAGGCGGAGGCGCAGGAGCTGCTGGGCGCTGCCGTGGGGCAGGCTGAGGGCGCAGACGAAGGTGCCCTGGTGGGCGAGGCGCAGGGGGTCGAGGCGCAGGCTGACCTCCCGGGGGCCCTCGCCGGCGCCCCCCAGCAGCAGGCTGGCGCCGGGGGCGGCCCCGGGGGCGGCGCCCGAGCCCGAGGCGTAGGCCAGCAGCCGGCGGCTGCCCCCCCCCTGCCGCTGCAGCCACTGCAGGGCGAAGGCAGCCCCGGGGGGGCCCCAGAAGGAGCACTGCAGGTCCAGGGCCGACCCCGGGGGGGCGCTCAGCTCCGGGGTGAGGGTGGAGACCGAGAGGGTGGCTGTGGGGGGTCACGGGAGGGGAGAGGGAAGAGGTGTTAGGGACATGTTGGGGACACTGAGGGGGCCATGGGGGGCACCTTGGGGACATGTGGAGACACGTTGGGGACACTGGGGAGGGCATGGGGGGGACCTTGGGGACATTGGAGACACTGAGGGGGCCATGGGGGGCACCTTGGGGACATATGGAGACACTGGAGACACGTTGGGGACACTGAGAGGGCCATGGGGGGGACCTTGGGGGCGCTGAGGGGGCCACGGGGGGGACCTTAGGGACACTGGGGACACATTGGAGACAATGAGTGGGCCATGGGGGGGACCTTGGGGACACTGGGGACACATTGGGGACACTGAGGGGGCAATGGGGGGCACCTTGGGGACATGTGGAGACACTGGAGACACGTTGGGGACACTGAGGGGGCCATGGGGGGCACCTTGGGGACATATTTGGGACACTGGGGAGGGCATGGGGG